>CM059186.1:61771446-62459557 GCA_030323885.1 Branchipolynoe longqiensis | reverse complement strand
AAAACACACCAAACATGAAACAATGAAGAAATCCCTGACTAAGCAGGCTACTTTAAACATATAGACCTAACAGGATGCATGCCTGTGGTGACATTGCCATTTATTGTAAGCTATTTATTTTAATAAACTATGACTCCATATTCTTGTAGGAGGTTGGTTGGTTGTTGGAGTTTTACATACTGACCCCAATAGCCAATGTATACTTTTTTGTGCTGGGGGGGTCATTAAACATACATCCTGGCAACATCTAAGATCATATCAGGACGGGCACCGACGTGTGACAGTGCGCACTCATGGCGACTTTATAGTGTTGCCCCATTGGGAAATCAGGCCGCCGGCACCATGACCCGATATCCCACTCAGTCATATTATTCTGATACTGAGCTAACCAGTCCTTGTCCTATCGTATTAACGCGGAGCATCATGCTAGGAAGCAACACGTATCAATTTGATAAATCATTGGTTTGACTCGACCGGGAACCTAACTCCCCATCTCCCGCACATGAGGCCCATGCTGTACCGATTCGGCCATCGTGCCGGGTTTATATATATATATATGTATATATATATATATATATATATATATATATTATATATATACTTGAAAGAAGTACATTAGACAATAAACATTTGCTCACAGCATATTTGATTTATTTCTGAGGGAATGAATCGCGTCAGTATGTAATTATTTTCCTTAATTATGACATTTCAGGTTAGCTTTATTTAAATAGTATTACTGGATGCACAATCACAAGTCAGCGCTCCTGCTGAGGTAAACTTACATATTGCTAGGACATAAAACTTCAATAAACAAGCGGCAAAGACATCGATGTACAACGTAACCCGAGTAAAGGAGACGTGTTGACCGGACAGCATAGCCAAGTGCATAGGGCACCCGCTTCCTGCGCCGCAGGTTGTGGGTTCACATTTCGGCCAAATCAAGTTACTTACAAAATAATGCCTCTACTTCCCCTCTACTCATAACCCTAGTCAAACCCCTAATAACTCCAACTCTAATGCCCGCCGGACACCTTTGGATGTTGGCAATTATCGGTAGCAGTATGGTGACCATCTACACCTGCAGCATCCCTATCACTTTATCAGACCTGTTAAAGAGGATGCCTTTTTTTATTTCTTATTGACTTGTAGTATCATTCTTAATACATAATCCTGGAGTTTGCGATTTAAATAATATTGCCAAATGACAAACAGGCATAATACCCATTAGATACTTGCCGTGAGTTCTTTTGTCAGCGTCGAAGTATTGGTCTTCCAGCCATTTTTTCAATTCACGATGCGGAGACGGACTACTTAATATAAACTGGGCCTTTATTGTAACATAATAAAAAGTGATCAAGTTGAGGCTAATGGCTAAGTAGAGCTAAGTATAAGTTCAAAGGTGATAGAGGTCTAGTCAATGAGGTCAATGATCTAAGTATCAAGTTCGAATGGTAACAGTTATAGTAAATAGGTATACAGTTCAAATCGATAATCGATAAGGGACCAGGCTCTCAACCCTATCATCTGGTGTCCTAAATGCGGGTGGGTGGATTGCAAAAGTGGCGTCTTGTCTGTCAGTAGGTATCCCAACTCATTTTTGCAACTCAATACAAAGCACCATATTTTGATATAGATCCATAGCTCTTACCAGGAGAAGTAAAATGACACAAAGTTCATTAAGATCGGATGATTACTTACAAAGTTATAGGCTTTTTAATATGGACAAAAATGATGCAAAAAACAACTATTTTGGCAATTTGCATGAAACCCACATTTCAGACATCAATAATTCAAAATATAATGGCCAGATGATCTTGTCTTTCGGGACCCTGTGTTATCTATATGCATAGATCAAGTCTATCTTTTTCCAGAGTCATGACATAATTATTTTTCGAGATATTGGCCATTCAAAATGGCAAAAAACACAAATTGCCACTTGTCAATATGAGAAATTAAGAGGTATGAGGTACATAAATGCTTATATTTAAAGAAATACACAACCAATATCCTTGAAACTTCACCCAGCTCTCCACAAATTCATGTAGTAAAAATGAGTTACCACAAATGAAGCAATATTATTATAGTTTCAGAATAATCATGATAATTGTTAAGAAAATTGACATAAATTTCAATTTTGCATACCAATTAAGGAGTAGAATTTACACTTTCGGCTGTAGTTTGAAAAGTATACATCCGATTTTCCCAAAATTGCAACCAGCTCTTTCTGATAACATGCTTTACAACTTAGTACCTTCAAATATAATATAAATGACAGTTATATTTAGTAATTCAATGTGCCAATTAATTAAATACAAAACTGTAGCTGCAATATACATAAAACAAGAAACTCATCAATGTCATTCAATGATCAACTGAAAATTGCATTACGTTTGACCAAATACATTTGAACTTGATACTTGTATAAAGGTCATATCTCAAGTTTCTAGATGTAAATGTACGAGCACTATTGTTAAGGAAAATCTATTAACCCTCTTCACTTAAAATAATTATTTGTCAAAGTTTGAAAGATACATCTCATGATATTGGCAATACAATGCATCAATGTAATCTATTTCTGGCACAGTCCATGCTTTTCCTCTAGAGGAAACCACAGGACACAAATCTAAATCATTTACAAAGACAAAGTTAGCCTGAACATCAGCTATGTCGTCGACTTTAGGCCATTTAAAAGTATCCTCAAGACCACGGTATAGAAACTGTATGGTTGCAAAATTAGGCGACAAAATCTCTACAACAATTCCCACAAACCAGTGGCTTTCATATGCCACCCCAACCCATATACCTTGCTGATCAAATCTAAGATTGGCTACATTTGCCAACTCAGTTACAATTATATCACATACGGGTATATCATTATCTGCCTGTACATTTTCAGCTACATTAACCTTCATATCCACATCATTTTGTTTCTGTCTTTTAAAAGTCTTAGTTTTACTTGGTTGGGCTTGTGATTTCCTCTTTCGCTTCTGCTTGTTTTCAATTGCACTTGACCTGGTTACAGTTTCTTTTGTAGCACCACCAGCTTCTTTTGCACCATTAAGTTAAACTGTATTAGTATGAGAAGTTGCATCATCATTAGTAACATTTGTTAATCTGTCTGTGTTATCAATGTTGTCAATATCTTTGGTAGGTGTGGCTACAACTAGGACAGATTTTAAGTCATTTATTAAGACATCCACTTTTTTTCCCCCGAATACCAAAGATTTGTTTTTGATTCCTAAAACAACTTTCAAATACCGGATTTCATTCTTTACAATATCTAATTTCTTTGAACTTGCCCCAGTACATCGACCAACAACCACATCAACATCACTTGGAAGTCTGCATGGACCTCCATGTTTATGGACAGCTTCAATCAGTGTGTTCATACTCATAGTATGAATGCTTTCCTTTTTTTCCTGTTATTTTCATCTAACCTAGCCTTAGTCTGTTTGACAACTTCTTTTTCAGCCTGCCTGTGCTTTTCACGGAGCCCGTTAGATTTCTTCCATGCCATAGCCAGCAAGGAAGATTGTTCTGTTTCAGATTTGGACTGCAACCAACTTGAAATTGTTTTGTTTTGCTTAACAATCTGAACACTACTGTGGTAGAATAATGAAGCGTGCCTACGTCTATACTGACTGAAGTCTAAATTACCAAATTCATATTCTGAAACTAGGTTGGTAAGTTTGCAATGTTTCATCTGATCTCGTAGCTCATCTAAAACAGCAGATCCAAATTTGCCATTGGGAAGAAAGTCCACTAATTGCTTTTTTGTAACCAAGATAAAACCAGCTATTATTTTTTGCAGTGCCAATTTTGTAATCTCAGAAATCGGATTACCACTGTCTACTAGTGATTCTATGACTGGACTATTTATTACTGGATATTCTTGAAAAATTGTGGTATCACCATTGAAGAGTTCACTGCTATCTACAGACGATTCATGGAATTTGTCAAGCATAGTTTGCACATATATGTACTGATCAACATATTGTACATTTCCTTTTGTTAGCATGTTCCAAAATGGACCGGTGATAGTTTTATATACAATTCCAACAGCTCTGGTAAGGGATTGAACTTCTGTACTGTCACAGTCTAGATGAACACTGTCCAGTTTCATGTTTAAGGGATGGCTCATGAATGATTCTAAAAAGGTTTTGATATGTTGCTGATGATAAAACAAACCAGCTGCACCCTCAAAAAAATTATTAAATCGATTCATCCTGAAACTTGTGACATAAGACTTTTGGTGAATAGATTCTTTACAATATGCATCCCAATATTCTTTACAACCATTTTTTTTATCACCTCGCTCACCCCGATCAGTGCCGTTGGCGATGGACACGGCCGCCGGTGCGCGTGTCTTAGTTCGTTAGTCCGCCGCAAGGGGTTTAGTTTTTCGTTAAAAGGATAGGTGGCGCCAGGTGTAGTCCTCCCTCCGCGCCAGAATTACCCATGTTGCAAGTAGCGCGAGAATTACACATATTGCAGGCGCAACATGGACAATTCAGGGTTCTTTGCACTAACTATGTATTAATGTGAGATAATAACAGTTAAATACACAATTTACAGTAAATAACACAATGGATTCCTGATAGGTACCTACAAGTACAACAGTGATATGGCAACATGTGAGCTGGTTTGCCTTCATGACCACTTGACTACCCTCTCTCTCTCTCTCTCTCTCTCTCTCTCTGAGACTTGCTAAAACGATGGATTGTGTCATGATATATATACTACACCTATATGCTCCAATACTATCCCACCGGTGCCAGATTACCTTTGCCTCAAAACTATCATATGCTACTAGTTTCTATAATAAGGAGACTTGAAATAGACATATAGTGCGCAGTAGAAAATATTAAAAGATTTTGTTAAAAGAGCACAACTTTGACCCATTTAACTTTGATAAGTGTGAAGTCAGTGAGTGAAACTGCGACAAGAGTAGGCTAAGTAAACGAAATGGTGATGGACAGGGAACCACTACTGAGCCACCACACGTCTCGTCTCTACTAATTAATTGTTGAGGTTATGTAGTGGGCGGAAGGTAAGTTAAGTAATCCAGCTTCGTGGCTATTTGGAGCCATGGGCTCTTTGTTGGATTGCAGCAGCGAGTGTAGAGTAGCCGAAGAACAAACTAAGTTCTAAGCCATCGTAGATCTCTGTGCGATATTTACTCACCGCATTAATACCACCATGCTGAGCATTCCTGCTGCATTGTTAACACTATGTGTTCTGGTGGTGGTGAGTTTCTGCCATAACGTTTAGACAAATATATTCGGTTGAACATTAGAATGTATTTTACAGTATTTTCAAGTAAATTTTATTTTAAAGGGCTATCTTTGGAGATGTTTGAAGTGAAAAGATGCTACATTAAACGGGCCCGTTATAGCTCGTGACGACAGGAACCGTACTCCGACAAATGCTCTCCAAGCACAACCTTGCTTAGTTTTTATGTTTAAGCAACCAGATATGGGTGGGGAAAGTAGTAGACTCACTGCACCAGAACTGGGTCAGTTAGAGTGCTGAAGTCAGTGGGGGGTGGGGGGGGGGGCTGAGGCTGGGACTAGCTGACAGTGGTGTTTTGAAAATGGCTGGGTGAGTGGAGAGAAGGGAGAGTAAAACTGACTCACTCCTTTTTACATTCAACAACAAAAACGCTTTCCTTCTATATGTGTTTCTGATTGAATTATGCAATCTAATTGTACTAACATATATTTTACATTAAAGCAAATATATTTCCTGTATGAACTACTCTAAAAAAAACTTTAAAAACTCAGTTTTACTCTTCCTCCTCTCCACTCACCCAGCCATTTTCAAAACACCAGCTGTCACAAGACCAATATGGGTCACTGTACACCACCAAGTGGCAAGGTTCAGTACTAATCATGCACCACCCTGTTGCACAAATTAGAACTATTCCGAGTTTGTTTCTTTTCGCGGAGAGGTATAACGGGTACCTTTAATGTTGGTGTGCATGTTGAAGTGATGGATGTTACATACTTCAGCAGTGACAGCTTTTATTAAGTTGACTTTGTATTCCTTCTATGCAGCAGTAAATGTCTAACGAGCACACCAGTATCAAACTTAGATTTGTAGATAAATTAAATCTCGGGTAGGTGTTTTGGTTTGGAAAGTCTGCTGCCTTCACCCCACTATGCAGCTTTAAACGACGATAGGCCACTATATGGTGCTATATTATTAATATATTTCACAGTTAAAAGACAAGATAATGATTTGGAGAGAATATTAGGTTCTGGCTGGCTGGCCCGAAAGACCTATGCATCGGAGATCGGAAGTGTGACGTTGGTTAAATGATCATTCTTCAGAGCATCTGCCTCCCTTCAGGGGAGCGAGTTACAGGTCATGGGATCGATTCCCGATCGAGTCAAACAAAAGGTTTACTCAATCGATACTTGCGGCTGGCTGCCTTGCCTGGTACCCCACATTATTAAGATAGAGTAAGGAATGGTTAGCTTAGTATTAGGATAATGTTACTAACTGGCATACCAATTATCGGTGCCAGAATCACTGCATCTCAGCGGAGCAGCACTATAAAACTACTATAAGTGCGCACTGACACAAACGCTTCTCATCTTAATATGACCTTTAATATTGCTAGAACAGAAAATACTAATCAATCAATTATATATGTATATTTTATTGTTGCTAAGGCAAAACATAATGGAATTGATTATTTAGATGATTCGCTTTATTGAGGCTTTTTTCTCTCTTGTAAATAACAGTTTCTTCATTCTTTGTTAGCACTCGGGCACTTGTCTTCCGGTAATGTGACAATGCAGTTATGATCACTGTGACCAAGTATGAACATGTTTTTCCAGAAAGAAAATGTCCTATCTGGGCCTTGTCAGTAAGTTATTTCTGAAATGGTGTAAAACATCTGCTAAATGCTTCTGCAATGGGGTCGCAGCAGCTGTGGATGATGATTGAATAAATCTTTCCACACATGCCAATGTTGATCTCGTAGGCACGAATGCACGGTGTGAGGATCCAAATGTGCTGGAAGGCGACTATGGCAAAGTAGCATCCCCAACTCATCATGATGCAGCAAGAGCAGAAGGTGGTGGCGAGGCAGTAACACAGGGTCTTCCACAGGTTGAAGCACTTGAACGAACACTTCCAGCAGCAGTCCAGGCTGCGCGTGTGATCCGGCTCCCCAACCAGCTCCTCAAAGCTCACCTGTAACATGCAACATAAATAGCTTCATTAGGGGTGTTTAATATATTTGAATAGCTTAATGGAATCACATAGGTACTATATTGAGAGTGAAGAGTTTCTGTCTATGTTGTGTGTTCACTAAAGAAATGTATTCTAGATTACAAATTCAACTGCAAATTTCTTACGCAATAAGGGCACCTTTTTCAGTAGCAAATTCATGAGTGAAGAAATTGCTTTTGCCATACTCGAATACAAAACGATCTGCTAGGAAGCATACAATATAGTGCTATAGTATGTATCTTGATTTTATTTCCAAACAAGTCTGGACACTGCTTTAAAAGTTGTTATTAAATAATATGCATAAGATGATCCCCCCACCCCTCCCCAAAACACCTAACATTGCCAGAACATTTTAATTTCAATTCATTTAAGTGGAGATGCTTGCTACTGAAATAGGTTAGTTGTATAACATTGGCCCTATATTGGAACTGGGCTGTTTAAACGGAAACTAAATTAATTCTGAGCACTCCTTGTGGGTTTTATTATTATTTATTTTTATTGATGGTAACTGTAAATTAATTCCGAGTACTACTTGTGCGTATGTTCAAATTTAGGTAGTTATGTGAAGTTATTTTCCCTAATTGTTAAGCAATGAAAGAAACTTGATTACAGTATATTAAATAATAAAATGAATACTTTGTAATGTGCTAAATAGAGAGAATATTCGGTCCTTTTTTGTTAAATAGTTTGCGTTATGTTAATTGGTGCGGGCATTTCATGCATTATCAATTTCAGAATGCTGGTATTCACGCACACTTAGGTGTGGTTCAAGTTTCATAGTCCGATGGTTTGGAGTTTCTGCGATTTTCTTAGATAAATGCATTAGCTTGATCGCTATTATCTATTTTACTTTAGTTTGAAGTAATTTTTATTTTAAATGGCTAACCTTGGAGATATTTTGAGTGAAAATATGTCAGATTAATTCTGGCAAGCATGTCACAACTCTGACACCATAGGCTTAAGCAATAAAAAGGTTCTATTAAATTGGCTTAATATTCCTTTCTATGCCAACGTTTAATAAGAGCACTAGTATGACATATAGGGTAAACTCTAGATAAGTGTTTAGGTTTTGTAAATGTGATGCTTTCAGCGGACTATGCAGCTTAAAGTTTCAAAGGTGCATAATCATGAAACTGACCCAAAGGAGAGTAGGTCATAAAGCAGGTCCGAATATATTTATCTAAAAAGAAATATGATTTTGAAAATTAAACCAACGCATTGCGAAATGTAAGCTAAAAATAGTAATATTCAACAAGTCACATTGCTTGGCAGAGGCAATAATAGATTAAAATTCGTTTACATAAAATAAATAATACAGAGAGAATAATAAAAGGCGCAGCTGACCTTGAGGTGGTCGTTGATGTTGTTGGGGTCCCTGTTCTCCATGTCGGGGTCCATGCACCATGCCTCTACTGGTCCGGACGCCATTTTGTGTGGTTGAAGTGTCGATGTGACTGTGAGTGGAGCTTCCTGTGCAATGTTACCCAGCCAAAGCGTTGTGAAGTAACTGACGACACAACCAGGAGGCGGTCACAACTTTATACTGTACCGGAACCGTAATCTGCTCACAGCTTTTACAAGAACTTCTAAGTAACAACGCCTGGGTGTGTTATGTGTTGACCATCTGTAGTGCATGGCAACAGGGAACAAAGCCATTTACGGGGCACAAGCTTTGACACATAATGTGTCCACTAAATCCGCGACCCTCTTAGAAACACCACACCCCCCCTCTCCCCACCTCCCTCCAACAGCGCGCCCCCCCCCCCTTTAATACTCACACGCATCCCCCACCCACTCCTCCACCCACTTACCAACACCAAACCCATCCCACCTCCCTACCAACAGCCACCCCTCCCCTTCCCCACCCACTACCCGACCGCTTACCAAGACTATACCTACCGCTCAGCCACCCACCTCCCTCTCCCAGCCCCTGCCCCTTCCCCACCCACTACCCCACCTCCTTACCACCACCACACCCACCCCTCAGCCTCCCACCTCCCTGCCACATCCCCCTCCCTTCCCCACCAATCCTCCCTCCTCTCAATCACATCTCTCCGAACACCCCCACCCCCACTGAGACCACGTACTCCCGCATCCAATCAGATTCCATGCCACCATATCCTACTCAGTCACATTATCCCGGAGCCGAGCTACCACCCACTGCCTTATCCACCTCGTATCAAGCGCTAGGCGAGGTAGCAATTCGTGTAATTTTCTTTTTGTTCATAGCACAGCATCTGCCCATCACTCTAATATCACCCCTTTGTGAATAGTATTGGTTATGTGATAAAATGTATTGAAATGTCCGCTTACGATACCGAAATGGCTAATGTTTGAACACGGCAGTCACAAATAGCTCTATAATCCCAGTCCCATATTGAATCTATGCTACTTCCATATGGGTTCACGCTTGTAAGGCATGGGGATTATATTGAAAGGAATCGAAATAAGCAGTATGCTTCACATGTTTGATCGAACTTCGTTCTATTCTTACTGGGTATGGGATCCAGACATTATATGAGGATTGCTGAAATATTTCATTTGAGTTTTTAATATCCGCGCTCTTCACCGCCGTAGATTACATCGATGTTGTGTTCAACACAATTGTCACCTTTATTATATTCTACAAGTAAAGCCCATGTGGGAGCAACGGAAAGAGGGACACCAATTACTCAAATTGATATCTCCCCAGCTTATAAATGAATATATATATATATATATATATACAGTAAAACCTCTCAAATCGACCGCCGACCTTGGGACCAACTTTAAGTGGTCCATTTAGGGAGGTGGTCGGATTAGGGAGTTAGAGTGTGGTTACAATGGTAGTGTTGGGTCCCAAATCAAGCGATCGATATACGGGAGTGGTCGATCTGTGGTGGTGGTCGGTTAGAGAGGTTTTGCTCTCTCTCTCTCTCTCTCTCTATATATATATATCAATTATATGTACATGAAATTTATTAGAAAGATGTGTACTTTAAACATTTATTGTATTATAACAAGAACCCATGCCATATGACAAATCTAACTATGTAATACATGGACATTCGCCTATATAGAATGAGAGATCCACAGCTAATAGATTATTGAAAATACATACGAATATATATAAATATATTATATATGAAAACGTACATTTTTTTTACATTGTTGGATTTAGGATATAGCGTGGTCTACACGATCTCTTGCTGGAACACCATTTCTAAATACTTAACGTGCACATTATCCCCCCCCCCCCCCCACACACACACATACATGTTAATTACGTTAATTCTAACGTACAAGAACGTGGGGCGCGCATGGACGAGTGAACAGCAGAACAGGTTGAAAATAACGGACGCAGGAGGGACATATTGCATAATGGCCAACATCAAGTTTGAGAACATGTAAAGGTCAAATTAACCAACTTGGACGTCATCTATTACTTACTTTCGATAGAGTATGTTATATATATAACATATACTATATCTAAACAATAATTATACTACATCATTTTGAACTGGCCTAATGCATAATGGCCAACATTAAATTTGAGAACATGCGATGGTCAAATTAACCGACTTGTATGTTATATATTACTTACTTTCGATAGTATACGTTATATATAACATATACTATTTCATAGCAATATACTACACTGTTTTGAATAGAATTTGACTCAATTTAGTAATATTATAAACATTAGTACAATTGGGTGCATTCGGTTGCAATACTTTACACAACCCAAATCCCAGTGTTGCTGTGTTTCAATTCCAGTTTCTCTGTTCAGAAGTATCAATATTATTCATGCCAGCGAGTGGGCAACGTAAAAATCACTTTTTTACGTTGAGATACATTGAAATTCTCGGCGTTTCAGGGCCAAATTGGATGTTAGTGCAATGTAGTGGCATAGGCGAAACGTTGGTCCAATGAGTTAGAACGTTCTCAACGAGTTAGAACGAGTTACGTTCTCAACGAGTTAGAACGTAAAAAAAAAGGCCCAACGAAAGGCTAACATGCCTCCAGCGTGCACAGCATCAGCCTAGCGAAACCCTAGCCATAGCTTAGTGTAGGACTTGCGTAATTACGCCCGCCCTAACATAGCTACATGTGACTCTGGCGTAATTCGTAAAGTGAGTCGATGTCAGGCCCGTGATTGAGCACCGTCAGTCTAATGACAGTCCAACATGCTCAGCGTAAGGACAGCGAGGCAAAATGTTCACACCACGTTTGCTTTTGTTCGAAGAACCTTGGCACACATTACATACATTACGGTCATGCCAGCCATTCGTCAACTACATCGAATACATCAGGACACATTGCACTTACGCTAACTATCGTTAGACACATGTCAGAGACACGTTAGACCTACATCGAGATACGTTAACACCACGTTGTCAGTTCGTGGGCTGCATGTTCCTTCCGGCTCTACGTCAGTCTACTGTAAGTCGATGTAGCTAAACGTAGACTGACATAGCTCTAACGAACGTCTAATGTATCTCGACGTATGCCTAACGTGAGCACAATGTAAGCCCAATGTAACCCAACATAACGGCCTTAATATCAAGCTACGTCGAAAGTTTTGGGAGGTCCAAAACCTTGATTTGTGCCACCGTATCCCGACGTAACTCGACGTATCTCGATGTAGGCTTAACAAACGAGTAACATATCTCAACGTATCTCGACGTAATGCCCAAATTTCACCTACATCGGCTTATGCTACCACGTTACGTCGTAGTGTGACAGGGCCTTTACAGCGTCAGTCCCAGTTCTCAAGTTGGCAAATAAATGCGTCCAGTGGTCGGCTGCTTTGTACAGCAATAATTGTTACATAACACGCCTCACACACACACACACATCCAGCCCCTGGGAGGGCAGGGGCCACTCTGCCACTACTACACTAGTCCATCTCGCTAGGTGTTCAGCAAAAGAATGTCAATAGTTCCACAGAACGGCCAGGTTCCACACAGTGCCCCGTCAAGGGAGCACAGTGCCACACTGTACAATAAAAATGTCTTCCTTTTTCGTTAATTACAATTTTTAACTGACTAAGAGTAGTGGTAATTGTTACTAAATTCATAGTGTTCATTTTTACTAAATTCATCTGCCGCCTTATGTTCATCAAAGCACTTGGATGTGACTTATAATTCATTGAGTTTGTTCGAGACCTACTACGTTAATACATGTTGAATTGTGGGTGAGGATTAGGCTTCTCGGCTGCTGACGCAAACAATCTTCTTGCTATGCCCAATAAGCGGAAGCTTTAATGGAGTATTCAAGGCGTTATGTAAGATCGGATTCATATAAGCCTACAGGACGCGATGGCCGAATCGGTAAAGTGCAGGCTTCCCATGTGGAAGGTCGGGAATTCGATTCCCGGTCGAGTCAAACCAATGACTTACAAAATTGATACTTGTCCGATCCTCACCTGGTGTTCGACATTAATTGGATAGGACAAGGACTGGTTGGCTTAGTGTCAGGATAATGTGACTGACTGAGATATCTGGTCATGGTGATGACACCCTGATTTCCTGGTGGGGCAACACATAAAGTCACCATGAATGTGCACTGTCACGAGTCAGTACCCATCCTGATATGACCTTAGATGTTGCCAGGAGATAAAACTTCACCGACCAAAATATAAACCTTTTCATGGAGCATGCGCAATCAGCTAAAACTCGGGTTGCAGGTCAATTTTGGGAGCTTGTAAAGAGTTATCATTTAAGGCAATGATTATGGAACCCTCCATGCATAAATATGATCAAAATATGAAAGTGACCATCAGTGTCTGATGTAGCCATGGCTTCCTGATCAGAACTATGAACATGGATAGCAACTAATTACTAAATTACCAACTCTAGACATATCTAGATCTAAATCTGAATTCATCTATTTTTGGAATGACCTAGATTTAATTCAGAAAATGTCAATTTTATCATCAAGAATTTGCACCAGAGGCTTGCACATAATGAAATGCTGGACCCGACATATTTGTTTCTCTTTGCTATGAACTACCACAAATAACGAAATCATGAATAAAAATAACAAAAACTGACCATCAAATAACGATATATTCATACCGTCCCATCCATGTCAAAACTAGCATTTACTAAATCCAAATGCAGGTGTCAAATATGTTCAAAGGAAATTGGAACAAAATCATCGATGTATTGAGCTAGCAACGTATGACACCCTCTGTTTTGGAGTTTTAAGGAGGAAAAGGGGGGCTACCATATGTGGTATTTCTAATCAAATTCGCTGTAGTTTTGTGCTGGCTTCTGTAGTTTGGGGTGCCTCCGAATGCATTAGTTCTGGAGCATTATGTATAACATTAGTTCTTTCCACTTCCGCCAGGCGGTGAGTAGTGGGTGGGTGGGTGGTGGAAATCGCCTACTGTGCAACTTGTGAGCATGCGCGATGTGACAAGAACTGCGGATTAACGGATAAGGAGTGTTGTCATGGCGGTGATCCGCTGGGCCAAGCACGTGGCATGTATATAAGGCTCTCAGTGCTGAGAAGAGTCATCATTCAGTGCCTGGAGTTACCCAGTATAACAGCCCAGTTCGCAGCAGACATTACTAAATACTAGACAAAATGGCGTCCGGACCACTTGAGGCATGGGCTATGGACCCCGACATGGAGAACAGGGACCCCAACAACATCAACGACCACCTCAAGGTAAGCACTTCCAAAATATCTATACATATACATACACCCCCCTCTCTCAACTACCTCTACTTCTTAATAATTTCGTGGTTTATTTGCTGTTTTTGTGCTACATTTGTTGATTGAGCAAGGATAATGTCAGTCGGAAGGGAAAATTGGGCTTAATCTTTCCACTGTTCTTTGTCCTAACCGGACGCAGTGGCCGAATAGGTAAGAAGAACGCAGACCTCCCATGCGGAAGATGGGAAGTTCTAATCCCTGCCAAGTCAAACCAATGACTTACACAATTTATATTTGTTGCTAGCATTCCTTGCGTTCGGCATTGCCATAGTATGGAAAGGAATGGTTAGCTCAGTATCAGGATAATGTGACAGTGGGATATCGCGTCATGGTGCCGATGGCCTAATCTAGTGGGGTAGCACTATAAAGTCGCCATGAGTACACACTGCCATAAGTCAGTACCCGTCCTGATATGACATTAGAATGTGTTACCTGGTTACCTATCCTAGTAATAATGCAAAGTACCTGGCTAGCTAGCGAGAAGTATACTTTATTTTAAATTCATTGGTTCGAACCCACGACCTGCCACACAGGAACCAGGCGCTCAACTCCTTCAGCCATTCTCGCCGCGAATATGGCCTATGCTTCCGACACGGCGTAAAGAAACCACCAATCAATCAAACGTTCAGCCAACCCATTCTTGTTACCCAATTCTCTTTCTGCCAACTGATAGTCGTCCAACTGCAATAATGCCAAGCAACTGGCTAGGAAGCGACAAGTATCAATTTTTAAGTCATTGGTTTGACTCGACTAGGGTTAAAACCCATGAACCCATGGGTTCGGATCCCCCGATCTCCCAAAACAGGATACGGACACTCAACTCGGTGAACAGTATTTATCAATATTGGCATAGAGTTGATGAACTGAGAGAGAATGCCAGCATTCCAAGATGATGCCAACTGGATTCTCTCCATTCAACTTTAAAATCGATTAATCTACATGATTTAATCAATTCTGGTTTATCAATTAATGTTTTTTAGAAAATATATTAAATGTTTCATTTGTTTTAAAGGTGAGCTGGGAAGAGCTGATTGGGGAGCCGGATCACACACGCAGCCTGGACTGCTGCTGGAAGTGTTCGTTCAAGTGCTTCAACCTGTGGAAGACCCTGTGTTACTGCCTCGCCACCACCTTCTGCTCTTGCTGCATCATGATGAGTTGGGGATGCTACTTTGCCATAGTCGCCTTCCAGCACATTTGGATCCTCACACCGTGCATCCGTGCCTACGAGATCAGTATTGGCATGTGTGGAAAGATTTATTCAATCATCATCCACAGCTGCTGCGACCCCATTGCAGAATCGCTTTCAAAATGCTTTGCACCTTTTCAAAAATAATTAGAGACAGAACACACTTGCTTGATGTATCCTACTTGTTGTAAATGGTGGGGCTGGTAAAATATGCCTCCTATTATCTGTGATAATAATTAAGAAGCACCAAATGAGAATGTTATCATCATTTTTATTTACAGTTGTCAAAAATAAATTTCGAATAACAAAATACTGAACGCTTCAAATCATTAATCAGGAAAGAAGGCAAAATACACATGCATCCCTTCATAGTACTAATTTCCAGCACTCATGAATTATAGGGAGATTTCATTTGACTTTTTATTGTTCTTATAAATATTCTTTTGATAACTTTATCGAACCCATCACAACTATCGGTTTTATGAACTTAGAAAATCATTGTTGTATATTCATCTGCTATTAATAGAATAACTTGTAATAGTTCTCTATAACTATAAATCATATTAAATAACGCATTTGTGCATATATGTGGAATAAAACTATTTTATCGAATGGATAAGTCTGCATTCCGCCAGTTGAAGCGTACATAATTGAAGGACAAACTCAAACTGATATCTCCAGTAGCAGGCTTTGTTCACCGATAGACACAGTGAGTTTGTGCTTACACCATAGATTTTCCACACATGCACACCGGCTGGTTGGCAGAAGTCACCAGTAAAACATAACTAGTATTATTGTAAGCGAGTTATAGTTAGGCTCTGTGGCACTTATTTATTTATGTATTATTTATTTATTCACAATGCTCTGGAAGCATCAAACATGTAATGATGTATATACAAATACAGCGAGTTGTTGAAAATGCCGTCAGAAGGAAAACAAATGCACGCATTTGTTGGTTGTATCCTTCATGCTACAAGGCAAAACTCATGTTTTTTTGCTAATATTTTCAATCAAATCGAACAAACTAACATAAACACGAATCCTCTCAAATAACATAATAATTTAATGACTATATTTAATACACAGCTGCCCATAATTTATCATTTTGAGCTGCTAAACATCTGAAGCCCCGTTCACACTGGCCCGTTAAGTCGCCTCAACTAGTTCCTCTCCTATAGTTCACCTCAAATTGGTCATGTGGACACTACGCTGAGGCGACTTAAGCCTGAGTCGCCTCATCTAGTTCGCTTCAAGTAAAGCACCTCGCGATGTAGTATAGATGAAGCAAACTAACTTAGGTCGGCCTAAGTGGCATGTGTGAATGCAACATGCGAAGTCGAAACCTGAGTTTGTTTATTTTCCGGTCGATCAAAAGCGAATATTATATAATTTGGTCTATGAACCGGCTAGAGGTGCACAGATATTTTTTTCATGATTTATTTTTAGGTTTTCACTGGCCAGCAAAAGTTTTGATCGTTCCAAAACAATACGATTCAGTCCATACATATCTAGGTCGAGCCCACACTGACTCGTGGCGACGTCAACTAACTGAAACTGGCGCTGGTTAGTATGGTCTCGCTCATGCGCAGATATCAATTTCCGCCTTAAACCGCCCCAAGTACTGCATGTGTGGACAGGACGCCTAGTTCGCCTCCTCTAGTTCACCTTATCTAGTTTGGCCTAAAGTTATGCTGTGTGAACGGGGCTTAATTGAGTAATTCCCCACAAAACAGAAAACGTTCGGTCACTTTACTCATTTAGGCTGCTGTTCATATCACTGTTAGCACTAGTGGCATGTTTTCCTCCAGAATATTTTATCCGTATCTGATGATAAAGAAGAAAAATAAATACGTATGGAACAACAAATCACAAGGAAACTCCACAAGGAAAAATGACGGTCGCTACCACTTTATCCGTGTCTACTTTCCTATTGACACACTACCAGTACCACATCGACTATGGCTTACTCTCTGCACACGGCAAGGTGCTGCCACCTGGTGGGTCAACAATAGTAATACACTAAATATGCTGCCGCCACCTGGTGGTTAAGAGTTCAACGCGGATAATCTCAGGCGAAGCTGAGTTCTGCAGGGCCTCTTGGGAAATATTGAAACTGCTATACCCAGCATGCTGGATTGTAATTTCAGCATACGTATGGAAGTTGGTGTCGGTGCCCCTTCCACCCCTATTCTTCACTATAGACCATTTACTTTAAACTTACTTTGAACTTATAATCATTCACGAAATAAAATAGCGAATGCTAGACAGGAAGTGTGAACACTTATTTGTCTTTCATTTTTGTTTGAGTGCAAGTAAATAAGCACCACCTTAGTAGCATGTGGTGAATAATGGGTCAAATTTCCCTGGATCATCAGCCCATGCTTTTTCTAATCTGTTCTTGAATGAATTTATTGACTCGGCATCAATAACATTTTGTGGGAGACTGTTCCATATATTTATGATCCTGTTTGAGAAACTGTGTTGCCTTAACTTTGAAATGGCTCTGGGTTTTACTAGTTTGAGAGTGTGGCCCTGACTGCCTTCTCTTTTATTCAAGGTGAAAAATTGGTTCATATCTATTTAATCAAAACCTTTCATAATTTTAAATACTCCAATTATGTCACTTCTTTTCCTTCTGTAGGAAAGGGTAGGAAGTTTCAATTCCCTAAGCCTTTGTTCATAGGGTAAGTCCTTTATAACTGCAACTAATTTCGTTGCACATGCTTTCTAATGACTATTACCATGCCGCCTTTGGAAACGAAGGGCAAAGTCAATAGCAAAACAGTCGACCAAAGCAAATTAGACAGATCATCAATGGACCGATTAAAACAACTTAAATGACCAATTATTTAGAGACAAAAAATCATTAATCTTAGGTGGGGTGTAGGGAGGGGCGTGGTAGATGTAACTTGGAACTGTATAAATGGCCGATGGATAGCGGTCGTTCCACAAAAGCGTTTGCTCTATCGGCAGAATCTGGAACCACTCATTTGGCTGCGCATTGTTCAGGCAATGCCGATATTCTCAACAAATATAAATAATTCCTTCAAATAAGTAAGCTTATTCACGAAAATGTAATAAGAGGTGCCTTCAAAAGTATCTTACCTGACATATTATCGATTGGCAGCTCCTTTTCCCAAGTAATTTGCTAATAAAATCAATCAAATATGGAGGCCTCTGTTTGTGGATTCGCTGTACAAATAGATGGCACTTCATCGATCCGGATTTCCACTCGGGGAAAGTACCCGAATAGAGTGGTTCAAGGTTCTGCCGATAGATGTCAATAGCTTAACTGGCGGGCTGTAGGGCTATTTGCCAGTTTCAGCAGAGCTGCATTGGGAGAGGCTAAAAGACTTTGTTCGCCACCAACTGGCCTTTTGATGGCAGTGGCAATAACTTGTGCTTGGTGTATGACTTGAGAACTAAGGCATCGGATAATACCCCAAATTTCTTAAGCCAACACAAAACTACACTAAAATAGCAATAACAAATATAATAGCACATGTCAAAAGGTAGTAATCAAGTATATGCTGGTGTAATAAATAAATACATTTTCAATATGAGAATGATTTGTGAACGTTATTGTGAAGTGAACCAGGATGTTTATGCCTGCTTTATTGACTATGAGAAGGCCTTCGACCGAGTCAATCATGAACTGTTAATCAAATGTTTACAAGATATTGGTGTCAATGGCAAAGACATTAAACTAATTGTGAACTTATACTGGACACAACGTGCATTTATAAAAATGGAGCAGGGCCTATCGGATGAAGTTATGATTAAACGAGGAGTTCGACAGGGGTGTGTATTGTCACCATGTCTATTTAACCTGTACACAGAGATGATTTTCAGACACATTGAAGATTGCAAGGGAGTGACAATAGGTGGCATGAACATCAACAATCTTAGATATGCCGATGACAGTGTAATACTAGCAGACAGTGAGAAAAACCTACAAGATATAGTGAATAGAATCAATAAAGCTGGAATACTATTCAACATGAAGATGAATGCCAGGAAGACCAAAACAATGGTTATAAGTAAAAAGACAGATAAACCAAATGTCAATATAACCATAGATGGCACAAACATAGAACAAGTATCCGAATTCATATATCTCGGACAAAAGATTCCAAATGATGGGAGATGTGAGGAAGAAATTAAAAGAAGGATAACAATAGCCCGAACAACATTCTCCAAAATGAATAGAGTGTTAACATCAAGTAAGATATTAATACAAACAAGGAAGCGTATTCTTCAGTGTTATGTGTGGTCTACTCTAATGTATGGGGCAGAGACATGGACAATCTCTAAGAAAATGTACAAACGTTTAGCAGCATTTGAGATGTGGACTTATCGAAGGATGATGAAAATATCATGGACAAAGAAGATCACCAACAAAGAAGTTCTCAGAAAAATTAAAAATAAGAAAAGCTTGTTTGCCACTATACAGACAAAGAAACTTATTTATTTTGGCCACATCATTCGTCAGAGTTCAATATACCGTACATTGTTGGAAGGGAAGGTGAATGGCAGCAGAGGGAGAGGGAGACCAAGAACATCATGGTTTACAAATATTTCACAGTGGACAGGCTTGAATTATTCACAGTCTATCAGAACAGCACAACATCGGGACAAGTGGAGAACCATTGCATCCAACCCTCGACTAGAGGATGGAACTATTGATTGATTGAATAAATACATTATTTTGAAGCAAGTTGCTCTCTATGTATCGCATATCTGTTTTTGATTCTAGAAAAGCTTAGAATAAGAATTACTTCAGTTGACAATTTTTCATATTTTATTAATATTTTCATTATTTATTATAGTTCATAGAAAGGAGGCCCATGGAGAATGGGTAGGGTCCATCAATTATTTCCTGCAAACCTCTGAAGCAAGTTATCAATTTTTGAGGCGACCAACTGCTTTTGCCGTTCAGACCAGCGTGACGTGATACCCCTGTCACACTACGACATAACGAGCAAATGTAAGCCTGACGTGATCACGTTTCGACATTACATTGACGTACGTTGGGTTATGTTATGATGATGTCAGAATGACGTTAGACTGACGTCGAGCTACGTCATGTTACGTCGTGTTATGTCGGCACGCATCAAAGTTTTGAACCTGTTCAAAACTTTTGATGTAACTCGAACGTAAGAGTTTACATTCACTGTATGTTCTGTACACGTTCGGCGAACGTCAATGACATTAAACGGATGTTAGTCAAACGCTGCTCACTACGTTCAACTATGTTCCACTACGTTGACCCACATTAAACCCGATGGAAACGTCCATGCGGTGTAATGGGAATGTCAGGAGAACGTCAGGAGAACATACATTCAACATACGTTCAACGTTTCGCCACCGTGTCATGACGTATGTAACGTCACGTAACGTAGTTCTGGCGATGGAATGACATTCATAACGTTCCGTGAGCATAATGACGTTGTCCTCTCTTGTTGAATGCCAGTATCACTATGCTTTACCACCATTACGCTCTCGTCAACTACGCTGCATCCACATTCAACTTGTGCCCAAATTTGCATACCATGCCGAGAAGTTCAAGTTCTTCACGTTCTCTCTATGCTGACGTCGTTACATCGTAGTGTGACAGGGCCTTTAGGGATTTCCCCGAGAAGTCTCGGAGGCGTACCCTGAACGCGGCCCAGGTAGGATATAAATTCAAACGTCACTTCGCCGACAGTTATGTGCTCGTTCCTGTCGGCTGCCGGTTGGTTACTTGGTATTGTAGTGGCATGAAGAGTGCCACTACCGGAGTTGCAAGTCATTCCAACGGACACTTTGTCTCGGATCCAGTAAGCATACTGTGTCCTTTAATTTGCTCTGTTTCTTGCACCACACAGCCACAATGTATTCACCCATGCTGGCCAAGTACAGAGAAGAACAACAACAACAACATGAAGAAATAAAAGATTGTTTGTTGTTGCTTTACGTCCTAGTAATATCTAAGGTCATATTAGAACGGACGAAAAATAGAAGAACAACATAAGAAGAAGAAATAGAAGAATATATAGTTGTCAGTGCATTATCAGAAATCATGCATACGCCTAACATAGTTCCTGACTCAAAGAATCACATTTCTATTTTTTAGTTTGCAATCTCTTCCCTACATTTTATCCTACATATTCAACTTAGATACTGATTCACCCAGTAGACATTTGCATAGCAGCCTATTACAATTTTCTGCACCCGTGTCCTGTTACAATGATCTCGAAAATGGGTGACCTTGTCTCCTATTGGGGAAGTATTCTAAAAGTCGCCATGAGTGCCGCACTGCCACAATTAAGTCGGTCATCATCATCATCATGCTGTCGGTCATGATGCGACAAAGACTGCTTTCATTACTTGACTGCCGCTCTGTGCGGTTGTACATTTCATGAAAGCTGCCTGCAAAAGTGTTGAAGTGCTGCTGGCTTTTGCAAGTTACCAGCGGCACTCTCTCGGGGAGCAAATAGAGGTTTCACACTGGCAAGAACATGTCCAGACAGGCAAAAAACTATGTGTCCCTGCAATGGCTGGTCGGGAGATGTTGGGAGTTCCATACATCACCCGCCCTTAATGCTGCCACAGTGACATGGTTTTCTCTTTAGGCTTTGCTCCCTTAGCCTTCGGTTCTGTTAAGAACCTGTACCACAAGGCAGTGGTTCACAACTCTGCAGGGCAGGGGTGTCAAACTCCCTGATATGACCATATATGTTGCTAGGACGTAAAGCCCAAACAGAGAAACAAAGAAAAGAGTGATTAGAAAAGAGGGAACTACCACAGAACCAAAGCTTCATTGCGTTCATAACACAGAAATGGACAAATTTCAGCGGTGCAGTGAGTGGTGGTTACAGTGTACAGCTAGGGTGGTGGCACCACTATCCGATCTGGGGTTGGGGAGGCTGGAGCAGTAGATGACTAGGACAGACTCCATCAGTCCATGAACCTGAGTAAGTGATGGGGGAAAGGAGGAATATTCCGGGTTATTAAGCCTATACTCGTATAATTCTTATGCAGCATATATATATATATGTATATATATATATATACATATATATATATATGCTGCATAAGAATTATACATTGGTTGAAGTATATATATATATATAAATATATATATACAATATATATAATATATATGCATATATAATATGTATATATAATATATATTATATATATATGTATATATATACTTCAACCAATGTATAGTGTAGCACGTAGATCAAATCCCCAAATAAAAGAGTTTGCTGTGAATTTACTTGCATAGACCCATACCTGAGTACCATTTTATTTATTCCATGGAATCAAATTGTGCACTGAGATCGTGTGTGAATCATCGCACTTCTATACGCAAACGCCGCTTGTTATTCAAAGGAATAATGATGAGCGGTGAGCAAAGTGTCCATATGATTTATCGTAAATGATAGAATATGAGAACAATGAAGTACAATGCGCGCGCATACGTAAGACTGTGCTGAAGGGACTCGTTAGTACGTTGTGGGCTATTTTAAACAACGCTTATTATTTAGATATGCTCCGATATTGTCTATGTGCAGGCTACATTGGATCAGATCGGTTGAAGTTTCCGCAGAGGTAGGCTGGAGTGCTGGTAATGTAGACTAGTCAACTTGTAGACGACCACACACAGGTAAATAAGGTAAGGACCAGTCAGCACTGCCTCATCGTATGATCACATCTTGGCAACTAAAAACATTTCCATCTGAGAATATCAAAAAATATTCGGTGTTGTGCTAAACGAACAAAAGATATGCAATGTTTATTTGTGTCGAATCGGCAAGTAGACCTAATGAGATATATGCGAACTCTTGTTTTTGCGTGATTTAATTTGTTTAATTTTAATAAGATCGAAATCAGATGGGAAGACCAACTGAGTTGAGCACTCGCTTCCCATGTGGGTTTGCATCGAACTCTGGCTGAGTCAAACCAATGTCTTAAAAATTGATGCATGTTGCGATTTAGCTTGGCTCTCTGCATTACTAGGATATGACAAGGAGCTGTGGAATTGATTTTTTTTTTTAAAGGGACCAGCTATAGCTCGCTGGGACACTGCGCGTACTCCGACAAATGCTCTCCAAGCACAACTTTGTTTAGTTTTTATGTTTAAATGAACCAAGTATGTGTGGGGAGAGTAGGGGACCCACTTCACCACCAGAAGTGGGTCAGTTCTGAGGCTGGGAATAGCTGGCAGCTGTTGTTTTAAAAATGGCTGGGTGAGTGGAGATAAGGGAGAGTAAAACTGGGGTATTTTCAATCTTCTTTAGAGTAGTTCAATCAGGAAATATATTTGTGTAATGTAAAATATATGTTAGTATAATTCAATGAGAAACAGATATAGATGAAAAACATTTTTTTGTTGATGAATGTAAAAAAGGTTCTGCTGTGGATGGGGTTTGAACCCACATCACCAAACAACTTCAGATTACAAGTCCAACACTCTAACCACTAGGCCACAGAGACCACACATAATTAGTAGTCTCACTTCAGGCTATTTGTGTATAGGACATCACATATAAAAGGTGTGTATGTATGTATGTATGTATGTATGTATGTATGTATGTATGTATGTATGTATGTATGTATGTATGTATGTATGTATGTATGTATGTATGTATGTATGTATGTATGTATGTATGTATGTATGTATGTATGTATGTATGTATGTATGTATGTATGTATGTATGTATGTATGTATGTATGTATGTATGTATGTATGTATGTATGTATGTATGTAAGTATGTATGTATGTATGTATGTACGTACGTACGTATGTATGTATGTATGTATGTACGTACGTACGTACGTATGTATGTATGTATGTATGTATGTATGTATGTACGTCCATACGTACGTACGTACGCACGTACGTACGTATGTATGTATGTATGTGTGTATGTGTGTGTGTATGTATGTGTGTATGTGTGCATGTATGTATGTATGTATGTATGTACGTATGTATGTATTTACGTATATATGTATGTACGTATGTATGTATGTATATATGTACGTACATGTGTATGTATGTACGTACATATGTATGTATGTAAGTACGTATGTACGTCGTATGTACATGCATACGTACATACGTATGTTTTTTTGTTGTTGTTTTACATCCTAGCAATATCTAAGGTCATATCAGGACGGGTACCAACTTGTGACAGTGCGCGCGCATGGCAACTCTATAGTGCTGCCCCACTGGAATACCATGCCACCAGTACCATGACCTGATATCCCACTCAGTCACATTATCATGACACTGAGCCAACCAGTCCTTGTCCTATCCTAATAATGCCGAGCGCCAGACTAGGAAGCAACAAGTATCAATTTTAATGCCATTGGTTTGACTCGACCAGGATTCGAGTTAGAGCGTCCGTCTCCCGTGTTGGTAGATCGTGGGGTTGTGAGTTTGAATCCTGGTTGAGTCAAACCAATGATTTTAAATTGATACTTGTTGCTTCCTAGTCTGGCGCTTGGCATTATTAGGATAGGACAAGGACTGGTTGGCTCAGTGTCAGGATAATGTGACTGAGTGGGATATCAGGTCATGGTGCTGGTGGCCTGGTATTCCAGTGGGGCAGCACGATAAAGTTGCCATGAGTGCGCACTGTCACAAGTCGGTAGCGGTCCTGATATGACCTTAGATGTTGCTAGCATGTAAAACAACAACAAACAAAACAAACACATACACACACACGTTTTATATGTGATGTCCTATACACAAATATCCTGAACTGAGATTAGTAATTATGTGTGGTCTCTGTGGCCTAGTGGTTAGAGTGTAGGACTTGTGATCAGAAGTTGTTTGGTTGTGTGGGTTCAAACCCCATCCACAGCAGAACTTTTTTTTTATATTCAACAACAAAAAATACGTTTTTCATCTATATCTGTTTCTCATTGAACTATGCAATGTAATTGTACTAACATATATTTCACATTGTACATGTTGCCGGAAACATGCATAATTCAAAATTCCTGACTACGGGCTTGATATGTTTATTACCATAGATACCGTTCGGATCATGCGTAGCTATGGTCCGTGTTAACTTCCGGTAAGAAATGCTTAGCACAGTTCAGTTCCTACCTGGCCACTGTCGTTGACGGAGGGTTGAAGCAGTAGTGAAATTTGATATATGATACGATGCCAAAAGTACAGAAGGTGAAGAGTGTGGTCGTGGGTCGGTATTCCAAGGCGTTATTACGATCTATGGAGTCATCTGGAGGAGGTTCAGACGAAGGTTTACGAAACGACATTCCAGTAAACCGTCGAGTGTCTGATACACAGTTAAAGATGGCGGATCTAGCAGCCGCTTCGCCTGTACCTTCAACTTCGCGGCAAGGAAGCCACCCCATGTTGGAAGATATAGCAGCATTGTTGGATGTGAAGTTAAGGGAGGCACAATTACCGTTGCTGGAGCGTATCAAGAGTTTGGAGGAATCAAATCACGATGGACGAGATAATCGGAGTCAACCGGACGAGCCGTTTGATTCCAATGATGACGTCACTGACCGGTCTGTTACAACGGTTCTTCGCACTTCAACTGGTTCAGATGTTCGTATGGCAAGATCGTGTAGTCGGAGAGTTCATGTGCATAAAGCGAAAGGTAAAGTGTGTCAACCTTCTAGTTCTGGTCGTGCATGTAAAAGAGTTGCGTCGGATGCTGACATTGAGTCGGACAGTGAGGATTCTGTAATGCGGGAGCTAATACGTTATGCAGGAAAAAAGGCAAGACGTTCTAAGACATTAAAATTGGTTCCGCACCGGTACGTAATTAGAAATGAAAAGAAAGGAAAGGTACAACAAGGTGAAGCGTCATGGTTTGAGTATCTGGCGGCTATTCGACGAATGGTCAAGCGTGGGGATGTACCTGATTCGTGGGAAAAACATCTAGAGGAGCATGTGGATACCATTTTGGACATGGCCCAAAATTATTCGTGGCTTACGTGTTTAACATATAGCGAAAAAATATTTAACATGATTGCCGATAAGCGACTTCCGAATGGCTGGGATGATCATGGGAAAATTATTGAAGTGAGAAGAGATATTTGTGGTCTTGGGAAAAGGATAGATAATGCAGGGCAGGCAAGTTCCTGGTCGAGTGCCACTGAATATAAAAAGGGTGTTGATGCTAGACCATGCATTATATGGAACAGAGGTGGTACTTGCGGATTCACTAGTGACCATGGAGAAGGTGGCAGTAAGTTTGTCCATATATGTTCTTATTGTGCTTTTAAATTACGAAAGAAGCACTCTCATCGAGAGATGGACTGTAAGACAAAACTTCACGCTAAAGAAATGGTCGCAGAGGATACAACTAACCGTACAAAGAATTTTTAATTAGCAGTGGGCCGAGGACTGCTAATAACCAAGATACAGTGCGTATGGCAACTGATCGGGACAAATGCGTCTTCACCACCTCTACAGATGGCGCCACCATCAAGTCATCTTCAAATGTCCCAGTCGGCTTTGGTCGAAATAAGGTCGGTGCGGTTAGTTTGTGTGTTTCGTGTCAGCCTAATAATGTCTCGTTATCGTCTCACATGTCTGGTAATCAGCTACGCTATGATGTTATTCTTGATAAGAGTCCTCGTATTGAGAGTGGTGTTAATGCTGGAAGCTCAAAATTGGCATTGGAATGTTCCCCAATGGATGTTATTACTTATAATCCTGTGAATTTAAAGAAAAGACGGCGTACGCCATCTAAGGGGTTTGCTCGGAACTTGAAGTTACAAAATTGTACGTTATTTGATAACACGGTTGGATTTCAGGGGGATCAATTTGATAATAATAGATATGATCGTAACTATTCATACATACTGGACAAGTCAATTTACAAATGGTTCAATACATCAGAGCGGAAGCTACTAGGTAATAACAAAATTTCTAACATTGTGACGATTCTCGATGCACAAAAAACGGGTCCAACGTCAACACAAACACCATTGACCTTGGTTTCGCCACCGGCTGGGCTCGATCGACGCGGTAGTCATAGCAACGAGAAAACAGCTGTTTCCTCTATGTCCTCCATCAAGATGGGAGATCCTGTGTCTAATACACGAACCCATAGACGATTATTATTGGACAGATTCGGTGAATGCCAATCGGCATGTTCGAATATTACTGATATGGACTGTAACACTGTATGCGGAGTGGGCACATGCCACTCTATTCAGCCTTCTGTTAGCCCGGTCGCTAACTTAATTAATCTTTCCTCTGGCAACCTTTCTCAATCTTCTATTTCTAATTTATCGTACGCTATGTTGGGTGTTCCTGTTGTCCCCGTAAATTCTAGTATATTAGAGGTTGAGAAAGGGTGTCGTTCTATTAATAACTCGGATGTTATACGTCCATGTTGTGTTGTTGGTAACACTGATCTTGGTAAGGTTATCCTTGCCAGGAGTTCCGAGTTGAACTCACCCCACTGTAGTGTTAATTATCAGGGAGGGCTGATTGGTAAGTTCGTCCCGGATGATAAATTGTTTACAGTTATTGACAAAGATTCAGTTATTGATGTTATGGCCCCTTGTCGATCCCCGTTAAAGTTTGATGTTGGTGAAAAAGATACTAAAGATGTGAATATTAATATTTTAAATCACATAGATGATATTATAGTGTATGCTGATGATGTATTAACATTTTGTGATAAATCACCGTATGAATGTCAGCCGACAGTGTTGCTGACATGGCCTACATTAAATGTTACATGTGATTTGCCATTGAAGTATTCAAATATTTATAGTAAAGTTAGGTCCACTGGCTTACCAAATTATTTATCCGCTAAAGTGCCCGTTCCATCAGGTTTAATTATTGCAAATTGGAAAACTCTATTGTTAGATTACACAGATAATGAAATTGTTCCTTTTTTAGAGTACGGTTGGCCAGCAAATTTTACTGGTTCATTTGTCCCAACCCCGACTGTCCGTAACCATGCTAGTTCTAAGGAAGATTTGTTTTGGATCAATGAATATGTCCGAACTGAATTAACTCATAGCGCATTGCTGGGTCCATTTGATGTTCCACCATTTTGTCCCTGGGCGCAAATTAGTCCTATTATGACCCGCCCCAAGAAGAATACTGAGGAACGAAGAATAATAGTTGATCTTAGTTACCCAAAGGGGCGTAGTGTTAATAGTGGGATTAATAAGGGCTTTTATCAGGGCAAGCCTTATAAATATAATTTGCCTACCATAATGACGTTGGCTAAGGAGATCACAAAATTAGGTAAAGAGTGTTTTATGTGGTCAATTGATCTCGCGAGGGCGTACAGGCAATTAAGAACCTGCCCCTTAAGTGTGCCTCTTTTTGGAATTAAAGTAGATAATAAATATTATTTTGACATAGCACCACCGTTTGGGTGTCGGACATCCTGTATGGCTTGTGCCCGAACGACGGCAGCAGTTGTGTATTTAATGAGGAAGATGGGATTTTTTACTTTGTGTTTCTTAGATGATTTTGTGGGAGTAGAAAATTCACTGGCCAACGCGAAAAAAGCATATGATTATGCTTTTAAATTGACTACATGTTTAGGTCTTAAATTATCACTTAAAAAATGTGTTCCCCCTACTCAAAAATTAATCTGGTTGGGCTATGAAATCAATTCAAAAAATTTACATATCCGTATCCCCGATCCTAAATTACTAGATATATTGATAGAATGTAAAAAATGGGTAATTGGTAGAGAAGTTACACGAAAGAATGTGCAACGTTTAGTCGGTAGATTACAATTTATCTCCAAATGTGTAATGTCAGCGCGGGTGTTTATGAACCGCATTTTGGATTTTCTTCGGGAGACACCTTTTATAGGAAAAAGCAGGGTTACGGATACTTTAATGAGGGATATAGCTTGGTTTTTGCGTTTTTCAGAAGGTCATAATAGATTAGTTTTGTTAAAGCACGTCCCTAACAAAATGTGGATTATTGAGTGTGATTCTTCATTACGTGGTGGGGGTGCATTCAGTTCAACACATTATTATTCTGAACTTTATTCACCGGATTTTCTTATAAAAGGTTATCACATTGCCCAATTAGAGGCCTTTAACTTAGTAGTAGCTTTAAAAAATTTGTCTCCACCTGACCCTCATAACTATCAAATTATCATTAATACAGATAATGCTGCTTCCCAACAGGTGTTGTCTACTGGTGCTGGAAAGGATCCGGTCTTGTGCGCCTGCGCCCGCGAGATTTGGAGGTTCGCGGCATCTCTCACTTGTGTGGTGCAGGTGATCCATAAGCCTGGAAAGGATCTAGTACTAGCGGATGCTCTAAGTAGGTTGTATTTTGATGAAAAATCTAAATTAATTGCTGATGAACTATGTCAGGCTAAATCATTGACCAAAATACATGTTTCTTATGACGATCAGGTATTGGACGTGTCGTTATAATATCACTCTGCAGGTTGATAATTTTGTTTTTTGCCTTTATCAACTTGCAGAGAATAGACGGGCCTTAGTACATAGGATAGGTGTGTACTTCGCAGCAGGACTAGCAGAAGGGACTTGGAGGAATAAAAGGGTACAATTTAGAGAGTATCTAATGTTTTGTAATAATATTAGAGACAATCCTAAGAAACCCAAAGTAAAGACGGTAATGGTATATGCTTTATACTTAAACGATAAATTTAAAACAGAAGGTGCTGTAAAAAATTATATGAGTGGGGCAAGGACTTGGATAAGATTAATGAAAGGAAACACCGATTCATTTGATTGCTATGCTATGACATTAGTTAAAGCCGGAATATGTAAAATGAAAAATAACACTGTAAATAGAGCTTATCCATTGAAAATTAAGCATATTAAAATGATGATCAAAAAATTTAAAAAGATTAAAGATGATGGCCTTGTCTTAATTGTTGCGTTACTAATAGGTTATTTATGTTTGTTAAGACAGTCTAATTTATTTTATTCCGAGGCATCTGGAGATAGCGGTCACGCGCTGCTCAGAGGAGACATCAAGGCACACGAAACACACCTAACTATAACAGTTAGGAGCACTAAAACAACACACCGTCCTGAAGACGTGTTCAGCATTGAGCTACCACAAGGGACAAGGTGCGACTTCTGCCCAGTGCGCACGTGGTCGAAATACATCCGACTGACTCGAGTACATAGAAGCACCCCGGCCTTCATCTTGAACAATGGGGAGCCCCTGACTGCCATAGTGTTTAAAAAATGTATGCAAGCTGCATTAAAATCATGTGGACTTCCCTGGTGGCCGTTGGTGACGTGTCATAGTCTACGGCGAGGGGGAGCTCAGGAGTATGCACGATTCGGAATGCCCATAGAGTGCATAAAGGCGCTAGGGCGATGGAAATCCGATAGTGTGTTTAATTATGTAAATAAACATGTATTGAGTTAGGAATCATCATCTCTCCTGTCCCTAATTTGGCTGAGAGATGATGATCCCAGTGTGCAATGTAATGAATGTTGCTGTGTGAAGTAATAGTGCGAATGTGGTTGAGTGTGCCAGATGTGAGCTGATGAAGTGACCGTGATCTGTTGTGGCTGCGTCGTCATGTTTTATGTTTCCAGCTTTTATTGCAGAAATGAATAGAGAATGCTCGGAAGTATATCATAGAGTAGTATGATAGTAATATCACGGACTGACCTGCATATAAGTAATTGAATTATGAAATAGTAATTGACTCCGATAATACCTGCAAATAAGTAATGAATAGTATATTAGAAAAAAGACTGAGGTTGTACTACCTCCTGAAATAGAATAATGAAATATAATTATCTCAATTGTATTATTGAGAGAAGCTGATAAATAATGTTCAAAAAGGTGTAGTCCAAAAAGGGCTGCTGTAAAATTTATTAAGCTCAAATAATAAATTTATTAGCCCAAAAAGTTATTATCTGTGTCTGGTTTTGAATTGTACATGTTGCCGGAAACATGCATAATTCAAAATTCCTGACTACGGGCTTGATATGTTTATTACCATAGATACCGTTCGGATCATGCGTAGCTATGGTCCGTGTTAACTTCCGGTAAGAAATGCTTAGCACAGTTCAGTTCCTACCTGGCCACTGTCGTTGACGGAGGGTTGAAGCAGTAGTGAAAATTGACCATCCCACCCACCCATCAGCCTGTCTTGTCTTTATACTGGAGAGCTGAGAGATGATGATCCCAGTGTGCAATGTAATGAATGTTGCTGTGTGAAGTAATAGTGCGAATGTGGTTGAGTGTGCCAGATGTGAGCTGATGAAGTGACCGTGATCTGTTGTGGCTGCGTCGTCATGTTTTATGTTTCCAGCTTTTATTGCAGAAATGAATAGAGAATGCTCGGAAGTATATCATAGAGTAGTATGATAGTAATATCACGGACTGACCTGCATATAAGTAATTGAATTATGAAATAGTAATTGACTCCGATAATACCTGCAAATAAGTAATGAATAGTATATTAGAAAAAAGACTGAGGTTGTACTACCTCCTGAAATAGAATAATGAAATATAATTATCTCAATTGTATTATTGAGAGAAGCTGATAAATAATGTTCAAAAAGGTGTAGTCCAAAAAGGGCTGCTGTAAAATTTATTAAGCTCAAATAATAAATTTATTAGCCCAAAAAGTTATTATCTGTGTCTGGTTTTGAATTACACAAATATATTTCCTCATTGCACTTCTCTAAAGAAGATTGAAAATACCTCAGTATTACCCCCAACTACTAACTAGGTCACTCTCCTGTACACCACCAAGTGGAAAAGTTCAGTACTAAGCATGCACCACCCCTGTGGCACACATCTGAACTATTTCCGAGTTCATTTGTTTTCCACGCGGCGGATATCTGGCCACTTTAATTAAACTGTTATTCCCGAGTGAAATTTTCCCTGCTTAAAGTTTTGAGTTTTGATCATTTTGTAAAATATATATATGCGGTTGACCTATGTCAGGACAACGTTAGGGTGGTTGTTGGAGTTTTACGTCCTGGCAATATTTAAGGTCATACCAGGACATGACAACATTAGTCTGGATGCAGAGTGTTATTGTGTTATTCTCTGTGGCAGAGTGGTTAGAGTATCTGACTTTTTTCTAGGTCAGACTCCTAATCTGAAAGTCGGTGGTTCGATTCCCCGTGCCCCCTTACCTCTGCCAATTTGGATTTCCACCTCTGTGTCATCAAAGGCAGGTTGCTCTCGTCCCATGTCTATGTGGTGTGGGAGATAAAAAATCCCTTGGGTCGGTAAAAGTGTAGGCTCGGGTTTTCTATCGACAAACCATCTAATGGTGAAAACAAGTCTATTCAGACTTATCCATGATAGGCAGTATACATCTTCAAGGGAAGGAGAGTTGTCATTTGCAAACAAGAACTACCAATGGGTACTAGGGGCCTACCAAAGATTTTACTATATAGTAGGATTGTTGGTACTATTACATAGCATATATGTGCGGGTGGAGACATGTGCTGGTCTAGATATGATAAAGCTTGTTCACCTTGAGTGAATCTGTGGTTGATTATAGATGAGCAAATTCTTAATATAGCAATATTCTTGTTCTGAGAGAATCTTAGATTGGTTGTAGATATTTGTATGCCTCTTCCTATTGCAATATTCTGGTTCTGAGTGAATATGAAGTTGATTATAATTTATAGGTAAACCAAACAATTATTATTGCAATATTCTTGTTCTAAGTCAATATGAAGTTGATTATACTTATAGGTGAGCCAAGTTCTTACTATTGCAATATTCTTGTTCTAAGTCGATCTGAAGTTGATCATAGGTAAACCAACTCTTATTATTAAAATAGTCTTGTTCTAAGTCAATTTGAAGTTGATCTTAGGTAAACCAACTCTTATTATTACAATATTCTTGTTCTAGATCGGCTATGAATAAACACGGGCAGGAGAGCCGGAAGCAGAATCAGTCAGCGTTCACCTCCTTCCGGTTTAAAGCTGACAAGGATCCCGTCTCCAGGTAGGCCTACCGTGCCTTGAAGTTCCTGTCATGTGATTTCAGAGTGCATTCCTTTTGCAAAAATCTCTCTTCCGTGGCATCAGCTAGAGGAGTGATGCCCTTCCATTGGGGTCCCACTAAGGGTTCGGCTCCTACCAACGCCATACTGTTATTACCTACGGGTGACCCCAAGGTCATCGCCCCAAACTCTCATCAACTGCGGACTGTGTGTCCACGTGCATCCAGTCGTGAGCAATCAACACACTTCAGCTAAAATAATACTGGTACATGACACAAATACCCCCTCACAACTGATCATTAATGCCCACAGCCTACGCCACTCCGGGGGCCACGCCGCCTTCTCCCCCTCCTCGGGCCGTGCCGCTGCCATGTCGGCGGGCGCTGCTGCCGGCGCGTGTTGGCGTGCATCCCGTCACGAGGTGGCGCGATGGTCGGACGACAGGCGGTACGGGATCCTCAAGGACAGGAACGACAGGATGGAGGAGTACAACCGAAAGCGCAGGTGGAAAGACGCTAAACACGGTTCCGGTTCCGGGGGGAACTTGTTTTCTATTTCGGCCATAGTTGCATATGTGTTATTCAAATGATAACGGTGGAGAGAGCAATTATTGTGGTGATGGTGATGATGCCGATAGTGATGACAACGACGACGACTATGTGTGTGTATTGTTAAATATTGAACTCTACTTGACAAATGCTCTCCAAGCACAGCTTTTCAGTTTATGTACCTCAATATGAGGAGGGAGAGTGCTGGGGTCAGTGTCGATGATGGCTAGTGTGCAGTGCAACCTAGAGGGAGTTCCCCGGTCTGTGGCAAACCCCTCTCAGGGAATCCCATCCATGACATCATTCATAGGCCTACATTACAGACCTCAGCACTCTTCCTCCACATATTTGATTGCATTGAAAAACCAGGCAACGGTGTCCTTGGAGAGCATTTGTCGCATACAGCTCCAGTCCCCGTAGCCCATTCCAGTCATGGATGAAATTAAACACTTATAACACTGACATAAATAAAAGGCAAACATACAGACGTAATATGCAACATAGTAGAGGTAGTTAGTTCTTTCTCTTTTTAAACCAGTGTAAAATGAATTAACATTAGTGAAAACTGAAATTCTTGTTCACTATGTCCACGGATAATGCTTAGTTCAGTAAATAGTAGGCCTACATTAACGATATTAGTGGGACAGGGCAGGGAGCAGTGGAACACCAATTGTCCACAGTTGAAATTACCTTGTTTTTTAATTAATTAATTAATTAGTGTAGAAACAAACAAAAAACGAACCATCATTTGCATAGCAGCGTATTTTTGATTCAACATGGAAACTGGTTTCCTGAGGTAACACCTAGGATCATTTCAGGATAAGTAATGAATGGGTCCTGGTTAATATTCCATTTAGCTGTTATGGCAGCACCACCTTATTAATATTCTATTTAGCTGTAGCGGCAGTACTACCTTATAAATATTCCATTTAGCTCTTATGGCAGTACCACCTTATTAATATTCCATTTAGCTCTAGCAGCAGTACTGCTTTATTAATATTCCATTTACCACTTACAGCAGTACCACCTTATTAATATTCCATTTAGCTCTAGCAGCAGTACTGCTTTATTAATATTCCATTTACCTCTTACAGCAGTACTGCCTTATTAATATCCCATTTAGCTCTAGCGGCAGTACCGCTTTATTAATATTCCACTTAGCTCTTCCATCAGTACCACCGTATCAATATTTAAAGCAGTACTGCCTTATTAATCTCCCATTTAGCTCATGGCACTGCCATATTAATCTCCCATTTAGCTTTTATGGCAGTATTACCTTATATAAAGTTATAAATATTCCATTTAGCTTATATGACTACTGCCTTATTAATATTCCAGTTAGCTCATATAACAGTACATTACTAATATTTCATTTAGCTCTTATAGCAGTACTACCTTATAAATATTCCATTTAGCCCGTATGACTGTACCGCCTTATTAACATTCCATTTAGCTCATATGGCAGTAGGCCCTACTACCTTATAAATATTCCATTTAGCTTTTCTGGCAGGACTTGGCACAGAGCTCGGTGACCATTGCTTTGCAAGGAGGTGGGTTCTTTTGTCCAAAGTGGTCGCAGGCGGCTGCAAGTCGTAGTTTGACTGAGGCTTTAGACAGCGAAGCAGGAGCCACACAGCAGGGATGCGATAACATACCGAAACTTCCAGAACTCGAAGCGCCTAAGGAGTCAGTCGGCCCTTGAAAAACTGGGGGAGATGGTGCGATTTTCATGCCCGACCGTACCAGACTGAACTCCGCCCGGCTCAGCAATCACCTCGAAGGTCAGCTGTAAAAAGCTTCTGCATAATCCAATGAAAGGAGAATTTTCTGTTCAGAACCAAAACAGTTAGCTAGAATTAAAAAACAAAAAAGTTCGACATATTTATTTTAGTTACCGGTACAGTCATTAATCTCAGCCAAATGTGGAGAATTTTAGTCCACATTGGTATTACTCTCTAAAAAGACTGCTTAGATACCACCGCGCTAGACTATATAATGCACATAGTAAGTCAACACTTGACTGCTAGCGACTGTTTATTGCTATAGCCTGCCTGCATCACATGAGAACCATCACCAGGTGCGTGAGGAGTCCACTCTACTTGACCAACATTCAAGAATGCCGTCTCCGCGTCAGTCATATTAATGTACTAGAACCTGGCCGTTAAGACTAGAAATAATTCACAAATAAACAAAAAGAAATCCGGGAAAAAAAATCTGAATTTGATTTAAAATTTCCTTTCTGACTTGCGAATTTCATTACAGTGACAAAGTGTAGGGAAGGGGAGGTGAGGGGAGGGGAGGGGAGGGAAGGAAAGGGAAGGGAAAGGAAGGGGAAGGGAAAGGAAGGGGAAGGGAATGAAAGAAAAGGAAAGGGTAGGTGAAAATTCTAGACCGCCTCTAAAATAGATTTGTTTTTTTAAATTGTACACTGGTTCTCTGCTCGATCAAATTTTGGACTAGTTCATTACATTCAACAATAAATTAGTTTAAATATACATATTTCTTCCTGGATCACACGTGTTGGACATCACAATTAGAAGGAGTCATACTAGTAGTAATCAATTAGTAACTCGCTTTGAGGTCAAAATGGCCCCAGTTGAGGTTGAAAGAGAGTGAAAAGATTAAAAGGGTTGAAAGGCACCCTATGATTTCAGTTTGAAACAGCTGGAATCTTCCTCCTGAAATGGAATGCATCGATAAACAAGTGGTGGCGGTTGCAGACCTGTCTATCCCAAATTTCCTATTTGGGTACCCCAGTGATAAAATTGTGTACTTCCCCAGAAAATTTGGTATTATCACTATATTCTTTTTGGATTACACAATTTTAATCTTGCATATTGGAGTAGTCCGACTTAAAACAGTGTACACGATACGCAAAGGTTGTATGGGTAGGCAGGTCTGCAGTTGTGGTTGATAACAATGTAAAATAGTCAATCTAAAGCAGTCATCATCCCCCAACATACACAAGAGATCACATAAACGATGAAAGAAGGCTTAAAAGTCAGCTGTGCTTTGTTTCTGAGATCGATGCTGTGAATTCAGCACATTATTTATTTGAACTCGTCCATGTCTAATCGCGTTGTTGTTTACCCCCATTCAAGCTGCTTGGTTGTGTATCATTGCTGTCCCTATTGCATCTAGTCCCTGCACACCTTGGACACTGGTAGATAACGGGGCACAAATAAATCACAGATAGAAGTGTTCATCTTCATGTCAGGAGGTGGCAGGAGAAAGTGTTCCGTGGGCTTAATCACTGCACATAACTAAGGTTAATTACCCAAATGAAAGCCACCGTGTCTTTGTCTCATATTATATATATACTGACTATAAGGAATTAATAGTATATACCTATATATGTAGTTAATAGTTATATATTTATGTATTATATGTAGTTAATAGTTTACATATATAGACATCTATATGTCATTAATTCCTTCTTTGTGCATACATAACAAAAAAGGAATTAATGGTATGAATGTATATATTTAACCTTTGCACATGTATATGAGACTGTCTCAAAAGGAGCTAAGCAATATGGGACAAAACTTTGTCCGTTGTAACGATCAACATACTATCTGTTTATGCATTTGCTCAGGATGAACTGATTTGTTTTTTACATGATCCCAATAGAATACATATTGATTTGAAGCAAATGTCCTTGTGTTTTCAGTGTAACCATTTCTGTGCTGTTTTGTGTCAATCATTACAATGGACAAAAAAAAAAGAGTTATCACCTTTTGAGACAGGCTCATATGTGAACTATTAATTAACAAATAATACATAAGCGTATCACCATTAACTGCATATATAGATATATACAAATATATGTATATACATTTATAATAGATTAGGAGTTAATAGTTACATATAAACCATTAACTATATATATAATACACCATTAATTCCATATTATGAAAACAAATTATTGCTCAACACACCAGTGGAATCAATAACCCAGCCAATTTCATGATTTTTTTTCTTTCTTTCTTTAAAAAAAGATTCTTTAAAATCGGACCCAGTAGTCAGTTACTCCATTGAGAAATGTGATTCGATTTGATCAAAGTCTAATAAATAAGCACACATGCGCATTGTGCACTGTGAATGCAGTGCGTGTGCGGGTGTCGCCACTATCTGTTATTAGTAGGCGCGTGAGGGTGTGGGCGGGTTCCAGGCAGTGCAGGTACTGGAGGAGCTGGTTCAGCATCAGACGCCGCTGACTGGGTAGTAGGTGCTGAGCAGCTCGGAGAGGTAGAAGACGCCGGCGAGCAGCGCCACCCCGAGCAGGTCGCCCATGGCTGTCAGGAAGGGGATGGAGAAGTTGTCGGGGTCATGACCTCGCCGCCACAACAGGTGCACCAGCCACTCAGCCAGGTACAGCAGCAAGGTTACCTGTAATCAGCCCGGACACCTGTTAGCGTAATGAGCAGCTCATGATTTTAACATATATACCAGGGATGAAAGTGGGTTTTCGAGAGAGAAAAAACGCGCAAATCAGGCCGAGACTTTGGAGCCAATGGAGAATTTCCCCCCATAGGATTAGCAGGTTTCATTTCTCCTTTGTTGTGACTATATTATTACCAATACCTAACCCTTTGTTTGGCTGTTGTCGACACGGCGTAAAAAAAAACCACCAACCAATCAACCTTGTTTGGGTTTATGTTCTAGCAATATCGAAGGTCATATAACAGGGATGCCAGTTGGGGTTGATGAAATTAGTGGAAAACACGAAAAGTGTTGCGGGCAATACCAGCTAGGTGGTGCCACCATACTTTGGCTGCCGCTGACCGGGTAGGCTCAGTATTGACGGTAGTGTTCTCGTAATGCGACGGGAGGTGCCACAGGTGGTGTCAGCGCTTCGCCTTATGAGAGAGTCGTCATCGAATATTGACCAATCACAGCACACCAAATTCTTCATATTTTGCCCGTTCCATTAAAGATTTTCCAGTAGAAATCTCTACTGGAAATAAGACTACATCGCCATTCCAACCGCGCAGTGCATTGTGGGTTGTGTGGAAGATAAACAAACCCCTGCGAAGCACATGGCTAATGCTAAGACACTGGGTGCAGCTATGAAATGTGCTAGTTTCAGCTCATCTCAGCTCTTGTTTGAAACATAAAATACTAACTAAAAAAATATATATAATAAATTTATATATTTTAATATTTAGAACAAGAATTACTTATGTCTAATCAATGGTGATGTAAACATCAGCCTGTAAAGTGACTGAAATTGTATGTTTCTTAGCTCAAAATGCTTAATTATGGAGAGTTGTGTCTTAAACACATACATTATATTATTATATTGCATCCATCCATCCATGTTTGTGCCAAATTGTTATGTATGGCCGTATGCCCCTGCTCTGCTGCCAACGCCGTTTTCAGCACATGTGCACTCGGAACGGTGATCTCGTCTATTACTATTAGTGGAATTATGGAAAATTGTCTATCTCAAAAAAAAAATTATTATAATTTAACTTCCCAAATTATCTAAAACGTATAGAAAAATCAAATTTGAAAAAAAAAATAGGAAAAGAAAATCGGTAGTAATGGATATGCATGGAAATTGGAAAATTAAACCAATCTAAGTCATCCCAAATTGTCTTAAACATTAATAAAAAATGTTTAAATGAAAAAAGGAGAAGTTAGGAAATTATTGGAACTCCATTAATTAGTGGAACTCCATTAATTAGTGGAAGACTGGCATCCTTGATATGATAACTGGATTCGGACTAATCACTTGCTGTCCTATATCATATATAGATATATAAATACTGACATTTTATGAACGTTAATCAGTGAATGCCAACAATCGCAGAAATCCGCAAACTCGCGGAGGTCTAGCATCCCTGATATACCTGCTCTATACAACAGAGCACAGTTCACCCCTCAGTTCTTACACTGTTAGATAACCGATAATTGATTGATTGATTGTTTGTTTATTTATTTAACGACCCCCACCCCCACAAAAAGTAAACATCGGCTATTGAGGGGGGTCTTTAAAAAAAAGATTGTATATACATTAGTTGATTAAGCAGCATGCATGTGCGGTGGGCGGTGTGGAGTGGCGTGCTTGCCTACCTGTATGATGGCGGCTGTGACATAGAGGAAGGCGAAGGGCATGGAGATGGTGGTGGAGGAGTTGTTGTGCTGCATGTAGTGCACGGCGTACATGAACACGATGTGTCCGGGCACCACGAGCATCATCAGCACACGGGCCGTGCGCGCTGCAGCACCTGGGCACAAACGGGAACCAGCAGTTAGCTGCTTTGTCTGTTGGAGTTTCACGTCGGGGCAACATCAGATGTCATATCATGATGGGTACCGACAGTGCACATTCATGGCGACTTCATAGTGCTGCCCCACTGGGAGATAAGGCCACCAGCACCATGACCTGATATCCCACTCAGTCACATTATCCTGACACTGAGCCAACCAGTCCTTGCCCTATCCTAATAATGCCTAGCTAGGAAGCGACAAGTACAAATTTGTACGTCATTGGATTGACTCGACCATGGTTCGAAGCTGCGGGTTCAAATTCCACGATCTACCAAAATGGGAGACTGACGCTCAACTCATTCAGCCATCCCGTCTGGTCCCAGCAGTTAGCGGAACTGAACCAACACTGATCACAAGGAGGAAGTGCACATCTGTTTACTTTGGGGGGGCGGCGGGTATTACGTCCTAGCAACAGCAAAGATGACAACAGGCATGGGCATCGACACTTGTGACTGTACGCACTCATCATGGATGTATACTTAATAGCATAGATCAGAATGGCCCGACAAAAAAAAAAGGAAAATATTTGATGAATTTTGTTGGACTTCTAAAGTGACAGGAGAAGCCGTTGCCTGCTGCTTCTACCGGTCACCACTAGCGCCTCATGATAGGTCAACGCTTTCCCTCCTGCTTCCACCTGTCACCACTAATGCATCATGATAGGTAAACACTTTCCCTGCTGCTTCCAACTGTTGCCGTGAGCGCCTTATGATAGGCCAACACTTTCCCTGCTGCTTCCACCTGTCGCCACAAGCACCTCATGATAGCTCAACACTTTTCCTGCTGCTTCCAACTGTCACCACTAGCCCCTCATGATAGGTCAACACTTTCCCTGCTGCTTCCAACTGTCGCCAGTAGAGCCTTATGATAGGTCAACACTTTCCCTGCTGCTTCCAACTGTCGCCACTAGCACCTCATGATAGGTCAACACTTTCCCTGCTGCTTCCAACTGTCACCACTAGCCCCTCATGATAGGTCAACACTTTCCCTGCTGCTTCCAACTGTCACCACTAGCCCCTCATGATAGGTCAACACTTTCCCTGCTGCTTCCAACTGTCGCCAGTAGAGCCTCATGATAGGTCAACGCTTTCCCTGCTGCTTCCAACTGTCGCCACTAGCGCCTCATGATAGGTCAACACTTTCCCTGCTGCTTCCAACTGTCGCCACGAGTGCCTCATAATAGGTCAACACTTTCCCTGCTGCTTCCACCTGTTGCCACTAGCGCCTTACGATAGGTCAACACTTTCCTTGCTGCTTCTGCCTGTTGCCACTAGCGGCTCTGATAGGTCAACACTTTCCTTGCTGCTCCCGCATGTTGACACTAGCGGATCATGATAGGTCAACACTTTTCCTGCTGCTTCCACCTGTCGCCACTAGTGCCTTAGCATAAGTCAACCTTTCCCTGCTGCTTTCACCTGTCACCACTAGTGCCTCATGATTGCTCAACACTTTCCCTGCTGCTTCCACCTGTCGCCACTAGTGCCTTACGATAGGTCAACACTTTCCCTGCTACTTCCACCTGTCACCACTAGTGCCGTAAGATAGTTCAACACTTTCCCTGCTGCTTCCACCTGTCGCCACTAGCGCCTCATGATAGGTCAACACTTTCCCTGCTGCTTCCACCTGTTACCACTAGTGCCTCATGATAGGTCAACACTTTCCTTGCTGCTTCCACCTGTCACCACTAGCGCCTCATGATAGGTCAACACTTTCCCTGCTGCTTCCACCTGTTACCACTAGCGCCTCATGATAGGTCAACACTTTCCCTGCTGCTTCCACCTGTTACCACTAGCGCCTCATGATAGGTCAACACTTTCCCTGCTGCTTCCACCTGTCACCACTAGCGCCTCATGATAGGTCAACACTTTCCCTGCTGCTTCCACCTGTCACCACGAGCGCCTCATGATAAGTCAACACTTTCCTTGCTGCTTTCGCATGTTGCCACTAGCGCCTCATGATAGGTCAACACTTTCCCTGCTGCTTCCACCTGTTGCCACTAGTCCGCAATGTATCTACTTATTTTTGTATTGTACTGACCCTTTGTATGGCTTGCATACTTAGTTGCGTTACTCTAAATGTTGCTAGGATGCAGAACCCCAACAAGCAAACAAACCTGCCCTTCTACTTCCATCGCTGAATCTCTATTTTCAAAGACTATTAATAATAGTCCAAATTCTATGACCCTGGACTTTTCAAAACATGGAAAATGTTTTAATATTCATAGATTTTTAAATATATATTCAATGGCTTTAAGAGCCGCTCGAACCCTAGCCTGACGCTAACCAAGCCTACTCACTTTTGCCAAAGAAGGTTCGCAGAGGGTTGGGGCAGAGTTGCTTCATGCTCTCGGGGAGTTGTCCCAGGGTGCTGGAGAAGTGCAGGGCTGTGGAGAGCCGGCTGGCCTGCACGGCCACCAGGTTCCCACCCACTCCTACAGGAGGAGAAAATGTTCACTCAGCGACACGGGGAAACAAGGACAGCCATTCTATTGCTCAATGCCACTAACGCCTCATGATAGGTCAACACTACAGGCACACAAATCTGGGTGTTAAAAAAACAGAATCGGGATATATATCTTAGGTTGGCAATGCCAGCTTAGTTGAAATAGAATCGGAATATATAACTTAGGTTGGCAGTGCCAGCTTACATGAAATAGACATAGGGATATATAACTTAGGTTGGCAGTGCCAGCTTACGTGAACTAGAATCGGGATATATAGCTTAGGTTTGCAGTGCCAGATTACATGAACTAGAATCGGGATATATAACTTAGGTTTGCAGTGCCAGCCTGCGTGAAATAGAATCAGGATATATAACTGAGATTAGCAGTGCCAGATTACATGAAATAGAATCAGGATATATAACTTAGGTTGGCAGTGCCAGATTACATGAACTAGAATCGGGATATATAACTTAGGTTTGCAGTGCCAGATTACATGAACTAGAATCGGGATATATAACTTAGGTTTGCAGTGCCAGCCTGCATGAAATAGAATCAGGATATATAACTGAGATTAGCAGTGCCAGATTACATGAAATAGAATCAGGATATATAACTTAGGTTTGCAGTGCCAGCCTGCATGAAATAGAATCAGGATATATAACTTAGATTAGCAGTACCAGATTACATGAAATAGAATCAGGATATATAACTTAGGTTGGCAGTGCCAGCCTGCATGAAATAGAATCAGGATATATAACTTAGATTAGCAGTGCCAGCCTACATGAAATAGAATCAGGATATATAACTTAGGTTAGCAGTGCCAGATTACATGAACTAGAATCGGGATATATAACTTAGGTAAGCAGTGTCAGCTTACATGAAATAGAATCAGGATATATAACTATGCTAGCCTACATGAAATAGAGCTGCTTCATTCAGGATATATTTGCCAGCTAGAATCAGGATATATATGGGGAACTTCTAGAGTGAATGGAGCTGAAGGGAACTGAAGAGAACTGAAGGGAAGTGGAGGGAACTGATGGCAACTGAAGATGGAGTAGTAGTAGTAGGAGCTTACCATTAATGACTGGCTGGAAGGCTGCTAGTCCCACAAAATGATTCACGGAATGGTCGAGAATCAGGCCTCCCAGGCTGCAGCAAACACAACAGGGTTCAACGATCTGCTCACCTGGTATTGCATGGATTTTCGATGTATCTCACCAAAATATTCATATTCTAGGTAGATCAATTCCAGTGCATTTAGAATAGGATATTAGAGCTCAAACCTAGTACCATTAGACTAAGTCTAAGCACTCCATGGCTTACTATTAGTAGTTTCTTGACGTCACACAGATTACAAATTTCAACATTAGTTCTTCCCACTGCCATCAGAGGGCAGGTTGGTGGTGAAAATTGTCTAGTCGGTCTTTTCATTCTGCTGCTTCCATATAGTGCAATATAGATAGAAAGTCTTTGAGAGTCTTTAATTGTACATAGTTGACTGGTAATCAAAATGATGCATTTGTATATATTTTAGTTCTTGTCTTGTCTGCAATCAATTTGAAATAATTGCGTACATGTATTTTGAATATAAGTATAGATTCAATAATACACCCATAAGGAGAATAGTGCCATTTCTACCATAGGCCACCCCTCTCACTGTTAAACCTCCTTAAATCAAGTGGGGAACTCTATTTATCACCCCTTCCCACAATGCATTTTTTTCAGGCAGCCTGTTAGTAACAGGGTCAGTAAAGCTAGTGACCTCTACTTTACTGTGAAAGTAGTTTTTTTTTTAAATAGTTACATTTTTTAATTATTTTTTAAAAGCTCTGACACACTCACTCACAGCACACAACGTTCAAAGAGGGGTAGTGTGCTGAGAGCAAGTCTCCTATTTTCCAGTGGCCAGTCAGCATCAGCAACCAGTCCTTTGTTTGGAGTACCTCATGTTACTGCGGAACAGTGTCAAGTTGGTGGTAAGAATACTCACGTGCTGATGACCATGGCTCCAATGATGGGGAACCACCCTGAGTAGAGGACTCCTTTTGTGTAAGGGTTGCGGTGGGCAATGATCCACCAGAGAGGGGTGAATGCGAGCAGGAACACCAGCACCAGGGGAGCCACCCAAACAAGGCCAGCACCTAGCAAGAGAAGGGAGCAGGGGGTCCGAGTTAAAACACTGCCAGCAAGGAGGGCGGGTATGTGAGGAGGGGGGGGGGGCAGTATCTTGTTACAAAAGGGAGACGGAGAACCAAATTAAAACCAACATTGACAGTATGTGAATGAAAATGCCTGTATGGGGTAACAGTGTCTCACGACAAAAGGGAGATAGGGGGAACCAATTAAAAACAACATTGATAGCAGGGAGCATGACCAAAGACATTACTCAATAAAAAAAAAATGTAATCAAAATAAAATGTTATAAAGCGCATACTGGGCAGTTCTGATACTGTCCGGGACAGTTTGCAACACACTCCTTGCACATATTGGGTTCAGAGCTAGTCTATATCGCGCCTCTTTACTTAGAAAACACTTACGGGAGGCCAGGAAGAGCGCATATGCGATGCCAGAGAGGAGAGCGAGGCAGGTGAGGTCGCCGAGGCTGGCTGCAACGAGGATTGCCACATTATCCGGGTTGATGTGACACTTCCGGGACGCAAGCACCACCGCAATCATTACAAGCGCTGTAAGAGAGGGGACAAGAGTGAGTGAGCAGTGTGCGCATAGTGACACAGTTAATGAATTAGTCAATGAGTGGTGTGAGTTAATGAATTAATGAGTGAGTAGAGTGTGTGTAACGAGGGGTAAGGAGTTGGTGAGTGATCCGTATGAGTTAATGAGTGAGTAGTCTGCATGTGGCAAAGGAGGTAGGGACTCGGTGAGTGAACGGTTCGAGTTAATGAGTGAGTTAATGAGTAACTTTGTAGTGAGGGAGGCAATGAGTGACCGTGGTGAGTTAACGGGTAGTGTGATTTAATGAGTGAGTTAATGAGCAACTAGTTGAGTTAAGGAGTAAGTAGTGAGTTAACGATTAAGTAGTGTACATGTAGTGAGCGAGACAATGAGTGAGTGAGCGGTGAGTTAATGAGTGAGTAGTGTGCATGTAGTGAGTGAGTAAATTAATTAGTTAACGAGTAAACTAATGAGTTAATTTGTTGGTTAATTAAGTAGTGAGTATGCTAATGAGTGAGTAGGTTGCGTGTATTGAGTGAGTTAATTAGCTGAGTGAGTTTATTTGGGGGTGAATTAAGTAGTTGGTGAGTTATTGAATGAGTGAGAGTGGGCATATGGATAGTTAATTAGTGAGTGAGCTAATGGGTGAGTAGTTTGCATGTAGTGGGTGAGTTAATGATTAGTAAAATGACTTAGTTCATGAGTTGGTCAATTAAGTAGTGGGTGAGTGAGGCGTGAGTTAATGAGGAGTGAGTGAGGTATTTAGCGAGTTAATTAATGAGTGATTTTCAGCACCTCGGTAACAATGCCTACCATTCATGTCAAGATTATTTAATAGGCTATTACATCAGTTGGGCCAATCCCTTTTCTAAATTTAAACAGAATTGTTTTTTAATTCGAAAAATAGTTGTAATTCATTATATACAATTTAGATCAGTGGGGACAGTTTAATGGAATTCAAGGCTTTCCAAGACTAAGTACCCAGGTTAAATTCAAGGCTTTTCAAGGCCTTGAAATTGGGCAAATGAAGTTCAACTTTCCAGGCCCTTTACAGACCCTGATAATATATTTATTTCCAGGCCCTTTACAGACCCTGATAATATATTTATCTCAGAAAATGACAATAAATTCAAAATCATCGGGCTATGCAACTTCAAACAGGAACCTGCCTACACAATAGGCATACAGTGAATCACTAGCAGCCTTCTAACCAGTCATGAATGGTAAGCTCCTAGTACTACTCCAACTTCAGTTCCCTTTAGTTGCATTCAGTTCCCTCCAATTCCCTCCAGTTCTCTTCAGTTACTTCCAATTGCCTCCTGTTGCCTTCAATTCCCTCCAGTTCCCTTCAGTTACTTCCAATTGCCTCCTGTTGCCTTCAATTCCATCCAGTTCCCTTTAGTTCCCTTCAGTTACTTCCAATTCCCTCCAGTTCTACACAAGAAGTTTATTGACCAGGGACTGGCGCCACGGGTAGTGGCTCACCGAGGAGGAAGCTGGCGAGGGCTGCAGTGGTGACGCTGCTGGCCATCAGCATCAGGGCCGTGTGCAGGTCGAACTTGTTCTTTGGGATCCAGCTCAGGGCTAGAGCAAGCAGTGACGCCAGGAACCCGACCACATTGGCTTGCGCCTGTTGAGGAAATAACTTGATTACTAACATGCTGCAGGTAAACTAACCAGACTATACACCCACCAGGGTTCATACAACATTTGAAAATGAAATTCAAGGGTTTTCAAGGGTCTTGTGGACTGACATTCAGTACAGACTATCTTAACAAAAACGTTCATTTTAGCATCACTTACCATTATGAGGGCCAGGTTTCCAACGATCATCTTCAGCTGTTCCTTGCGCGAGTCCATGTTGCCGAGGTTCGCCTACAAAACGCATTGCAAACTGTTGTACAGAATTGTCAGCTACACTTTAAGAAAGAAATAGTAAATAGTAATGGTTACAACGGAAAATGCAATATAACTATAAGAATTCTTACATTATTAGGCTTATTATTAACAATATCCAATTACCCCATAGCATTACAGTTTCAGTCTAAAAGAGGAAGTGCCCCCTATTACATAATTACACAATAAAATATGTTTAAAAAATGTTTTAATAGTTTTATTCCCAGTTTATAGTTTTATTTTCATGTTGGATTACAATTCTTGATGTCGTCCGCAAAGTCGGTAATTTGAATGCAGGGGATCGGCACTTAACTCCCCATAACCATGGATGCGCCGCCATACACCTGGGTGCTAAAAAAGACTATCGACCACCAAGTGGTTGGCTGCCGACTGCCACGCCACCTACAGCTCCCAAACTGTTCAGCGACCGTTGGAGCAGCTTGCTTTGAATCACTTCACACTGAGCGCTCAAACTAAATTATGGACATGTCGCCAAAATTCAACTATCCCGCCCACCCCAGCTGAATCGGAAGACCTGGGTAGGGTTGAGTATCTGGCAGCCTCAAATTCTCAACCTGTAACTCAAACCATGTACCAGCTAACAAAGCACAAATAAATGCTAATATATACCCATGTCGGTCTCGCGTTGCTCATTTACAGAAATCCCTTGAACGACAAAGACGTTAGCAATATGGTATATGTGGCAGTGAAAATGTTCAGTTGGAGTACTTCACCGAGTCACTGTGTTGCATCGGGTTCCAAGCATGCGCTCTCGGGATAGAACCCGATGCAACGACTTTGCGCTGAGCCTACGATCTGGCATGCGGTGCGCTCACCTGTGTAGCGAGACGGGAGGCCAGGGTCATCTCCAGGTTGCCTTTGAGTCCGAGCAGGGATGGGACCAGGATGAACAGCTCCGAGGTCACAGTATAGACCTCCCAGTGCTACACGGTAGAAGGGGGTTGAACAAGATATGAATTTTTGCTTAGCTCTTTAAGATCGGAAGCACCCAAATGCGTCTGCAAGTTACACTTGCTTACAGGCCGGGACCGCCTAATGTGCCCACCATACCTCAAATCACATCTCATATCATATCTCATGACGAGTAATAGCAAGGAGGCAACATTTTGTATAATTTGAAAGAGAAATCAATTTACTTTCATATGAAATCAACTTGATTCCCAACATGTTTTTGTTTAAATATATCAATTTAGTTGCACTAACATCACATATTCAGATTTTTTAACAATTCGGTCAAGACTCAAAAGCAAAACACTTATCTAGATTTGATCCTACATATCCAACATAAATACTGGTGCACTTATTAAGTATTTGGTGGGTGCTACCTAGAAGGGCATACTATGTCAATTTAATAGAATCTACTACTGCTAAAGCCAATGGGGTCTGGTTTTTTTTAAGCATGCCAAAATTAACATGTTTACACTTCAAATATCTCTGAAGTTAGTCATTTAAAATGAAAGTTACTTCAAACTAATGTCCGGTAAAGTATATCGATCAACCTACTTATCTAGAAATATTACAGAACCTAAAACCCATCGTATACGAAACCTCAAGTGTGATATCAGGCAGTTAATATTAAGCTATATCGATAACATAGGAAACAGGACAAAACTATGTCAAAAGACTTGTGTAAGCAACAATTTGTGGTGTCCTTTGTGGCGGAGTGGTTACAGTTTTCCAGGTTGGACTCCTAATGTGAAGGTCGGTGGTTTGATTGCCCATGCCAATGCCATCACCATTGCTAATTTGGATTTCTACCGCTGTGTATAACTTACATCGTTATCAAAGGCAAGTTGCTCTCAAACCATGTCTATGTGGTGTGGGAGGTTAAAAATCCCTTGGGCTAGTAAAAATGTAGGCCAGGGCTTTTTATCGACCAACTGTCTAATGGTGAAAACAAGACTATTCAGACTTATCCATGATAGGCAGTATAAATCTTCAAGAAAACAATGACAAAGCGGCGATAAAAAGTGGGTAGAGTAGATGCGCACCTGTACAATCCCGAGTAGCACACCCGCCATGACCATGCCAGTCCCGGCGACCATGAAGGGGAAGAGGACTTGGATGGCAATGCGCCATGACGACTCGTCCTCCCCCAGCTTCCGGCTCCCCGTCTCCATGGAGACAACGACGCTCTCAGCCCCGGACTCGTCGCCGTCCTCCACGTAGAAGACGGACGCTCCGTCAGGGGTGGCGCCCATAGATGCCGTGTCGGCGCCAAACTTGACGTCCTCGGTGAACTCCGTCACGTCCACCTCGTCCTCGATGATCCCCATCCCAATGCTGCCCGTCTCACTCACCACTGTAAGGGGAACAAGGCGAGGCGGTGTTAAAAACAGAGCGGAGTCAGCTCAGAGTGGGATGTAAATCACTAAGCTTATAATATCCCCATCCCAATGCTGCCCGTCTCACTCACCACTGTAAGGGGAACAAGGCGCGGCGGTGTTAAAAACAGAGCGGAGTCAGCTCAGAGTGGGATGTAAATCACTAAGCTTATAATATCCCCATCCCAATGCTGCCCGTCTCACTCACCACTGTAAGGGGAACGAGGCGCGGCGGTGTTAAAAACAGAGCGCAGTCAGCTCAGAGTGGGATGTAAATCACTAAGCTTATAATATCCCCATCCCAATGTGCAAGTCTCACTCACCACTGTAAGGGGAACAAGGCGCGGCGGTGTTAAAAACAGAGCGGAGTCAGCTCAGAGTGGGATGTAAATCACTTAGCTTATAATATCCCCATCCCAATGCTGCCCGTCTCACTCACCACTGTAGGGGGAAGAAGGCGCGGCGGTGTTAAAAACAGAGCGCAGTCAGCTCAGAGTGGGATGTAAATCACTAAGCTTATAATATCCCCATCCCAATGCTGCCCGTCTCACTCACCACTGTAAGGGGAACAAGGCGCGGCGGTGCTAAAAACAGAGCGCAGTCAGCTCAGAGTGGGATGTAAATCACTAAGCTTATAATATCCCCATCCCAATGTGCAAGTCTCACTCACCACTGTAAGGGGAACAAGGCGCGGCGGTGTTAAAAACAGAGCGGAGTCAGCTCAGAGTGGGATGTAAATCACTTAGCTTATAATATCCCCATCCCAATGTGCAAGTCTCACTCACCACTGTAGGGGGAAGAAGGTGCGGTGGTGTTAAAACAGAGTGTAGTCAGCTCAGAGTGGGACGTAAGTCACTTAGCTTATAACATCCCCATCCCAATGCTACCCGTTTCACAGAGCGTAGTCAGCTCAGAGGCGGATTAAGTCGCTTATCTTATATCATCCCCATTCCAATAGGCTTGTCTCCTTCACCACTATGGGGATAAGAAGGCGCAGCGGTGTTAAAAACAGAGCAGAGTGGGATGCAAGTCACTTATCTATAACATCCCCATCCCAATGCTGCCTGTCTCACACTGTAGGGACACGAAGACGCAGGCGCAATGTGCGTGTGTTAAAATCGGAGCCGAGTCAGCTCAGAGTGAAATGCAATTCACTTATCTTCATCTTATTGAAACAGCGGAAAAGACCCCAGTTAAAGACGTGAGCAATTAAAGCACATTACCCATGAATTAACCACCACCCGGTCCTGGTTGGCAAAAACCAAGAAAGTAGTACCGTTTTGTGGAGAAATCAATACAACAATACTTTAAACAAATAGATTATTTTAACATTAAAATTGACAAGATGGTAAAGTGCACTGAATCTCTGACCAATGTGGCTTTCTCAATACGTATGTCTTTCTAATGCTTCTAAATCATTTTGAATAAGTAAATAAATTAAATAATTAAATAAATCAATCAAAAGACCCACAGAACACTAACCATAATCCAGCCACAAGTTGCATGTGATAATGAGGACGAGTGTAGTAGTAACTTTGATACAGCCACATCGGGGAAAACATGTTTTTGACAAACTGTCAAACTCAGTTCGTCGCATATGAGGTTATGTGCATATGAGGCCAATTATTATGCAAAACACCCTGCATTTTGTTTAAAACAAATATATGAATCACTTGTTTTACATGATTCTTAACATATATACCAACAAATGTGCATATTTCAATTTTATTATATCTATAAAAGACTTCCGTTAAGTTAAATGCCAAATGAACTGGACTTTTAGATAACAGCTAGTATTCACTGCCATATTTATCGCTTCCATTCATTCCATTGATATATGGCCTAGTTGATCAAAAATAGAATTTGTAAAACACTACCAGGGTGTGCAATCATCGGTGTGTGAACATTCAGCCAATACTTAGATAGTGTACGTGGCCATGCGCAAAACACCAGTTTTTTGTGTTTTTTAAAAACTGGGTCACATACCTTCAAAATGGCAATCGCGCTCAATCTCAGTTCACCATGGTTATGTCACTATGTGGGCCTATCCTAACCATTGTGAAGAAGTAAATAAATTACAAAACCATAACCATAACCCAGCCACGAGTGCCATTGACTATGCCTGCTAGTCTACTTCCGCCAATCAGGTAATGCGCATGTGCAGGAAATCTATGATGCAAACAACAACACTCAATGTGTCTATAGTGCTTTCAACTGATGCCCTGTCATTTTCTTATGCCGAAGGGGGGAATTGCTAAGTTGCTCCACGAACTCTCTAGCTAGCTAGCTTGCATGCAGCACTTGGGCAGTAATAGCTTCAGGTTTTAAATGGGTGTAAAGCACGCCGCAAACGCCTATCATACACATACCGAGCTTGTCGTTCACCTCCCATTCCATCACCATTGCGGTGGGCGGGCGCGGTGCCAGGCACGGGGCTCAGCCTACGACGACAGTGGCCACCTAGCGGGGCCCTCACGCGCCGGACACGCCCCCTCACGGCCGGGCGTCTCGTGCTGTTCCGTGGATACCGCCCTTGCCTAGCCTGCATCCAAGGGTTCGATCGCAGCCAACAGCCATCCAAGTAGGGAGCTGCTTGCCAACGTGCTGGGGGGAGTTTTCGCGGTGGTGGTCATCAACGGTGGGTAGAACAGAGCGCCGAGGGAGCGAGAGGCAATGGTCGGCCAGATCGTCTGTGTCAACGTCAAGAGGAGAAAGGTGGTTCTGTAACGACAAGAATGTAGCGGGGTTTTGTAATCACAATCAGTGGCACTCAGTCACGAATAGGGAGAGGAATGGAGATAGGGTGAGAGGCAATAGTTGGTTAAATCATCTGTCAATGTCAAGAGGAGAAAGGTGGTTCTGTAATGACAAGAATGTAGCGGGGTTTTGTAATCACAATCAGTGGCACTGAGTCACGAATAGGGAGAGGAATGGAGATGGGGTGAGAGGCAATGGTTGGTTAAATCATCTGTCAACGTCAAGAGGAGAAAGGTGGTTCTGTAATGACAACGCAGTGGGGTTTTGTAATTACAATCAGTGGCACTGAGACCCAAAGAGGGAGAGGAATGGAGATGGGGTGACAGGCAATGGTTGGTTAAAACGTCTGTCAACGTCAAGAGGAGAAAGGTGGTTCTGTAATGACAAGAACGCAGTGGGGTTTTGTAATCACAATCAGTGGCACTGAGACCCAAAGAGGGAGAGGAATGGAGATGGGGTGACAGGCAATGGTTGGTTAGATCATCTGTGTCAGAAAGGTGGTTCTGTAAGACAAGAATGTAGCGGGGTTATGTATTCACAATCAGTGGCCAGGTGTGACACCAAGAAACAAAAAGGGAGTGTAAAAGGGGAGGGGAATGGAGAGGGGTGAGAGGTAATGGGTCAGCAAGATCATCTGTGTTAATGTCAAGAGGAGAAAAGTGGTTCTGTAATGACAAGAATGCAGCGGGTTTTGTAATCACAATCAGTGGCACTGAGACACGAAGAAGGAAAGGAAAAGGGAAGAGCAGCGGCTGGAGGAAATGGTCGACCAGGCGATCTGTAGCCGCATCAGGAGTAAAAAGGTGGCTTTGTAATGACAAGAATACAGCGGGGGTTATAATTACAACCAGTGGACAGGGGTATCGAAACAGGAAGATGGACAGGAAGGAGGAAGAGGAAGGAGGAAGGAGGAAGGAGGAAGGAGAAAGGAGGGTAAGGCGAGAGACAGAAAGAAAGAGTATGTGTGTGTGTGGGTGGGGGGGGGGGGGGGGGGTGCGGGTTGCAGGGTAGTAAGGGCGTGTACAAGTCGACCTTGGGGGAATTTCCCAGTGCGTCGTGACAACTATCAGAAAGGCTGTAAATTCCTTAGCCTGCGTCCTATTTTCACCACATAGCTCATTGGGGCCACAAGTAAGCATTCAGAAACAGATTTAGTTTCACCCACACCTAGATCCAGTTATATATAAACGGCAATATCACCGCAAGCTGAAAAGCCACGAAATTAGTAGTAAGCATGTGCATAAAGCCACAAATGAATTAAATGTTGCATACAATTTATTGTGTTGATTTTCCCACCCACATGTATCATATAATGCTTAACTCATAGATCAAGTGATGTATAAAGCACAATATCATTGAAAGCTCGAAGAAGGGAGGGAGGGAGGGAGGGGGGGGGATGGAGGGATGGAGGGGAGGGAGGGGAGGGGAGGGGAGGGGGAGGGGAGGGGAGGGGAGGGGAGAGGGGAGGGGAGGGGAGGGAGAGGCGTTGTATTTTCTACACCCAACCATGCCACAACAAATTAGTTTGTTTGTTTGTTTGTTGTTGTTTTACGTCCTAGCAACATCTAAGGTCATATCAGGACGGGTACCGACTTGTGACAGTGCGCACTCATGGCGACTTTATAGTGCTGTCCCACTGGGAAACCAGGCCACCAGCACCATGACCTGGTATCCCACTCAGTCACATTATCCTGACACTGAGCACACCAGTCCTTGCCCTATCCTAATAATGCCGAGTGCCTGGCTAGGAAGCGACAAGTATCAATTTAAAAGTCATTGGTTTGACTCGACTGGGACTCGAACCCACGACCCCACGATCTACCAGCACGGGAGACGGACGCTCTAACTCATTCGGCCATCCCGTCTGGTCCAACAAATTAGTACCATCCAGTCAACTCAATTGTCAATGCAAGAAAAAAGCCCAAACACATAGCTAATTTTTTTGTTGGGAAGATGGAAGATGGAAGTGGAGGTGGAGGTGGATATGGAGATGGAGGTGGAGATGGAGGTTGGCCACTGGATGTGGGTGTGGATGTGGGTGTGGGTGTGGGTAATATACCCCACCCCACCAGTTAAGCTAGTGACATCTATCGCAGAATCTGAAACCACTCTATTCGGGTACTTTCCCTATGTAGAAATCCGGATCGGTGAAGCACCATCTATTTGTACAGCGAATCCAGAAATAGAGGCCTCCACATTTTATGGATTTTATTAGCAAATTACTTGGAAAAAGGAGCTGCCAATCGATATTATGTCAGGTAAGATACTTTTGAAGACACCTCTTATTACATTATTGTGATTAAGCTTACTTATTTTAAGGAATTATTTATATTTGAGAATATTGGCATCGCCTGTACAATGTGCAGCCAAATGAGTGGTTGAAGATTCTGCCAATAGATGTGGCGGGGTGTATTATACTGGAGTTTTCAGAAATGTGTCTTTGGAGAAGGAGCCGGGAAGGAAATATTGCAAAGGGTTTGTCTGGGTTTTATGTCAATGCAACATCTAACGTCATATTAAGATGGGTACCGAGCCATGATAGCGCACACTTTATAGTGCTGTCCCACTGGGAAACTGCACTGCCAGCACCATGACCCGATATCCCGCTCATCACATTAACCGGATACGGAGCAAACCAGTCCTAGCCCTATCCTATTAATACTGAGCGCCAGGACAGGTAGCGACAAGTATAAAGTTTGGAGGTATTTGTTTGAACTCGGATAGGGATCGAACCTAGAACCTCTGGCAAGGCCAACGTGTATCCTATCCACTCATCTATCCTATCCAGTTGACTTAATGCAGCTCTGTGTATTCTTTACAGACCCCCCGGCCCATCCCCTCCTGCCTCCCACCCATGCACGCGTGTGTGCATTGTTTTTTTGTGTGTGGAGAAATTAGTTGTATTATCAAACACCAACTGCACAAAACATTCCCAAAAATATCATTAACACAAAGCATATCCTCTCCAGAATCAGCTTTACATTGAAATACATTCAGAGATGAGAAACAAGATGACAGCGAGAACAACAACAATAATAATATCAAAGTCAATTTTCCAATGCTAAGCACAACAGGGAAAATGACCCATATGGCGAACATACAAAAGCGGTTGATAATTTCAGCAAAACTCCGACGCAGTGGCCCTATTAGTACAGTGCGGTCTTCCCGTGCGGAATGTAGGGACTCTGAATAAATGACTTACCAAATTGATACTTGTTGCCAACTAGCCTGATGCTCGGCAATTCTAACATAGGACAATGACTGGTTAGCTCAGGATCAGGGTCATGCCAGCAGCCTGATCTCCTGGTGAGGCAGCACTATAAAGTTGCCATGAGTGCGCACTGTCACAAGTCGGCACCCGTCCTGATATGACCATAAATGTTTCCCGGACGTAAAAAAAACACACAAAAAAACAAATAAACAAACAAGCTAAACTCCTGTTGACACGAGTGCAAATAGTAAGCAGTGTGCAATGGGTCTGAGATGGGGATTCAGACAGGACGTGACGTCAGAGGTGAGACTGGGTGCGAGGTGAGTGCGACAACTTAGTTACCTGAACACCCACCACGCCCTCAATGACAACAGTTTATGTGGGGTGTCGTCGGACAGGGTCGTGCAAGGTATGCTACAAAAGGTGTACAGAAAACAGCGAACAAAAAGTAGCACTCAACCACCCGGCCCTATCAGGCACCCACCGGACCGCAACATAAATAAGTACCGCTGAATCGCTAGCAGCGCATGCTTCCCGTGCAGAAGGGCGTGAGTTTGAATCCCTGCCGAGTCAAACAAATTACTTATAAAATGCATACTTGGCCAGCACTCAGCATTACTAGGATAGGGCATGGGCTGGTTATCTCAGTATTACTATTAGGATAATGTGACTGAGTGGGTTATTGGGCCATGGTGCTGACAGTTTAGTCTCCCAGTGAGGCAGCACTATAAAGTTACCATAAGTGGGCACTGTCACAAGTCAGTAACCGTTCTGATATGACCATAGATGTTGCTCGGATGTAAAGCCCAAACAACGAAACATCAGATTGCCAATAACTTTGAAAATAACCCATAACATATGCTAAAGAACTTACATAGTACAGTATAACCTCGTTAAACCAAACTTGAAGGGACCCTAGAAATTTGTTTGGATTAACCAATCATTGGTTTAACCAAGCTTTGGCATTGACTTTGAATTTGAATAAGCGTGGTATTGCAGATGTAATATACAATGTATGTGGACACTTTGATTATTGTTTCTTATGTATATTCAGTATAACCCCGTTAAACCAAGCTCGGTTAAACTAAACGATCAGTTAATCCAAACTTTTTTTCAGTGGCCCAGCAAAATACTACCATTTATCATATAAAAAAGTCTGTGGGGTCTCAGATGACATTATAACCACATGAAAGTCTGGTTTAACCATACCAGAGTGGCCTGGGGTCCGACAATTTTGTTTGGATTAACCGATAATTTGGATTAACCGACTTTGGTTTAACCAACTTTTTCATATGATAAATGGTAGTAATTTGCTAGGCTGCCAAAAAATGTTTGGTTTAACCGAGTTTGGTTTAACGGGGTTGTACTGTATAATGAGTCGCACTGGTAAGCGTGGGTAGGTTGATTGCATCAGCGAGCCTAGTCTAATGGCTAATGCTAGCCCCAGAATGGCAAATATATGGGTTCGAATCCCATTCTAGGAAGTGTTTCCCTTTACAAAAGCATCCCCCTCACGACAATAATATTATATGCGTTGGCCAGGCATTGCATAGACACCTGGAAAACTAGTGCCCGCATATTCATGGGTTAGTAACTGACATAGTATCATTCCCTGCCTTCAAGCTGCATAATCCGATGAAAGCAACACATTTTCCACATAGATCTGATCCTACATATCTAACTTAGATACTGGTGTACTCATCAAACATGCATCGCTGCGTAGAAAGAACTCAATTTAACCGTTGGGGCGTATAATCATAATGTCCAACACTTCGACATGTACACCAAAATTAATTTGACCTGTTTTCACTTCAAATATTTCCAAAGACAAAGCATGAATAAAATTTACTTCAAACTAAAGTAGGCAGAAACTGAAAACCATCGGAAAATACAACTTTACGCTCCCATTGGTTAGGAGGCCGAAAGGTTCAACACTGAAAATTGTATTTACCACCGGTGTCGATAGTGAGACTATAATTTAAAAGCTAATCACTATCTGATAAAAGTCGACAAGTTAATGGCAGTCCACCTCACAATAACCAAACTGTTACACACTAGGGTGCAATCACAATGACCGCAACCCCTGACTATATAACCAGGGCCCGTATGCATGAAGAATTATTTATCGGCCCTGGTGGTAAGGACCGAGTTCAGGGTAGCTATCGCCGGTGGTGAGAAATCAGTCACGGGGTATGCTCAGAGCCAAAGCACGGAGGCGTTAGCTACCCTAGCAGCGGCGATGTTTTGTTGATATGCGACAGTATGGATATCGACGTCGAAGCGCACGTTGCTTGCATTCGTCGATTCGACAATATGAATAACGCCACCAATGAGGTGGCAGCGTTAATATTGCTTCGAATTTATGGTTAATTTGCTGAAATTTCACTTATTGCGTATGTAATTCTGTTAAATATGATAGCATTGAATAGATTTGGGCTTAATATATTGCCGCCGATGTGGCGGCTGTGGCGATGTGTGTTTTGTTGATGTGGGACAGTATGGATATCGACGTCGAAGCGGCGATGGCGATTTGTTTACTTTACATTCGTCGATTCGACAATATGAATAACGCCACCGATGTAGCTGCTACATTAATATGGCTTCGAATTTAGGGTTAATTTAATGAAATTTCACGATTTGAGTATGTAATTCTGTTAAATATGATCGCATTCAATAGATTTGGCCCGAGTCGGTCCCTACCACCACCCTTATACCTGCTACCGAATGGGGTTAGCTTACCCGACTTTTAACTCCCGGGGTTTGCATAACACTGGTCCATGCATACCGACTTTTCGGCGCTAACCCGGAGATCACCTCTACCCACAGGTTTGGAGCGCTACCACCGCCCCATGCATACGGCCCCAGGTGTTACCCAGCGAGTACATACACATATATTTCACCTGACAGGACATTTGGCCCCTCGACCATTTGGCCAACATGGCATACAGCCAACGAACATACAGTCATTTGACAAGTTGCAAGAGACCTAAGGCTGTCGTGACATGTGGCCGCTCGGAGTGAAAGCCAACCAAAAAAATGCTAGCCCAGCCCAGCATAAAGCTTAACTAATTTATTGTTTGATATACTGTATACAACATGACATCATAGCCGCTGTTAGACCCCAATTAATATGCGTCATTAACTTCAGCTACTCCACGTCACATATAGTATAAAGCTAAGATTCCTTCTATGCGGTATGCGGCATGTGGTATGCGAATGGGAGGATTCCTTCTACGTGGTAAGCGTATCCCATCAGTCGCCTCTCCTAGTCTAAAACTAATGGACAAGTGCGACTGACGTTTCTATTCGCATACCGCATGCCACACCGATAGCTACAGGGACCGATCGAGTTGCCGCATTCACATTCGCATACCGCGTGTAAGGGATGTAGCCCATTGACTTCAAGGCGTTTCGATATTTTGCCGCATTCGCATTCGCATACCGCGTGTAAGGAATCTTAGCTTTATAACTGTCAGATCTACTTCGGATGGGTTGGCCGAATCGGCAGAGCGCAGACTTCGTGTGCAGAAGGTCACGAGTTTGAATCCCGACCTAGTCAAACCAATGACATACAAAATTTATACTTGTCACTACCTAGCCTGGACCTCGGCATTAATAGGATAGGGCAAGGACTGGTTAGCACAATATCAGGATAATGTGATTGTGTGGTATATAAGTTCATGGTGATGGCAGCCTGGTCTCCCAGTGGGACAGCACTATAAAGTCGCCATGAGTGCACAATGTCACAAGTCAATACCCGTGCGCAAGTCAGTACCGGTCATGATATGACCTTAGATGTTGCTAGGACGCACAACAAAGATACAAACACTCCACGTCCCTCTCCCCCCACTCACTCTCTCTCTCTCTCTCTCTCTCTCTCTCTCTCTCTCTCTCTCTCTCTCTCTCACACACACACACACACACACACACACACACCCACACACACCCGGTACTTGATTATGTTTCTGGATCTCGGTCGCTTGCTTGTTTGTGTGTATGTGGTTTTTGTTTGTTTGTGAGGGGGGGGGGGCGACTCAGCTCCACAAATGTCCAACTTCGGTTGTTCATTTTCTAGCAAACTTGTAAAACAACAGAAGCACTTGGCATTGAATATTATTTCAAACATACTAACTCTAAACTTAAGTTGACAACTAAGTTTTGGGTTTCCTTCGCCACCAAAAGCAAGACACACACACAAATGTCAAAAGCTTCACAATAACATGTTTTGTTTTGAGTGAGTACCCCGCCCCGCCTCTGGTAGGTGTGACAGGTCCCAATTGTTCATTTCCTTGTAATTTTAAACACCCTAACAGCCCGATAGCTCTCTGCTGCATCTCCCGTGAAACATTGAGTTTCAAACAAAATTAAGCTGATAATTGATATGACGTTGACACGCAAGTCTTGTGCTTCCGTTGCCACCAACAGCCAGACCGACAAACTAAAACACCATAAACTTCACAATAACATGGATGGCTGGATGGTTGGTTGGAGTTTTACGTCCTGGCAACATCTAAGGTCATATCAAGACTGGTACTGACTTGTGACAGTGTGCACTCATGGCAACTTTATAATGCTGCCCAACAGGGGGTCAGGCCTTCAGCACCATGACCTGATCCCACTCAGTCACATTATCCTGACACCGAGCTAACCAGTCCTTGCCCGATCCTAATAATACTGAGCGCCTGGCTAGGAAGTGACAAGTATCAATTCTGTAAGTCATTGGTTTGAATCGACCGGGAATTGAACTCCCTACCTTCCGCACGGGAGGCCTGCGCTCCCGATCAATAACATGGTGAGAGAGCCCAGCTGGAGGTTTCCAGGTAACGATGTCTAGGCAGCGTGCAAGTCCCAATAGTCGCTATATTTGCTACAACTACATGGCTATTTCCATCATTCTTCTAACACCCAACTCATCTTTTTCACCTTTCTTTAGGGAAAATGAAGTTTGTGTGGTGCAGTTATTCAGTGCTGTGGTGTGATTGTACCGTGCCTCCCCTTAAATTAGCCCAGCACTAATCACCTACTACCACACCTCAGCCTGCCAACGCCCACCTCTTTTAAGCTAACACAGTAAGGTTAGCTTTCTCAGCCTCAGTGCTTCCCTGGTTCTGTGATGGTTCAGTCATAATTTAGTTTAACTTAAGTCTTCTAAAACACTATAAGTCTTCACATGTATCATCAAGTCTCCAAAAACTCCTGTTCAAACTCTACACAGTAGCCCACGATTACTGCCACGATCTACGATTCGGCAGGCTGACGTGAGTCTTTTGAATATGTGATTATTAAAGGCCCAGTCAGACCATACCGTACTGAGTACCGGACACCACCGGACAAAGATTTGTCTAGGCCGGTGGTGTCCGGTGTCAAACTGTTGCAACGGCCGCCGGACGAAACGGACGCTAAACGGACATTAACGAATAGTTAAATGGACGGACCAGATTCCAACCGGACACCTACCGGACTGTTCATGGACGCGCCAAAAAACGACAGACCGAATTCCCGTAGCACCGTCAACGGACTCTTCAGGATACAAAACGGACACCTAACAGATGAGTAACGGACATAAACGGACTTAAAACGGAGTAACGGACTTAAAACGGACACCAACTGTACTGTACACTTCAGTCCGGTGGTGTCCGGTACAAGTTTTGTGCATGTTCAAAACTTGTACTGGACACCACCAGACAGATAACGGACTCGCCGGATGCCAACCGTATATAAACCGTACATTGCCGTATTTCACCGGTTACTCAATCCGGTGAGGTCTGACTGGGGCTTAAATAAGGCTTCGTATGATAATGTAGTAGTTTGCACTGAATTCTCAGTAGGAGTGGATGAGTGATTGCATCAGGGAGCCCATGTAGTGTAATGGTTAGCAAGCTAGCCTCGGAATGGCAAGAAGTGTGGGTTCGAATACTGCTCTAGGTACAATATTTCTGATTTTCATCACCTCTATGACACTGGTTGCTTAACCAGGATCCTGTACATGTTCGACAACCATAGCGTGTATGGTAGTCGAACATGCTGTATGGTTGTCGAACATGTCCTGTGTAGGTGTAAAGTGCATACCTTGTATGTATATACATGCAATTGTAGCTCATTAAATGACGTATGGAAGTAAACCATTTAAAAGACTTACAATTCAAGGGGTACGAATATAGTAGTCTGCACTGACCTCTCAGCAAGGAGCCACTTAGACAGGGAGACATGGATAGGGTGATTGCATAAGGAAGCCTAGGTAGTGTAATGGTTAGCACGCTAGCCCCAGAAGGGCAAGAAGTGTGGGTTTGAATCCTAATCTAAGCGCAATAGTTCTGATTTTCATCGCCCCCACGATAATAACTATTTCAGGTGCTGTACGAAGATGGCACAAGCTAAATGTTGGGTGCTGCCTAAGGTATTCCTAGTTTCTGTTCCCTGAGTCCTGAGGACGAACTGAAGCTGCGACTCGGCGAGTTTCCACACACGGAAGTGGGGTGGTTGTTGGTCCTTCCGGCCTACAGGGCCAATAGGTTCAACTCACTTCAAACCCATACAAGCATGATTCCTGATCACCAAACTTAGCAATTCAAGAGTTGTCTGCTTTTTAGTATCACTCATGAGGCAACATATGCGCTTAAAAACACATATACACATAAAAACTGTTGAAATCTGAGCAATCGGCTGCGGTGAACCGCATACAAACAGAAATCACTAGAGCATAACAATTATGTGTAAGGGGGGGGGGGGGGGGGGGGGGTAGGGTCACAAAACATTCCAATCCAACAGGTGTACCCATTACCACATGGCAAATAATTGCCATTCTCAAAAAGTGACTATATCAGGCACCTATCGGTTCATTCTACTAGGTACTGTCATGGAGAAGGGTGGCCACATGATGCCTAGACCAATAATCAATCCATTCCAAGATGAGCCTATTACAGCCATCAGACCACACAGGCCGTCCGACCCTGCCTATCTGTACAGGTGAAAGCTCACCTGATGAGCTGTGTATGGGTCTAATCAGTCACTGTACATCAGAAGAACCCTATAAAAACCACAAAGGAACTTCTTCCACTTCAGGTATAACAATGTATTAATATACACCTGTCACTTCAACACTGACTTCTTTCACTCTATATATATATACTGTGTGCTATATGAAGTATGTGTGTATGTATATTATAACTATACATACCTGTATATACATGCCTATATGCATCTATGTATGTATGTATGTATGTATGTATGTATGTATGTATGTATGTATGTATGTATGTATGTATGTATGTAGTATACCTGTATATACATGTATGTATGTATATTTATGCATGCAAACATGCATTTATATACCGATGTATGCATTTATATGCATATATATGTCTGTGTACATATATTTATATTATATATGTGCGTATGTGTTTATATACATGAATAAATATATATACTTATATAAATGTACACATTTAAATATATATTTATATATAGATAATGCATATATAACTTTTTTATAAGGTATTTATGCACCTATATGTGAATCGGTATATATATATATATGTACATATATGCACATAGGTATATAAAGGCCTTATATATGAATATACATATATATATTGTATAGTTATACGAATCTTACCTGGTACAGATGATGGATAACTGTTGTTTTCCCGAGGTACTAGCCTCGGATAGTCGTGGGCTAGGGAGAAGGAAGCACATCCGGGTCCAGCAATCTTTTACATACTTAATAGGATAAAAAATTATCTCAAAATTCTATGGATACTAATATGTTTTCGTTTCGGCAAAAGCCAACGTCATAGTCGTGGTAGGGTAGGGTGGGTGGGCCGTAGCCCACGACTATCCGAGGCTAGTACCTCGGGAAAACAACAGTTATCCCTCATCTGTACCAGGTAAGATTCATATAACTATACTATTTTACCTCGGTACGCCTCTGGCTCCTCATAGCACAGGGAGAACTCTACGTAATCTAATTTGTTATCCTTTTTTATACTTATTCTTTAAACATATAATGTTTTAGTACAAAAAAGAATTTTGTGTTTCTCACCCGTCTTTAGTTGGTGAGCAGGCGAGTCGCCAGGCCGCTTGACTTTTCTAGCTGTTTGTTATAATGTTTTGCAAACGATCTAGCTGTCTTCCAGCCCGCATGCGCCAGGATTCTCTTCATTGAGATTCCTAATTGTCTTGCTTTAGAGACCATGGCACCCTGCTTTGAGTGGGATGCGTAGCGTCCAGTATTAACTAACACCTGCCTCCTTAAGCACCTTGATGGTCCACATTGCGAGTGTGTCTCTCGAGATAGCTTTTAATAAGCTTTATTAAACCGCATAAGGCTGTCTGGAATTCCCTATTTCACGTGACTTGGATATATATGCCCTAATGGGTGACACTACACAAATACGTTGATCCTCTGGAAAACTATTTACATGCACCGTGGACAGCGGGTCCCCTGTACGATTCGACATTAGTAATATCTCCAAATCGAATGTTGCCTCATGGTTGTCTATCTCCAGTCCGTCCAGAGACAATGCCACAATAGTTTGGCCTCTCTGTCTTGTCACTAGCAGTGTTGTTACTGCTAACTTAAATCCTAGTTCCTTCATTGATAAATGTTTATTACTAGGCCATGACTTGAAAAGCTTAAATACTACTGACACATCCCAGAACCTATTATATTTGGGTTTGGGTGGGTTTCTCTCATACACAGACCTAATAAACCAGTGCACTACCTGATGCTTTCCAATCGTTTGTCCATCTACCATTGATAGAATAATTGAAAGTGCACATCGTGCTGCATTATTTGCACCGATCTATTGTAGACCTTAATGGTTTGACCCCTTTAAGCAAACAATGTTATCACACATCGTAATTAACCCGTAAATCAGTTAATATTCAATTTAAAGTTTAAAAAATTTGATGTATGTGAATGCTAACATGAACTAAACCAATGTATCCTTTCAAAAACAATACTAACCTGTTTGGTTTAGTAGTTATGTAGAAAAACTGCCAGAGGTACTCAACAAACGTTCTCGCGTTGTGAGTAGATTATGCTAATTGCTGGACCCGATGTGCTTCCTTCATCGGTGTGTGATAAATGATACGTGTACCCATTACCTCCTCTAAGGTAATGGGTACACGGCTACGAGTAGAGGCATAGTACCGAGGTAAAAAAAATATATATATAGGTATGTTTACATATATTTATATGCATATAATTATATACATGCATGTATATATGGCCATGTATATATAGGTTTGAAATATGTGTGTATATATATAAATATAACTTATATAAGTATTGTAAATAAGGAATTAACCCCATATATCTGCAATAAAATATGAAATTTGAAGCACATTATTTTATAGAAGCATAACCAAACTTACCTCAACCGAATCCGAATCCAGTTTCCATTAAATAACTTGCAAATAAGGCAGCACCAATGAGTATTCAAAACACGTGGAGACCCGAGTACTGGCTGAGTGTAACTAACGCCGTGTCGGTCCGCAGTGTGGCGCTGTACCAGTGTGCCCGCACCACCACACCAGAGCTGCTTAGTGTACGAAACGCCCGTGTCACCACGAGCACGAGGCGTGAATCACCAAAGTGCAGTGCGCATGACATACCGGAAGCAGTGGTCCGCGGCGTCTATAAATATGAATACGCTGCACGATAATAAAGATAAGCCATTCTGCAGAAGTGTCTGTGAGTGTGAGTATCTTCAATGAAATCACCCCTGGGTGACAACATACTGGGCTGTGTGTATGAAGGAATGGGTTGACAAGCATTTCTTTAAAGTTGCATGGTCCGAGGGTTTCCAGTTTCTGTCAGTTTCTGAGATTTATACAATAATTGTTTTTTTTGTAATCTATGTCATCTTAGTTTGAGTAACTTTTATTTTAGAAGGCTAACTTCTTAGATATTTGATGTGCAAACAATGTCAAATTAGTTATGGCAAGCACATAGAAAAACTCTGACACCATATGCTTCAGCAGTAGAACGTTCTATTACATTGACTCAGCGATACTTGTGGAGCAGCACCATAAAGTCGCCATGCGGTAGCTTAATAAGGTCACCAGTATCTAAGTTGGATATGGAGAATCAAATCTAGAAAATTGCGTTGGTTTTGAAAATTTGATACTTTCATCCGACTATGCAGCTTGGAAAAAAAAAAAAAAGAGCCACTAAACTTGCGCTATCCTTACCACAAACCAGAGAGCCCGCACCTCCACCCATCCCCCAACACACATTCCAATTATGTCCCGCCCCATGCTACATACATTCCGGGGATTCACAGAATGGCATCATCGCCAGGGGATTAAATGGCGATGATCGCGGCGGTGACAAGACATTGACATAGTTTCACATTACTTCTCCTCTACATTTGGTCCCAGGCCAGGAAGAGTTGAAAAATGTCCTTCTATTCAGCGCCGTAAGAAGTGCAGAGTCACGCTTCTCGACGCTTCTCCACTGTTTTCCTCTCTAAGGATGACATCACGGGATTTAAAGTCTGACACGACAGTTGGCTGAGTTCATCAGGCCACGCCTACTTCCTGTGCATCCCATAATTCTGATAAAGCTATATCAGGTCAGATTCAGGGCAGCAACTATCGCGCCTGATCTATAGACAATTTACATGGCTTGTTTCTTTGGCGTTTATTTGAACTATGTGATCCGTGACGGGGGAGCTCGTTAGCAAATATAAACCATCATATATATATATAATATTGCAGGAGTGAGGAAAAGGAGCGAGTGGTGGCGCCACCAGTGTCATGGAGGGAGAGCTAGGTTATTCTAAGCTGTATTGGAGGAACGATATATAGCGAGAACCTTCCGTTTATTTATATTTGCATAATCATTATACATCATATATATATATATATATATATATATATATATATATATATATATATATATATATATATATATATATGTGAGTTGTTCTCAGAAAAAGTGGTTCATCAGTGTGACATGATGGTTTAAAAAAACCTTTCTACAAATGACCCCTAAATGACAGGTTAAATACATGGTCCCCCCCCCCCCACAACATATTTTGAGGGAAAAAGGATAGTTGACTCACTCACTGTTTTGCAGGGGGGGGGGGCGGGGTCTTGGAAGTAAGAACTAGCAGGATATTATTATTTCTTATGTACGGTCGTTTCAATCGACACCACACTTAAATTAAACACTTATCAATCTTTTAAAATATCATTACATTAGCAATGTTAATACAAAAAAAAATGTATGTCCGCACTTCTTAGGGAGTCCCTGCAGACAATAGTGTGTAAAAATAGTTCCCAGCAAATTTTCTACCAGTGCAAAGCGATTTTGAAAGTTTCTCTTCAAAGTGGACACGATGTATTTATCCCAAATTACAGCAATGGAGGTATATAATTGCATTGTGCTTACCAGACTGTTCACCATGTCACAAATGCTTTTGGCCCTCTATTTCTTTTCCCTAATTTGTGAGTATACAAAGAAAGAAAACGACAGAAGTCAACGATTTTGTTTACGCTATCTCTTTATCATACCAACATGAAGACACAAATGCTAATTGGTCGATTTAATGAAAAGCAAGAATATTATCTGCCTGCAATAAGTCATCATGGACCACCTTTTGTGAGAACAACCCATATATATATAGCATTCGAAATAAGAACTTGTCCAAGACAAGTGAACATTCAGACGGACAAGTGAAAATCACATCGGACTTGACCGGTGGACAAGTAATTTTTGTTGCTTATTTCTATCACTGACATATTGATATATATATTTATATATATACACATACACATAGATGAGGTGCGTAAACATGACGCCCCAATAGTTACATCATCAGTTATAAATATATATAGTATGCATACTGTATAAGGACTTATGCTAATGTAAATTACAAAAGTTCCTACACATTATGTTATCGATTATGTCTGATGCTAACTAACACCTCCATGTGACCAGTGTCAGTCGTAGTGAAACAAATAATATAGACACGAAAATATGCCGCCATATTGGAAGCGTGATAAGCTGGCTAATCCTTGGCAATATAGAGTAGTGCCCCAGTCTATATATATAGTCTCTAGTATCACTGGCTAACAACAGGCTATTTGTTAGTACAATATATTCCTTACTGGTATTACTTGATTAGATTAACTCCTACTCTCCTTCAAAAACACAATCTGATTAGTGAGAATTACTCTTGGTCATTGAAGATTACGATATTTAACTGGACATTAGTTTTTATATTTTAAAAACATATAAAATCGACTAATTTGGCATAAACATGATCCACTCATGCAACAAAATAATGTAATGAATACATTTAATACACTGTTATACATAATTAAGCATTTTGAGTTAACAAACATCCAATTCTCCACAAAACTGTCAGTGACTTTACTTACTAAAGCTCAGATTCCTTACATGCGGTATGCGAATGCGAATGCGACAAAAAATCAAAACGCCTTGAAGCCTATGGGCTACATTCCTTACACACGGTATGTGAATGCGAATGCGAATGCGACAACTCGATCGGTCCCTGTAGCGATCGGTGCGGCATGCAGCATGCGAATAGAAACCTCAGTCGCATGTGTCCATTAGTTTAAGACTAGCAGAGGCGACTGACCATTACGGAACGGTCACACACAGGGCTGTTAAGTGGAAACATCTGGTAGTGGTGGTGGTGGGGAAACGCTTGCCGCTTACAGCGTAGAAGGAATCCTCCCATTCGCATACCGCATACCGCGTAGAAGGAATCTTAGCTTTAGGCTGATGTTCACATCACCAATTAGCACTCAGCTGGGGGTGGAGGTGGGGGAGACATGCTCTGTGGTAGAGGTCTAATATAACAGTATTACTAGACTTACTTGTAAGTTGGTGTATTACTAAGATTCTTACGAATCTACGAATACGAAGATAAGGACTCCCCCGGGTACTTAACTTCCGGTATTCGGAAGATGAAGTAAGAGTCTATATTTTAATATAGAGAAATACAATAATAGTGTAAGTTTTTAAAAGGTTCCATGGTTTTCAGAGGTTTTGGGAAGCCTCGGTCTACATTTTGCTTCATTTTCTATCCATTAGAAGAAAATAAATACAAAAAGTATTCATTAATGGTGGTCTTGATTTGATCACAAGTAACAATTTTTAAACATGAAAATAGACATATAGAAATCTTAAATGTCAAATGTGGCAACAATAACTGCGCAAACAGACTTGCAATTTTCACATTTTGTCTTCAACCAGCACAAATAAAAGAATTTTAATGTGAAGAAAATAAAAACAACCTCTTCCTCTGGATCTAACTCTAGACAACTAGCTGTGCTCTGAGTTTGCCAATTCGGATATATGATTTCAGTGAGTTCAATAGTTTTTTTTTAGCACTAAATACTGAATATTATGCACATGAATATGCATGACTATGATATCGGATTGACTATGATTTTTATTTTACATTTCATGTGCATGTTACAACTTGTTTTACCGTGTGGAAGAATTGCATGACCGTTGGCGTAACCAACGATGACATCAGCAGTGTATAAATACACTGCTGATGTCATCGTTCGTAAATTTATTTACTTATTTATTCATTTAAATCTAGACTTGTTAATTATTTTTCTAAATGCAGGTGTAAAATGTGCTAATGAGTCTTTTATACATGGTAGATAAAAGATTCACATCTTAATCTATCATTCTGTCTTTTTAATATATCACCCTCTCAAAATGGCAGCGGGTTTAGCAATTTACTATGTATATCATGACGTCACTTAACCATCTATCCCTCTACTCTCTGTGATTGAACTCATGACCTTCCGCCCGGGAGGCTTGCGCTTTACCTATTCGGCCACCGCGTCCGATGAGGAGGAACCAGCGGTCTAGGAACACCCGTATTATTGTTTGTTTGTTGTTTTACGTCCTAACAACATCTAAGGTCATATCAGGACGGGCACCGACTTGTGCCAGTGCGCACTCATGGCGACTTCATAGTCCTGCCCCACAAGTATAATTTTTTAAGTCAGTGGTTTGAATCGACCAGGGTTCAAACGCACGAACCCATGGGTTCGGATCCCCCGATCTCCCAAAACAGGAGACGGACGCTCAACTCATTCGGCCATCCCGTCGGGAACCCGTATTAAGATTGGTGCTTTCTTAGTGCAGGGGGAGGGGGGGGGGGCAGGGGTCATGTAGTTCACAGTTCATACACAATACCCATCTGGGCCTGTATGCACCAATCGGTGATAGGCTTAGCCGGGGCTAAGGCGCTAGCCGCGGATAGCTACCACGGGGTAGAGGCGGGTTGGCGAGCTGTGTGAATCGGTATTCACCAATCTGCTAGCCGTTGCGGATAGCTAACCGTGACCTAATTTTGTGAGTTGGGGAATCCCCTTGAGCTGGTATCGGCGAGCACCCTTATCGCATAACGTTCTCGCTCAGAACCAGCGGAAAGCAGGACGCACGACTCAATCTGTATTCGCCGTGGTCTTATTTCTTTCCATTATTCCGTTTTGTGACCAACTACCTCTCTCTTCATACCGTTTGTGAGTTTCTATTTACATTAGTGCCATCTTCACACATCCATACATCCTTATCGACAAGCATGGCTTCTCAAAGCGACTCTGTGTGTTCTAACAAACGAGCACGCAAAGCAAACTATAGTGACGTTGAGGTGCGAGTAATGTTGGAGGAAATTCTGAGTGCACGATCTGTTTTGTTCGGCTCTTTCAACGATCAAATAAGCATGCAAGACAAAACCAAGGCTTGGGAGCGGGTGACCCTGGCCGTCAATTCGTGTGGTGTTGCCAAGCGTTCCAGACTCGAGGTGAAGGAGAAATGGAAAACTATCAAATCCGACGTGATAGGGCGCCAGAGAAGGGCGCTTCGAACTGGTGGAGGTCCTCCAGACCCTCCCGTCCAATACGAGGATGCTGTGCTTCAAATCGTTGGCGCCGATTCGACCATCATCCATGGAATACTTGGTAAGTTAACCGAATCAATGCCCATGTTTTTCAGCGAATGAAGTATACATAGTGTTTACCTTTAAAAGCATGTTGACAGTTTGCATATCAGTTCACTTCATCTATGTCTGTCACGCTTTGCTGTCACTTGTATACACACTCTAACATTCTCTGTGACCTAGCACAATTAACTAGACAATAAAATCTATTATTGCGTGAGCAATCTCTGATTTTGCGTTCCTTTGCTAGGTGCGCAGGAAATTTTTCTAGCTATCAGAAATTGTCACTATCAACTTTGAAGCCTTCACTTAACTAAGGAAATTGTGCATTTTATCCCATGCCTCTGACTGAAAACTATCGACTTATAATAAACAAACACAACAACCCACTTAATTACAATAGCTGTATCAAATTTTATTATAGCGGACTAACAAGTTTTTTGTGCACTATGCTACTCTCTACTAGTATTATCTTTTTTTACCCTATTGTTTTAGTCATCTCACTACTAGTGCCTCTGCAAAATACTCTTTGGTCACTTGGATGTCTTATCTTAAATACAGTTATTTGTTTTACTGGCCTTCTTATCAATTAATTTGTCTTTTACATTTCAGTGCCTTCCCCTTCAAGTTTCATCATGTCCTCAAACACTGATGCTGACACCGATTTGGCCTTCCCCACTCCCTCGGAATCGACACAGATGGACCCCGACAGCGAACCAGCATCGCACGCCATCACTAACGTCGGTCGACCCACGGCTTCGTCGACCCCTGTGCCAGACACGGCAACCACTGGCATGTTTGCCCTCAGCGAACCGTTTTCTCTGCCAGGTATGCTCTTTATGAATTACTCTATTGAAAGGCGCACTAACCAGGCACAAACAAATACCTCTGTTGGCATGTTACATATACAAAACAAACATCCAGTTGAAAGCTCCAGCTTGTCGATTCGTGTTCACTTATTTTTTGTGCCGTTCCAAAGCCAACATTAAGAATATGCATTAAGGATGTTCGCCAAGAAATCTACCAAGTGGAAATACTATTTTACTCTATAGCACATATATAACACATATTATTCTACTGCCCAATTCCTGTCCATTTTACTTATAGAAAAAGTTGCAATTTATAATGCTTTGCGTTTCCTTTTATATTAATGGAAGCAACATTAAGTTTTCTCTGCCAAATTAGAGTTTTATATAACACAAGAAATATATACCACATATTACTCTAGTGCCCACTTCCTGTCAATTTTACTTATACAAAAAATTTGCACTTTATAATGCTGTGCGCATTTTCCACGCACAGTTGACCTCTCGCCGGCCGTCATTGTGGCAGACCTTGACGATGGCCATGTCAGTGTGAGCGCAGAGCCTGATCACACTCGACACACATCAACAGGACCATCACGCGGGTGGACAAGCAGGCGTCGTTCCCACTCTTCACAGGCAAACAGTTCACGCACGAAATCGGGCCATGGTTCCGGGAACGACAAGGAGGAACGTGCGGCATTCATACAATTTCTAAAAAACTCTAGTGAGAGCTCTAAATCAAAGAAACGATACTTTGATGCACAATGTGACAGTTTGTTACTGAATCAAACTCGTATACAGGCACATACAGACTTGCTACAGACGCAGCAGAGGCGTGAGATGCTAGAAATAGCTCGTCTACAGAAAGATTTGGGCATTACCAAATGAGTAGTCATGTTAGATATGTGTAGACTTAGGCCAGTCCAAACGTCACAAAGTTATTTTTCATAGGAATATTTCCCTTACCTTTTATATTAATGGAAGCAACATTAAGTTTTCTCTGCCAAATTACAGTTTTATATAACAAAAGACAACTATACTATATTACTATACTAATATATTTCCCATAATATTTTCCCTCATAAAACAGAATATACAAATTCTCAGCAACTGATGCCATAGAAGACATGTACACTTTGTTTTCTGTTTTTAATGGTAGCTGATATAGCGACTAACTTGTGTTTTTGTTTGTTGTTGTTTTACATCCTAGCAACATCGAAGGTCATACTAATTTGTGTTTAAATAAACCAAGTGATGAACCAATATTCGCTTTTATTCTCGTGTTACTTGTTATGCTTGTTGCTTACATTGACACAGCTTTATGCAAAAAACGTGTTGACAAGTCTCTGTCGGGCAGCTTTGCCAACAGCGATACGAACCCTCTCCGACCGTTCATAGTTATCTGGACGAGCCTGGATCGGAGCGTCAGGCTGTTCCTCATAGTGTGCTTCATCCTCACCCTCGGAATCATTATCTGATTCTGTGTCTGATGGATCTTCGAGGTTAAGCTTTCTGGCGCGGTTGTGGAGGATGATGCAGGCGGTGATGACGTTGCAAGCCCTAACAGGGTGCAAACGTAGCCTACGCAGACAATGCCAACGCCTCTTTAAAACTCCAATAGCCCTCTCAACTAGTGTTCTAGCAGATTTGTGGTGGACGTTATAGGCCAGTTCCTGCGCATTGTTAGGGTTGGCGATAGGCGTTAGTAACCAATCACGCATCATGTAGCCGCTATCCCCAAGTAGCAGACCTTGCACAGGTTTAGCTCCTTCCGTCTCAAACGCGTCAAAGAGGTCTGATTCCCGTAGGATACGTGAATCATGTACACTACCTGGCCAACGGACGATGCAGTCTATGAAGACGAGTTCGCTGTCACAGATCACCTTAGATGATCAAGATGACCAAGAAAAAAGAGTGAGGATTTTAAGTAGGTACAAAACGGAGAGAAAAGTAGTAAGTGTTACATGCAACGGACATATCAAAGAAAGCCACATATCAAATAGAATAGAAATAGAATACAAAATATATAAAGACACATATATTCACATAGGATAGGCTGAAGGAATATATTTATCACTACACGAGTCGGTGTCAATCTGCTGCTCAATTTGTGGGTTGGTTCATGCTCCCAAAATAATTAAGTACAAGAGCAACACTAAATGATCGTATACACTGAGAGTTTAGGGAACTGAAAAACATACCTGAACATTGATAGAGTGGTAGTTCTTGCGGTTGACGTACTCATGTTTGTATTGAGAGGGAGCCTCGATTCTTATCTGTGTGCCGTCGATGCAGCCAAAAACGCCGGGGAATCCGTAGGTGTTGTAAATGTGCAATTTAGTCCTGTCTGCCTTTTCCTGAGTAGGCAAGTGAACATGACCGTGTATTTGGCGTATTAGAGCATCCGTTACGCGATGAATTGTGCGTGAAACAGTTGATTGACTGATACCTACGAGCTCGCCACACACATCTTGGAACCCCCCTGTCGCGTAGAAGCGTAGAGTAATCAGTACTTGCATTAGCGGTGGCAATGCGCCCTGCCGCTGCCATATTGGTAAATCGTCTCGCACACTATCTGTTATTGCAAGTATATCATGCCGACGAAATCTGAACTTGCCGAATAGCTCCTGGTCGTCAAATTTTTCAAATGGATGGCTACGATCTCGAATAATCCGATTTCTACGCAGTTGTCTGTGGTAAAAGCGTCTGATCAACACGACGTCCATCTTGGAAAAGCGCACTAACCCAATCGGATAGGCCCTAAACAGACCTCGGAAGGTGGTTTAACTTAGCCGCGGTTAACTCACGCGGTTAGCGCTAACTCCGATTGGTGCATACCAAATTTTCACATTTAGCCGTACGGGGATACCTTAGCCGCGGTTAAGGCCCTACCCCCGATTGGTGCATACGGCCCCTGGTGGAGTGATAACCCTGAGGGTGTAGTCAAAGCAATGGCATCACTTAAGGGCGCATTCCATATACGCGTAATGCGTTATGCGAATGCCATCATTCCATACACGCGTAATGCGTTATGCGGCACACGACTGGCTATATTTAAAAAATAAAAATAAACAATTATTCTCCATACTGCTCTGTATATGACCAAATATTGCATTTTATATCTATGTAACTTTTTGTATGTCACATGGGGGTTCCTACCTTTATTATAACCAAATTATAGATAAGTATTCATATTTCTGTGCATATGGTAGGATTTTTAGCTTTCCCCTAACCGTATGTCTCCCGGTGCCCAGCTCACCATGTGTTTCCAATTAGCACCCCTCTGTGAGACTGTTCCGTAATGCTCAGTCGCCTCTCCTGGTGTTAAACTAATGGACACATCAGACTCAGATTTCTATTCGCACCACCTTTACGCATTACGCACCGATCGCTACATGGAGCGATCGGGATAATGGATTTCTTTCGCATTCGCATTACGCATTACGCGTGTATGGAATGTAGCTCATAGGTTTCAAGGCGTTTCGATTTTTTGTCGCATTCGCATTACGCATTACGCGTATATGGAATGCGCCCTTTAGTCAAAACAATGACATCGGTAAGTTGCAATAATAATTGTCTGTTGCGGCTTTACATCTTAGCAACATTTATTAAAGGTCATTTCAAGTCGGGCAGCGGCTAGTGACATTGCACGACTCGCGACTTTATAGTGCTGTCTCACTGGGAAACCAGGCTTCCCACCACCATGAACCGATATCCCAGTCAGTCACATTATCCTGACACTGAGCTAACCAGTCTTTACCCTCTCATAGAAAGGTCAAGTGCCAGGCTAGGTAGCGACAAGTGTAAATTGGGTTAGTCATTGGTTTGACTCGGTTGAGGTTCAAATTTAGGAACTTCAGCACGGGAAGCCAGCCAGCACTCTTACCAATTCGGCCACCATGTATAAAAGCCTTTCTCTTAAAGCATAGCCCGGTGGTTTTGAGTTTCTTTTGTTGGGAGTGAGAGTGTGACAGTGAGTGAGTTGGCGAGTGAATGAGTAGGTGAGTGAGTGAGTAGGCGAGTGAGTGTATATGAGTACAAGTGAGTAAGTGAGTGCGTGAGTGAGTGAGTGAGTGAGTGAGTATATGCGCATAGGGGTTTGTACGTGTAATGGTGGGTTGAGAACAATGTTATATATAGTTGTAGCTGTCTTCAAATGAGAACTCTTCGACCACACCTGACACTGACAGTAGGGGCATAATTGATTAATCAACTTGGGTCACCCGAGCCACTTTTTGGCGCATGCGCACATCCTACAGACTTGGGTCGAATAATCAAATACGCTTCTCCATGCTCGAGGTGGAAAAAATGGTGGCTTAATCCAAAACCTTTTTAATTTGTTTAATAACCGATAAAACTACAGCAAAATAGGATTTAAAGTATTTTATGATGGCATAGTTTAGTTATATTTCCATTTAATTAATCTAGGCTATCAAACAACAACATGTATGACTGGTACTGCTAGCTGTTATCCTGCAGGACGGTACCAGCGTAAATATGACGTCATCACACCTCTTGGCTGGGGGTGGCTAACTGGGGTCGGATCGTTTTGCACACGGCACGTGTATTTGTCGACTCTACTCGCGGTGTTCGATTTGAAATTCTGACAACTCGGGTGACCCGAGTCGTGTTAATCGATTACGGCCCCTGTGTCCTATCATCAAAGGGGCAATCAAGGGAGACTAAAATAGTTCGTTGCAGGGGCCGTTGAATACAGATTCTCCTGTATACGAGTACGGCTATGTGTTGGATGTGCGCGCGTGTGTGGTGTGTGGTCTCTGGTGTGTAGTGTTTGGTGTGGTGTGTCTATGTTTGCACTGCGCTACATTAAACACCGTTATCACAAACACAGTTCAGGGGAATGAACCCACTTGAACAAAAGGGTGCTTATCGCTGAATAGATGCCTTTCAATGTTTGTAAACATCGGGTATGCGTGCCCAGCTTGGCTGCAGAACGAATGCACACTGCCACTGAGTTTGCCCGTACGCGCAGTGTAAAACGTTTATTTTATTCAAAATTAATAGAAATGCAGAAGACTAACCATATGAATCTAATATAATCTATTCGTTAAATATGTTTTCTATATGTGTACCAAGCGGTTTGTCTCTAGGTGGTGTCTTTTTATAGATATTTCACTTTTTCTGTAAGAAGATTGCTCACGGCCATTGACAATGCACTCAGTTTGCCGGTACGCGCAGTACAAAACATTTATTTTATTCAAAATTAATAGAAATCCAGAACCCTAACCGTATAAATTTAATAATCTGTTTGTTAAGCATGTTATCTGTTTGTGTGCGAAGCGGTTTGTTTCTAGGTAGTGTGGTTTTAGAGATATTTCACTTTTTCTGTAAGAAGATTGCTTACGACCATTGACAATGCACTGAGTTTGCTGACTAGCCCGCGAAGGGTAAACACTGCATTGATTTGTGCTGCAGCAATGCTATGTCTATGCAGAGCATTTATTTTAGCAAAATTAATTTAAAAGCTTTCACTGAGTCGATTAAAAATATATTAATGCGCGATTGAAGAGGAAGATCTGAAGTATTTAATTTAACGTAAGGGCAATTTTCTCTGAAAGTATTAAAAACAGAGATAATAGTGAAAGTTGGGATATTCTGAGCTCATAGCCATTGAGTTTGCAGTGACCGGATGTTGTCCTGCAGCCAAGCAGCGCGCGCACTGACCTACTGACGTCATATGAAATTGGTCAATAAGAATACATACCCCTCCCCCTCTTCCACGCCCCGCCTTTTGGGGGACCCCTCATCGATTGGGCAAGGGTTGGGGGAGGTTCGTAAACTACTGTTAAATCACCTCCGTACGCGCGCGTATACCAGGAGGATACCCCGCCGATGGGGTGTGGTTTGCAAAGCTAAATCTGGACGGATAAGTTGAGAGTGCATTCATATTAGTGAGTGAGTGAGTGAGTGAGTGAGTGAGTGAGTGAGTGAGTGAGTGAGTGAGTGAGTGTGTGTGTGTGTGGATTTGACAAATAAATGTGAGAGGTGCCCCTCCCCCACCACCCCCACCCCCACCCCCACCCTCGCGCACTCCCGCTGATACCAGCCAGTGCGGTCCGGTCAGGGCGACTGATTCTGTTGGGAATTGTAGACACTGGAATGCAGTGACGTCTGAATGTAAATACCTTCCTTTGTGCGCACCGGAACTATCGGATGTCCGCCTTTTAAATCAGACAAGCTTACTGTGAAAGCAGCGGCAGGGATTGCGACATCCCACGCCACCCCATCTCCGCCTCCCACCGCCCAGCCCCGGGGGCTCGCCGTGGAGTATGTGTGCAGAGTGCAAAGCTTATAGCCCTGTCACACTATGACGTTTCTCTCCAACGCGCGTCGACGTGTCTCACTTTTAGGTGAAACGTTGGGAGACGTCTGGAAGCGTTACCCGCATGTCAGGCGCGTCGGTACACTTTGAGTGACAGCGACGGTGCATGCACAAAACTTTCGACAACCGACAACGCGAGCCAACGTGTGGGTGCGGACGTTAAGGGGACGTTAGCAGGACGTCGACACACGTTACAAGCGCGTTAGAGGAACGTTGCTCGCACGTTGCGTTCCCCCCCCTCTTGCGTTCCCCCCTCTTCCATTCCCTCCTCTTTCATTCCCCCTCTTGCGTTCCCTCCTCTTCCATTCCCCTCTTGCGTTCCCCCTCTTGCAGTTCCCCCTCTTGCGTTCCCCCGTCTTCCATTCCCCCCTCCTGCGTTCCGCCTCTTGTGTTCCCCCTCTTCCATTCCTCCTCTTCCATTCACCATCTTCCATTCCCCCTCTTGCGGTCCCCCCTCTTGCGTTCCCCCGTCTTCCATTCCCCCCTCCTGCGTTCCGCCTCTAGTGTTCCCCCTCTTCCATTCCTCCTTTCCCTTCCCCCTCTTCCATTCACCATCTTCTATTCGTCTCTCTTCCATTCCCCACTCTTCCGATCCCCGTCTTCCATCCCTCCTCTTCCGTTCCCCATTCTCCATCTTCCGTTCCCCGTCTTGCATTCCCGATCTTCCGTTCCCCATCTTCCATTCCCCCCATCTTCCGTTCCCCCCTCTTGCTTTCCCCCTCTTCCATTCCCCCTTCTTGCATTCCCCTCCTCTAGCATTAACCTCTTCCATTCCCCATGCAAGAGGGGAATGGAAGAGGGGGGAATGGAAGATGGGGAATAGGAGAGGGGAGAATGGAAGAGGGGGGAATGGAAGATGGGGAATGGAAGAGAGGGAATGGAAGAGGAGGGAATAGAAGGGAAGGGAATGGAAGAGGGGGAATCAAAGAGAAGGAATGGAAGAGGGTGGCAATGGAAGGGGAGGGAATAGAAGAGAGGGAATGGAAGAGAGGGGAGTGGAAGAGAGGGGAGTGGAAGAGGATGAATGGAAGGGGTGGAATGGAAGAGGGGGAATGGAAGAGGGAATGGAAGAGGAGGGAATGGAGGAGGGGGAATGGGAGAATGGAAGAGGATGAATGGAAGAGGATGAATGGAAGGGGAGGGAATGGAAGAGAGGGAATGGAGGCTCGATGGCACACGTTGCGAGAACCTTTTTTTACCTTTTTCGGCACGCGTCGACACACATTGGCCGCACGCTACAAACACGCTGCGCTGACGTCAAACTCTTTCCCAAACCACCGAAAAGTTGGACGTGTCTCGACGCGGACAACTTATTTTGCGCGTTGGCGGCACGCCGGTGAGAAGCGTCGTAATGTGACAGGGCCATAATAACGGTACCGTGTGCAAGATACCCCCTCCCCTCCAGTGTCCGCCCTTGCACAACACCTTGTATCTGAGGCAGTAGTCACGCCCTGCATCGCCCCCCCTTGACTCCCCCTTTACCCCCCCCCCCCCCCCCTCCCACCACAGCTTGCATATTAACTCTTTATTCTCTCCTCCCACCCAACCGCCCCATATGACGCGTACTAGTTCGCATATTAAAGTTTCATAATCCGATGGTTTTGATTTTCTGTCACTTTTTGAAATAAATATAGTATGGTTAATGATTATAATCTACCGGTACTCATTTAGCGTGCGGCATACCAGGATTTTGACCCTAATCTTAATGCTTTGGTTTAGGAAACGGTATGCTTCCATCGGACTATGCAGCTCTGCATAGTTCGGTAAAGCATAAACTTTTCTAAAACATGTAAATTTGAATATTTGAATATTTTGGTTTATTGGGTTGAGAGAGGCAGTGTTCTCTCTCTCTAACACCAGAAGTCTGTTACTTTGTGAATGGTGAATTTCGCCCTTGGCCAAGTGGGAATCTGAACAGTGTACGCTCGAACAGCCGCTCTACTCATACTGCTGGCAGCGGGTTGGTACAGCCTCACACCACCTCACCTGAGTGCTTAGGTGACACCAGAGTAACGCGAAATGGTCAATAAGAAGCCAAGGTCATCAGTCCCATAGACCATACCATCCAACTCAAGAAGGATTTGGAGATCATATGTCTACCAAAAAGAGCATCTAGGCATACCATAGGGGTGACTTGATATGGTTCATTGGCACATGATCACTGAACCATAACTGGATCTACTACACTAATAAAGTTAGATGACCAATGTTCAGGTAAGAAATACTTGTCATTTACTCAAATTAGCACAAGTTTGCATTTCCTACATAAATAACAAAGCAGTCACTTCTCATAAAGCTGCAACAGACGTGTTTTAATACCATAGGTTCGTTAATAATGTGGTTAGAAGGCTGAAATGAGCTTGTATGCATTCGTCTGTGTATACTGTTAGGGCTTTCCGGGGATACCAGTTTTGTATCTGTACGGAATGGTCTGTATGGTCAGTAAGGAACCATATTCTTCAAATAGTCACAGAATGGTCAATTTTTAGAGTTAACATGCCCAAATTCTGACACGAATTCACACACTCGTACAATTAAGGAGACAAGACAGAGCATAGTCCGGTGAAATATCAAATTTTCAAAACCAAAATAATGATATAGATTTGACTCTACATATCTAACTTAGATATTGATGCACTTATTAAGCATTTATTGCCACATAGAAGGGAACACTGAGACAATTTGATAGAACCTGTTACTGCTGAAGCCTATGGTGTCAGAGTTTTGGCGTGCTTGCCAAAACTAAGTTTGCATGTTTGAATTTCAAATATCTCAAAACTTATCCATTTAAAATCAAAGTTACTTTAACCTGAAATAAGGTAGATAATAACGATCAATTTAATATATTTATCTAAAAAAAATTACCAAAACGCAAACCATCAGAATATGCAACTTTAAGTTAAGTTTATTTTGAATTTAATTTAATCAAATTAATCTGGGCTGACGGATCAGCTAGCAGTCAAGTTGAGGACTAGGTACAGTGACCGATGTCCTGAGCAGTTCACAGCAGCATGAGAGTCGAGTCCGATTTCATTCAAGAAATCCGGAGACATCGAGTTTGCGACACTGAGCAGCACTCATGCCTCTAAACATGGGTGGGAGGGTGGGTGAGCAATGTGGAGCGAAGACCGGTGTCAGAGTTTCATTTCCCACCAGTTGAAATTCCCAAATATCGCTTCTGCGCATGCGTCAGAATCACAACAGCGTCGTCTGCGCATGCGTAAAAAATTAACCAGTTTCAAATCCCAATTGTCAATGGCCGTGAGCAATCTTCATATAGTAAAAGTTAAATATCTCTAAAACCACACCACCTAGAAACAAGCTGATTGGAATACACATAGAAAACATGTTTACCAAAAAGATTATATTAAATTGATACGGTTAGGGTTCTGGATTTCTATTAATTTTGAATAAAACTAATGTTTTGCACTGCGCGTACCGTCAAACTCAAGCCGAATGTAAAGTAAACAAATCGCCATCGCCGTCGCTGCCGCCGAATCGGTGGCTATATATTAGGCCCAAATCTATTCAATGCTATCATATTTAACAGAATTACATATGCAATAAGTGAATTTAATCAAATTAACCCTAAAATCGAATTTGAAACAATAATTAAAAGAATGTAATAAAAGTACCCCCCCCCCCCCCACACACCTCATATATTTGGGAACTTCAACTGGTGGGAAATGAAACTCTGACACTCTGCATTCGTCACTCGAATCCACGCATGCGGAGAAGCGACATTTGGGAATTTCAACTGGTGGGAAATGAAACTCTGACACTGGCCAGCAGCGAGGCGTACTGGGAAGCAGCAGGAAAACTAAAAATAGAACACAGCCTCGTGTGCAAAATTACCCATGTTAGCCTGCAGCCAACATGTTTAATGTACCAATATGTACTGAATAGTGTGATCTCAATAATTATGTGGCCCATAAATGGTCATATATCCATACTATTTGGACAATTGCTTGGCCAAAAGTAGCTTTAAATGTTTCCTTTTTTAGATAACCCTGTAAGTAGGGCATTCAGAAAATATTTTCTCACCATTGCCTATGTCTCTACCATTATTAACCCTCAGAATTAGGAGTCGACTGCCTGGATAATAATCAGCATTTCTGTGTTGGGGAATTTTTAGCATAACCGTCCCTCTGCGATTGTTTATAGGGGCATATTGGTGTAACATATCAATAAATAAAACTAACTGCACACATAACTTCATTCACATCATTGGTGCATCAGAAATTTTAATTAGCATCCATATAAGCATCTAATTTCTAAAAACCGAATTTGGTGCAGATATGCCCATAACCGTCCATGTTACACTCACGTATATGTGCTGTGGCATGGATTGTAAAGATTAGTGAGGGATATTCAATATGGCTAACTATCATGAGTTACCCTTCATATTTTCCCAAATTTTGATAACTATTCCTATTTCTCTGGATCTGGTAGCGTTCTTACATTTCCCATAACCGTTCGTCGCCATAATACGGGGTGTGGGTGTGTGTGGGTGTGTTTTTTGTTTGTTTGTTTGTTGTTGTTTTACGTACTAGCAACATCTAAGGTCATATCAGGAGGGGTACCGACTTGTGACAGTGCGCACTCATGGCAACTTTATAGTGCTGTCCCACTGGGAAAACAGGCCGCCAGCACCATGACCTGGTATCCCACTCAGTCACATTATCCTGACACTGAGCACACCAGTCCTTGCCCTATCCTAATAATGCCGAGCGCCTGGCTAGGAAGCGACAAGTATCAATCTTAAAGTCATGGTGTGTGTAGGTGTGTGTGTGGGTGTGTGTGTGGGTGTGTGAGTGGGTGTGTGAGTGGGTGTGGTTGTGGGTGTGGATGTGGATGTGGGTACCAGTGGGTTTATTGGTAGGTTACATGTAATGTAAATGTAGGAAATATTGCTGACATATTTACATTGACAAATATGTTGAACATGTATATAAAATAAGAAATCATAGGTTAACAGGTATTAACTAGACATATCTATGTTTTAAGTCTATGGAAATGTGTGCAGACGGACGGCTATGGTCAGTAAGGAACCTTATTCTTCAAATAGTCACAGAATGGTCAATCTTTAGAGTTAACATGCCCAAATTCTGACACTGAATAGTGTCAGCTTAGAGCTGAAACGATATAAGGAATTCCCGGAATACCCCCTCAGAACTCTAAATGTTTGATGAGAATAGACCAAATGGCATGGTCTATATTACTTGAGAATTGAGAAATTGGAAGAGAATGAAACAACAAAAAACAAGATGGCGGCTACAAAAAGCTCTCGATTAGACTTTTAAAGTGTATTAATCTACCTGATTTAATTTAATTTAATTCTTCACTAAAAAATAGCATACTATTTAAGCATTTGAACTATATATTTAGGACTTTAGAATTTTAAATGACAAAATCATATGGTTATTTCCATAACCCAGCCATCTGAAACCTTTTCTAACGGGTTCTTCAGCAGCGTTGTCGCAGGAACAGGGCTGCGTGAACAATTCTCGGAGAGGCAGCGACAAATGCCAATTAAACAAGTGAGGTTGATTTTTAACTCGGCTGTGGTGGGTGTGGCCAAACCGTCTCGGATGAGGAAGTAGGAATTGTACCGTTAGTAAAATCCCAACCTAACAAGGAAGTGCACAGTTTCGAAAGTTTACCAACAAGTGAATAATTCAACGTGAGGATGTAATTGGCATCAACAGCATTATATCTGCCCCGATCAATAAGTAGTGACATGATATTTGGTTTTTGATTTGATTCTTTCATTGTCGTCGTCGTCCTTCTTGTTGTTGTTAAAGGCAACTGAATTTTAAAACAACGTGCAAATGAAAGACGAAAACATCAAAATGGATTAAAATTCAAGTTCCTAACTTAAAGTTGCATAGTACGATGACGCATCACATTTTCAAATCCAAAGAACTCACCTACATTTGATTCTACATATCTAATTTAGATACTGCTGCATTTATTAAGCATTTGTAGCCTCATAGAAGGGCAAGTTGAGTCAATTTAATAGAACATGTTACTGCATAAATCTATGGTGTCATAGTTTTGGCATGCTGGCCAAAATTAATTTGGCATATTTGCACCTCAAATATCTCTAAAGTTAGCAATTTAAAATAAAAGTTACTGCTAACCAAAGTAAGGTATAACGATCAACCTAATATATTTCTCTCCGAAAACCATCGGACTATGCAACTTTAATAGAATTCCTACAAAACAAGGCGTTAAGATTTCCTGGCAACAACAGATTCTGTGCACCAAAATCTGCGTAGTTAAAACGAACAGGACGCCCCTCGAGGGGTGACGGCGGGGAGAGGTACTAGTCATCGGGAAACCCCACCTCGACCACCCACACCCACCACGCATGCCTGGCGTTAAAGTTGCATAGTCCGATGGTTTTGAGTTTCTGTATATTTTCTGAGATAAATATATTAGATCGATCACTAGTATCTACTTTACATTAGTTCAAAGTTACCTTTATTTTAAATGGTAACGTTTTGAGATATTTTGAGTGCAAACATGGACAATTAGTTTTGGCAAGCTTGCCAAAACTCTGACACCATAGACTTCTGCAGTAACCGGTTGTGTTAAATTGACTCAGTATTGCCTACTATGCAGAAACAAATGCTTAATAAGTGCATCAGTATCTAAGTTAGATATGTCAAATATAATCTAGATAATTGGTTTGGTTTTGAAAATTTGATATTTCATCGGACTATGCAGCTTTAACCGGACCAACTGTTCCTGGCTTGAAGCAAGTGTAACTACCGCAAAATATAATGCCTTGAATACTGATCATCAGATGCATAGTCCTATGAAAGCATCACATTTTCAAAACCAAAACACTTATCAAGATTTGGTTCCATATATCCAATCTGGCATTCTGGCCAAGGCACCAATGCTGTGGAGGCGTTAGAAACACATGCAAACACCATGCCTACCACGGGTTTTGAACCAACATTTCTGCTACTCCCAACCGTCGTCCCCACTATTAGCCTACCTAGTGATGCAATCAACCTACCCAAGTTTAAATGTGTTTGTGATATTTCACCTGTGGGAGGTGAGTGCTAGTCACTACACTAATAAAAGTAATATAACAGATTGTCGGCAATAATTGACTCAGCTAACACTCGTCAATAGGCTTCTTCACAGCGATACCACAAGTGTCAGAACTGGGCTATCTGCTGAAGCCGGTGTGATTAACCACTGTTTCTGCCAATACAAGTCCTAGTCAGCGTTAATATGTCGATGAACCTCATAACCGGATAACGATACAGCGAAGCTTGTGAACGCAATAGGATGAATGGTAATAATCCTAATCCGTATCCTCAGCTAAAAACACTCACCTACCCCCCCCCCCGATCACTCAGCAAGAGAATGCAAGGCAACAATAATGACATCATAATAATATCAATAATAATAAGATTATCTCTGTTCAGCACACATTTCGCCTCCTTAAAATGAGCAAATGCTTATAGATTGTGCAGCAACAACAACAACTTAAAGCTACATAGTGTGACGAAAACATCAAATTTCCAAACCAAAACCATTTGATTTTACATATCTAACTTAGATACCGGTGCACTTTTTAAACATTTGTCAGCACATTGAAGGGAATACTGAGGCAATTAAACAGAACCTGTAAATGCAGAAGCCTATAGTGTCGGAGTTTTTGCACACTTGCCAAAATTAGTTTTGCATAGTTCTACTTGAAATATCTCAAATGGTAGCCATTTAAAATAAAAGTTACTTCAAACTAAAGTAAGGTAGATTATAATGAATCAACCGAATATATTTATCTCAGAAAAAGACAGAAACTCAAAACCATCGGACTATCCAACTTAAACGTAACTAGCAATGAACGGTAGTTATGATGTTCATAGCTTTCGGATTTATATTCATATTTAGTTCTCAGGTTAAAGCTACATTGTCCAATGAAAGCAGCAAATTTGATAAATTAAAACACTTTTTTTAAAGATTTTATTCAGCATATTTGATACTTGTGACTTTATTTTAAGCATTTGTTGCTGCATAGAAATGAACACCAAGTCAATTGAATGACCATGTTACTACTGAAGCCTAGGGTATCAGAGTCTTGATGTGCATGGCAAAATTTATTCTTTACATTTCAAATATCTTTAAAGTTAGCCATTTAAAATAGGCTACTTCAAGCTAAAGCTAGATTATACCAATGAACCTATTTATCTCAAGAAATGACAAAAACCTTAATCATCGCACTGCGCAACTCCAAAGCTACTTTAATAACTTACAATGATGGTGAGAACATTCCTAACAGGTGGCACCAGTAGTAGTACAACAATGTGAAATGTACGAGCACCATAGTTATTTATATTCACATAATACATTATATAGCACTTAAAATTAAATTCAGCGATGGTTGGTTGGGTTGGGTTGGGTTGGGTTGGGTTGGGTTGGGTTGGGTTGGGTTGGTTGGGTTTTAGTTGGTTGGTTGGTTAACCCGAATGCAAGCAGTTATCCATAATAAGCTCTTGATCAGCGAGCCAATGGTTGCATGAACAGGTTGAGCGGGCGGATAACTGGTGACCAGCCATTACTCAGCACGGTGACAGATGTGAAGGTGTTGAATGCCATTTAATCTGCTCACGGGGGCACGTCGAGCCCACTCCAACGTGGCCGGCTAGATAACAGGGCACATCTAGATACACCCACACTACCTCATCATTTACTACCTCGATAGTGTGGCGCCTATTTCATTGACCGATTGATTTACAGTTTTACACCCTAGCAACAACTGAGTGAAAGATGGGATGTAAGGCATGCTTGCTGATGTCACGTGACTCCTTATCCGATTCAATTTAGCCTAAAGACAAATACACCTATGTATGTATGAATGTATGAATGTACGTATGTATGTACGTATGTATGTATGTATGTATGTATGTATGTATGTGTGTGTGTATGTATGTGTATGTATATATTTATGTGTGTGTGTGTGTGATGTATGTGTGTATGTATGTATGTATGTATGTATGTATGTATGTATGTATGTATGTATGTATGTATGTATGTATGTATGTATGTATGTATGTATGTATGTATGTATGTATGTATGTATGTATGTATGTATGTATGAACTGTGTTGCCAATGACGGGTTGTTTTTGTTTGTTTGTAGTGCCACCGACCCATAGACAAACAGAACACTAGTTGCCGGTGTGATTTGTCGGCGAGACACCAGGTTTTTTCTTTCCGAGGAGTTCGATTTTTTTTTTTTTCAATAGATGTGAAAAGCGGGCGTGTCTAGACTGGGAATTTAATACGGGTCTACTTCTTCTCATGGTAATTTGTTTGTTTTGAAGAGCATTCACTGAGCGGTGTTGCAAAATACCAAATAACTACATTAGTGAACACGAATTCCTTAACTTCCCACCTGACCTCTTGCTCCACCCCCTACACACATTCTATACCCCCAGCATCACCCCCCCCCCCCCACATAGCTCTTTTACAGCTTTAGTCTACGCTACAACAAAAATGCGCTAGTAGTATTCACCCCCACCTCCCCACCCTCACCCCGCCCCCTGGTGGCGTGCGGCGGGGTGGTTGTAGAGGGGTGCATGACTGTTAAAAGTTGAAAATGCCACCCACTGTTCTCAGGACCCCTGCTGCACGAGACTGTCCCGTCATAACAGGCGAGATAACACACGCACGCAGCTTTAAATCTACCAGCGCACTTTCAGGCATTAAATTAATAACAAACACAAGATTTAAAGAAATCCCGCCCAAACTTCATTAGCTGCACATATCGCTTATCACGGAGGGAAATATGGCATGGAATAGATATGGCTATGGCCATGGCAACGCTATGGCATGGAATACCGTTGCCATGTGAAGCCAGCTAAAGCGGGAGACCCAAACCCACCTTTCTGCAATATCCTACTTATTGGACATGTGGCCTCCTCCCCTGGTGTAACAAAGCTACCTGTGCCTATTTGTATCAGAGGCCGGAGAAAGCAGGTGAGGTGAGTACCGAGTGACCCCCCACCCACACCAAACTCCCCCACCCACACAGCATCACACTCATCCCCATTGTAAAGGAACGACTGGACGCAGTCCAACACATTCACATTCACACATACATTCACACATTCACACACAGACACACACACACATACACACACACACTACATACACACTATCAGGGATGAAAGTGGTATCTGCCAACAACAAAAGCGGAAATCTGTGGGAAGGAATCTGTAAATAATGGAAACACTGAACACAGAATGTTTCTTTAATAATAGGAGTGTGGTGGTCTGCACTGACCTCTCAGGCAAGGAGCCGCATACACAGGTAGGCGTGGGTAGTGTGTTGATATCAGGGAGCCTAGGTGGTGTAATGGTTAGCACACTGGCCCGGAATGCAAAGAGATGTGGGTTCGAGTCCCGCTCTAGGCGCAATATTTCCCATTTTCATCACCCCCATGACACTGGTTGCCGTGACCATGATCCTGTACAAGCTATGTGCTGTACGGTTGTTGAACCTACCCTGTGTATGTAAGTGCGTTGCACTGCCTGTATGTATGTAATTGTAAGCGTTAAAAGACTTACAATTCCAAGGGGACGAGTGTGGTGGTCTGCACTGACCTCTCAGGCAAGGAGCCGCATACACAGGTAGGCGTGGGTAGTGTGTTGATATCAGGGAGCCTAGGTGGTGTAATGGTTAGCACACTGGCCCGGAATGCAAAGAGATGTGGGTTCGAGTCCCGCTCTAGGCGCAATATTTCCCATTTTCATCACCCCCATGACAGTATCCTTAGCATAGCAATAATTGGCTTACATTGTCTAATATCATGCGCTCAACATGCACAGGATTCTGGTCCTGATACCGATTTTATGGGACGAGGTATGATTATGAAATTCTAAGACATATTACCCTATTTTCTAGATAATGTTGAGATATAATATCAAGAATAACTCATTCTTCTAATAGTAATATCCAAGGCAGTCAATGCGCGTAAAGGAGTGACGAGCGGGGATGGGGGCGAAGGGGAAGGGGAATGGGGTGAGAGGGAGACGGAGAGGGAGAGGGAGAGGGAGAGGGAGAAGAAAATCCCAAGAAAAGGCGGTTGGCGAGAAATGTGACCGTCTTAAAAAATAAATATGGATTTGGTTTAGACTTTCAAAAGGAAATACACATGGACCAATAGCAATAGTTACGCACCAAATGGGAACGAGAACCATCATTCGCACTTCAATTCCACCGCACAGTGAAATGTTATTCAATGCTGAATAATTCCTTTGTCTGCACTGAAGCACAGGTTGCCAGTCATGCCAAACATCGTGATAGATACTTGATTCATTTATAAATAGGAGAAAGAAATGCCTCTCCTGCACTGCAACCAGCTCGGCATTATGCCTAGTACACACCTCCCGTATAGGATTCGCGCACTAAAACTCGCGACTCGACCCGACCCGCGTAAAACTGAAAACGGGCCGATTCGTTTTTCGAATCGCGAATCGCAATCGTAAACGGCCGCTTTTAGCACTAAAAACTGAGTTTTATGCACGAATCGCAATCGCTAGGTGTGCGCGGGGAGCGCACACCAAGCGATTTTTGTGGGCGAAACGGGCAGTTTTCGATCGTATACGGGAGGTGTGCGCACACAAATGGTAGGTGTGTACCGGGCATAAGGTATTTAGCCCCCCCCCCCCCCCCCCCCCCCCAAGATCGTTTTTTGTTTGTTCGTACGTTAGCGGTTTAAGCAGGAAAAATGTCAATTGCGGACAATCGGTTTTCCTCATTCCACTGCTACTCGTCATATTCTATCCGAGCGACAGGCTAGGTGGCGACAAATATCAGATTTTATGTTGTTGGTTTGTTCAAATTTCACGACCTATCAAAACGGCCTTGGAACTCATTCGGCCAAATAGTTTTCTTCCCTTTTTATTTTTGTAACGCTCTTCTTTAATTTTAATTTCACACCGGAGGTATTTGCAGTCATACACCTGATAACCCCAGACCCCTCAAACCCACGTCACACGACAACGTCACGCCCAGCGTCACGAGTGCAGGTCAGGTGGAACTGAACCGGAAGTGGCACCACCAGGCAGCCAACATGCCTGTCGGGAAAGACAACTGGGACAAGGTCAAACCTAAAGGTCACTATTGGTGAACCAGCGGGAAAAACATATGCCACAAAACTAACCGCAAGTTCACTCACCCAGCACAATTGGAATGTAAACTCTGCTTTACTGCCTGTGCTGGGTGAGTGATTAGGCTAATTTCGCGCCAGAGGACGCTGTTTATGTGTGCATGTTTTAGACGATGGCGTCCCCCACCTAGTTCAGACAACCACCCTTAACCCTATCAGCCCTGAAGAGATTTCAATTGTTGCCCCCCCCCCCCCCACCTGATTCAGACAACCACCCTTAATCCTATCAGCCCTAAAGAGATTTCAATTGTTAAGTCCCTAGAGTCCTGACCAAATTGTTACATAATTGTAGTTGAATTGCATTTCTAGAAATGTTTTCCTGAAAATGTGTAAATCATATATCAGAAACACATTGATATCCGATTGAGGGTGCATTCAGGCGCTCCCAGACTGTAAGTGTGTAAAACATGCAGGTGCATTTGGGTCCTTGCGGATTTAAAGGGTTAAAACTTAAAGGCGTTACTATAACAATACAAATATATGCATCATAAATGTCTCCATATTATTTAGCTATAAAAATGTTGCTGTTTCAATAAGAGAAATTGTTATTTCTTATATATATTCGGGAATATGGTACATTATGATGTCCTATAAGGTGCTACGTTAAAAAAAAAAAAATTCTTTAAAATCCACATATGGATGAAACCAGTCTAAGTAAAAGAAAATAATTAAATATCAGTTGCACAATTAACTGAAAGTAAAAAATGCATTTTATATAATGACTAACTACCATAACCAAGACTATCACTATATATCCACAATCTCCTTAGTGAAAAGGGGAATGCTCATTCACAACTTGCTAAAGATAACTCATTATTAAATTTCCTAACTTGATGGTTTGACTGCACCAAGGATTGATCCCTTCACCTCTCATATGGGAAGTGGGAGCCCTACCCAATCGGACACCCCAATGATGCAGTGATCTGTCTAACCTAATGTGACTTATTTACACAAATATTCATTATTGCATTTTATTAAATAAGAAGACCCTAAACAAACAAATATTAAGCTTAGATCAATCGCATGTCGAGTAAAACTGAAGACTAACGAAACGGATACTAGTCGCTACCTTGTCTTGTACTTGACATCCCCAGCGGAGGGCAGGAACTCGTTGGCTCTTGTGTCTGCATAACGTGACTGAATGGGATATTGAGCTATGGTGACGTGGCACGATGATATCCCAGCGGGGCAACATTACAAAGTGGCCATGACTGGCATCGGTGTGCAGTCAACAAATCAGTACCATGAAACTGCAAATAGACCACAAGCAAACTATGCTGGATCTTTAACTCAAATAGAACGGCATAGAGCCTCTTCCCACATTATATTATATATATATATATAATTATATATATATATATATATATATATATATATATATATATATATATATATATATAATTATATATATATACCAGCTGTGGTTCCCATGAGTAGCTGGTTCGTTCCCATGAGTAGCTGGTGCGACGCCCGTTGACGCGCATGCCCAGTGGTGCGGTGGTGCGCATGCGCACTGGGGTGTTACCTAGACGACTGAGGCGTTACCTAGACGATTGACACACGAACCAGACAATGGGACACGTTACCCAGACAACCGGTTCTCGACCGGTTGAGTTTCCCACCCAGTCCCAGACAATTTATTTTGCGCATTTGTTGTAGGCGACTATCAAAGGCCAGTCATATTCATACATAGTATTATGTGGGCGCTCGGACAGCGATCACAGGCACGTAAATCAGTCCTTTTTTTGTATATGCAGTGATTCTGTAGTGGTTTTTTTTTTTTTGTGGGTTTTTGGTGTACTAGTAGTTGTGTGTGTTGCTTAATTCAAAAGGCCACATACCGAGGTTTACATTCGATATATACCATGGCCACCCTCCAGAGACAACTCACATCAAGTGTTTAAACTGCCAGCAATGGGAATTCGGCCCTTCGATAGATATACGGGTCTACGAGATGGTATAGGAGAGTCTGTGAGAGGGGATGGGGGAGATAGCAGATCTTTTGGCCCATCAAATGGAAGGAAATCATAAACGGAATGTCAAACTAAGCCATACCTGCCAACTTTTGTTAAACGAAAATCCTAATAATAGAAATCCATCCGAGCGAAGCGAGGCGCGCAAGCGTTCTAGGGGGGTCCGGGGGCATGTCCCCCCAGAAAAATACATGAAAAATGGTGCATTCTGGTGCATTTTCAGAGACATTTTAGGCACATTATTAAAGAAATTATTACCAATGGATATGTGTGTACTATTACCAGCGTAAAGTAATCGGGACAGGTGTAAAACCCGCATACTCCGCGGTGCGGGCGGGACGCGGGATGGAATTTTTTTTCAAATTTGATTTTGAAAAAGCGGAATAATATGTTTATAATTCGTAGGGCGGAATGAGAATAACAAAATCGTAATTATTCCGCCAAAATCGTAATAGTTGGCAGGTATGCTAAGCTGATCAAATTCAAAATTCAATTAAATCCAAACTGCACAAACTTTTGAGAAAAGCTGCATTTATCACATCTCTAGATTCTTCAACTTGATTTAGATTATTCATTAATCATTTGTTGCTGCATGGTAAGCGGATGAATGTAGTAGGAGGACGTGGTATGGCTGAAGCCGATGGTGTTAGAATTTTGATGTGCATGCCCAAATTACCATTGCATGTTTTCACTTTAAATATCTCCAAACTTAATCATTTATAATAGAAATGACTTCAGACTATAAAGCAACGTAGATAAACCTAATATATTTATCTCAAATAATGGCAGAAACTAAAAAAAAAACATCGGACTGCAACTTTAACAAAAGAGGTATTACATGTCTAAACATACTTTTTAAATTTTAAGAAAGAATTTCGACTACACAGAAATGTAAACATCTCTAAAGTCGAATACATGCACTTATTTAATAGGGAGGGGGGCAATAATTGCCCTTAGTTTTTTTTCCCCTAATATTTTCACTAACCACAAACTACACTAGATCGACCGTTTCCATATGTACCCACGCCACACATAAACACATTAGCTGATGTCAGCAGATAAGTGACGGTACCAGCTGCACACACGTGCATACTCACAGTTGTGGGCCGAGGTTCAAATCGATCGATTGGTCATTCAGGTGATGCGCGTGGTTTCAGAGCAGAAACACAGCTATTTGCAGAAAATGCACTTTGACACCGCCTCTCTCCACCTCCACCGGTGGTGCAATACACCACACACCGCAGCCTCCTTTCTATTGTGCGCATGCGTAGTTCCGCTACTCCCCCCCCCCCCCTCCCCTCAGCCCTCCCACGGTCAGGCAGACGAGCCCCACTTGTGCTTCTGTATCGGCCGTAGGCTTATTCTCTCACAACAAGGTAGATAAGGTGCTTGACTATTTGCTAGGCTATCTTGCCTTGGTTCTATGTTCGCTTGTCAAGAAAGGTCAATGTGACGGTAGCCGATAGGACAATTTATATACTGCACATAGTTTTTCGTTGTCAGGTCAGTAGTAACCCAAATTCCAATTGCGAATTCAAAATAATTATGGTATTTTAAAATCTTAACCATGACTTGTCATTATCTTATTCACAGTGGAAATGTGCCTGCATGTAGGTAAATTAGGAGGTATAAAACATGATTAGAGTTTGGGATGGATGCGGTTACAAATGAGTCTATTTAAAACCTTTTTTTTTTCTTTTTTTTTAATTCGCCTTTGAAAGCCTAATTTTAAACTAAAATGCTATGAGTTATGTACGAAGGAACGACTGTCAAAATAGAAATTCTAATTTAAACATAGACAGGTTCGCCAAAGTAGGATTGCACTGCTAGATCTACCCAATTATTCGAAGCACAAAGGCAAAGGGAATGCACCCCCACCGCTACCAGCATGACTCCTTTGTGTAGTGATACAAAGCTGTATAAAACGACATAAAACAATGCATAATACATACCTGCCAACTTTTGTTAAACGAAAATCCTAATAATAGAAATCCATCCGAGCGAAGCGAGGCGCGCAAGCGTTCTAGGGGGGTCTGGGGGTAAGCCCCCCGGAAAAATACATAAAACATCGTGCATTCTGGTGCATTTTCAGAGACATTTTAGGCACATTATTAAAGAAACTATTAAAGAAATTATTACCAGTGGAAAAGCGGAATAATATGTTTATAATTCGTAGGGCGGAATGAGAATAAAAAAATCGTAATTATTCCGCCAAAATCGTAATAGTTGGCAGGTATGATAATAGTATTTTTCACATCCTAGAATATATTTCCTATAAACAAACGCTATGCTGTCCCAAGAAAGAAAGTATGTACGTCGCATAACAGAATTTCCATTTGCATAAGTGGCCGAATGACACAAACGCCATATGAATTTACTGGAAATAGAATATAGTTTCATAGTGAACAGCAAAATAGCTATGTACATGTTCAATTCATAAAAAAATAAAATGGGAATGCAAGATAGTCAGGGATGGAAGTGGTCTCTGGGGAACCTCCCACCCCCCCAAAAAAAATCTGGCCAAAGCTTTGGCACCACCTAGCGTCTTCCTGCAGAGCCAACAGCGAATTCCTGCGCAAACACGGATTTTCTCTCATAGGATTAGCAGTCAGGGATCCCCGGCAAAATGCTGGAAGTTAGATTTCAATTGTCCTCATTGTGACACTCTTTCTTCTTTGTGTTTATGTTCTAGCAACATCTCAGGTCATGTAAGAATGAGATTCGGATTAACCAATTGTTGTCATATATACTGACGTTTTGTGAACGTTAATGGTTGAATTAAAAAAATTGCGGAAATGGGTAAAATCGTGGAGATCTTTCATCCCCGGATAGGCATCGTATTAAGGACATCCGGAATATAATCAGATGTACAATTAACTTCCTGTCATAATGACAGTTTCATGAACACACTAAGTCTCCTCCTCCCCCCACATCCCACTCCGACACACACATCTCGCCCCAAAATAATTATCACTGATAACCATGTCCAACATATTGATAATATAGAGTCATGATGAAAAAAAGCATACTTGTCGACAGAAAAATACACTTCTCACTAAGAATGCTTTGCTTGTAGCTTGAGCCTCAAGGGCATCTAGTTGTGTATGCCTGTCGCAAATATTGACCCAAGATTGCCACATACAACAGCTAGATTGCATCACACCAAAAAGTTGTTAACAGTACTCGAGTCAAGAGACACAAAGCTGTGAATTCACCCACCTAGTATACAGATGTAAATACGTCAATACATTCACATTTACTACAATCCAAATACAATTATTTCAAACATCGAGTTATAGATTGAACAAAGGCAATAATTCCCATAAGTACATATATCTGTATAATATTAGTAAATTATGGTTCAAAGGGCGTCCTAGTATGACCTTAGATGTTGCCAGGACGTAACACCTAAACAAACGAGATAAAAGTGAGGTGGGAAATATAAAGGGTGATTACTAGTTTAATTGTATTTGTAGAGACAATAATTTATATAATATCGGCCCACTCCAGGTAGATAAACAATACCCATACATACAGAGGGCCTTCTCCCATGTTTTAATAAAGTACCAGCCGGGTATAAGTACTGCTGAAACATGTTCTAGACTGAAACATGGGCGAAAGCACTGGGACCAGCTTATATTAATTCTACAGAAAATAGAGATATATTATTAATCACCAATGTGTGTGTGTGGGGGGGGGGCGGTCTTAAGCATTGCTTATTCATATGATTTATATATATATATATTGGAAAGTATCAATTGTCCTGCATCTTTTTGTGGGCAAAGATAGGTACCCGGCAATCCGCCGGGGGCGCCACTATCGCCTGACCAATAAACTTGTACAACCTTTTGTGACCTCATCTCAGGCAGAGTACAGTCAGGGTAGTCAGGAAAAGGCATCCCACCTGAGACTCATCCATTTTTGAAGGGCCAAAGATTTCAGCAACGATAACTATTTTCACTGTTGTACGATGTTTGAAAGGCATTTTACTAAGCTATTCAAGTCTTTAGCTGCAAAATTCAGAGGTAAGACTGCCAGGGATGGCCATGTTAATTATTAGAATGTGAATCATTAGCATTTTTTCTTCCTAAAAATGGTCATACAATGACTACAACTGGAACCACAAGTCTAGAATCTGCTAGAGTATTGTAGGTGTCAGGTGGTTTTGTATAACAGTTGCCATGGAAACCCACATTTTTCTGTGATCTAATTTTGATCATATCAGTTTTGATAAGGTGAGATGATTTCCCATAGCAAGAAGAACATTGGTATCAAGTTTGATCAGGATCAAACCATTAATAAGGAAATTGCAGTTGTCATATTGTAGGTGGGCATGATTGTATTATTGTTGCCACGGAAACCTACATTTTTCTGTGATCTAATTTTTTGTATTATCAGTTTTGATAAGCTGAGGTGATTTGCCATACCAAGAAGAACCTTGATGTGAAATTTCATCAGGATCTGACCATTATTTTTAAAAAGCTACAGTTGACTCATATTACAGGTAGGAGTGATTGTATTATGGTTGCCATGGAAACCTACATTTCTCTGTGATCTAATTTTTTTATATATCAATTTTGACCATGTTTGGCTCTTTATAATCGTATGAGTATCATTTCTATATGGTAAATTAAAAAAAAATTCCAACATACCTACACCATGTCTATAGTAAAATGTACCTGCATTTTCACCATTCTGGCCTTGATTAAAGTACTTTCTCATTGGAATATTTTCATAAACTTTATATCACAGGAAATAACATGATCTAATCTCACCGAAAATATACATTAAAATACCAAAATCAAAATACTTATAGTATAGAAAGCTGTAACAATGTAGCAAAGGTCACTATGGTGAATCCAGACTAAATTTAAGCAATTAAGCTGACATTTGAAATACCATAACTTTCTCCCCTATCAAGATATTTTCAAAATTACAACAGATTTGAGTTTGTCTTAGCAAGATCTGTTGAAAGAGCTTAAATTTATACTGTTTGTTGTGTTTTGAAATTTTAGCTGATCTACCTAGCATTAGCCATGTGCTTCGCGAGGGTTTGTTTTTCTTCCACGCATCCCACAATGCACCGCGCGGCTGGAAGGGCGAGGACGAGGTACTATTTATAATAAGCGAGTTCAGCATCTCGGGCGCGCGGTGCTTGATGGGAAGTCATCGGTATAAACAAACCCACGTGCGTCATTACTGCATGACTACGCGCAGTGCAAAACGTTAGTTTCATTCAAAATTAATAAAAATCCAGAACCCTAACCGTATCAATTTAATATAATATTCTCGGTAAACATGTTTTCTATATGTGTGCCAATCGATTTGTTTCTAGGTGGTATGGTCTTAGAGATATTTCACTTTTTCTGTAAAAAGATTGCTCACTGCCATTGAGTTAGCTGGTACGCGCAGTGTGAAATGTTAGTTTTATTCAAAATTAATAGAAATCCTGAACCCTAACATTATCAATTAATATAATCTTCTTGGTAAACATGTTTTCTATATGTGTACCAAGCGATTTGTTTCTAAGTGGTGTGGTTTTAGAGATATTGCACTTTTTCTGTAAGAAGATTGCTAATGGGGCTGTCACACTACGACGTAACGACGTCAACGTAGGGAGAACGTGAAGAACGTTGAACTTCTCGGCGTAGTATGCAAATTTGGGCACAAGTTGAACGTGGATGCAGCGTAGTGGACGAGAACGTAACGTTGGTAAAGCGTAGTGATACCGTCAGTCACGAGAGAGGACAACGTCACTACGCTCACGGAACGTTATGAACGTTATTCCATCGCCAGAAGAACGTTACATGACGTTAGCTATGTAATGAGACGTTGAACATACGTTGAATGCACGTTCTCCTGATGTTCTCCTGACGTTCTCCTGACGTTTTCCTGACGTTCTCCTGACGTTCCCATTAAGCCTCGTAGGCTTTTGCACTTGGTTTAATGTGGGTCAACGTAGTGGAACGTAGTTGAACGTAGTGAGCAGCGTTGAAATAACGTCCGTTTAACGTCATTGACGTTCACTGAACATGAACAGAACGTACGGCGAACGTAAACCCTTACGTTCGACCTACGTCCAAAGTTTTGAACATGTCCAAAACCTTGGCGTAACTCGACGTAACACGACGTAATGTGACGTAGCTCGACGTCATTCTAACGTCATTTTGATGTCATCATGACGTAACCCAACGTCATGACGAAAAATGATCACGTTAGGCTCACGTTGGCTCGTCACGTCGTAGTGTGACAGGGGTATTACGGCCATACGTACAGTGCAAAACGTGGCTTTGTTTATACCTACAGCGCCGACCGGAAGTCGGACGCACACATGCGCACAGACAATGCTGAACTCGCTTATACACAGCGATATCAAACCACTTTGGTTAGAAAGTAATTTCTATTTAATATATACTTATTCTGTCCATCCAATTTTTAAATAAGTGCTTAGAATTACCAAAGAAAGTAATCATAAACAAATCGAGTCTCCCGGACGTGCTCCACGCTCGGCGAATATCAGAACAGCGCTAGCTGACAAGCGTGGTGACTGCTGGCAGGACTTCAATCCACACTTTACATATCAAAATGTATAAGGATATATTAATTAAACTCACCTCAAAAATAATCTGGCAACAAAGAGAAGCTTGGCCGATGAGCTAGTAAGCACGTTGTGGTTTCTGGCCGTGTTTGGTGCCTGAGCCCTGACGCATTGTCGGCACGGGTTAAAGATGGTATCGGTCTTCTTTACGTTCGCTTCACTTGCCGTCCGCTGCCCACCCTTTTTTTCTGTTTGGGGGCAGCCTGGCTCGATTTTTACGGGAGGACGCCGGGCACTCCACGTCCTTGCCTGTAGGAACCGACAGCCATAACAATCGGTCCAAAAAGAGCCAAAAGAACACGAATTTTTGCGAATATCGTCGCAGGACACTCCATCCGTTCAGAAGGGGCTGAGTCCTCGGCCTAAAAGGTTTCAAGCATCAAGACAACGAAGGGAATTCCCAGTAATTTCTTACTTTAACACTAGGGGACAGCACTAACTGTGATCTATAAGTGAGCGACGTTGTTCTGATAATGTTGGTGTATGCCTCGATAACAACGTTTATATTAACACTGCTGTTACAGGATACACATGTCGATATACTTAGGTGTTCAGTAACGATTGCATGTACTATCTTGTATGATCTAATTTAATAATCCGAAAATGTCTAATGTCTACTCCAATTCACCAGTTCTTCTTCGAACCACTAGGTGGCGGCATTGGTCATTAGGTAAATCCCATAGAAAATCAGTCTTATCAGACAAGGGGGTGAAAGTGGTATCTCAATTTGAAACATCATTATGAATACTTCCCAGTTGGAGTAGATTGAAAGGGATCATGCACCTTTTATACGATGTGTTGTAATCGTCAGCTTATCATTCCCAACATGTATTATTGTAGTAAGCCACCGGTGTAAATACTGAGGTGTCAAGTGGACCTCAATCATGCCTGCCTCACCGAACAGTAAGTAATGGTGCTGTCACATTACGACACTTCCCGCCAACGTGCGTCGACATATGTGATTTTTTGGCGCTACGTCGGGATATGTCAGTCTGCATTACGCGTGTGTTGGTATACGTTGATCTACGGTGACGTTCAGCGGCGCGCGTCAGGGGGTCGGCGAAGTTTTGTGCTTGCACAAAACTTTCGACGTGTGACAACGCGTGGGTGCCAACCGCACAAAACTTCGCTGACGCACGCTGCCGAACGCGCGGTGGGAAAAGTTTGATGTGTCTCGACTTAAAAAAGTGATTTTGCACGTTGATGGCGAAATCCGCTGCTTATGGTGCTGTCACACTACGACATGTAGTGTGACAGCACCATAAGCAGCGGATCTTCGCGAGAGGGAGCCACTGAGCAAAGTCTAAGAAACTAATTCCCTCAAAGCAAGCGACATACCGGCTGGTCCCTACCTTATTACACACTTGGCCAGAAATGAAATAAACCGAGCTTGTAACCCAGCCCAATCGATCAAGGATGCGTGCATATATCCTATTGGTTTTTAAAATTATTTTTTCCAGGTAGATATTCTTTAAACGCAGGTTAGAATTTATATACTTGCATTAGTTATCTATATTTTTGTTTAACCTACAAATACGCATTGCTAGAAAAATCAATTATAGTAAAATGATATTAATTTTTATATCCTTAAACATATTGATATTTAAGTTCGTTAGTTGTTGGAGCTTTACATACTGGCAACATCTAAGTTCATGTCCGGATGGATTTATATTCAAGTTGACTAACAACTAAATCGACATGCTTTCGTGGTTGCAAACAAAAAGAGAGAAAAAGTTGTTTGCTTTCCACATTTGTCTTCATATAACTAGTACCGGTCTTGTTCAATTGAACAATAAATACTGAAGGCGGAGCGCCCAGATTATAACGGCATAAAACATGTATAGACAAAGCGTCACGGGAGAGTATGAAATGGGCCATATTGAGTTGAATATGAAATAGACAGCTGAAAGCCAATGAGAAACTCATTTACCAATATTTGTCGGTTTCTTTGTAATAAAATCAATCGGCTTACTTCCTGATGTTTAAACAAATTTTTATGCATTTTCCATCTAAGCAATTCAGCACAAAATTCTCTCAATGTAAACATGATGATCAACAATTATGTATTTCCCAAATTGCATCCTCTTTCTCCACACGGTAGATTCTGCACTGGCGTAGTCACAACACTTAAGGCGAATGGATGTCGATGTTACTAAGAACCTTTATTGTCTTTCTCCACTCTATTATACACGATTTGTATACAACACTTGTAAACGAATCCACCATCGCCACACACATCAGACACAGGCATGTATCGACTCATATTCTTATGGCTATGTACACAGAGGCCTCTGAGGGAAAGGCATCCTACTCACACATTCACACCCACCCACCAAAAACAGGTATAATACTTCACTGTCGACATGTATACAGCAGTCAGTTATCAATTCTATTGCGCGAACTGCAATTTCTCTCAAAAGAGACAATTTCCCAGAGAACACATACTGTTCCAAATAACATGGAAATTTCTGCATTATCGGATAAGTACATTAGATACGTGGGAACACCCTGTGAACTGCTCACTTGGAATGTGTTCCAGTTGACTGAATATCGTAATTGCTTGGACCGGAAGTGCTTCATTATCATGGACTATAGAGTAGTCATTGGAGGCATTCGACTGGGAACTTTCTATCCGCAAGATTTATGGATGGAGCGGATGGAGCCACAACACACATCCGAATCATACATATAGAAACCCACTTCCGGTCCCAGTCGAATAGGAATTTTTAAGGAAATATTTTGATATTCGCATAGAGAGGCCCAGTCGAATGCCTCCATTACTGTATAATGCCGGATGAGAGTCGCCTCCAACAAAAAGGGTGGAAATCTGACTTCCGGTAAATTAGACTTCCGGTAAATTTGACAGTGCTAAGCATATGATAACTGACCTGTATGATTAAAACCAAATAGGAAATTTCTCGTCCATTATAATGGAAGCACAGCATTACAATGCAATGACAGCTAAGAACAAAGGATTTATTCCGTCATATCAACTCCTAGTAGAAATATTTCGACACAAATTAGTTCCAGCCATTGATCTAAATTGATGAGTGTTTCCGACAACACATCTGCTCATATTGTACACTTTCCTCACTGTGTTACAGACTGCAATTCCAATTAGACTTGCTTACAGACTTCTCTCAGAACACTCAAGGCATTTCGTCAGCGAGGTCTAACCGTCGGAACTTATCGAGGTTGTAGAAGCATCCTTTGACGATTCGACCCCCGAAAAATCGGCCGTTCAGGTCAACCACCGCTGTTGGATTTAAAAACAGAACATATTACAATATATTATATTCAGAACTATTGGCGTTGTTCAGAGATTATTTACGACTATCACAGAGGAAGTAATTAAAATTGAACTACCGTATTGTTGCGGGTTAACGCCCTAGGCGTCTAAATTGGCTAATCACTGAAGTTGGGGGGTTAGTGTTTACCAGCACATGGGCATTTAAGGGGTGGGCGTTTACGAAATATTGACCAAGTCGGGGGTGGGCGTTAACCCACACATGGTGGTTAACCGGCGAAAATACGGTACTTAATTCTCGGATTTACCTAGATTAATTTTTGTTGTTGTTCAAAGGTTTATTTCGATGAAGATACCTGCAGCCTAAATAATATTGGCATAATAGATTATACATCACAGTTTGATCAGATGGGATGGCTAAATGAACTGAGCGTCCACTTTGTATTTGGTAGGTCATGGGATTTTAAACCTGGGTTAGAACTGTGGCTGAATTAAATCAATGACATGAAAATATATACTTGTTACTACCTGGACTAGTGCTCAGTACTACTAGGATATGGCAAAGAAGCAGTGGATTGAGGAAGTCCAATTATCTGTGGTTGAAATTTCTCTTGTTTAATCAATATATGAAAGAACAAAAATCGGTTACTTTACTATTTAAATATGACAAACCTTTAATTGCCGATTCCATTCTCTCAAACTCGACGAATATTCGAACAGCCTCCTCTTCTGGTACAGGCCCACCCTGAACAAAAGTTTGTAATTATTAGTGATCTCTTCTGTATTTTAAGCACGTTACTCGTCTGGCCGGTCAGTTATGAGCTTTAAAGATATTGGAATTTGACCTTCTATTGCTCAAAATAACTATCATCTGAAACATTAAATTTAATGAAGATTAATTGGTTTATACATGGGTTATTTGATCTATATTCTTTAAACAAAATTAAGCATTTAAAAAATTTAATTTCCAAAAGAATGCTAATAATATTCTCTATGGGGACATCAATGGCAGTGTTTTGTGCTTATCCAGTTAAATAAAATCCGTCTTCTTTCTGTCAGAACCAGTTATATGTTAATAAATAATAAATAATTATTAATTCTTCGCCTGATGAAATTGTTAATTAATAACCAGTTTATTGCCTTGAGACCTGAATGCCTTGAGTACCTGGAGTACAAATTAACCCTGGTTCAGTCCTAATCAGTACTCATCATAGTAACCAAACCTATCGCACAATGCACAAGGAATATTATTAGGTAATGCTGTCTACCATAATGTGCCGTAAAGAAACACTAGCTCTTACCTGTAAATATAAGTGTTCATTTTTCTATTCACTAACAGTTCACACACAATCTTCATGCTTACCTTTGGGTCCCTAATTTCAAAGATGACACACTTGGTAACCTTGCCATACTTTGTACACTCCTCGGCTGTCTCAGGTTCAAGGTCATCATCCACTTCGCCTGGCCCAACCATGTTCTGTTCACAATGACAGAAAAAGTAAAATTCAACATCAAATAACATCATCAAACTGATGAGGAAGTAGTTTTATTGTGTTTATTTCTGGGTCTTTTTTGTTGTTGCCAATGTACCCGTAAAAGCTTCAACACATAAATTCCTATTGGCATCACCAAGTCAGAAAGGGAGAATATGTATTGGGGAGGGGTTGGAGAAAATAGAAAACAGCACTAAACCAAAGTTCTTATGAGGGCACAGATAAAGATGTTCCAGTCGTTTCTATTACTACACTACGGAATAGGTTATGGATGCTTGGTGTAAAATATCATTAGCCGGATATACATCATGTATTTAATTAGGACAATGCCTGATTATGTGTTACAAATATGCATACTTACCCTTAGAAGTATGACCTTTGATGGATTCTTCAGAAGATTGGCATTTGTTTGTGCAATTTCTGGGGCTCGTTGCGGTTCCAACACTTTAAGTGAATGGGAAACTGGTTTGTTAGACACTTGTTTGTAAGTGACAAAACTAGCCAATAATATGCATTGCCATTATATTGTAGTAGTCTGCACTGACCTCTCAGACAAAGAGCCATAACTGTGGATAGGGTGATTGCATCATAGCTAGCCTAATGGTAGATATAAAGATAGTCTAAAGGCTAGAATGTTTTCCCAGGAATGTCAAGAAGTGAGTTCGAATCCTGCTCTAGGTGCAATATTTGCATCACTCCCGGGACACTGGTTCTGTGACACTGTATGATTGTTGAACCTACCTTGTATATGTAAGTGCATTGCCATTAGGTATTTAATCATAATCATTAAATGACTCATGGACGTAAAGCATTTAAAGCTGCATAGTCCGATGAAAATATCAAATTTTCAAAACGAAAACAGTTATCTAAATTTGATTCTACATATCTAACTTAGATACTGATGCACTTATTAAACATTTCTCACCACATAGAAGAGAATACGGAGGCAATTTAATAGAACCTGTTACTGCACAAGTCTATGGGGTCAGAGTTTTGACAAGCTTGCCAAAAATTAATTTTGCATGGTCCCACTTCCAATATTTCAAAAGTTAGCCACTTAAAATAAAAGTTACTTCAAGCTAAAATAAGGTACATAATAACGATCAACCTAATGTATTTATCTCAGAAAATTTCAGAAACTCAAAACCATCAGACTATGCAACTTTAAAAGTAGCGGAAATTTCAATTGCAGACAATTGGTCTTCCTCATCATATCCTAGTAATCCAACAAATGTAGATGCTGGTTAATGGTTTGACTCGGTCAGGGTTTGAACACTAGGTTCAAATCCCACGACTTGCCGCTCAACTCATTCGGCCATCCATTCGGCTTTAATAATTATCAATTTAATCCTTCCGATATTTGCAATATACAGGGATGAAAGTGGTCTTCAACAAAAAACGCAGAAACCTTGGCGCAAACAGCGATTTCCGCGAAAACGCGGTTTTCCTTAATAGGATTAGCACTGTCAGGGAATCGCGGGAAAATGCAGTATGCCAGGTTTTACCTCTCCTTGTTGCCACTGTATTATCGCCCATAACTAACTCTTTATTTGGGGTTATGCTCTAGCAACATCTAAGGGCATATAAGAACGAGATTCGGACTAATCAATTTCAGTCATATATATCAATATACATAAAATACTGACATTTTCTAAACGTTATATTCAGTAAATATTAACAATCGCGTAAATCCGCGAAATCGCGGAGATCTTTCATCCCTGGAATATAAAATGACTGCCTGGAATGTATTTTGATCACAGTGTCATCTGAAAAGTCCTTCTAGTCCCAAGTCCCATATCGGGCAATAACTGCTTAGTGCGGTGTGAGCATAACAGCGCATACTCTTCGGGATGTCCCTCTCGTGGATGATCTTGCCGCCCCGCTTGCTCGTCTTCTCGACTAGTAGCGCCGTGCTCATGCCTTGCTCCTTCTTGCCCAGCCCCTGCCCTTCCTTGTACCCGTACTTTGCCATGATCTTGGACGCAACCGACCCGCTGAAATAAACAACATAAGAACACATAATTATAAGGAAGAGAGAAGCAACTTTTCTGTTGTTGCTGACTACATCTTAAAAATACAAACACGGAAAAATTAGAAAGCTGGAAAGCATGTATATTTATTAGAAATGTGTATAGGGCTATTATTATTATTATTATAATAATAATAATTATTATTATTATTATATTCCATATGTACGGCTGTTAGAATTTGTATGAGCAAAGTTTGTACATAATGAAATGTGTTCAAAGTAAATATTCTTTGTTCGGGTGGGTACAGACATAAGATAGACCAATTAAAAATGTGGTTGGCGATAACAATATGAACATTTGTCTTGTTCAGTTATGTTAAAATAAGTTCAAAACGAAAGTCAATTGCTCGGATATTACAGATACAAGACAAATGAAAATATTGTTGGAATAATAATAACAATAACAATACAAAAAAAAAAAAATTGATTGATTGATGGTTTCTTTACACCGTGTCAGCAGCATAGGCCATATTCATGGCGAGAATTGTTTGTTTTTTTATTCAACCATCACTTTTACATATAATGTAAAAGCATAAATCAATTATATGTCATTAGACACTTATGAATTTTTAAAAGCTCACAATCATATAATTAAACAAAGTTTGATTGATTGGTGGTTGCTTTATGCCGTGTCGGCAGCATAGGCCATATTCACAGCAAGAAATGTTTGTTTTTGTTCAAACCATCACTTTTACATTTAAAAGCATACAATCAATTTTGTGTCAATGGACACTCATGAATTTTGTAAACTCACAATCATATAGTTTCTGGTCAAAGTAAATAAAATTCGAAATGATATATAATAGTATTATTCACTGATGAAATTTGTTTAAAAACCTATATGAGGTGGTACAAACCAGCTGCCATCAAAAAGGCTAAAATGTTTTCTTGTTTTACTTTTGTAAAAAGGTCATGCGTGCTGTTTGCAGTGTGAAATTGTTGGTGCAGGGCCATGAAATCGACAAGGTTTAATAAAGTGTGTTTTAATGTCAGTGGCCAATATGGCATCTTGATAAAACAACCTGGTTGTGTCGCCCTTCCAGGCGACTCTGTGGCAGTCCGTTCACGGAGGGGGTAATTCTATGGAGTTTGTTGTTTGGGTGTTCATCCCATTCGATCTGCCATAGGTTCCAGATGTATTTTTGAATGGTAGGTTTCAGATCAGAGTGGGGAATATGACAGTGTTCCAAAGGAGCAGTCAGGGCTCGAGTGGCCGCTTGATCTGCTCTCTCATTTCCTGGGATACCCACATGACTGGGCATCCAACATAGGTGAATGTCAAATTTTGCTATTGAAAGAGTTTAGTTTAATGAGTACTTTAAGTAGTATTGGGTGGTTCAGTTTCCTATTGTTTAAAGCCTGAAGGCAGGAAAAAGAGTCAGTGAAAATGATGAATTTATGACTGGCTGAGGTTTCGATGCACTCTAATGCGAGGAGGAATGAAGAGGAAGAAGAAAAAGAAGGATGATGCGGATGAGGATGAGGATGTTACTTACAGATTGCCAAAGGACGTTGAGGGACCTCCACCTGCTGCACCATTTGATCCCGAGCCCGGCCGGGGTGGTGATACTGCAAAGGTATCCAGGCCAAATAACTAATAACCCTTTCAGGCTGGAAGTGCCCAAATTCACCCACATGTTTCACGCACTTACACAGTCCGGGAGCGCCTGAATGCACCCGCCATATCTCATAACCAGTAATACCAAGGAGGCTAAATTAGGTAACATTTGAAAGAGAAAGGACAGGGTGAGGGAAGAATTTGGTCAGGACTTCAGACTCTTAACAATTGAAATCTCTTTAGGGCTGACAGGGTTAAACAGCAGCCGTTTGAAATAATCCCTCTTTGTACATACAGACAAAGAAACCTACTATAAACTATAGGTGATATGAGATAAGAAGGGAAGTTCTTGTTAACTTTGGGTGAGTGAGTTGGTTTTCCGCCTTAATAATATTTTGCTTATTTATTTATTTATTTATTGTGGTTTGACTAGATAGTGAATGACTTGCTGTTGCAATATTAAACCAACAAATACTAACTTCTTTGTGAAGGTTCCTACATCTAAAACCATGCCATTGTTAGACCACACAGACTCACAGGGGAGGGCGGAGGATGTCAACCCACATAATCCACTTAAAATATTTATATCTGTGCTCAAATAAAATAGAATTAAAAGAAAACCCAGTAAAGTGAATCCTACCTTGTGGTTTCTCTACGACGACATTGTCCTGCTCCATGAGGGAGGATGGAGGGGCGATGGCTGCCCCACCACCAGCCGCTGCATGCAGAGTAAATAAAATGACATTTATAAACAAGACCTGTTCAGTAAGTGATTAGAATGACAAGGCTAAAATAATTGCACAGGCGATATGAATTATATCAATTCTCTCTTTTCTTGCACAGTAGGTGATTAGAATGACATGGCTAAAATAATAGTGTAGGCGATACAAATGTAATAAATTCTCTCTTTTCTTGCGCAGTAGGTGCTTGGATAGACAGTAAGGCCACTGACCTCGCCTAGGTTTCGGCGAGCGTTCCTCCTCCTCGTCACTTTCCGCAGCCTCTCGGCGCTTCTTGGCACGCTCCATCTCCCCGCACTCCTCGTCATCAACCGGTGGGCTCTCATTGAACCGCCGCCTCTTTCTGCACAAACACACAATAATCATAATAATCTGTGCAAACACATAATAATAATAATCATAATCATAATCATCATCATCATCATCATCATCAGGGATGAAAATGGTCCCTAGCTAAAAAAAAATTAAAATCTATGGTGACAAGCTTTTTGATATTTACTATCATGCTTAAGCTCCATTCACTCTTTCCATCTAAATATAATGTATTAAAAAAAAAAAACAACCCAAAATCACACATAACTACATCGGTATCTTAGTAATTATTATTATTATTATTAAAAGAAGTGGAACCGGCGGCGAATTTTTGTGAAAATGTGGATGTTGGCGCTTTTTTATGTCGCTATGATAAAAGCATACATACTCCCGTCTTTGATTTTGACTAGTGGTCTACCTAATTGGCCATCCTGCCTGCTTCCCAAATACCCCCCCCCCCCAACCCAAACAACGCATACTCTGAACTTGGCACTTATTTATATGTCGCTATGATAAAAGCACACATACTCCTTCTCGGGGTTCTTCCTCCGCTCCTCCTCACGCTCTCGGGCTCGCTGCTCCTTGCGCTTCTTGACAAACTCTTCGTAGTCATTGGGCCGCAGTGGGTTGTACTCGTCAGTGACTCCGGTCAGAGACTGGCCGGACAGGCTGGGTGGCTCGCTGCCAATGAACATGGCTGGTGCTGGCACATCGCCCCCGCCAAACATCCGCTCCAGCTACAGCACACATACACACACACACATATTGGTACCAAAGATCCAATCACATTTACAAAACCAAAACAGGAACTTAACTTTGATCCTACATATCCAACTAAGATAGTATTGTACTCATTCCTCATTTCTTTTGGGCGTTCCCCATTAAGAAGGTTAAAACTGGCTGGCAGCCTTGACATGGCCAAAGCTATGGTTTATTGCACTTAGCTTCAACTAGTGAACACGCACAAATTATTTTGCATGATTGCACTCCAAATATCTGCAGTTAAGTTAATTACCACAAAAGTTACCTTAAAGAAAAGTATACTAGGCTATAATAGACAACCTGATGTATTTAACAACAAGAAATATTAACTTCATTTCTTTAATCTGACTACTAGCAAAACCGGTTAAACCAGTTCAATATGGAATTCTTCAAACTGTGAGGGTACACACTTTATTTTAATAATTAAATTTTTTTTTAAATATAAGGTTCACTCAGCCAGGTTTCGAATGGGGGGGGGGGGGAAGGCGGGGTAGCAAGTCCAATAGTTGTTGCCTCTGTGTGTTAAATATGCTGGCAATATTACATGTATGTAATCTATCCCACAAAATGCATAAAAAATAAGGCTTATATGATTTTGTGCTAAAGTGAAAATTTCCATATTGACACAATGCATATACCCAGACTTTTCTTGCTAATTCTTTTCTTGTAAGACAATCATTTTTTTGCTATTATTTGGAATGTTTTCACTCTGCTTTCCATGTCACACATGTGGTACAGTTTCCTGAGAACGACCATGTTATCTACAGTGAAACCTCGTTATAACGCACCACGAATAAATGAGAATTCGGATACAACGCGATGATTCATTGAACCCAAAACGGGTAATTCAATAAACTGAACCCCGATTTAGCGCGCCCCAATTTTTTTTCTCTCGATGAGCAGAATGCCTCAATGCCAGGGATGATAGTGGTTTCAGACCCCCCAAAAAGCGGAAATCAAGCCGAGATTATTATCCCGATGGCAAATTTCCACCCGATAGGCTAGCTACCGTACCACCATCATATATCAAAAATGCCCCAACGCTGTGAAAACCCCCCAGGAAATCCGCTTAAAACCGGAAAAATATCATCGCTGAATGCTCACCCTGCCGGTGGCCTGGTTGAAGTGCAGAGCGCCGAGTGGCAGCCCCCCGGGGCCCTCCTCACTCGGCGGACCCTGGGGCCGCTGGTTCTTCAGGTCAATCACTGGCTGCAGCGTCGCACCACCTTTTCTCTATATTAGCAATTAAAGGAAACTCAGACAGTTAATATAAATAAATGAACGCCAGTATCGCACTATGAATTTACATTATTCAAAACGCATTATTCAAAAGAATAAATATACAACAAAACACTATTCCTTTTCAAAGCCTAAACTCCCGTCCTGATATGACCTTAGATGTTGCTAGGACGTAAAACAACAACGAACAAACAAACAACAAACAAAGCCTAAACATAATATGTGCTGCATAACGAAATATATGAATATAAAGCAACCGAGAGATTAAATATTTATTCTTGGTCGGTGCAGGTGGTGACGATTGTGGTTGGTTGTTGGGAGTTTTGCCACGGCAATATCTAAGGTCATATCAGGAGGGGTGCTGACTTGCCACAGTGTGCACTCATGGCGACTTTATAGTGCTGCCCCACTGGGAAATCAAGCCACTGGAACCTGGACCTGATATCCCACTCAGTCACATTATCCTGACACTGAGCCAACCAGTCCTTGCACTATCCTAATAATGCCATGCACCTGGCTAGGAGGCGACAAGTATTAATTTTTAAGTCATTGATTTGATTCGGCCAGGGTTCAAACCCATGGGTTCAGATCCCCCGATCTTCCAAAACAGGAGACGGATGCTCAACTCATTTTGCCATCTCGTCTGGTGAAACATAATATGAACTGCATAACGGATTATATGAATATAAAGCAACCGAGAGGTTAAATATTTATTCCTGGTAGGCGCAGGTGGTGACGATTGTGGTTAGTTGTTGGGAATTTATGTCCTGGCAACATCTAAGGTCATAGCAGGACAGCTACTGACTTGTGACAGTGCGCACTCATGACAATGTTTATAGTGTTGCCCTACTGGGAGACCAGGCTTCCTGCACCATGACCTGATATCCCACTCAGTCACATGATCCTGACACTGAGCCAACCAGTCCTTGCCATATTCTAATAATCCTGAGCACTTGGCTAGGAAGCTCCAAGTATCAATTTTTAGGTAATTGGTTTGACTCGACCAGGGTTCGAACCGAATCCCACAATCTACCAAAACGGGAGATGGACGCTTAACCCTAGATCACACCTACCCGGATCAGGGGCCGGACGAGCCCCGGACCGTGACCCGGCGTGGTCCGTGGCGATCCGGAGTGATCTGTGGCTGGTCATTGGTGATCCTTGGTGATCTGGCATCATCTGGGGTTGGCCCCGGATCTTTTAAAATGTTTAAAACATCCAGGGCGATCCGGGGAATATTGCAATCCGGGGTCGATCCGGCATCATCCAGGTGTAATCCGGGGGTGGTTCGGGTAGTCCGGGTGTTGTCCGTGTCCCGGTGTCCCGTCCGGGGCAGTCCGGGTCATTTTAAAACCGGACGAGCCACGTTTTAGCCACGGCTTAGTCCGGACTAGGCCCAGTTTAGCCTGGACTAGCCCAGACAGAGCCACGGACCACTCCCGGACTGCCCGGATAAGACCCGGACAGGCTGGATGACCACGTACTACTCACGGACTACCCCAGGATGAGTCCCGCATTTCAGGCTATCATCCGGGGTTGTCCGAGGCGATCTGGGCTTATAGCCGGTGGCTCGTCCGGGTTGGTGTGAGAGCCAGGCAAAAATAGCGATGTTATCCGGGGCTGTCCGGGGGTGGTCCGGCTAAAAATCTGGGGCTAGTCCGGGTGGGTGTGACTTGGGCTTTAACTAATTCGGTCGTGACGATTGTGTTTATATTATGTTGACCCAACCATGGCAAGGTTATTTGCAGCCGGGTTGAAAATATAGAGGTGCCACCACAGGTTCTAGCCTAACTAACCAGTCAGAGTATGGCGTCAGCCCTCCCAGAATTTTCCTTTTGGTATTACATATGTTACATGTATTTATCTTGACACGGACATAGGAAACATCACGATATTGTTATAACCGGGTAATACATCAAAGACTACATGCTAAAGTTGCACCTACCTTTGGCTGCATGAGGCTGGCTTTATTTTTGGCTTGCAGTACTTGCTGGGTTCGCAACATTTGATGGATGGAGCCCCATCCGGCTAAATGCAACACAATTTTTTTTTTAAACCAGTTTTAAAATCCGTGCATGCAGGCATGTTACATTGTTAGGGCTTATACAAGGAGCTTACAACCCAGAATTGAAGTCATATCAGAAACAAAATATGTGAACTGAAATTTAGCGACTTAAATTTCAATTCTTGAAACGAGATCACCTGACTGACATGTAGCTAAAACATTTTTATTGTATGACGTCACTCTGAAAAGGACTAGAGTGGGGGTCACCTCAGAAGAGGAAAGGTGCTTCAAGTTGACAATTAGTCACAGGAAGAATATACGCTTTTCTAAGAGTGCATACGATTGTCTATTTTCAATAATTAGAGACCACTAACCTCTTGAGGATACTTTACGGTAATTAATAATACACCTTGTAGATATATTTCACTACATAATCATATGTTCCTGAAAATGTATTAAAATTCTTCCATGTGTGATAAATTCACTTTTATTCCCTGATCAACAAACTCTAATAATCACAGCCTGACTCCCATTCCAAGCCTAGATTACACCACAGATATCTCCTGTCAACAAAAAGTTTGCTAAAAAAAATAAAAAATAATACACAATGGAAATTCGATCATGATACATGTGAATATGCTTAATAATCTTGGTTATATTTTTAAAAGATTAAGGAACTAGGCATTGGCAGTATAAACTCATAAAAATTCAGACAGTGTTTACCCTTTACACTTACAGGCAATCTATCGGTGCAGCTACCAATCACAACTCGTCCCGACCCATATGCAATGTTTTCATCATGCACATGGGACATAATCGCAAAGTAAAGGTTAATAGAATTTGAGTATTTAAAAATAACATAACAATCTCAAGATAGAATTCTAAAATTGTTGCGTATACTCTCCGCCTCTGTTCAAGCAGTCAGCAGCAAGTCTCGTTAGCCGGTGTCGCAGTTTCAGTGCCCAGTCAGTTTCAGCGCCCGGTCAGTTTCATGCGCATGCGTCAAAATCTAACATCGTCACTAACCTTATAAATTTAATATAATGTTTTTGGTAAAGATGTTTTCTACATGTGTACAAAGCGATTTGTTTCTAGGTGGTGTGGTTTTAGAGATATATCACTTTGCCTGTATTTTCTGTATGAAGATTGCTAGCAACCATTGACAATGCCTTGAGTTTGACCGTACGCGCAGTGCAAAACCTTAGTTTTATTCGAAATTAATACAAATCAAGAACCCTAACCTTATAAATTTAATACAGTCTTTTTGGTAAAGATGTTTTCTATATATGTGTACCAAGCGATTTGTTAATAGGTGGTGTAGTTTTAGAGATATTTCACTTTTGCTGTATTTTCTGTATGAAGATTGCTCACGACCATTGACAATGCCTTGAGTTTGAGTCTATACAGGCCGTGGAAACTGACCGGGCGCTGAAACTGCGACACCGGAACCAGCGCGGAAGGTGAGTAACTTCTCCCTACCCGTAAAGATCACCAATTTACATTTTTTTCCCCCATTCCTATAGCATAGTTTACATCAAAATCCGATGCCAGAACCAAAGCCGAGACCGGTGTGGATATTCAAATTACCCTACTTACACACATCTGCTTTGTTGGCATCCTTCTCTTTGTCATCTCCAAGCAGCCCATCATAGAGTGACATCGTGCTGGTGATATTTAGGGTGCACTCTGAAATAAATAACCACACAATAGAAAACACTAGTTATTGCAGACTAACCATACAATTTGGTAATGATGGCATACAAATAATACACAACCATTCAAACAATATTTTGGGGAGAAATATCTATCTATTTCTAAATCTGTCACCCCCCCCCCCCCTATCACACACACAGTCACAGAGGAATGGAGCTAGGCTAGTGCCTGGAGAGTATTGAATGAAACATGACTCCAGGGATTTTCCCACGATTTCCTGACAGTGCTAAGCCTATGAGAGAATCCTTACGAAAATTCACCTCCGTTCAGGAAAAGGGAAGCGCAACAGTGCGTGGCCAAATAACCCAATACCGGCTGATCACTACTCCAACACCCGCCAAAGGCACAATTAAATGCTTCAAGTTCAAGTGTTTCTAGAATGTTGTTTTGATATTAATTAGATAGATGGAGAAAAAATAGATGAAATTTGATATTTGTTTATTGAGGTTTTTGGTCTTATATATTTGACTAGAACAGACAGAAATCACGGATTTATAAAAAAAATTGTGGAAATCTACGAGACTGCGGAGATCTTTCATTTCTGATATTAAAGTTGCATGGTCCGATGAAATATTTATCTTTTCAAAATCAAAAGATGTATCTATATTTTATTATATATATCCAGCTTAGATATTGGTGCATTAACTGGTGATTTGGTACAGCATATATAGAATAATTAGTGAATTTACTATGGACACCTGCTTTGAGAAAGCCATCACATAGGGAAGCCATTAACCTAATAGGTCAATCTCGTAGCCTCATTCAGTTATTAGCCTTGACCCTCATTCCAAGTACATAGTCAGGTTCTAGGATTTGTTTTATTTGTTGTTGTTTTTAAGTGCTAGCAACATTGAAGGTCATATCAGGACGGGTACCGACTTGTGACAGTGCACACTCATGGTGACTTTATAGTGCTGCCCACTGGGAAATCAGGCCACCAGCACCATGACCTGATATCCCACTCAGTCACATTATCCTGACACTGAGCGAACCAGTCCCTTGCCTTATCCTAGTAATGCAGAGCGCCAGGCTAGGAAGCGGAACGTATAAATTGTTAAGTCTTTGGTTTGACTCGACCAGGGTTTGAACCCACAAACTCATGGGTTCGGATACCCTGATCTCCCAAAACAGGGGACGGATGCTCAACTCATTCGGCCACCCCGTCTGGGCCCAGGTTTCAGGATGTCCAGTGGTAGTATTGCTGGCGCCATAGCCTGGGCTGATATAAAGTTGCATGGTCATGACAATTTTTCAAAACCAAACCACATACTTATATTTAATCCTATTTTTCCAACTCAGATGGGGAAATGTTAGACTGAAAATCTGAAGGTACCCAGTTCGTTGTTTTTGGTACATTAGTTTATTAATCATGGACAATTGGTCTTCCTCATTTCACTGCTCCTTGCCCATCCTAATAATGCTGAATTCCCAGTGACAAGTATACATTTTTAAGTCATTGGTTTGACTTGACCAGGGTTTGAACCCAGGGATTTGAATCCCATGTCCTACCAAAATGGGAAGTGGCTGCTCAATGCTTTTGGCCACCCCTTCTGGTTACTTTGAATCCTATCTGGCGGCTACTTATAAAAAAAAATATACATTATAAAACATTTAATATGTTTTATTTACAGATGCACAAATTCATCAATAAATTAATATGTATACCCAATTTGATTAAATTGTGCTAGGTGACTAAAATTAAATATAGGATGATGTGGCTGAGTGTCATAAGTATTCAGTCAATATTTATTTGATAACATCTATGGGATGTAACACAACTTTAACGAAGCATTTATAAAAACGGAAAAAATCCACTCAGTTAGCTTCATGTGTTTGTTTCTTTATATTTGCATGTGTTGTGTTAATTCTTTGTTTGACCTTAAGTGTGTGTTTACTTTTGTACAACTATTCTAGCATCTCACTTGCATGATTATCAAATCTATTGTTCCCGGATAATAATATACATAATTATTATATCACTTTTATTCAGATCTGTAATAATTATTTAATACAAAATTCCATGCAACTTTATATCAACCCAGGCTATGGTGCCAGCAATACTACCACTGGACATCCTGGAATCTGACTAGGTACCTGGAATGAGGGTCAAGGCTACTGGCCATGAGATTGACCTAACTGATTGATGGCTTCCTTGTGTGATTGGTTTCTCAAAATAGGATGAGGTAGTAAATTCACTGATTATTCTATATACGCTGTACCAAATCACTCTGAGTGACTACTCATTGACATTGTGTTCTTATTCAGGTTTACACTGATGGGTCACGAGATGGCAATGCTGTACCATCCGCTACAGTGTTTCCATCTGAAGTAATTTTCAAGAGATTACATGATTCGGCTATTTTTACAGCCAAAGCACAGGGGATTATTGATGCCCTGGAAAAAATCCAACATTTACATGCATCCAAATTTATTATATTCACAGACTCACTTTCATGTCTCCAAGCTTTGCACTGGATGAAGCTGGAACATCCCCTAATTGGGATGGTGATACAGAGGTGTGTATTTTTATCCTAACCAAAAAAAATTGTTTTCTGTTGGGTGCCCAGTCACGTTGGAATTGGGGGTAATGAAGAGGCAGACCTAGCTGTCAAGGCTACTTTGACATTGCCACATGCCAACCTGGGCATACCATATATATACAGATCTTAAATTCCACATTGACAAACATTATCATGTCTAACTGGCCGGATGAATGGAACGATGCGGGAGCGAACAAACTTCACTCTGTGAAGCCAGTCTTGGGAGATTGAGTCCTCCTACAGACAGTTGAGGTGGGACAAAGTTATCCCATCGCTCCCGTATTGGTCATACATACTTGACACATAGTTTTATTTTGGCTGGAGACCGTCCGCCTCAGTGTGAGTACTGCTGATGTATAGACTATAGGCCCTACTGACAGTGCGTCACATTTTGGTGAGATGTCCTCACCTACAACCAGTTAGAAATGATGTATTTGGAAATGAGGATGTGATGGGAGTCCTTCCAATTCCATCCATAACTCATTATTACATTTCTGAGAGAAACTGGTTTTTACCAAAAGTTTATTTTCCATTTTTAACTTGAAAAGTCTTTTACCATTGATTTCACTTATTATAGACCACTTGTGATTTTACTACAGCTGTATTCTATGGTGTCATGTATGTCTGTGCTCTATTTTACTTGTTTGATCAAATGTTTGTGGTTTTTTTTTTAAACAAAAAAAAGACACCAAACAACAAATATCTTTAAACCACTGTATGACCCCCCAATAACCGATCATGCCCGATGTCTACTTTTTGTGCTAGGGGGTCGTTAAACAAAAAAAAAGACTGTTTGTGCGCGGAACCAAGACCAAGTGTTAGCGTAGACTTAGATAAAGGATTCACCCGGTACTCGCAGTACACGGGTGAATACCAACCCTGTATAAAAACGTACAGGGACTACAGTAGGTACCCGCATTTCCGCTAGGTGGTGTATTGAAATAGCCAACATGTCTGACTCCCATTTTTGTGACCAAATAAAGTTAGCATGGTTGCAAAGCGGGAGGTTTTGCTCATGCACAGAAGCCCTCACAATAGTGGCAATACATTCAAAAGATTTGGGACAGAATTTCATCTATTATTATGTAATTTTTTTCTCCTGACAATTGATTCTGAGCACTTTTTTTGAGGATTTGAAGTTTTGCATCATCAGAAAAGCTAAGTAAATGGCAATAGCAGTAGGTAAAACTAGTATAGCTGTGTAATTTACACATTTCTAAATCATATAATCATGGTTTAAACCAGCCTGGACCTATCGCCGGTGTGTTTTGAAAGGCCGAAAGTGTTGTGGTTTGGACATTATTAGCAGTAGATACCTGCAGCGAAATTGAAAAATATGCATAGGGTTCAATATTTTAATTCCTTCCTGTATACGATGAAATCACAAGCCCAAATCCAAAAACAGTTAGGCTATATATATTATTGTTCTTGAGATAATAATTTTTCAAGATTAAATGTATAAAATGTATTAATTTTGAATTAAAAGTGGAACTTTGACCAAATATAATAAAAAGTGAAAGGATGTGAGGGGAGTTCTGCTAACCAATTGCCATTCTACATATATAAAGGAATTTAAATTGTCAATTGCTAAATCAATTAGTCAAGCACGAAAATAGGAGAATAATTCATTTGAAAACATTAGCATATAGCTATAGTCAAAACATTAAACTTCTAACAAAACCACAAAGGGCTACTAGAGCAAATAATGCGCCACTACTAAAGCAGACCAGAAGCCAAATAAAAGCTCATGAGAGAAGCACGCTGGAAATGGCTGCCAAGGTGTGGAATGCCCAAACGGTAAAGGAACGACAAATTCCTGACCTAAAAACTAACAAAAAATATCTGTGCAAAATAAGGCTAGGAAACCCCCAGTAAGCTGCACTGCAAAGGGGCATGTGATATGTCATGGCCCACCAGCGGGACGCCCAATGGAAGGTAACCATGCCAAAAGTAGCCAGATAACACACCACACAGCTACGTACAAGCCTATGATATGTAAATAGGAGTAGGCTAGTCTAGTAATAAGAGTAGAAAAATAAATACATATATACCAAGAAAATCCAAAAAAAACTAACATAGGCTACTAACCATACCAACCAATTATCTATCTGCTACTGAAATGCAGGCAATCAAATACCTTATCAGCAGCCACTGTGTGGTAAGATAACACCAACACTACAACTGGCCAGCATTGAAAACAAGCCTGGGTACCCGGGCTTATATGCTATGGACAGTATAAATACAGCCTCAATTAAAAAAAATAAAATAAAAAAGAAGCAGATTTTTAATAAGACAATGTCAAAAAGAGCAATTCATAACAAAATAATCATTCTGATTTGGCCAAATGTTTTGTAGATTTTAGCGCAATCTGCCATAGAAATCATTATTTTATTCAAGGGGGAATCCTTAAATTCTAAAACCGAGACCAGATCTGAAATCAGCACCCTTGAAAGCATAACTGTGCTAATTTTCATAAGTTTTGAATAACAAATAAAATAGCTCCATCTAGTTTACCTGAAACAGTTGGCATAATTGGTCCCTTATTTACTTCACTTGCCTGACTATAATAACAGTACAAAAACCCATCATTATTTACAACTTCAAATCGCAATAACTTTGTCCATATTGAATAATTTTTTTAAAACTAAGAAGTGTTTTTATCTGTAAATTAAGCTCTTTAATTCTAGACAGGTCAGATAAGGAAAAAAAGTATTCTAAATTTGTATGCATATGCCTAACTACAGGGTCAGGGTGAATCTTTTATCTAGTCAGACTAGTGTAGACTCTAACTTCCGGAGTCTAACTAAGAGCGTACTTAGACTAGTCTGTAGTGTAGGCATTTCGTTACACCAACGGTTAGACCAGCCATATTGATGCCAATATGTCAAACATCGTACGATCTTATCTAGAATTAATTGTACTGACGGTACCTAACTTGATATAAACCTGGTCATTACACATCGTGACGCACCGAACCTATCTTTTAATCGTGTTTATATACGTACGATTTGGCGATCTCAAACGAACGTAGTCAGTTTGTAGGTGTTGGAGATCTCAGATTACAAATGAACACAGTCGGATTCCACTTAGGTATATTTACCCACCTAACTAGTTTTTATATCCCTAGTATTTTTGACGATTGCACAGTATACCTCAATGGCATAATATTTTCAATGGCAGGGCAGAATTAGTGGAAATAAACAAATTATTTTCGCCACATTGTCATGCCGCTGGAACAGACAGACGGAAGTTGTCGCCGCCCTGCCACCTAGTGTTGGACACAGTAACTGCACATAACAAAACAAATGATCACATGAGAAGGGGCGTCAAGAGAGCAAAGTAGGTGGTGAACAAACATTGCGCCACTAATTACGTGACAATATATCTATACATTATATCATCAATGCCAGCAGTCATTGGGAGACTACCTACATATCGCATAAAGTTCGGTTGTGTGTCATTCTTCATTTCAAAATTAAGCTGGGTGACCTTATCAGGCTTATGTTTCTAGCCATCGTTGATGTTGTTTACGTCTTTATCACGTGGAGTTGAGTCATGATCGTCATGTCCTTCAATTTCATGTGCAACAGCTGAGTACTATATCGATATGAGCTACATAGGTTTTCAAAAAATAAGAATGGAGCTATACCTGTATTCTTGACAAACTCACTCCACATGGGACGTGGGCAAGAGAGCATATCATATATAATCTGATTTCACGTAATTTGTATTTGTTGTTGCCACAGTATGATCGTTACACCCACACGATGCACCGTGGACAGGTTTTTTTTTTTCAAGATCCAAATCATTCAGTATTATTATTGGAGTGACACTCTAGAAGTAGCTCTAGCAATATAGAAAGTAAATCTAATATTTTAAATCATTCGATATTGTACATGTTGCTGGTAACATGTGTAATTCAAAACCCTGACTACTGGCTCCTTAGTGATGCATACCATAGATACCGTGTAGTATAGTATTCCGTAACCTTGGGAAAAGCTAACTTCCGGTAGTAGATTTGAAAGCTAGGCCATTCCTTACCTGACACTCGATCGGTACAGACCTGAGAGCTGCAATATTGTCAATCTTAAGTTTTGATCGAAGAACAAGACGATGCCGAGGTCATCCAAGTCGAGGACTGATGGGGGACGTTACTCCAGGGCGCTGCTAGAGTCCGTCGACGAAAGAAGAAGAAGCGGATAGGAACATTGATGGAAGGAATCATGTCCGGGCTCTGCAGCGTCGTCTGGTCAAGTTCGTATTTGTGATCCAGCTTCTACACCCATAGCATCTGTGCAAACTTCTGGTCAGGGAGCGACACTGGAGGATATTTCCCGTCTCCTTGATCAGAAATTAACTGTGGCAACTGCGCCAATATTAGTTCGATTGAATTCTCTTGAAAATTCCAGAATTGTGTCTCATCACCATTGTTGTGTGGGGAGTTGAGCGGGCCGGAAGTAAACAATGATGACGTCACGTGAATGCAAGCACAACGGCTAGGCATACTAAACGGAAATCACTTCATTCAGGCTGCTTGTGTATTGGTTGTGGGGAAGTGCATGGGTCTCCAGTAGGAAAAGGGTTGATTTCTGAAAAGCTTAGTGAGAGTACAGTATTGTGTGTTGACTCTTCCACTGAATCGTCTCGTGGCAGTAAGAGTGGTGCAACTAAGCGACAGTTAGAGATATAACCTTTTGAAGATGGATCCGAATCAGATGGTGGCATGATTAAGGATTTAATTTATATAGCTGGGGGGAAAAGCTAGACTGTCAGGTACAATTTACTTCCTCATAAGTATGTAATTAGAGAGGAAAAGAAAGGTTAAGTAGCATTGGGGGACTCTAAATGGTTCAAGTGTCTGGCTGCCATTAGGCGCATTGTTAAAAGGGGAGATGTACCGGCTAGTTGGGTAGAGAAGGTTGATGACCATGTCAATACAATCCTGGGCATGGCGCAATTGTATACGTGGGAAACGTGTCTAAATTATTCAGAAAAGATATTTAACATGATAGCCGACAAAAGACTGCCAGATGGATGGGAGAACGAGCACAAAATAAATGAGGTGCATAGGGATGTTTGTGGTCTAGGTAAAAGATTATCGAAAGCTGGGGGGAAGAGTAGTAAGGAATATGGATTGTCAGAATTTAATAGAGAGTCAGACGATAGGCCCTGTAACATTTGGAACTGGGGTAAGCACTGTGGCTTTTACAGTAGCCAAGATGAAGGCAGTGACCATTGCGTGCATATTTATGCTTGGTGTGCATTCAAATTAAAGAAAAAATATTATCATAAAGAGATGGAGTGTAAATCGAAAGTGAAATCTAAGCTGAGGAGCCGATAAGATGGCGCCGATGGTCGGGTCACTCAATGGGTGCGGGTCTAGATAAAAGATTCACCCCGCACCTATAGCACTGTAAGTATTGTACGTCTGCTTTGTCCTTTTTCATGTGAACAATTTACTGATGTAAATATCAACTTGTGTGTACATTGATCATGTGGAAATAAATATTTTATTATTTTTATTACGAACTGTATTTTTGAACTAACCTTTGAGCATCGCTTGGTAATGTATTTCCTTAATTTAGAGCCCAAATAGAGGGAGTTCCTTGCTGTTATTTGGTCATATTTAGACTTTTTAACGCACAGCTGGACACACAGTAGGTCACAGTATTTGAGATGTCACTTGGTAGTTTTACTATTCAGCACCGACCCAGAGCAACTAAATGTTTGTTTGTTGGGGGTTAGCATCCTAGAGACATCTAAGGTAATATCAGGGCAAGACTAATTATAGGATGCAACACTGTATGTTGTTCATGTAAGAAAGGAAATGAATAAAACGGAATCCATAAGTTATGGGGTGAATCTTTTATCTAGTGCGGGTCATGATCCTTTCATTACGTTGTCAATGTGTATGGGGGCATTCGACTGGGCCTCTCTATGCGAATATACAAATATTTCCTTACAAATTCCTATTCGACTGGGACCGGAAGTGGGTTCATATACATATGATTCGGATGTGTGTTGTGGCTCCATCCGATCCATCCGTAAATCTTGTGGATAGAAAGGGCCCAGTTGAATGCGTCCAATGTCACTGTTGACAGATTTAACCCCGTCGATCATTGTTTTGTAGAACTTTTTCTATATTTATGCAATACTCATTATAATGACCACAACACCGTTTATGGAAAATAGTATTTCATTTGTCAAGCCGAGTAATTGTAGATTTGAACCATTTCATGATGGAAAGGTGTGCAAAAATAAACTATATAATGCCTCAGTCACAAATGTGTTACGGCATGCTTGCGGTGACCATAAGTCGCCGCATCGGCCAGATAGTACAGTGACCGTACGGTGGGTTACGGTCACCATGTGGTTTTTTGCTCGCCGCAAGGGTTATCTTAACTTCGAAAGATTGCAACACCGCAGGCCGCAATCCTGGCAATCCAGTCTCCACAACACTGTGCAATCAACTTTGTTGACATCAATGAACAAGTTGTAAAATGAATATCAATATGGTACAAAATTCATGTTTGTGTGATCAGAATTACACTTTAGCATGTGGTCTACTTGGGGCCATATGCATTAAGCAGTGTTGTCGACCCTATCCTGGGGATAACGCCGATCACCGCTTCATGCATACGGAACCCAACCCCTAACCGTAACCTTCAGTTTTAGGTTGCGTATTGGAGTTTTACATCCTACATCTAAGGTCATATCAGGACGGGTACCGACTTGTGACAGTGTTTACTCGTGGTGATTTTATAGCGCTTTCCCACTGGGAAATCAGGCCGCCGGTACCATGACCCAATGTCCCACTGAGTCAAAATATCCTGACACTGAGCTAACCAGTCCTTACCCTATCCTATTAATGCTGAACACCAAGCTAGGAAGCAACAAGTATAACTTATATAAGTCATATCCCCGAAGTAATGGACTCCACAGGGAACCGAACTTCTGGCCCGCGCTCTACCGATTTGGCCACCGCTCCCGATCAATTTTAGGAAGATACTGATGTGGATGTTTGTTTATGTAGACCCCACACAAGTGGTAGAGCCTGTAATATATGGGTAATAGACATCCAGGCACATGTGGAGAACAAAGGAATATGCTAATGAGATGACGTTGTGACAAAGGGTGCCGGCGGTTCAGGACCCTGGACGGTGAATAAAGCATTCAGTATCCAGAAGTCAAAGTGTTCAGATGTTGTACTTTTACATGGTGTCAGATGAGGAAGAATGCCACCCGCTAATACACTGCCAGGTCTCAGGCCGCCAGGACAGCTCATCCTCTGCAACAATGCAAGATTGAACTGGAAAACATGGATCAGAGAATATGATATATATTCCACTGCTGCAGGTGTCATAACGAAGACAGAACAAGTGCAATGCTGCATCTTTCTTCATGTCGCCGGCGAGGAAGCGCAAAATGTCTTTGCCAATATGTCCATCCCGCTCGCCGAACGAGACAAGATCGGACCGCTCACCAATGCATTTCAGGCCTATTGTACAGGTAAAAGCAACTTAATAATAACACGCTACCGGTTTAATTCTCATAATCAGGCTACTGAGAACATGTCCACATATATTACTGTGTTAAGGGACCGAGTGAAAGACTGCGAGTATGGACAAGTGGAGGAGTCGCTTTAGTGCGATCGGGTAGTGGCTGGCATAAACAACACAAATTTAAGAAACAAAATGCTGCTGATCTAACGTTAGAGAAGTGTAGAAACATGTGTGAGCTCATTGAGTTCAGTGCTGATCAGTTGGAGGACAACAAATCAGACGTTGAAACCAAAGAAGTTGATTTTCTAAATAGATATGCGACTGCACGTACCGGTGCACCACTGGTCCGTCCATCTGGGCTGCCATCTTGGAAATCGCCATCTTGGAAGGCTGGCGGCACCGGTGCAGGTGAATTCAAGATCCATTGTCAGAACTGTGGATACAAACACCGCCGGGGAGTCTGCCCAGCGAAAGGCAAAGCTTGCATTGTGTGCAAGAAGATCAGGCACTTCGGGAAGGTCTGCCAGAGCAGACTGGGCAGAGTCAACAAATTGACCGATGAAGAGCCTGACCCTCACAATGCTGAGCAAGACCAAGATCCGGCGGAAGTCAATGTGTTGATGATGGATCTGTTTGTGGGGGCCGTCGACTGCAGCACAGACAAGGAGGAGAAACTCTGGTATGCGACCGTCTGAGTGAACGGTCATCCAGTCAAGTTCAAGCTCGACACCGGTTCGGAGGTGAACGTTCTGCTGAGGAACGTCTTCGACAGAGTGGCGCTGGGGCACCTGACGAACACCCGCTGTTCGCTTTTGACTTTTTCGAGGCATCGGATCATTCCGGACGGTGAGGCAACACTTCAAATTGATGACAGAGACTTCACGTTCCAAGTGGTGCAGAACTGTCAGCCGATTCTCGGTATGCAAGCTTGTGTTGTGTTGAACCTGTTGCCGCGGGTCGACGAGGTTCAGTCGAGTGTGCTGACGAACATTTCCCCTCCAACCGACGAACACAGTGCGAGTGCCGAACATCTGGTAAGCAAATACAAAGATGTTTTTCAGGGTCTAGGTCTTATAAAATCAAATGCTCTCATTCATGTTGATAAATCTGTACAACCTGTTGTTGACCCACCGAGGAGGATTCCGTATGAAATTCAGGACAAAGTTCACAACAAACTTAAGCATATGGTGGAAATGGGTGTTATTGTTGAGCAAAATGAACCCACTGAATGGGTCAATTCTATAACTATTGTTAAAAAAAGAAAAAAAAAAGAAGAAGAATCTGCCTGGATCCAACTAAGTTGAACAAAGCTATCAAGAGAGGGCCATTTCTGACCAAAACCATTGACAAAATTATAGGTAAGACGGCTAATGCCAAATATTTCTCAGTGTTAGATGTTATGACAGGATATTGGCAGATCGAGTTGGACTATGAAAGTTCATTGTTATCCACATTTAACACTCCATGGGGCTGGTACAGGTACACCCGTCTGCCTTTTGGCATCAAAACAGCCGGTGACATTTTTATCCAGGAAATGCACCGCGTCATGGACGATATACCCAGTATCGGTATATTCATGGACAACATTTTGGTATCTGGGTCAACCGTGGAAGAGCACAATGACAGGCTCAGAGCAGTGTTAGACCAAGCTAGGTCGGTGAATCTCAAATTAAACACATCAAAATCTTTGCTATGCTAAACTACAGTAAAATATGTAGGTCATCAACTTACCCAGCAAGGTGTGAAGCTACAACCAGACAGAATACAAGCGATTGTAGACATGCCAGAGCCGCGTGACAAGCAAGGCGTGCAGCGATTCCTAGGCGTGGTTGGGTATGTGCACAAGTTTATACCTAACATGTCCGAGATTGCCAAACCACTGCGCACGCTCCTCGCTAAGGATGTCGCGTGGCACTGGCAGAGCGAACAAGCTGCATATGATAAACTCAAAGAAAAGTTGAAAACTGCTCCTGTGTTAGCGTACTATGATGTCGAAAAGCCCATTTTTGTTCAGGTAGACGCTTGTAAGTCAGGTTTAGGAGATGTGTTAATGCAGGGTGACAAACCGATCGCACTTGCATCTCGTGCACTTGACTCAGCGCAGTGTGGATATGCCACTATTGAAAAAGAAATGCTCGCCATATGTTTCGGATGCCAGAGGTTTCATGACTATATCTTTGGCAAGGAAGTTCAAATTCAAACGGACCACAAGCAGTTGGTGGCGATAATGCAGAAACCCATTCATAAGCTGTCGGCACGAATGCAAAGAATGCGAATGCGTTTGCAAAATTACAACGTTAAGTTGTGTCATGTTAAGGGTTCTCTGATGTTTTTTGCAGACACATTGTCACAAGCACATAGTGCCAATGTAGGTCACACTCACCTGTTTGACGACACACTCAGCGTCGCTGCAGTGGACATGCAATCATCCAGTCTGTTAAGTAAAATTGTCCGTGAGTATGAAAGAGATGTGTCAATGTCCATGTTAATAACTTAGATTGAGTGTGGCTGGGACATCACACACATACAAACACCTCCATGTCTAAGACAATACATTCCATACAAAGACGAGCTAATGGTAGAAAACAGCTTAGTAATGAAGGGCAATCTGGTTGTGGTACCTCCAAAGCTCCGTGATGAAATGATTGAAGCATTACACGAGACGCACTTGGGCATCACTAAGTCCAAGCAGTTGGCACATGCGAGACGCCCAATGGAAGGTAACCATACCAAAAGCAGCCAGATAGCACACCACACAGCTACGTACAAGCCTATGATATGTAAATAGGAGTAGGCTAGTCTAGTAATAAGAGTAGAAAAAATAAAGCACATATGTGCCAAGAAAATCCAAAAAAATTAACATAAACTACTAACCAGACCAACCAACTATCTATCTGCTACTGAAATACAGGCAATCAAATACCTCATCAGCAGCTACTGTGTGATAAGACAACACCAACACTACAGCTGGCCAGCATTGAAAACAAGCCTGAATACCCAGGCTTATATGCTATGGACAGTATAAATACAGCCTCAATAAAAAAAAATATATAAAAAAACACGACTGCATTGAAGACAAATTGAAGACAAAGTCAGTCGGTGTGACACATGTCAGAATAATCGGAAAAGTTTGCACAACAAACCTTTGGTGAACCACCCGATAACATGTCAACCTTATGAAAAGATAGGGGCAGATTTGTTTGAGATAAATCATGAAAATTACCTGATTACTGTAGATTATTACACGAAGTATCCCGAGGTGACATTGTTAAAAGATACAGCGTATGTAACAGTCATTGAGGCTATGAAGGATAACTTTGCAAGGCATAGTATTCCGAGCCAGGTGGTTTCGAACAATGGTCTGCAGTTTAAGAGCCACGAATATAAAGAATTTGCAAGTCACTATGGGTTTACGGCCACGTATTCGAGTCCGCAATATCCCCGAAGTAATGGACAAGTTGAAAGATTTGTACAAACCGTTAAAAACATGTTGAAGAAATGTTTAGACACGAAGACAGACTTTCAGTTAGCTTTGCTAAATTACAGAAACACTCTGTTGCCCATCTTGAATGCATCTCCGGCTCAGCTGCTCATGGGCAGAAGACTGAGAGGGAGATTGCTGATGGCGGATGAAAATTTAATACCCGAAACGCAAAACACGAAGAAAGCACAGGCAGCGAAGCGACAGCAGGGTCAGAAAAGTTTCCATGATAAGAAGTGCGGTAAGCCGCACAAGCCTATGAGAACTGGGGACAATGTAAAGTACAAGAATCACGCAGGAGAGTGGAAAAAAGGGGTGATTCTGGGGCGTACAGATGTGTCGGGTAGAGGATATCAGATTTTGAACGAGTCAGCAAATATGTTATATAGGAACAGAGTGCAGATAATAAGGGTGCCAGAAGGGAGGCAGCCCGAACTAGTCGGGCAGGCACAAAGTGTGCCGACATCGCAGTCAAATGTAAACAGAGCGGCTAATCTAACTAGGTCAGGTCAGGTGATTAGACCGGCAGACATGCTAGACCTATTAGTTATGGCCCTGTCACACTACGCCGTAGCGACGTCAGCGTAGGCACAACGTGAAAATAATTATATTACGTCAAACTTCTCGGCGTAGTATGCAAATTTAGGCACAAGTTGGACGTCGATGCCGCGTAGTTGATGTTAGTCTAACGTGACCGTAACGTCGGGCTAGCGTATTGTGTCAACGTCGGACTAGCGACACTCCAGCGTGCGCGACGCTGGTCCACCGAGACATCATTCTGACATTCCAATGTCGTCAGCGTGATGACAGCGCATGGCTGATGCGCTCGACGTAGCCGGAACGTGGGCCGACGTCAGTCAAAGCACCCAACTCAAGGCGACACGTTCACCACACGTTCGAATGACGTCACAGACGTTGCGCTCATGCTAGAGGGTCGTCAACGATGTCAAGTACGTCCGGACACGTTAGCGATGCTTTGGAGTGACGTTGCCCATGTGCCACATACACGTTCGGCCGACATTGTGATACGTTAGACCAGCGTTGACTTAATGCTGGCCGCACGTTCCTCCCCGACTGTGCGTCGCTCTGACGTAAGGGACCGTAGATCTAACATCACCGACGCAGCTCTAATGGTCGTCTAACATCGGTGTGACGTCAGCGTAATGTCATCCCGACATAACGGCTTCACATCGAGCTACGTCGAAAGTTTTGGACATGTTGAAAACCTTGACGCGCGCCGACGTAATGTGACGTAGCTCGACGTCAGTCTAACGTCATTCTGACATCATCATAACGTAACCCAACGTACCTCAATGTAATGACGAAAAGTCAACTACGCCAGGCTTACGTTGGCTCTTACATCGTAGTGACAGCCCTATTAGTCAGTTGCAAACCATAATCACACACGAACACATGTGCATGTTAGTTTAAGTATTGTTTGCTTTCAGTCATTTTATCTATTTATATTATGTCAATCTGGACAATGTGTCATATTGGAGGCTAAGCAGCCGAACAGTTCAAAGGACTTCAGTGCCATAGTGTGCTCGGACATTCGCTAAACCTGTGGTTAAAGCTAAGTACCTGGTATTGTTTTTATTGTATTATTGTATGCTAAACAAGTAAACTGTGTATCTGTATGGTGATTGTGAAACATTTAATGTCTCAGAAATACTTTGAGGGGGGGATATAATATATGCGTAATAGACATCCAGGCAGGTGTGGAGAACAAAGGAATATGCTAATGAGATGACGTCATGACAAAGGGTGCCGGCGGTTCAGGACCCTGGACAGTGAATAAAGCATTCAGTATCCAGAAATCAAAGTGTTCAGACGTTGTACTTTTACAGAACCCACGCTAAAGTAGCACCCTTCCTGCTTTGGCAGGTGGTGAGGTTTTAATCCAGACCGAGTCAAACCAACGACTTAACAAATTTACGCTTAGCATTACCCAGCCTGGCATGAAATATTCCTAGGATAGGACAAGTGGCAGTGGAATAAGGAAGACGAATTATTCACGATTGAAATTTCCTATGATTAATAAAATAATGTAACCAATTAATGTAACAAAACAAAGCGCACATGCACACATGCACACACGCACGCGCACACGCATGCACGCACACACGCACGCGCACACGCATGCACGCACACACCAACACATACATCCATACATACATACATACATTTTGTACTCAGTCCACGGACATACATACATACGTACGTACGTACGTACATACGTACATACGTACGTACGTACATACGTACACACATACATACATACATACATACACACATACATACATACATACATACATACATACATACATACATACATACATACATACATACATACATAACACTGACTCTAGTATTGTGGGTAGTAGCGGGGCAGAAATGTATATGCTGTCTAGCAAAACCCCGCTTTAATGAGTGTAGTTATGGCCTATGAGAATCATCAAAACCCCACGGAATAACGAATTAGTATGATTATGGTATATACTTTGATCCAATGCCTATATCAATGCGTGATTAGATCTCCATCCGCTCGACCTAGGAGATTCTATTGTTTTGGGGCTGTTGAAAATATATGGGATATTCTTCCTAGAGTGGGTGAAACCTACTCTAGGAAGAATATCCCATATAATTTTAGTATGTACGTCATCACTGCAAGTATATGATCACGAGTACATGAGAAGCTACATATTTAGCTAATGTCTGGATCTGTGTCAACATTTTCTAGTCGAATAGATGAGGAGGTAGCCATGCCTAGATCAATATTTATGTATTTATCATAACTTTAATGTGTATTAACTCTCAGCACTTGTGGAATTTAATTAGGTAAATCAATGGTGTTAGGATCCTATAGCATGGGCGGATGAAATTATCAAATTTTCAAAATCAAAGCATTTATCTAGATTGTATCTTACATATCCAACTTAAATTCTGGTGCACTCATTAAACATTTATTACAGTTTGGTGCATTTGTGCTATGCTTGAAAACTGGTAAACAGAGCCCATGTCCAGCATTTTGGTAAGCACATCAAAATTAATTTCGCATGTATCCATTTAATGCACCTTGGGTTTCCTGACAAGACCTATTTAATATCCACAAGGAAGTCGCCAACGTATTGATGTAGGTAGGTGTTACATTGGCCTTAACAGTTACACACTATGCTAACCAATAACCAACCAGTTATATATAGCATAGTTGTATATTCGCCATAGAATGGGAATGCATTTTGTACTCAGTCCACGGACGCTAATCGTATAAATAACGCACATCAGCAAATGCCGCAGTTGGAACTAAATGCAGTTGATAACGATTTCAGTACTGACAAGTATAAACTCTGGGCTAGGATCACGAGCAGGCGGGAATTTACTGAACGTCCCCGACCCAAAGTGCTTTGCAATTTGCCAAAGGCCGCAGGGTGCAGCCATGATTCTATGCCCCGTGATCCGGCCCTGACCTTTGCCCTTTGTCCTTCAGATGTTGACCTCTCCGATCGTCGTGTACCCAGCTGCCGTCATGGCAACCACCATGGCAGCCTCTGCCTTCGTCTGGTTTAAGAAACCCGGAGTTATCATCAGCGTCTTGTTCAGGTAAGCAGTGTTATTGTGCGTTGCTTTACTTGTGTTTTAATATATAAAGAAATAGTGTATATATTTTTTAAACATTTTAACATGAGAAAAGGCTGAGTTGGTGGAACCCACATGTACACATGTTGAGCCAGAAGCTAGATAATCCGATGAAAGCATCAACTTTTCAAAAACAAAACACTTTGATCCTATATAATATATTCAACTTAGATTCTGGTGAACTCATTAAGCATTTGTTGCAGTTTGGTGCTCTCGTGCTACGGTTCTATGCTTGAAAACGGGAACACGATGCCTATGACCAGCATTTCTGTGTGCACACCAAAATATATTGGTCATATTTTCACTTTAACTGTTTACTGTTTAAAATAAAAGTTTGTTAAAACTAAAGTAAAGTAGGCGATACCGATCAACCTAGTATATTCATCTTTAAATAAATATGACAGAAACTGAAAACACCGGGTTATGCAACTTTAACCATATACGATCGCCGAGTGGTATCAATGATAGAATAGTTCTGTTAGGAAATGGAGCTATACAATAACACTCACTCTAGAACATTGGAAAACTAAACAAAATCGAAAGATGTTGGGTGTGTGGAACGAGGCACGGCTCGAATTGCAGGGATGTTGCTGTTTCCAATGGTATAACAAAACACTGACTTTACATTTAAAAGAAGAAATAAATCACTCTCCTTTATCTTGACTATGTTGCATTCTTTCTACAGTTAAACTTGCATCGATACGAGCTTGTAGAGAATGTACATGTAGCGATTTGTAGCATCAATCAATAATTCAATTATCCGTGTACGGCACAGAGAGCTCCATGGTAGCCAGCAGGTGGTCTGATACAACCTAACCACCTGGCAGTGTGTCCTCAGCTGCCTCAATTGCACCTCTGGCAACTGACCCTAAACACAAACAAATCCTAGCCGATCCGCTGGGCTGGTTGCTTTGTTCAGCCCACTAGCGCTACATCGTTCTCACTACCACCGAGCCGTTAAATCAGGAATTGAAGTGGTTTTCACAAAGTTCTTCTATGCGTCATTTGGGAATATGAGAAGGAATTGTTTATTTAGACTGGGACTGGATGTCTTTTATTTCGAGTGTCTTGTCCATTTGACCGTCTGGACTACTTGAGTTCTGTCAACCCATGCACCCATACCATAGCCCTATCCTTCTCTCGCCTCGCCTCGCCTCGCATAACCTCGCCTCGCATAGCCTCGCCTCGCCTGCTCTAGCTTTCCCTAGCCTTCCCTCACCTTCTTGTCTCACCTCACCTCATCTGAACACAGGGCCATCATTATGGAATATCAACTATAGAGTTTGCAACAAGCTGCAACTCTGACCCTTGATTGCGCCCCAATTTCTGACCTCGTGCTGCCAGGACAAGACACAGCAGCACCCCTGCCGGCGGCACCCCTCTTCGGACCGCCAGGATAACACGCAACGACACCCACTTCACTCCAGTGACGTCACAGCCGGCGACGTCATCACCTAAGCACCGGCCCGCGATCGGGCCCGCCCCCAGGACACCACCAGCCGACACCCCTGCACCTTGGACAGCCATCAGGCATGGCATGCCTCACCCTCGCAATCACCTTAGCGTGACTCTCCCGCCCCCCGAAGACTCCGCCTACCTCACCCATTTTCCCGACCTCAGGTCAACAACCGTCAGCGACGACCACCACCACCCAGCAGGCCTTGACACTCACTTGGCTGCCACCCCCCAGACCTCATCACCCACCCGCGCCCACACACTCGTCGTCCCCGACGACCTCGGGGAACCCCTGGCCGACATGGTCGACCCCGTCATCCAGGACATCCTCCCCACCGCCACCGCCTGTGGACGCACCCCGAAGAATACCGCCCCATCCTCTCCATTTGGCCACACACCTCTGGCGAGGTGTGGGCCACCTACTCTGGATTCATCGACATCTACAAAACCCTCCAGGATGCGGGCCTCCCTAATCTTTTGGCTGCCCGCATCACCCTCCCCTCCAGCCTCAACGTTCCCGAGAGGCAAGCACGTCTCCGTGACTACCCGGACCACAAGCTCACCGACTTCCTCGACTTCGGTTTCCCCGCCAACTACTCGGCGGAGACCCCGCCAGTGGCGACCTATAACAACCATCGGGAAGCCCGTGAGCACGAGGTCCACCTCTGGGAATTCGTCACCACCGAGCTGGCCCACGGCGCCCTCGCGGGGCCCTTCCACGGCCCCCCGTTCACTTACTGGGCTCAGGTATCCCGATTGATGTCCCAAGTCCGACCTCTCCTATCCTCTGGGCCAGAGTGTCAATGCTGGGATACCTCACCGCGAGTTCCTCAGCAGACCTCACGTCTACAAACTCGCCTTTGTCGCCTCGAGGGCCCAGGGGCATACATGTGGATGGCCGACATCTCCAGGGTCTACCGCCAGCTCCGCGCCGACCCCCTGGCTTGCCCGCTGTACTGCATAACCCTGGTTGGCGCCGTCTCGCCCTACCTTTGGATGCCGCTGCCCCCGTCATGGCCGCCCTCGCCTGGATCCTCCGGCACGAGGGTTACCATACCCTCGTCTAGGTAGACGACTACATCGGGTGCGAGCGCACCTACTTAAAAGCCTGCCAAGCCTTTGACGCCTTAATCACCCTCGCAGCTACCCTTGGCCTCGATGTGCCCACCGTGACGTGCCCCCCCCCCCCTGCTGTCCGCCTCACCTGGCTTGGCTTCGCCCTCAACAGCGAGGCCATGACGGTGCAGATTGCCCCGTACAAGATCGAAGCTCTCATCACCGATTGTGAGGCTCTCTCCCCCGTAGCGTCTCTCTCAGAAATTCATTTCCCTTCACTTTGCTCTATAACCTGTTCCCCCCCTTTGCGTTGTGAGTTATGCCTGAGTTATGCCTGATTTGTGACTGTTTTGAGTGATATTGTTCTCTTCTTGTATAAACATTTTGTTCTTCCTGTAGTAAAGTGTTTTCTTCCACCCCTGCATCCTCGTTCTTCTTCCGTTGCGATTCAATCGAAAGACATGATTTTACATACATGTAAATACACGTACGAGTTTGAAGCAGCAAGCTGACTGATTTCCAATGGGTCATGTCCTTTTGGTCAGTTAATTGCTTTCAAACTACAGGATGCTACTATTTCTACTACATTATCTTCATGGCTTATATTACAGGATGGTACTTATATCCGCCATAATATCCTCATAAGGTACAGGATGGTACCATACTTACTACATCATCGTTATGGCTTACAATCTAGGTTGATGGTATCAACACTACAGTATTTTTATTACTTACATTATGTCACTATGTTTATTGCAGTATCCTCATGGCTTACATTACAGGATGACGAAATCGGCACTACAGAATTTCTACGACTTGTTATGCATGTCTATTACAGTATCCTCATGGTTTACTGAACAGACGGGATGACCGAATGAGGTGAACGTCCGTCTCCCGTTTTGGTAGATTCTGGGATTCGAACCCGGGTCGTGTCAAACCAAATGAATTAAAAATGTATACTTGGTGCTTCCTAGCCAGGCGCTCTGCATTATTAGGATATGGCAAGGACTGGTTGTCTCACTGTCAGGATACTATGACTGAGTGGGATATCAGTTCATGCTGCTGGTGGCCTGGTCGCTCAGTGGGGCAGCACAATAAAGTCGCCATGAGTGCACACTGTCACAAGTCGGTACCCATCCTGATATGACCTTAGAAAGTTGGATGTTGCCAGGACGTAAAACTCCAACAACCAACCAACCAACATTGTTATGTCTATTACAGTATCCTCATGGATTACGTACCTAATGACACTGTGTCTACTACTGTCTGACCGTGTCTTACGTTATATGGCCTCTATTTACTGCAATACCCACGTGACTTGTATTACACTTACAGGATGGCGCTGTACAAGACAGGGATGAAGGTACGCTACATCGTGGCGGGAAAGTACCGGTACTGCTATGCCGAGAGGGGGAGTCCCAACCCCGAGAAACTGAGCATCGTTTTTATACACGGCTTTTCGTCCAGCAAGGACATGTGGGTCCCAATTGTCCAGGTGAGTAACCTTGCCGGAGAGAGATGTAAGCGTAGAATCTTTTAATTTTAAAACACTGTTAAAATTAACTAATATTGGAGAAAATTTACAAATATAAAAATTCAGGTTTCTATTTTCATGTTTCCAAGTTTTCATCCCCTTCCATCTTCTAGTTCTACCATCTCACATAAAACAGAATATTCCTTTCAGTCAATCCATATTTCTGTAGCGTCATAATAGGAATGATTCAACATAGGTTATGCGGTGCAGAAAAAAGCGCTTCAAATAAGCAAGAATAGAAAGGCGTCATGATATTTTGGTCGGGAGAGCATGCTTTATGATTCTTTCCATTTAGAGTGCGTGTTTGATTATAATCCTCTTCTGTTATTAGTGTCCCTGTGTGCTTAAGAATGTTTCATTGCTTTATTTCATGAAGGGAACTCTGCCAATATGTGTGTGTTCACCAGAGCATACTGTTGAGGAGGGTGATTAGTGCCGAGTGGTTTTAATTATCACAGTTTGCCCCCCGAACCCCACCCCCACCCCCATCTCCCCAACCCCGAAGGCCACAAGCAATAAATAGCTGCAGAAATAATGTCAATATATAAAGTCAATAGATTATTGTATTCGATCATGATGTTTGTGCATATATATAGAATTGTTTTGATCATGCCATTCCATAGTTAAAATGTTCAAATCTGTGAACAAGTTTATGAAAATGCCTCATGATTCAGAACATGGGAAACTTCAATATCGCGAGGTGCATAGTGGGTTGGGCAGGGATGTTGATGTTAGTGATGCGAGTAGAGTCGTTCGGTAGAAAATACACTGGTATAGGAATTAATATTTCGTTGGTTTCAAGTAACTCACGTTATTTTCACATCTCAATTGAAATAAAGAATCCCGGTCATAATCACTAGCTGAGCGAATATTTCGAAATAATCGGAAATAACCAAATGAAGAGTTCAGGCGCAAAACCACGTAAACGCCAATCCAAAAATGTCATTAAAATAACCGATCTTGACCTCACTTATGATGAAATGATTATGGAGCAATGAATACAAAAATAAGAATGTAAACAAATTAATTGTTTGGTTTGTTTCCAATGTTTATCTCCATTTTTTGATTGGCATTAACATGGTTTTTCGGGTAAACTCTTCAAATGGTCATACCATGCATATGGCCTAGGAACGTATGAAGCTAACTGAGTGGATTTTTTTCGTTTTTATAAATGCTTCGTTAAATTGTCTTACATGCCATAGATGTTATCAAATAAATATTGACTGAATACTCATGCAATTGTTATTATTATTATCCTCTTCTCATAACGATCAATTTGATATATTTATCTAAAAATAAGACAAACATTCAAGTGCCATTGGACCATGCAACTTTAAATAAATACAATTAAATATGTATTATATTAAAAATATACATATATATATTACCAAATGATACTGATATTTGTAATGTCGAACATACTGCCGTATATGGTATAAATGTATAAGTGAATAGTATATTGAATGATATTACACCACTGCCAAACAGCCAATATATATGGTTAAAAGTATACACAAAAATATAAACACACTAAAATTAATCAAACAATGCTAGTGTAAATAAAATAAAATATATAAAAATATCATATCACATGATAGTGCAATGGCAACATCTGGGGAAGCTACCAGGAGACCAGGCTACATTTGAATTAGGTCATCCCACATCCCGTGGTCATAGCGAGAAGTCAATACGCGTCATAGCCAGAGGACTTTTGGGAAGCTTGTCAAAAGTATTTTGACTTCTTTCAACTCCAATTGCTTCAAAACTAGCCATTTTTCCTCAAAATTACTTCGGACTAATGATTAGTAAATTATAACGATCAATTTGATATATTTTTCTAAAAAATAAAATTATAATTCAGACGCCATCGGACCATGCAACTTTAACCGACCGTACCTTCCACCCAGTGTTGTGACTTTTGGCGTGGCGCCATCTGGCGTGGAGTTCGGAGCTCTGCCGGGCAATATGCATCAGAGAGCACTTTGGACAGTCAACGCCCAATTTACGCTATCGTGTGGATTCCCTTAATGTGTAGACGATTATCTACAGTATAGTGACTAGTAAGGTCAAGCAAGTGATACTAAATATATACTGTTATTTTCGCAAATAAATAAATAAATAAAGCAATAACCCCCCCCCCCGACTGCCTCCAAATTAAAGGGTCTGTGTTTCATTTAGGTAAGACAATATTAAATGACCCACTAAAAAAAAAAAAAAAAATATATATATATATATAGCGGGGAAATACTATCATATGGATGAAATAGATACTTATTTTGCTTTAAGATGGCCTCCGAGCACCCATTATGTCCATCCCGATCCACCCCTTTATTTTGATTGTTGGCCAGATGGTAGAGCCACATGGTCTCTAATTTTGTTTAAAGAAAGAAAAGGAAGAAAAGAATTACCATGTATGAATTCTTTAAGACATTTAAAAAAAAAATTAAAATACCTAAGTTTTACTCTCCCTTCATTCCACTCACCCATCCATTTTCAAAACAACAGCTGCCAGCTACAGGCCCAGCCTCAGACCCCCCACCCCACCCACACCCCCACCCTGACTTCAGCACTGACCCGCTTCTCACTCAGCACCCCCCCCCCCCCCCCCCCCACTGACGCCAGCACTCTCCCTGACCCAAATCAGGTGCAGTAAGTCTACAACTCTCTCCCCCCCCCCCCTCCAACATATCTGGTTATATAAACTTAAAAACTAAGCAGAGTTGTGCTTGGAGAGCATTTGTCGGAGTACGGTTCCCGTCGCCACGAGGTATACCGGGCCACTTTAGTATAAAACACACAATGTAGAAATAAGTTCATCCGATACGACATCAGAGGTGTATTTCTAACCCGAAACCATGGTATATATTCACCTACCGAGTGGCACCAAAGGTAATTGGATCAGTGAACTTGTTAACACGATGCATTCACCTATGCTCAACAATTTTGAATGCGCATGCTGGGAATTATTTTTCAGATATTCCATACCGCCTTCCCTCGAGTAAATGCACCCCTCCACTTTGTAGTGTAAAAACCCTGAAATAAATGCCCCCCTCCCATCCGCCAACACTGGATGATAATAGCAGGTAGGTAAGATGAAATAATTAGACATGTGCTACTAACCTCAAGCTATTACTTCTAACCTAGAGATCTGCTATATGTTGCTTTGTGTTAATTAACGGATAAACTAAGTAAACGAGTCTCAATGACTCAACACATTAATTAGGGGAGTGGGGGGGGGGGTCTTATAATAAACGCATCCCTCAAATAGTAGCCCTCCCCCCCCAAAAGGTGAATAACAAAATCAATAATGCTTAAGGTCAGTACAATGCATATGCACTGTTTGTTCCGCTGGTTTTGGTGATACAATAGTCACGTGAGTACATATGCTTGATCCTGCTGAAGCTACTGGATACTGCCTAGTTAGGTACCCGCATTTCCGCTAGGTGGCGTATTGAAATCGCCAACGCGTACGACTGCCTTTTTTGTGACAAAATGAAAGTCACATGATTGCAAGTCGGGCACTTTTGCGCATGCCCAGTAGGTCTCACAATGGTGGCAATACATTGAAAAGATTTGGAACAGAATGTAATTTATTATTATGTCATGTTTGCTCCTGGTAATTGATTCTGAACACTTTTTTTGAGAATCTGAATTTTTGCATCATCAGAAAAGGTAAGTAAATGGCAATAGCAATAGGTAAAACTAGTATAGCTGTGTAATTTACACATTTCTAATCATATAATCATGGTTCAAACCAGCTTGGACCTATCGCTGGTGTGTTTTTGAACGGCCTAAAGTGTTGTGATTTGGACATCTTTAGCAGACTGCGGCGGTCACTTTCTCTGACCGTGCCGGTACGGGTGACCCAAATGTTGGTGGGAGGCTTGCTCTGATTGTCTATTTTCATTGGCTATCTGGGGGAATTCCTTACAGATTATATGCTATGACGTAGAAGACTAACTTGGCTTTCACCTCGTTTTCGATTTGTTCAAATCCGTGGCGCCATTGTTTATGAACTGTCGACTCCAAAATTGTGATCCTGTTTCACTCATCAATACACAACAATCGGATGTTCAAGATCTTTTCAAAGGTATGTAGGACATTAGATAAACATGTTTTCTTAATAATGATGAAGTTTCATTGTGATTTAATTGTGCAAAGTAATGTTTTTATACTCCGATCATAGCCATGGTCATGTTGGCTGGACTTGGCTGGTTACATAGTTTGGGCCAGATCGTCGGCGTTATGTGCCGACCATGGTCACGTGACCAGAATGCTGCTACCTGATTGGCTGATACGTTGTATTTACAAAACAAACGCCATGTGCTTAGGCCATGTGCTCATGGTTGTTATTTTCTAAGTCATTTGTCTACTTTCTTGTGTGCTTTTTAGGTAAATTTGGCCAGTTTGTATCTTGAATAATAATAATGTGGGTTAATATATTATGTTCTTGTTGGCTTTTTAGGTAAATTTGGCCAGTTTTTAACTTGAATAATACTAATTTGGGTAAATATATTATTTTTGTTGTTGGATTTTAAAGGTAAATTTGGCCAGTTTTTAACTTGAATAATACTAAAATGGGCTCTTTAAGGTAAATCTGGCCAGTTTATAATGTGAGTCAACAGTTACAATAAATTTACGTCTTTTTTATTAATGAATTGTCTTCCGTGATCCCCTGAATAATGGACTTTCTTCATTCAGAGAATATTATGTAAGTCATTCATTTGGTCTTCCAGTTATGGCTTCCAAATCTACCAAAGCGGACAGTGCTGATCCTCCGTCCATTACCACAACCAGTCCATGTCATCTGGCTCTAGCAGAGCTGGCAGCTACTGATGCAGATTCCTTAACCAATGAAGTGATATACACTTTCATGCAAAATACTGGTCTATATCAGAAGCGAAAAAATCGAAATCTCCCAATTACATGGAAAATAATAGGTGATGTTTTGTCAAAGACTTTCAGTGTTGATGAAATTGATGTATGCAAGATCCGGAAAAGTTTTGGGTCAGTTTGTGAAACCAGAACTAAGTACATGAAAGACATTTCAAAAGGTGGTGTATATGTTGAAAGGCTACACCAATTCTTGGAGAAAAAGTACAATTTACCTAACTCCACTGGGCAGGCCACGAGACGTAATCTCCCAAGCGTAGAAAAGCATTTGATTCAATCATTATCTGTTGAAGCTTGTGAATTAAAATTTGAAAATGATAAACTTACGAAAGTAAATAAGAACCTAACTAGTGAGAAAAAACAATATGAGAGTCAAAAAGCAAAACGGAGGAGAAGAAAGTCAAATGTAAAAGTTGTGAATCAGACCTTGTACCGTAGTGAACAGAGATTGCAAAGATGGAAACAAAAGTATAATGCCAGTCAGACTGAATTAAGACAACAGCAGTTAATGGTGCACAAATTAAAATCTACTGTCGAAGGGTTGCGGCTTAGGTTGAAAACTAGTGTTAAGAAAAACAACTCATTGCTGATTGAGCATAGTCAGTGTCAGAAGGAGTTAGAAAGCTTTCGTGAGGAAATTAGTAAGAAGAATGAATTGATTAAATACTTGGAAAACGAATATTTGGAAACTGAGGAAAAACTGACAGAAACAAATTCTAAAGGAGCGCAAATGACAATTCATACTTTACAAGATGGCAAAACATTTAGTCGTCATATACGAGAGGCCAGCTATTACTTGCAAAATTTAGGATTAGGTGAAGAAAAAGTAAGTGAAGCTCTTCCGTTAATAGTAAAATCAATATGTGGAAAGGAATTAGAAGGTCCATTGCCAAGTCACAAAACTCAGAACCGTTTTGGAAATGAACTGAAAGCTCTCAGTAGACAACAAATCAAAGATGTTTTGGTGAAGGAAAAGGATACCACATTGATGTTTGATGGAACCACCAAACATGGTCATCATTTGAGTGAGATAGAAATAGGTACAAAGTCTAGTGGTGTATACTTGGTGGGCATAAAGGAACAAAGTGGTGGCAAAGCCACAGACTATGTTGAGGCTATCAAAAATTCGTTTAGTGATACTGAAGGCCAGACATCTTTAACAAGTGAAACAGTGTCTATCATGCATGATGTTACAAATACTATGTGTGATCGTGTTGTTGTGAACAAATGTGTTGAGGATATACTTAGTTCCGAAAAAGGAACTGACATGAATACTTTTAGATGCACTGTTCACCCATTGGATACTATTGCCAAGGATACTGACAAAGTAGTGGCAGCTTTTGAGGATGAAAATCAAATTGAGATGAAGCAGCTTTTTAGAAAAAGTGGTGAGAGTTACACGCAAGCATTATTAAAGGGCATTGGAAAGCTATTCTATTCCGACAGAGTTGGATGTAACAAGGATATTACTGAACACTTAAAGCAAAACATTGAAATTCCAGATTGTGAAACTGCTGATTCTGTGAAAAGGGTGTACCATAGGTTCGTAGGTAATCGATTTCATGTGTATTTTTTGGATGCAGGAATTTCATACTATTACTCACAGCAGATTTTACATTTCTTTACATATGTCCACAGACCTACAAATGGTCTACAGAAAGCTGTAGTTGATGCCCTTCAAAATAATGACCTGCAAATAGCTCTGAGAGTGCTTGGCCTCATTGGCAAATATGTCACAGGGCCATGGATGCGATGGGTACCACAGCACACTACAATTTTGCAAATTAGTGAACCACTACAGGAGGCTGTTGTCAGAATTGATGATTTTGTAAAAGATCCAAGTAGTGTTTTAGATGGAACGGCCCATTGTGCATTCGCAAGTTGTCAAATAAAGAAAGACACAGTCTTTGCATCACTGACAAAGAGCCAAGGCTTGGAACTAGACAGAAAGTGTTCAGAATTGATTAAATTAATTCTGGCTGCTATAAAGGATGTGATTACCCGTCAAATGAAGGATCACCTGCCTGGGAGAAAACAATGGTGCCTTCTCTTCAACTTCAGAAAGAATCTGAATCTCATGTTCCACACAATCTTGGAGGTGAACGTAGGTTTCCCCGTTGCTGATTCTTATATGAATCGTGCACCCAATGCTACAATTGAAAAAGTAGAATCGAGGGTGATGTTTAAGACAAACAAAACTGACCAATGGCTTCAGGCACAAACTGACAGTACAAGGCAGGCTCGTATTGACATTGCCCGGCAAGAAACAAGGAAGATGCTTGAGAAGGAAAAGGAACAGCGAATTCAGCTGAAGGAGCGTCACCAAGAACGTTGAAGGCAGACGTAGTTCAAAAAAAGAGGGCCAATAGAAAGAAAAAATTTGAAATCAATTGACTGGGGTTATGGTACAAACAAATTGAAAGTTCTCTCTAGAATAAACAAGGGCAAAGGAATGCACTAAAGTCACAAATACAAGTGCGAGAAAAGTTGTTATCAGCAAAAGGGCCTGGTATTTTATTGACCAAGTCCACCATAGATAACATGGAAGCTTACTTTGAAACCCTTCTGGATATTCCAGTACCAGCTGAAAAAACAGTTTGGGTTTCTATCCTCTCAGATTACAGCTCTCTGGTAGGGAAAGCATTCCAACAGAAGTGAGATGAAGGAGCTAGGATTATTGACTGTTTTGGTGAGGTGGTTGCCTTAGTTGATAATGAATTCTGCCTCAGATTTCCTGATTCATGTGAGGATTGTTATCTGACAATAGCAGAAATTGTTTCTGATATTATAACTGGAGACTTTGCTGTATTGTGTCCGAGTTAAGTATGAACTGCATAGCCTGACTTTTATGATTGTGATGATGTAAATAAATAAATGTTATGACCGAATGAATTGTTTCCCAGATGAAGATTGCATGGATATGCAATGTTGATTAAATAAATCAATCTTAAATAAATAATAGGCATCATCATATGTTGCCATGGTTCATCATATGTTGCCATGGCAACCATCTTTTTCATACAAATCGCCAGAAGTAGTTAATAACCCTACACTTAAATCAAATTATTATACACATATTGTAGGTTGTACACATACAAAATAAGAAGTCACCCTGGTAACTACTTGTTTTGTAGATTTTAATGCGATCTGTCATGTTGGTCGCCATAGAAATCATTATTTTATTCAAGGGGGAATCCTTAAATTTTAAAACCGAGATCAGATCTGAAATCAGCACCCTTGAAAGCATATATGTGCTAATTTTCATAAGTTTTGAATAACAAATAAAACAGCTTCATCTAGTTTACCTGAAAAAATTAGCATAATTGGTCCCTTATTTTCTTCACTTGCCTTACTATAATGACAGTATCAAAAACGCTGCCATATACATATCATTTTACAACTTAAAATCGCAATAACTTTTTCCATAGTGAATATTTTTTATTAAACTAAGAAGTATTCTTATCTGTAAATTAAGCTCTTTAATTCTAGACTAGTCAGATAATTAAAAAAAGAATTCTAAATTTTTATGCATGTGCCTAGCCTAGTACAGGCCATGTTACTGCATACAGGTCCTGCCTTAGGAGCTGCGGGGTCCAATTGAGAACATTTTTGGCTGAGCCTCCAGATTCACAACCACAGTCTGTTTTAGTGAAATGATTGTTGGTTGGTTGTTTGAGTTTTGCGTCCTAGCAATATCTAAAGTCATATCAAGACGGTTTTCTGAAATGATTTACAAGACTGGAATATGTTACCTTAGGAAGGGGGGGGGGGACCCTCTTGTGCGTGGGGCACAATTGGGAGCAATTAATCCAATTGGGTTAAACTTAAAAGCCAACCCTGACTGCATATGAGTAATGCTACAAACTATGTACAAGCCTATAAATGTAGAGTAGGCTAGTTCATAAGTAGTAGTAAAACAAAAAACTAAAACCAAAAAACTAATATACTATTCGTACCCACTACAATGGTGATCAGAAAATAAAAACAATAAACATATTGCACTTGGCTTCAACTGGTATGCATTTAGAAATGGTTTTGCATAATTACATTCGAAATATCTCCAGCGTTAGTCAATTATCACAAAAGTCATTCTGAACTAATGTAGTGGAGGTTATAATTGTTAACCCGATATGTCTAACTAAAAGATGTGAAACAGGTTTAAACCAAACGAGTATGGACATTTAAGGCCCGGGTGACACTAGGATTGCGAAAAAAAACCTAACCCATATAGGTAGCTAACATGGACAGAAAAGGCCTTCAAAGACTAAGGAAGACAGGTTCGCAATCGGTCCTGGACTGGTTGGCAACTAATTTGCAATCGATAGGTGTTCGATTTCAGATCAGTCACAAATCAGTCCTCGGCCGATCGCCAACCAAGTGCATCATGGTACCAGGTGGTTGCAGCAGTGCCACATGTGTCCATCAGTCAGTAATCAGTAGGCGATGGTCTCCGACTGATTGCCAACCTATGAACATGCTAATACATGTGGGCCTTGTTAGTTGTTGTGCTTGCTTCCTCACTGATGCGCTGGTTGCTTTCCCGCAGAGACTTCCCAAGGACATTCACGTGGTGGTCATCGACCTACCGGGACACGGCGGCACGACGACGCCATCTGGCGAGGACGACCTGTCGGCACCAGCCCTCTCCAGCTGCATTCACGAGGTAAATTAGACCTTTCCCACGGAGCATGCATGGTAAGGCAATACCGACATCATTCCCCCACCCCCCCTAAATTAGTTGATTTTTTATTTATTTTTGGTCCATTAGTTGTTTAAGCAGGGGAAATTTCAGTCATAAACGACTGGTCTTCCTCATTCCACTTCTGGTCGATAGAAAGTCCGAGCCTACACTTTTACCGACCCAAGGGATTTTTAACCTCCCACACCACATAGACATGGTATGAGAGCAACCGGCCTTTGATGACGCTGTAAGTTATACACAGCGGTGGAAATCCAAATTGGCAGAGCTGGGGGCCACGGGGAATCGAACCGCCAACCCTCAGATTAGGAGTCTGACCTAGAAAAAAGTCAGACACTCTAACCACTCCACCACAAAGAACGCCACACCCATCCAGCAGGGGAAATTTCAATCGTTGGCGATTGGTCTTCCTCATTCCACTGCTCCTTGCCCTACACTAATAATGCCGAATGCCAGGCTAGGAAGCAACAAGTATAAATTTGTAAGTCATTGGTTTGACTCAACCAGATGTAAAGTCGCCGGCTGGTGGTGTGAAGGGTGTGGACAAGCTAATGAGAAATCAAGGAAAGTAGGTAAAGAGTGAAAGTAGGAGAGTGAGACTCCCTGGTTTATTATCATATATAGGTTTCTAGAATCCAAGATGGCAGTGGTCACATGGGTTGATCCACCAATCAGAGTTCAATCTGTTGTATCCAAGGCCTTGTCATGCTGGCTATAGTGCCTTCTGGTGGCCAGTGATCCATAAATAACACCATGGGGGGAGGGGGTATGTGAGGTGACTCCTCCAAAGACTATTTAAGAAGTGACACTCCTCCTCTATACTATTTTACTATACAATTTCTATACCTAATGAGTAATAGTTTACCAACTCCACATATCCCTCATATGCCTTTGGATTTTATATATTACCATTTACCATTCTATAGACAAGTTGCAATTTATTATAGTAGTTTCACATATATCCTCATGCCATTAGATCGGAAAATTTTACACAGAGTTTGATCCCAGAGCGGGAGACGAACGCTAAACTCATTCGGCCATCCCATCCGACATTAGTTCTTTCACTACAACCTGAGGTCAGGTTGGTGGTGGAAATCGTCTAAATTACATTTTCCACAGAGTGTGATGCACAGTCAGCTCCAACCTAGATTATTAGTTATCACTGGCATCAGAGGGCAGGTTGGTGGGGGAAATCGTCTAAAATACATCTTACACAGAATGCTGCACAGAGAGCTGCAACCCATATCATTAAGTTCTTACTACTGGCATCAGAGGCCAGGTTGCTGATGGAAATCGTCTAAAATACATTTTCCACAGACCATGCTGTAGAGTGAGATGCGACCCGCACCATTAGTTCTTATCACTGCCATCAGAGGGCAAGTTGGTGGTGGAAATCATCTATTGTGCCCATGTTGCTTTGATACAGGAATACTTTCTACTCGACACTAGTACCATATAAGGTCACCAGGATATACAGTAAAACCTCTCTAAATCGACCGACCATGGGACCGACTTTAAGTGGTCCAATTAGAGAGGTGGTCGGTTTAGGGAGTTACAATATGCTTACAATGGTATTATTGGGACCCAAATAAAGCGATCAATATAGGGGAGTGGTCGATCTGTGGCGGTGGTCGGTTAGAGAGGTTTTACTGTAGTACCATTACAACATCCATCTATGGATGTGAATTACAATTTCTTTTTCTAACGGCACATTTTTATATAGCTGAAGGCCTCTTAATGGTCATTGTGGGTGGGCAAGTAAGTGACTTCAAATGGGATTCAGCATTCGAATACTAATCGATGAAATACAGAAAGGTACATTTGTACTGTTTATTTCACCCTCTGCGTGGTCATGTGAACAAAAAATGCTTGTTTCGCGGTGAATTTACTGCCTAGTAGAGGCCGTATTACTCTATGCTAAAAATGAAATCCTGCAATTTGCTTACCGATAAGTTCAAGCATAGCTCTATTCTATCAGGTTCTTGTAATTAATATGTACAGCTACCATCTAGAAATATTAGCCCAGCCTTAAAATAATACTGCTAGGAGGATATTTTAACACCTAAATCATTGACACTTTTCCCTTCTTTATTATATTTTATTTTAAATACTAATTGTGTTTGACAAAGAATATAATAGTTTTCCTATATCCTGATGTACTTTTGTTTTCCACTTGCAGTTCATTAGTTCCATCAACATGCCTAAACCTTTCCATCTCGTTGGAACGTCACTAGGGGGCGCCATTGCTTTGGTGTACAGCGCCACCTACCCGGAAGATATTGCCAAGCTGACTGCAATCTGCCCAGCAAGTAAGTGTCATCATCTATACCCTCCCATTTATCATTACCAATACAGTATCACTCACTGTACGTATGCGGAACAGAACCAAGTCTCCAAACTAGTACAGGTTGTACTTGTTTACACCCCAGTCACACAACAGTTTGCGATTACTTTGCGACCACTTTAGACCAAAGAACCCACAGTCACCAGTGAAGCCCAGGTGTCGGCAACCATTGTTTTGGTCGCGAGGGTGAATAATAACTTTCCAATGTTGGATATGGTGCAGAGCATTTATGTAAATCTATTAATTGTGTTGGATAACATGTTCATACATAAAACTTGAAGAATTGCATTACCCTTCAAGATATGTAAATGCAGAGTGTTGTTTATGTTGGCTGCAGTGAAGACACCTGAGACAACTGAGTTTCTGAAGGAGGTGGAGTCAGGACACTGCCGCCTCATCCCCAATACGACAGAGGAGATGAAATACATGATGGACTCATGCATGTACCACAAGCCTAAGATTTCCAAACAGGTAAGAACTTGATGTACTAGTGCAGGTACCACAAACATAAGATTTCTAAACGGGTAAGAACTTGATGTACTAGTGCATGTACCACAAACATAAGATTTCTAAACAGGTAAGAATTTGATGCACTAGTGCAGGTACCACAAACATAATATTTCTAAACGGGTAAGAACTTGATGTACTAGTGCAAGTACCACAAACATAAGATTTCTAAACAGGTAAGAACTTGATGTACTGGTGCATGTACCACAATCCTAAGATTTCCAAATAGGTAAGAATTTGATGCACTAGTATTTGTGCATGAAACACAAACTGCCAGCTTTCCAATCAGAGCCTAAGGTTTTAAAGCAAGTATTAATTGATGTTTTGTTTGTTTGTTTGTTGGGATTTTACGTCCTGGCAACATGTAATGTCATATCAGGATGGGTCCCGACCATGATAGCAGGCTTCAGACTAGCGTGTAAATTCCCATAGCCAGGAAGGTGTTAAGTTTAGTACTAGCAGATTCCCTAGTTCCCACTTTCCTGTGACACTGTGATTTAAAAAAAAAAAAAACATACAAAAACACAAAAAAACTCCTTCACCTATTTGGTAAAACATAGGGGAATAAACCTATCTGTTTTGATTTATGTATGTAATTCATTTACAGTTCATCCAAGGGATTCTCCAAATACGGAAACCAAAGAACGCCTTCTTCACTCGTTGTGAGTTTAAGCTATCATATCTTGTAAATTCTAAGTAAATCAACAAGTAAAGCTGACATGAGCTAGGCACCAAACTGGTGCTCTTCTTCAGCGATGTGATCATTACTTTATGACTCACTAGTGCTACTGTAACCCACTGACCAATGTGTTATGTAGCTACAATGGATATCATATATGACAGGCTGTATTGATAGTTGTGGGGCTATCTGCGATATCATATTGGAAACAATCAATCCTCGTCTGATCACCGAAGTTAGGTAACACTAAGCCTCATCCGGAACTTGCATGAGTGGCCACCTGGGAATACAAGGTGCTGCAGAAATCCTGATGCAGGCTTATAGTTATATTTATAGCCTACCCAGTCAGTAGTGGATGGGTAGGCATGGTTTCACAGACAAAGGACAAGTTAGGATATTTGAAAATTAAAGCATGTAAGTAGGAAAATACTAGAATGCTTTATGATGAACTTTTGTGATGTATAACGTATTATGCGAGTATTAAGATATGGAAGGGAGTATTACTTATTACTATGATTATTTTTATACTCCGTAAGACGCAACACTGTACCGGTGGCGTCATCTGGGCCCACCTCTCCTCAAGTGGATGTTGAACAGTGTCAGTCGCACCAGAAGATTTCTTTGCTGACTTATTGCCTCTCTTTTCTGTACTGCAGCTAGGTTTATATATATTTTAAAAAAAAAAAAAAAAATAGTGTCAACCTTTTTGGCTTTTCCAACAATTTGTCTTTGCTGTCAGGTGCTTGGATAAAGTTGATTCCTTTCTCACCATGTGGGTGGTACATGAACATTGCTGTCCCTCCCTGTTTACGTTCATATCGGAAAGTGACTGTGGAAGTCGGAGGGAGAGTGTTCTCAATACTTCGAAACTCCAACTGCCGAATAAATATTGGCTTTGGGTTGTTTACTCTCAACAGTAACTGACGGCCCAAAATTAGGCGTCACTACTTTGCAACAGTCTTAGTGTGACAGTAGGGTGCTTAGCTAGATTTATACCCTGCATATCCTACTTACGTATTAGTGCACTCATTAAACATTTATTACAGTTTGGTGCATTTGTGCTATGCTTGAAAACTGGTAAACAGAGCCCATGTCCAGCATTTTGGTAAGCACATCAATATTAATTTTGCAAGTTCCACTTCAAATATCTCCAAAGTTAACCTTTTAAAATAAAAGTTACTACAAGAACAAATAGGTCTTGATAAATCACTATTCCTACACTCCATTCCCCCAATCTGTAGCTCTGTACTCTGATCACAACCGTCTATCTGCTGCAGTGTTTGACTCCATATCGGACAGCTCGAGCCACGAGCTGCTCATGAAGATGGTGCGGTTGATAAAGGTGCCAACGCAGATCATCTGGGGCAAGCAAGACGAGGTGAGTTCCGCATTTCTGCGCAACAAGGAATAATCTTAGTGTGCAGGCACAATCTCTTGTAGATAGATCAACCGAAGCGATCCATCGGACGCGGTGGCCGAATTGCTGCTTACAGGGCTGGCTTACCTTGCGGAAGGTCGGGAGTTTGAATCTCGGCCGAGTCAAACCAATGACATACAATGTGTGCAAAAAAAATAGTTCTTTTTTGCCATAACTAGCTATCATTAGACTGATTAGAGGCCTAATAGGACATAAATCAGACAGCAGAGGATCTGTAAGTTCTGGAAGTTAAAACTGATACTTGTCGTTACCTAGCCTAGCGCTTGACATTAATAGGAATGTGCAAGGACTAGTTAGTTAAGTATCAGGACACTGTGAATGAGTGGGATATGGGGTTATGATGCCCGCAGCCAGTAGGGCAGCACTATAAAGTCGCCATGAGTGAGCACTATCACAAGTATCTGTCTTGATATGACCTTAGATGTTGTTAGGACGTAAACTTCCAACAAACAACATAACAAAGCGCCCTCTATATTGTCGGTATGCGACACTTTGTGGAATCAAAATGTCCACATATCGGCTCATCGTGAGCAGGGCTCTTGTGTCTGAAAGAACCGAGTGGGCTAGGAAAGTGGATGGGTGGAGATGGGTGGGACTGAAGATGCTACAAGTAAATACTAACAGTAATTAGTAACGAGTTTATGGTAATATAAATATTACCCGTGTGACGTTTTAATTGGATATAAGTTAAACAGTTGTGTAAGTATATGATGAAATTTCTTCTTCCTTTTTCAAATTAAAAGATGATTAAATATATACACTGTATACATACATACATACATACATACATACATACATACATACATACATACACACACACGCACGCACGCACGCACGCACGCATACATACATACATACATACATACATACATACATACATACATACATACATACATACATACATACATACATATACATGTATTGCAAGCACCCTACGACGTTTGGTTCTCAGAAGGCATGTAGTTAAAGGTTCAAAGCCAGTTAAGATTGTTGGGCCTATAGTGCAGGATAGGATTAGGAGTGGGACGGGCACCAACCCCAACTTCCGGTGTGTAAGCTGAAGCTGTGAACCGGAATGCTGAGAGGATTTTGTGTGTGTGTGTGTGTGTTTGTGTGTGTGTGTGAGTGAGTGAGTGAGTGAGTGACTGAGTGACTGAGTGACTGAGTGACTGAGTGAGTCTTTTGAGGTAATGGATCTCCCCCCCCCCCCCCCCCCACACACACACAACCTCCCCCTCCGCCGACGCCCGGCTGCGTGTGACGTCATCGATACGCCAGCCGCTGGTGCCGTGCTGCAGGTGCCTGGTGCATACTGTGATGGTTCTTTCCACTTTGGCCGGGCAGCTGATCCACGTGTCGGGCTCCGAGCTGCTCAAAGAGACTCTCCCGAACCTGGTGCGCACAGACCTGCTCGACAGCTGCGGACACTCGTGCAACATGGACCGGCCCTACTCAGTCGTCACCAACCTGCTCCAGTTCCGTGGCGAACACGTCCCCCGAGCGGAGAAGAAGCAGGAGAAAGCGGAGAAACAAGAATGAAGCATCAACTCAGACAGCGGACTGGGCAAGGCTGAACGTCAATGGAATGTTTGAGAGTTGTCACTGTATTGACAGTGTCACTGTATTGATGGTATCAATGTATTGATAGAGTTGGTCTCACTATTAAGGGTGTCACTATTAAAGGTGTCACTGTGTGAACAGTGTCACTGTTTTTATGGCATCACTGTATTGACGATGTCACTGTATTAACAGTTTCACTGTATTAACAGTGTCACTGTATTAATGGTGTCACTGTAGTCCCACTAATGGTGTCACTGTACTAATGGTACCACTGTATTGGCAGTGTCACTGTATTGATATTGCCAATGTTGAGAAGTGTAATTGTATTGGCGGTGTCACTGTTTTGGCCGTGTCACTGAATTGACAGTGTCACTGTATTGACAGTGTCACTGTATTGACAGTATTACTGTATTGACAGTGTCATTGTACTGACAGCAACATGTGCTTTCTATTACATTCTATTTACATTCAAAATGGGTTGGATTATATGTAATCATATATATTATAAATGTTTAGATATTTATGCTACGACTAGTAATGATGTACATGTAGTTAGCCTTTATGTATAGAAAACAATATAAGAAATACTGTGGAGTATGCATACTCCAGTATACTTCTCTCCAATAAGGAAAGATGGAGAGGTACGTGGTTGACTGACCCGAGTGGGAGCGAACTCGGATTTGGCTTATTGTATCGACGCTGTCATTTCTGCAAGTAATTGGACTGAGACGAGGTATGTGTGCTCACACCCAAGTTGGAAATATTGCCTTAAGTAACATGTCTCCAAAAGTACACAACTATCCATTCCGAAAATGTAGCACTTATTTGCTAGTAACTGTAACCATGTCGCCCTTATTGTTAGTTTGTCACCAACACGTGCCCAAAAGTTCACAACTATCCATTTAGAAAATGTAGCCACCAATTGCTACCAACTGTAACCATGTCGTCCTTAACCTTGGTCTGCTAAATACTTTAATTGTGTGCTTGGAAGTCTTTATTCTGCAATGTTATTGAAAAGGCGTTTCCAAACTGGGAATTCTGTGACAACACTTATACAATAGGAACAGCCTGTTTGTAGCATGTGGTGGAGTAGATAACACATTCACCCTGTACTCGCAGTACATAGGTGAATGTCAGTGTAGTATAAATATGGGCGAAAATAGCTTTAGTATGGAACAGGAAGTAGAACGCCTGCTTCCAGTATCAAATGGGTACTTATATCGGCACAGAGTTGGTGAAATGGGAGAGAATGCAAAACGACAAGATGGCGGACATAGAACGCCGTCGATTTCACCTTTAAATAGGGTTGGTATTCACCCGTGTACTGCAAGTACGGGGTGAATACTTTATCTAGTGGTGGAGATCTGTAACGGGATATCAAAGCGAGGCTGAGCAGGACTGCAGCAAAGAACTTATACGTAAAGTTTGTTACGAAGACAAGATCTGCGGAGTAAGTTAGTGTAGTTCTGTGCCATAGGGCAACTCACGACCGAATCTCTTGCTTACGGTGACCTTCACACTTTCCTTGTTTACCTATGCTGCATATCAATGGAAGAGATGTATGTAGGGGCTGAGATATTATATATTATATATATATATATATTTATATTTTACCTTGGTATACAGCCTCAGGCTAGCCTCAGGCTAGGGAGAAGGAAGCACGTGAGGTACCAGCAATTAGCATATACAACTCACGACTGGATTACGTGTCGTTGGGTTGCTCCGGCAAATTTAGTCTACATACAAGCTAATACGCAGTAAGTATCATAAAAACTGTGGTTAGCTTAATCATGATGCATTAGAGCATCATTATGGAAAGTTTAGACTTTCTTTGGTCCATTTTGGACGAGTTATTTGGTTATAAAAAACCAAGGATAGAATTCCTTCTCGAAGGATTGAAACCGATCATTAGCGGTTCTGTCAACACCCGAGTCACCGTGTGATTATGGGTAGAGATGTGGGCTCTGCCTCGTCTCCTGTGGAAATTCTCTCGTACTCTAATAGAGAGTAATGTTGGAGATGCTCCTGGGTTTCTTTTATAGACTCCCCACAAACTTTTTCAGGCGTTTCTCCGAGTTTCGTAGCATTTTCTCCAACTTGTTGACGTAGTAGTCACAGGTGGGAGAAGTGTGCGGAACAGAGGGATGGGCGGGCCGATACACTGGTCCCGACCCCGCGTAAGGTTTGGGCTTGACCCACAACCCACGCACAAATTTAGCTTATTACGCCTGTGTTATAACGGTATAAACACATTCTCTAACACCAATAGATGTCCAAATGAGTTTGAAACAACCATATTGTGACATATATATATACCGGGACTGACCAAAAATCTTTGTTTCAGCTCCCGATGGCCACGAAGCGGAGTAAGCGCGGTGCAGCAGCAGCCGAGGGGCGTGTTCCGAGTGGAGTGGACGAGGAGTACGACTCTTCACCCATGTTGTCGGCAGGGCCTTCGACACAGCCCGGGGCGCATATTCTCTCCGAGGAGGACATAGTGCCTGACGGCGCCGCGGCTCAAAATTGGGAGACGCGGTTTGCGGCGATGGAGAGTCATATAATGGCTCTCAAACCACCGGTGTCTCGTAAACGGCGAATGCCGAGTGTTCAAGAGGAGTCTTCTTTGGAGGATTTCTCGGAGACAGACTCAGAGATGGAGCTTAGGGCTCCTCCTCCTTCTCCTAAACGGAGGAAGAAGAAGAAACATATCGTTTCTTCTGGTGATGATTTCACCAAGGAAAGGGGGAAGACTGGACTTCGCAAAAAGCGCAAGACCAAGTCCAAGAAGAAGAAGAAGAAGAGGAAAGATTCTTCTTCTTCCGACTCGTCCACAGATTCCACTTCCACGGAATCGGACTCAGACACGCGATATGAAGGTGTCTATGCTGCCATTGGGGGCAAAGTGGCTAAGAAAGTGGCTAAGCGTGTGAAAACCACTACGCTTATGCGTGAGAACATTAATGGCCATTTCCGCATGTTTAAACCGGCGGAGATTATTTCCAAGTTATCAGATGAGTTAACAGGCATTAAAGGTGTTCCCAACTCCATCATTAAGGAGATGGATCGAGATGTCAATATGACAGAGGACCGTAAGAGATTTGAGGGTGTGTTGCACACAGTGCATAACGCGGTGCTTGGTCCCCTAACAGCTATTGCTCCTGTAGCAAACAGAATGCAACGAGAAAATAAGTTCTCGTCTTTGGCTAAGACGATGGACAAAGGCATTGCATTGTTGGCGGCGGCAGGTAATTACCTGTCGTATCGAAGATATGAAAATGTCTTCAAGTCGGTTTGCACAGATGCTGGCAAAGAAGTGGCTCGCTCAAAGAAGGTTACCGATAATGATGGGAAAGAGTTTACGCTCTTTCTTGCTCCAGAGCCGATTAAAGGGAAACCTTTAGATAACACGAAAATGTTTGGCGGTCAACTACAATACCTCTATAAAGAGGTAGAAACTGCAGCCAAGAGTGGCAAAAACATGGATGGTAAGAAGAAACAGGAAACTCCTCGTTTCAAAAGGTCACGAGGGGATTTTCGTCCACGGCGGTTCACCAGGGGAACCAGACCGGCTCAAACTTCGGTCAAGCTTTTCGGGGCCGGGGCGCTCGCTCAGGCTGGACCGACAACACCGCACGGCCACTGGGCCGAGGCGTCAACTCGCCGAGACCCTTCCCCAGGGGCGGGTCCAAGTAGAGGTTGAAACACAAACGTTACAAGTCCTTCCAGCCTCTAAAACCACACAAACTGTAAGCAACTTTGTGGCTGGTAATATTAATAATCATATTTCTGAGTGGCACAAAATTACTAGTGACCAAGAAATTTTACAAATAGTTAGGGGTGTTCACATTCCCTTCACACAAATTCCGGTACAAGGCAGGATACCTTTTCCCTATAACATTGAATCGGTTGAACGAGAGGCACTAACTAAACAGGTACACAAATTCTTCGAGAAAGGAATTATACAAAAAGTGACATACTGTTCAGGAGAGTTTATTTCAAACATCTTCTCGAGACCAAAGCCTAATGGCGAGGTTCGAATGATCCTGGATTTAACAATCCTTAATGAAATGGTTGAATATCGACATTTTAAAATGTTCTCGCTAGATACGGCACGAGATCTGATTACGCCAGATGCGTGGATGGCTAGTGTTGATTTACAAGATGCATATTATACGCTTCCCATAAGGGAAAAAGACCGGAAATTTCTTCGGTTTCTTTGGGATAACCAACTCTATGAGTTTACCTGCATGCCGAATGGTTTAGCTTGTGCCCCTCGTTTATTCACTAAACTGCTTAAACCTGGTTTCTCAGTAATGGCGCGGAAGGGTGATATAATGTTTCCATACATAGATGATTCCTTTATTATAGCATCAACACAAATTGATTGTGTGAATGCAGTTTTGGATTTATGTGCATTACTTACTAAATTGGGGTTTAATGTACATCCACAAAAGTCAGTGTTTAAACCAACAAAACAACTCAAATGTTTAGGGTTTATTCTGGATACACAGTCTCTTACAGTGTCGATAACAGAACAAAAACTAATTAAGTTTAAGAATACAGCGACCCAGCTTATTAAGTTACCAAAACCTAAAATTAGACAGGTCGCAGTCCTTATTGGGATAATGATATCGTATGAACCCGCTATTCTATACGGGAAGGCCCATATTAAATCTCTAGAAATAGATAAAAATTTAGCGTTAACACAAACTAAAGGGAATTTTGAGCGAAAGATGTTTATTTCGCAAGAAGGGCTACAGGATATTGCATGGTGGATGCAACACATAGCAAGTTCACCAAATCCAATCCGCATGGCGGAACCTAATACGGTAATTACTACTGATGCTTCGTTAGAAGGTTGGGGAGCTCATCGAGATGGGGTCACAACAGGAGGTAGATGGCTTGATGATGAAAAATCAGACCATATTAATGCGCTAGAATTGCGTGCTATTTATCTGGGCTTATGTAGTTTAGTAAAGATACATAAATCACAAGTTAGAATACTAACTGATAATACTACTGCCATGGCATATATTCGTAACATGGGTGGAACCAAATCAAAGCCTTGCAATCAGTTGTCTAAACTGATTTGGAACTGGGCACAGGCTCAACAAGTCTGGCTGACTGTAGCGCATATTCCAGGGTCACAAAATACACTTGCAGACCATATTAGTAGAAATTTCCATGACCATTTAGAATGGTCTCTCTCTACACCTTTGTTTAACTTCATTTGTGAAAAATGGGGTACACCTAAAGTTGACTTGTTTGCATCACGAAATAATAACAAATTACCTTGTTATGTTTCTTGGCATCCTGAACCGGAGGCTTGGAAAGTAGATGCATTTGCTATTATCTGGGAAAATAATTATTTTTATATTTTCCCACCGTTTAGCATTATCAGCCGAGTTGTCAGGAAAATCGGTTTGGAAAGGACACATGCTATACTGGTGGTGCCCGATTGGGACACGCAACCTTGGCTGCCAGCAGTTTCACAACTGGCAAAAGAACATATACGATTCCCAAGAAAACTCGGGAATCTGACACACCACGGACCGCTAGTGGTTCACGGCGACGTGTCAACGACGCCCCTATTGGCATTCCTTTTCTAAGGAAACAGCTGCAGCAATGTGGATTGGACAAAATTACTGAGAATAGGATAGTATCTGATGCCTGGAGGCCAGGAACTGTCAAAATGTACACATCCTATTTAAAGAAATGGGGTGTACATTGTTTGTTAATGAAAGTTAAGCCAACAAATCCAACAATTTCACAAGTAGCTCGTTTTCTTCGTTCTCTAGAGGATGGAGGACTATCCTTTGGGTCGATCAATGCGGCAAGATGTGCGTTATCAATCATATTACCGAGAATTGATGGCGAAACAGTTGGAAAACATTATGTTCTTTGTTATCTACTTCGTTCAATTTATCAAAGGAATCCTCCAAAACCAAAGTATAGTCGGTTTTGGGATGTGTCTATAGTATTTAAGTTGTTTCAGGCTTGGCCTCACAACTCGTGGTTAGATATAAAACAATTAGGTTTTAAGGTCGCGGTCCTGTTATTATTAGTAACCGGACACAGAGGACAGACGATTGTTGCTTTATCTTTAACTGGATTAGAAATAGACAAGAAACAAGCTACGTTTGATTTAGCACAATTGCTTAATTCGAACACGTTAGGTGACCCTTTATCTACGGTTCACTTAGACTGCTTTCCGAGTGATCGGAAATTATGTGTTGTGTCAGCCATACGGGCTTATATATCTAAGACAAGGGATTTACGTGCATCACAACAACTATTAGTGAGCTTTATAAAGCCACATAAGGCAATTTCACGAGACACCCTTGCCAGATGGACAATTACGGTGTTGAAATTGGCTGGAGTGGATACGGGCAAATACTCATCCCACTCAACTAGAGGTGCCATGGTCTCCAAGGCACGGTTGCTAGGTATTTCTGTCAAAAGAATACTAGCGCATGCAGGCTGGAAGACGGCTAAGTCGTTTGCAAAACATTACAACAAGCGACTAGAAAAGCCTACCGGCATTGCAAAGCGCCTGCTCGCCAACTAACAAGAATAGGTGAGAACAAAAACGTTGAATATTATATAAGAATGGATGATATTAAGGATAAAAATGAATTATGTAAAGGTCTCCCTAGCCTGAGGCTAGCCTGAGGCTGTATACCGAGGTAAAATAGTATAGTTATACGAATCTTACCTGGGTATAGATGATGGATAACTGTTGTTTTCCCGAGGTAGAAGCCTCGGGTAGACGTGGGCTAGGGCCCGCCCACCACACCCTACCACGTCTATCCCGTTGGTGTACCGTTACGGGAAAATCATAGTATCCATTGTATTGAAAGATCATTTTTATCCTGAATAAGTAGGTTAAAATTGCTGGTACCTCACGTGCTTCCTTCTCCCTAGCCCACGTCTACCCGAGGCTTCTACCTCGGGAAAACAACAGTTATCCATCATCTATACCCAGGTAAGATTCGTATAACTATACTATATATATATATATATATGCTTGATTACCACAGTTCTATTATTGAATTGGATTTCACTTTAATAAATCTACTCACGTGTGGAAGCAAGACACTATCGAAGCAACTATCAACGCCAATGGACGTTGTCTTCGTTGTGCACCAGTGAAAGATGGGGTGGTTTTTACAGCACATCTCGTCGTTTGTTGCGTGATTACGCTTGACTTAATGGGGGTCGTATCTACAATACCGATTTTCTTTTTGTTTCAATACGCATAATCCATGGGCCCATATCTATGTTATGCCTGGAGTATTTCGTATAATGCATCGGCTCGTATTTACGACAGACTTAGAATTATTAGTGTGATTACGATTGACATATGAAGCTATATCTGCAATATGCCTAGTTTTTCATATAACGTCATAATTTATTACATGCATATAACTTTTAATGTGATTACAATTGATGCATGGAACCATATCTACAATAGGCCTACACGTAGAGCTTTTCATTTTGCTATTATTTATGGGCCCATATTTATGTCACATGTAGAGTTTTTAAAGTGATTACAATTGACATAATAGAGCCATATCTACAATGTGCCTAGAATTATTAATGGAGGCCTAACTAGACATAACATGTGGGTCCATATTTACGACTTGCGTAGCACTTGTTGAATTACGCTACACAAAAATCAAGGCAGTTGCTTTTAAATTTTACCATGGCAGTGTTTGTACAGAGTCAGATTATCCGACTTTCGTTGGATATTCACATATTTGTTGGATAAAGCCAGATTTTTAGATAATTTTGCATCCTTTTTTGGAGGAATCCGTCGGATTTTGCTTACATTTTTTGTTCAAAACTTGAATGTCATAAATTCTTTGGAATGCTAATGAAATAAGTTACTTTATTCAGATATTGTTAATTGTCTGAGAGCTTTGTTTTTTTGACATTTTAAGTACTGGAGCAAAACTAAGATTTTGGTTGCACAAAAGTAGGATTTTTATTTCTTCCTTGGTAGGCCTACAAACACTGCATTGAATACCTCCCCTCCCCCTACTCCTGCATAAATATACACCGCCCACTCTTATGCCAGTCATGACGTTTAACAAAGGTAGCCTACTTGACGTGGCATTGTTTCTGTACTTGTGATATTTTAAATCTGCTGTTTAACCACCATGTATGTTTAGTACTGCTGGCCAGTCGTCTTAACGCAACTCCAATGCAATGCATCGTCAGTTCAATGCAATGTAGTTACATTTCCCTCCACCTTTGAAGAAGATAACAAACTGATTGTTACTGGTTTCTGTTTTATAACTATTGCACATACAGTGTTAGTGTTACAAGGATCAAGTCCTATATCAGTTTTCGTGGGGGATTGAAACAGAAGAAAAAAGGTATTCATAATTTACCTTGGGCTGTATAATCTATGCCCAAACACATCAACCATTTCAAGTGTGGACCATTTTACCTGGTGTGCTTACCTGAAGTCATGATCTGCTCTCCCCTCTGTACACTACATGAATCGTGGCCATACAGTGTTCTTAATTAGATAGTAAAGCTTGGTATTTGATTCTCGGACAAACCCATGGCTAAACGTGAAAGTTTGAAGTACATTCGCTATCTGTAATTCTTTATTACATCACCCGCCTCGAACGGGGGCGTTTTTAGTCACTGCTAATAATTCTCGTACCATTTGACTAATACTACTTTCAATTTTAGACTATTTTTTACTGAACTAGTCTTCTGCTCCACAAGCCTACATGGATTCAAAACAGTCAGTTAATATAAATTTAAATGAAACTCAAAAACTTTGTATTTTTAACTAATAATAATTATAATGCTAGGGTGGTGTAATGAATAATTAAAATGGTATTTCCACCATTAAGGTTACAGGACTTAACCTATTAATAATATTATATACTGATATCAAATTAGACTCAGCTACTACATGGGTTTGTCTAGTTTGATATCAATCGGCGATAGGTGTCTCTCGCCGATGAAAAAAAACAAGTACTTTGTGCATGTTCCCTGGTACTCAAAGTGATATAGCAGGTTTTCTTTGACTGATGTCCTAAAGTCAAATGCTGTTGTTATTTGTTTGTTGAATCTGCTTGGTTCTTATGATATTCTGTCTGTCCATTATTGCCACCCGTCTTTCTTCGTCTTTTGACCTTCCACCCAAATATGGTTTTATGGTAATGTTGCTCGCTTTCTTTTGGGCAGTTTCTCTTAGGTATAGTGTGTTGTTGAAAGCAATTCGGTTATTATATACCCCGTATTCAGTAGTTAGTGTACGGTTAGAGCAATTCGGTTATTATATACCTTGTATTCAGTAGTTAGTGTACGGTTAGAGCAATTCGGTTATTATATACCTTGTATTCAGTAGTTAGTGTACTATTAGCAGAGAGCGTGTATATAGATGAGAGGGACAACTGTCATACTAGACCGTGTAACAGCTGCCGACTGTGGCGCTTCAAGTGGTGGTTGTTGAACAGTTTACGTGTACCAGCAAACTCAAGGCATTGTCAATGGTCTTGTGCATCTTCATACAGAAAAAGTGAAATATCTCTAAAACTACACCACATAGAAACAAACCGTTTGGAACACATATAGAAAACATGTTTACCAAAAATATTATATTAAATTTATAAGGTTAGGGTTCTGGATTCCTATTAATTTTGAATAAAACTGATGTTTTGCACTGCGTGTACCATCAAACTCAAGCCTTGTTCAACAATAACCGCGAGAGGCACCACTGTAGCCTGTGTTACCGATTTTCGCGGGAGTTGTCCCTCTCATCTATATACAAGCTCTCTGCTATTAGTAGTGTTAGTTGTTAAGTGTATTCATGAATCCATATTCGCTTGTTACCTATGATATTTGTGTTCAGATTGAGGCTAGCTTTCATCCCGCATCCTCCAGATGGCAGCACCTGATCAGATTGTGTTCTCTGCGCACTGCCACCTGCTAACTGATGCTGTAACCGATATTCGCTACCAGAACATCACATATTGTTTGTACATTGTCTATTGTTTGAACCCAAAGAGACTGCTTGTTCACTTCATCCAGTAGTATGTTTTAATAGAAATGCGCACACATCTTTATAAAGTGATTTGACATAGCAGTCAGGAATTGGTCAGCACGAGTATATTATTAACCAATCGCTGTCATTACACGATTCAACGCGAGTATACAAATGCCGGTGTTGCGGATTCCGAGGGACACCAGTTTGCCAGGGACACATCGCTTCTGCACATGCGTCAAAATCGAACAGCGTCATCACTAACCTTATAAATTTAATATAATGTTTTTGGTAAAGATGTTTTCTATATGTGTACCCAACGATTTGTTTCTAGATGGTGTAATTTGAGAGATATTTGACTTCTTGTGTATTTTCTGTATGAAGATTGCTCACGGCCATTGACAATGCCTTGAGTTTGACGCTACGCGCAGTGCAAAACGTCAGTTTTATTCAAATAATAGAAATCCAGACCCTACCGTATCAATTAATTAATGTTTTCTATATGTGTTCCAAGCGGTTTGTGTCTAGGTCGTGTAATTTGAGAGATATTTGACTTCTTCTGTAGGAAGATTTGCTCACGGCAGTTAACAATGCATTTGAATGGAAGTGTCCCTGGCAAACTGGTGTCCCTCGGAATCCGCATCACCGGCCCCCCTACATATGTTCCCGTTTCCCGTTGCTGGATTCTGGTGAAGTCATTTCCCACCTCTATGAGTAGGCTACGGGTATTGTTTATGTATATACACATATTAGTCATTAGCCTCCCCCCCCCCCCCGTGGGTGGGTCGGTATAACAAATAATAATCAAATTGTTATTTTATTCAAATGTACATTCCTCGAATTTTATTATGCCCGGATTCTAGCTATAAATTACCGAAATTCCTTGCATCCCGCTAATACTAGCGGGATGTGTAGAAATCCTCACAGATTTACTTATTACATATATTTGCTTCTATCGCTATATTTTGTCCTCCTTGTTCCAAAGTTGATCTGTTTAAAACCCGTTACATGTTATGAATATATTATTTTACCTAAATTACGTCACCAGAAAGAATTATAATTTAGCCAGATTTTTTTTACAGAAACTAGCCGAGCGTACTTAAATTTGTTGCATGCAGATGACATGTCTGAACTTCATCACCAGGTCTAGGTAATTCTGACCTATAACCACGGCATATACGGTGCCATATATCTATGATTATAAACCGACTAAACTACTAGGAGTTCCATATTACAATGATATTGTCTTTGATGTTGCACTGTTGATCTTGTGTTTCTAGAAAATCTACCATCCTGGCTTTCATTATAATCGAGCCATTAAAAATGGGAAAATAGAGTAAACGGATAATTAAAAGACCAGAGACAATCAGAGAATTTAAAATGCCACGATTACTTTAGTTTACCTGTTAAGCACTGTTGTATTTATGATAGAATAGCTTCAAAGTTTCACAGCTTTGTACATTGTTCTTGTCCACGACTAAGCAACCCTGGTTTAGTAATAACGGTGACCAACGAATGAGAATGCACAGTGCAAATGTAATCCACAACACCTAGCCAACCGCAGCACTATCAGCGTATGTCAGTACCGTGCTACATGCTGCATAGCACTATCAACATATGCCAATACTTTGCTACTTGCCGCCCAGAATTTTCCTTCTAAAAGCTAAGATTGCTATGGTTGTCTACCAATCAGAAGAGTTCTTATGGTGGTGTGTGCGCCTGTTGGAAGGTGTGTGGGTTAGGAATTGATTTTGCATCACATTATGATGTTTCAGAGATTGGCATATTGTCAATATATTCCTGTTTTTATTAATACAACGGGTTTCATAACGAGGACATTGAACAGACTGTTCTAGCTCTTGGTGCTATAAGAATTTGGATGAACACTCACGTGTAACTAGCATTTTTCCTTTCGAAACTCAATGGCCGGCCCACACACTCAATCTTCATTCTAGGCCGAATTCACCCACACCCACAGTAAGGGTGAATGACAACTATATTTCAAAATAAATCTGAGCCAAAGCTGATTTGGTATTGTAAATAAAAGGTGATTTCCTGGTTCCAGCATCAGTGGATTTTATGAAATGGAAAAGAATGCAAAAAACCCCAACCTCAAACAAACAACTACTGAATTATCTTGATTAGACGCATTAGAAGTCTATTATTAGTATTAATATATATGACTTAATCAACTATTCACCCTAAACATAGCCGGCTATGATAGATAAGCATTTTAACCATATATTTAGCACATTAGATTGCAAATTCATGTGGTTATATCAATAACCCAGCCACCCGACACTTTTTCTATATGGTTGTTTAGCAGCCCTGTCCTGAAGACCGTGCTGCAGGAGTAACCAGTATTCTTCCAAAATCATATAGTGCCAAGAGCCAGTCCAGTCCATTCTGTTGTGTAATTGTAGCTAACTCTCAGCCCCAACTTTATTCGATGAATAAAATATTATTGACCAAAAACAAAGAAATCAACACTCCAAGATGTGTGTGGTTAAAACAAAGTGGAATATCTAGCACCCTGATTGCCAAACTTAAAGCACATTCAATGCAAACTGACGTGAATTGTAGTTATTGTTCGGATATACTATTAGTATTATCACCCTGCCTACTAGTATCTAGATAGAGTAGTGATACTAGCCACTATGTAGGTCAGGACCTTGTGTTAAGTTATTGTTACTTGTTAGGCAAGGTTTTAACCAAGGAAACAACGGCCGGACAAGTGCTAGCGTTCACTATTTGTGTACACGAAATGACCAGCTATATTATATATGTATATTCACATGTGCACTACAAACCAGATAGGCGAGAGGTGCAGTGAGAAAGCAAACTCAATGTTTTCGTATGTATCCACATCCGCAGAAAATACTGCTTTAGTTGCCGAACAGGACACAACGCAACAAACTGCCATTTTGTGGAAAGTCTGTTTTCTGCCTCCGACCATCGGCGCCATCTTATCGGCTCCCCAGCTTGGTTAAAGCACTGCGTTACACTCAGCGAATGTTAGTAAGTACTCTGTCAGTAACAATGGGCTGACTGTCAGAAGTCCTGTTATACAGTAGACCCTCTATGTCGTTACGCACTTCTCCAAACATAGCTTGCGCTACCTGGTTGGTTCACAAAGCCTGTGATTGGAGAGTGAGATGGAGCTTGCATTGCGTCATAATCCGTAGTCGGCGTTGTCACCTGGATGAGATTGAACATTTTCAGAAACTATGTGAGCAAGACAATATATGAATTATAAACAATTGACTGCCAATACCAAATGTTTAGTTCTTCTTTGGGGGAAAAAAGAAAAGGAGGTCTCGGATTATGGGATTAAGGTGATCAGGACTTCTGGGATGAGTATTTCCGCAGGAAAAAAACCTTTTTGGGGTTGAATAAAAATGTCAGCCTTTATTTTTATACTAGGGTAATTAACGAAAATAATCCAAATAAATGGAAATGGGTTTAAAAAACAACCCCACACCAATAATCCTTACTTTCCAACCTTCAGGTGTTAACATTTCAGTGTATTTTCACATATTACTGACCATCGCAAAATAATTATTGCCACTGAAGTTTATAATGTCTATCATTTTGACGTGCATACACAAATTAATTGTATTCAGTCGCGCTTTTTAACCCCCCCCCCCTCCCCATGACCTCCTCACCCCCCCCCCCCCCCCACAAAAAGCACCAAACCACAAATATCCAACCGGACAGCACAAACCATTAATCAACATCCAATTATCACAACAGCACCGGGGGGGGGGGCATTTAACTTAGCCGTTGCACACACGATCCCTAACCCGCATCTCCCTAAACATGTATAAAATTAACATATATCAAATCTCTCAACGTTTAATCGTCTTATTTTTGGGTATAAATTGCTCAATTTTGAAGCGAAAATTCTTACATGACTCTCGCAGGTTTCATGTGTATAGCTAGTTAGTTTAGTTCTACAGCCATATATTTTTGCATTTGTGGGGTGTTTGTGACCTAGCGGTCACAAGCTGCAAAACTGCAGCATTGAATAAACGGTGCTGTTAAAACGGCCCGTTTTTGGTAGTTTTTGTGTTTTCTTTTCTCTCTCCATTCTTCTTCGTCTTCTTCTGTGGGATGGCAGGGGGGGGGGGGGGTTCATGGCATCGGTGCAGTGGTAGCGTTGTGCGGCGGTGGCCGAGCGGTAGCAACACGTTCTTGGGGCCCATGGTCCTGTACCTCAGTCACCGGTGATCAAAGCGGGAACTGGTGTCGTCGGCAACAGAGTCATGGGCGGCGCGTTGGTCTTCCAGGCCCCAATCGCAGGTGGGCGATCCAGGGCTGGCATGCTCCTGGACCAGGGTGTGGTTGGTGGGTGTGACGTTTTTAGTGTCCACGGCCCCAGCACCCACTCCATCGGTGATCGAAGCGGGAACTGACGTTGTGGGCACAGGGGTCGAGGCTGTCACACCCAGTGTATCCAGGACCGCACTGGGCTCCCGGTGTGGGTACAGTGTCCGGGACCTCACAGGGCTCTCTGAATGGGCGGGTTTTAGTGGGTTTTAATTTTTAATGTGTGTTTTTGTTGTTGTTTGGGGCTATGCAGGGCTCCCTGATGGGACCTCATGGGGCTCCATGATGGGACCTTATGGGGCTCCCTAATGGGGCCTCACAGGGCTACCTGTTGGGACTTCGCGGGGCTCCCTGATGGCACCTCATAGGGCATCCTGATGGGACTTCACGGGCTCCCTCAGGGGACCTCACGGGGCTCCCTGTTGGGACCTCACGGGGCTGCGCAGTACAGCCATACTGGGTAAATCGGTTAAAAATGGAACAAATTTGCTTAGCAATAAGAACAAATTCACTATGACCTATTGTGATAGAGCAAACAATCACCCCCATAAAAACAACCACAATAAAAAAAATACACATACAAATTGCCAAAAGCAAATCAAGCTATTGATGAACCTTAACACTGCTCCACCTTAAAGTAATAAATATGAATTAAATTGCCTTAATTGGGATTAACCCAGCTCTAAAGTTCGGTGGTTTTGAGTTTCTATCATTTTCTGAGAATGATCATTATAATTTACCCTACTTCAGTTTGAAGTAACTGTGCTTTAAAATGACTAACTTGGGACATATTTGAAGTGCAGACAGGCTAAATTAATTTTGGCGTACTTGTCAAAACTGGCCCCATAGGCTTCAACAGCAACATGTATGCAAACCCCTTCTATGCTGCACTAAATACTTCATAAGTGGAACCCATTTCTAAGTTAGATTTGTAGATTCAAATCTAAATAAGTGCTTTGCCTTTGAGAATTTGATGCTTTTATCGGGCGATGCAACTTTAATGAGTAAATGGTAAAACAAAGGAATGTGGATGGTTGATACCACGGCGTCCCTGGGCTGGTGTCTAAAGAGCCAGTCACAGCTACCCGGATCAGAGGCCGGATGAGCCCCGGACTGTCATCCGGGGTGGTCCATGGCGATCCGGTGTGATCCGTGGCTCGTCCGTGGTGATCCGGTGTGATCCGTGGCTCGTCCAGGGTCCACCCCGGATGTTTTAAAATGTTTTAAACATCTGGGGTGGTCCGGGGCATCCGGGCTCGATCCGGCATGGTAGTAGTAGTAGTAGTAGTAGTAGTAGTAGTAGTAGTGAAACAGCCCTGGACAGGCCCCGGTTCACCCCCGGACTACCCGGACCACCCCCGGATCGCACCGACCGGGTGCGTACGTGTGACCGCGAGGCAAAAAACGACGAAAATAGCGATTTTATCCGGGGCAGTCCGGGCGACTGGTCCGGGGGTGGTCCGGCTCAAAATCCAGAGCTTGTCCGGGTAGGTGTGAATGGGGCTTAACGGACGCCGTGTGTACCACGTGACCATCGGCCAATCTCTGCTCTCGGCACCTCGTTGTTTACCCACTAACGCTGGCCGACATGGTCAGGGGCTGAAAGAGGCAAGCTTCTTTTTGTTTTTAAACACCATGGAGAGAGAGGAGTGGAGCTCACCAAAAAGAAGACAAAAGACAAACCCTAACAAACTACAACCCCCTAGTATATACTGCCGTGTTGATAAATGTACAACCTTGCCCTTAGACCCTGCCGTGTTTGTAGTTTCTTTTAACATTAAGCCTAACACAAGATGCGTGTATCTTCAATTATATAGATATATACGCATATATATACACACATAGACTTTATAGCCTAACACAGGATGCTTGTATTTTCAATACATGTATATGTATACATATACACATATATAGCCCTAGCATCGATCTTCAATTATATATATATATATACATATACATATATACATACATATATATACACATATATATATATACATATATATACATATATATACATATATATATATATATATATATATATATATAAACATACATAGCCTAACAGTATGCATGTTCTGTCAATTATACACACGTATATAGCTTTTAAAATAAAATTTACTTTAAAGTAAAGTAGACAATGACGACCAATCTAATATATTTATTGAAAGATTTGTCTAAGTTTAAAATTATCAAACTTTAAAACTAGATCCAATTAATAGTGTTTCCTAAATCTGATTAAAGAAGTTACAAAAGAAATCGAATGCAATTCCAGTCGACGGTAGATGCAATGACCTACCCAAGATGCATGCCTCTATCGTATGGTCTGACCGCCTTGTTATACAGTTCAGGTTGTAACAAACGTCGTTAGGCACATCGCAGACCTAACTCCAATAAACACAACATCACAGACCTCCGTCCTGATATGACCTTAGATGTTGCTAGGACGTAAAACAACAACAAACAAACATCACAGACCTGGTGTTAACGTTGCATAGTCCGATGAAGCATCACATTTTCAAAACCAAAACACTTACCTAGATTTGATTCTACATATTTATCTTAGATACTGGTACAGTTGTTAAGCATTTGTTGTCATATCGAAGGGCATGGGGAGTAAATTTAATAGAACCTGTTACTGCATAAGCCTATGGTGTCAGAGTTTTGGCATGCTTGCCAAAATTAATTTGGCATGTTCAGATGTTATCACTTCAAATATCTTCAAAGTTAGCCATTTAAACTAAAAGTTACTTCAACCTAAAGTAAAATAACTTATAATGATCAATTTAATGTATTTATCTTTAAAAAATGACAGAATCTCAAAGCCATCGGACTATGCAACTTTAAATCCTAACACTTTAGAAGATGTCTATGCTATCAGTCCGTGTCATATCATAGTAATTCCCAGCACGACGCTAGATGGCAATAAGTATCAATTGTGTAAGTCATTGGGCTGACTCGGCCGGTGTCAGAGTTTCATTTCCCACCAGTTGAAATTCCCAAATATCGCCTCTGCGCATGCGTCAGAATCCAACAGCGTCGTCTGCACATGCGTAAAAAATGAACCAGTTTCAATTCCCAACTATCTCTAAAACCACACCACCTGGCCACAAACCAATTGGATTAAATAAAGAAAACACATTCAAAAAAGAGATTATATTAAATTCATAAGGTTAGGGTTCTGGATTTCTATTAATTTTGAATAAAACTAATGTTTTGCACTGCGCATACCATCAAACTCAAGCCGAATGTAAAGTAAACAAATCGCCGCCGCCGAATCGGCGGCTATATATTAGGCCCAAATCTATTTAATGCTATCATATTTAACGTCGCTATCCATACTGAGAGATATAAAAACAAATATTAACCGATTCATATGATTTGCCTTGTCTAAATCGCTTTACATTTTGCCCGTGTGAACACGGCTTTAGAAGCGACATTTGGGAACTTCCACTGGTGGGAAATGAAACTCTGACACTCTGCAGTTTGCATTCGTCACTCGAATCCACGCATGCGCAGAAGTGACATTTGGGAATTTCAACTGGTGGGAAATGAAACTCTGACACTGGCATTCGAACCCAGGACCTTCCGCATGGGATGCCAGCGCTCTTACCGGCCGCTGGCCAGACTCTCCATAGTACCACTCTGGGTATCTTAGTGGTGCAGATTACTGTGTAATCTAATAAAGGTGCATTCAACGTTGGACATGGATTGATGTTCCTGTTTTACCCAGGCATGCAGCTAGGACAGTAGGAGGGGCTGGTGGTGGTGGGCTATGTACAAGCCCGACATTATTAGACCGGCAGCTGCAGGAGGAATGTGAACGGCGAATTTCTACACTGTTATGGGCACTTTAATACTCGAAACTTCCGGGTCAAACAGACAAAAAAACACGACAAAAGAAACAACAACCACAACCAAACCATAACCAAACCACAATCAAACCACAACCAAACTCCAACTAGTCACCCAATCAATATCTATTGGTAGGTTGGAGGAGGGGGAAGGTTATGGTGTAACTGAATTCAAGTAAATGATACTTTTGTTGGTTTGTTTGTTTGCTATGTTTTACGTCACACAATCAATATCTATTGGTAGGTTGGAGGAGGGGGAAGGTTATGGTGTAACTGAATTCAAGTAAATGATACTTTTGTTGGTTTGTTTGTTTGCTATGTTTTACGTCACCCAATCATTATCTATTGGTAGGTTGGAGGAGGGGGAAGGTTATGGTGTAACTGAATTCAAGTAAATGATACTTTTGTTGGTTTGTTTGTTTGCTATGTTTTACGTCACCCAATCATTATCTATTGGTAGGTTGGAGGAGGGGGAAGGTTATGGTGTAACTGAATTCAAGTAAATGATACTTTTGTTGGTTTATTTGTTTGCTATGTTTTACGTCTGGCAACATCTATACTAAGGGCATATCAGTACGGGAACCGATTTGTGATATTGCACTTTATAGTCTGTCACATTATCCCAATACTGAGCCCTTAAACCAGTCCTTGTTCTATCCTAGTAATGGTAAGCGCCAAGATAAGGTAGAAACAAGTATCGGTTTTGTAACTCGTTGGTTTTGACTCGGCATGAGTTTGAACCCACGACTTCCTTCCTGCACAGGAAGCCTGCCGGCGCTCAAACTGATTCTGCCACCGCGTTCAGTTATTAAATCGCACCTATGACTTATTTATAGAGGTTTCAACTTCCTTACCACAGCCAGCATGTAATGTGCCTTGACTTCCCACGCACCGTTAGAGATAAGCTTGTCACGTGACTGATAGCAAAGGGTCAGATGTATACCATCCCCTGTCAGAGAAGCGCCGAGGTTGGCTCGAGTTTTGTAGCAGCAAAGTTGGGCCATCTCACCAGCGGTCACACGGTCTTAAAGCTGCATAGTCCGCTGAAACCGAGAAATCTTTCGAACCAAAACACTTACCTAAGGTGCAGTCACACTACGACGTGTTTTCCGGCGTGCCGCCAATGCGCAAAATATTTGTTAGCACGCAATGGGTTTCGACGTGTTGTTAACGCATCCGTAACGTCCCCTCCAACCCGTCGGTGCGCGTCAGCGCGTGTCGGGACGCATAGAATGTTTTGTGCAAGCACAAAACGATCGGCGTAAGCCAGCGGGCGCCGACGTGTTGGCTCACACGTTGCTATCAGTGTACGTGTACTGACATGCCGGTAATGCGCCGGTAACGTGCCGGACGTGTACCGACGTTTCGCCCCAAAACCAAACACGTCAGCACGCGTCAACCCACGTTGGGCCGAAACGTCGTAGTGTGACTGCGGCCTAGATTTGATCCTATATCTCCACCTTAACTTCCACTAACTAATGACTTATAAAATTGATATGTGTCATTTCCTAGCTTAATGCTTGGCATTAATAGGATAGGACAAGGACTAGTTAGCTCAGTGTCAGGATAATGTGACTTAGTAGGATATCGGATCATGGTGCTGGCAGCCTGATTTCCCAGTGGGGCAGCACTATAAAATCACCAAGAGTGTGCACTCTCACAAGTCAGTGCCCATCCTGATATGACCTTAGATGTTGCCAGGACATAAAACTCCAACAACCAACCAACCTGAAGGTCTGGTGCAGGGAGTAAACATTTAACTTTGCATAGAAGGAATATTAAGTCAATTTAATAGAACTTATCAGTGTCACTCACTGTTGAAGCCTGTGTCCATGCGCAGCGTTTCCACATCATGCCAACATTAATTGAGCATGTTTTCCTTTCAAATAGCTTGAAAGCTAACTCTTTAAAAAGTTGGTTTAATTTTGAATAAAGTAGAGTATGCTGACCAGTCTAATGTAATTTATCTAAACAAAATATGGCAGAAACTCAAAAGCATCGCACTATGGAGCTTTAAAGATGGGCTCACGTGAACAAGTTAGTTGGTTTATTGGAGTTAGGTGTTCTAGAAACATCCAAGGTAATATGGCAAATGCAGACTTGGAATAGCGCACTCTCATGGGGGAGTCTGAGTTTTGCTTTACTGGGATACCATGCTGCTGGTGCCACGACCCGATATCCCACTCAGCCATGTTATGGTGACTATTATCCTAATTAAATTAGCCCCTTCTCTATCGGTCGTCTGGGCGCTTGAAGATAAACCCCATAAGACGTGCATTTAAGCAATACGGCACTTCCGAGATGGTGCATTTTGTATCCACTCAACCACTAGGCAGGCTTCTGGCTTACTAGGCTGGGGGTCAAGCACACTGCAACACTCACAACCCACTGCTCGACGTACAGACGAGAAGGGATATTTTATTTAATGTAGAATAGCTGTACTTCCAATAGCCGATGCTTACTTTTAGTGCTAGGGATGTCATTAAACAAACAAACAAAGTAGAATAGTTGTTTTCTACAATTTCACTGTAACCCTATTAAAAAGAAAACACACACCAATATATGGCAAGAACCCTACTAAATATGTGAACCATGAACCCTGTGCTTATGGGTTCAAGGTGCCTTTAAAGAATAGTGCTCTAAAGGGGAAAGAAGAGACATCCCCCCCCCCCCCCATTTCCGGGTGTGGAGACACGCCAGGTAGCAGCTTCAATCGTTCCTCAGCAAGCACCGGCAGTAAACTCGCAATACACACATAAGTAGCCACTTTGAGTGGCCATATTCGTCGGACTGCCCGCATGTAGAATGGACTGTTTGGCACTGATCCCAATTGGCTGTAATTAGGAGTTTAGTGCAATTATCACATTAGGCCTAGCGGTAGTATTTATACAGGGTTGCACTGTATTATATACAAAGCAAACCAGCAGGTTTCTCAGGACAGGAAGTCCAGCATGTATGCAGCCACACGCAGTCTGGACGCATGGGCGGACTAGACGGTAGACTACTAGCGGTGTAGATTGCAGACCGTCTGTCAGAGTCATTACATACGGAGATGGAACATGCATCATCATCGTACCTTGCAGGAATGTTTCCGACAGCTGCCATGGCATACTTGTAAGTTTTGGTTGGAGGTCTGATCTGCGTATAGCTACATGGTAACGATAACGTTTGTGCTATGCTTTTTGAGCAATAAGCAGTGTTATAGTTTGCTTTGCCTATACCAGCGTAAGAGTGGTCTGTATAATATATCAGGTGAGTATACATAAATCATTTTTACTGCAATTCATCTTCTCTTTACGCCATACTATATCTAAATATTGTATATATTACTTATATTTGCAGTATATTACACAGTGTATGCATACTCCTAGTCCTACATATACTGTACATATAAACTATATTGTTATATATATATATATATATATATATATATAATATTTTACATACTATATATTGACTGATAGTGATACATATACCATATATACATTACATTTAGTACATATACTCTAAGAATAGGTGTAGTACCAAGCAGAGCACCAGCGCGAATGACTGAAAGCAGTAGGGAAGCAGTAAGAGCGCAGCACAATCGCAGCTGCGGAGTGAATATATCAGGCAATAGGAATAAATAATAATATAAATGCTAAAATATGGTAGGTAGAACCTCGCCTATTTATATACATATAATAAATTATATTTGACATATTTAGTACATATACTCTAACACCATAAATATCAAATATCCCATATATACTTAATATATACTATGCACACTATGTTCATTATATACTATAATACCACATATATCATATATACTATATACATAATACAGTATAACCGTGTGGCGTGCTCTGTGGCGGAGTGGTTAGAGTGTCTGACTTTTTTCTAGGTCAGACTCCTAATCTGAGGGTTGGAGGTTCGATTCCCCATGCCCCCAGCTCTGCCAATTTGGATTTCCACCGCTGTGTATAAGTTACAGCGTCATCAAAGGCCGGTTGCTCTCGTACCATGTCTATATGGTGTGGGATGTTAAAAATCCCTTGGGTCGGTAAAAGTGTAGGCTTGGGCTTTCTATCGACCAGCAGTGGAATGAGGAAGACCAGTCGTCTATCACTGACATTTCCCCTGCTTTTTATTTTGTTCAAGTGTTTTTATTCCTCTGAATAACATGTTGTCAGTGCTAATGCACTGGTCTTCCAGCCCTAATCACAATTGCCTTTACACAGTAAACAGATCTACAACAATATACAGATAGACAATTACAGGTAACTAAGTAAAACATCGGTACATGAATGATAGGTAAAGAACAAGATAAGCGAAAAGAAACATATGCGGGGAGGTAGCTATGTTAAACTAGTATGGTAGGCGTTAGTAGGGGGTGGGGCATAACTGATTATCTTTCTATTAGTAACATACTCTTTGAGAGGGTGATGGGGGATGTAGGGTGGGCCTTTGTGATAGAAGTTGTGTTCATGGTAATCTCAGGTGGGGCCTATTGAGTTAGTAAGTAGGTTAATATTGAATAATCATGTACCTCAGTAGGATCCAACTAGAATCATTTCCAGGCTCATTCCATTGTAAGTGGGTTTTTTGGTCAAGTTGGCCGCTACTGGTTGAGTTTACAGTGTTTGTTTGTGGGGGGGAAGCGGGGGGACAGGGAAAGGAATGGCAACACCGACCCAGTGTATCATTGATCTGCTTTGGCCTAGGCTGGTTGATTTAAATGTGCATGGAGGTTTATCTTGAAAGTTTTGTAACAATCACTGTTCCTGACACGTGCTGGTAGTTGGTTCCAGAGTGCTACCCCCAGAACAACCGGTGACTTTTTCATTTGACTAGTTTTAACATGCGGCACTTCCAGTAGGGTGGCTTGTGCTGCATGTGTGACTTGTGTAGGTGTGTCTATGTAATATGGGTCTTTCGCGCGGTGGTACATTAGGCCTAATAGGTGCTTGTCTCTGCGAATATTTAGGGCATCTAGTTTAGCTTTATTGTGCATCTCAATGGTATGTAGCATTTTTCCTTTAAATACTGTGCGCAACCCTCTGTTTTGTATAGTTTGGAGCTTTGTTTGCTGCTTTTTAGTTAGTATATTATATATTATGTCATTATAGTCAATGCTTAAACAACTAATGGACCCCCCCAAAAAAGAAAAAAAAAGCAAACTTGAAGGGACCTTAGAAATTTGTTTGGGTTAACCGATCATTGGTTTAACTAAGCTTTGGCTTTGACTTTGACTTTGAGTAAGCGTGTATTGCACATGTAATATGTAATGTATGTGGACACTTTGATTTTTGTTTGTTATATACATACAGTATAGCCCTGTTAAACCAAGCTCGGTTAAGCCAAACGATCTCAGATGACCTTATAACCAGATGAAAGTTTGGTTTAACCATACAGAAGTGGCCTGAGGTCTGACAAATCCTTTTGGATTAAGCGATAATTTGGATTAACCGACTTTGGTTTAACGGGGTTATACTGTATATACTATGCACACTATGTTCACTATACAGCAAAACCTCTCACCGACCACCTCCACAAATCGACCACTCCCCTATATTGATCGCTTTATTTGAGTCCCAAAAATACCATTGTAACTATATATTAACTCCCTAAACCGACCACCTCTCTAAATGGACCACTTAAAGTCGGTCCCAAGGTCGGTCGATTTAGAGAGGTTTTACTGAATATACTATACACTATATATAATATGATACATAATATATCAGTCTGTAAATCCCATAACTCCACATAAAGGCTATATAAAAGCGGCTATATAAAAGACACTATATAAAAGAGGGACAGGGCGAGGGAAAGGCCAAGAAAGACAGGCGTAGCTGAATCAGGCAGACAGTGTGAGGAAGAAGATTAAACTGCGTTCACAGAGTATACACATCTGGGTGTTTGGATGCAGGTAAATATTTACATCTACGCTTAGAATTTCCCAAAGGAAGATCGCGCAGGTCAAAAGCAAGGGCGCATCTATCTATCTCTCTGTCTATCTTTACAGCGTGACCGAACAAAAAGCCTCCCCCCCCCACACACACGCTCGAACTGCCTCCAGTAGGTCAGGGCAGCGTGTGTGCATAGAGCGTGTGACATGTGAAGTCTAATGCTATGCTTCAACTGCGAAGGCAATGGTGGCCGAGTGGGTAGGGCGCCTGCTTCCGGTACTGAAGGTTGTGGGGTTCGACTCCCACCCCCATATTCCTACTCTCATGCTCCTCCCCCCCCCCCCTCCGACTCCGTAAAGTCAAACCAATGAGGTACAACATTGGTACATAAGAACTTGCTGCATTCATGCATATAACTATATGCCTAAGTTTTCCTGACTGGTAAGAACTTGGCTTGGACGCTATAGCCTAGTATAGGCATCATCAATGACATGATCTATTAAATTGACTTAATATGCATTACATGTAATAAGTGTGTAATAGTCTGCACGGCCCTATCAAGCAAGGAGCATCGTAGATAGGTAGGCGTGGGTAGGTGGTGACATCATGGATCCTAGGTGGTGTAATTGTTAACATACTGACTTGGAATGCAAACGATGTGGGTTCGATTCCCGCTCTAGGCGCAATATTTCCATTTTTATCATCTCAACGACAAGTGGATCAGTATCTAAGTTAGAATTGTAGAATTAAATCTCGGTGAATGTTTTGTTTAAAACAATCTTACCGGACGTATGTGCTAGGTTGATCACACAACACTGCAGCCAACGATGTTCCACAAACAAGGCACACTAGAGAGAAACAGTGGGATGGCTAGGCTATGAAGAAGTTCACACCAATCGCCATTTCAAGCAAGTTGATATATTGCTCACGTATTTCCACGCCGCTATTTTTTTAGTGTATGATTTGAGGATTCATATCAATTAACAGACTTTAAAGTCAGAAAGGGAGAGAATCCGTATATCCAATGTGACCACCATTTTGGTAGAGTTTGTTGTTTGTTTTGTTTGTTGTTGTTTTATGTCCTAGTAACATCTAAGGTCATATCAGGATGGATTCCAACTTGTGACAGTGCACACTCATGGCAACTTAATAGTGCTGCCCCGTCCTGATATGACCTTAGATGTTGCTAGGACGTAAAACAACAACAAACAAACATAATAGTGCTGCCCCACTGGGAGACCAGGCCACCAGCACCATGGTTTATCCACTCAGTCACATTATCCTGACACTGAGCCAACCAGTCCTTACCCTATCCTAATAATGCCGAGCGCCTGGCTAGGAAGCGACAAGTATTAATTTTTAAGTCATTGGTTTGACTCGACCAGGGTTCGAACCCACGATCCCATGGCCTACCAACATGGGAGACGGACGCTCTAACTCATTCGGCCATAATCTCTCCCAGTTCACCAACTCTACAACATTACAGTTAAAGACTGCTCGCTGGAACCAGTACCAGAGACCATGACAGATTTATCTCATGGCTGATGTCTTTCAACCTCCCTGAGCGCCATTATGTTTTAATGTCACAATTTCTATCACAACTATAGTAAAAATAGCCAGCTACTGCTAACCTTAATAGATATATACAAATGTATCAACATGTTCATAAAGCAATTATATATATATATATATATATACATACATATATGCGTGCTCTATAGTACATTAAGAGCTTTAATGACTTCCTGTTGCATATTAATGGCATTGTGTATGCACGCGCATGGTATTGCAGGTGTAGCAGGTATAGCAATACCTCAGGGAGTTTGACGCCCCTGCCTTGCAGAGTTGTAAACCACTGCCTTGTGGCACAGGTTCTTGACAGAACCAAAGGCTAAGGGAGCAAACCCTAAACAGAAAACCATGTCACTGTGGCAGCATTAAGGGCGGTTGATGTATGGAACTCCCAACATCTCCTGAACCAGCCACTGCAGGGACAAATAGTTTTGCCCCTGTCTTGACATGTTCTTGCCGGTGTGAAACCTCTATTTGCTCCCCGAGAGAGTGCTGCTGGTAACTTGCAAAAGCCAGCAGCACTTCAACACTTTTGCAGGCAGCTTTCATGAAATGTCAGGTGAAAAAGCTGCATGCTTTCATGATGCGACATCTGCGTTCAATCATGAGGCTAACCTGGAAGGACAAAGTGACAAATAAGGAAATACTCGAACGGACGGGGCTGCCCTCTATGGAAGATCTTCTGATCAAAAAGAATCTCCGGTGGACTGGACACTGGTTACAGAAAGAGAGGGCGCCCTCGTCTCCGGTTCAAGGATACCATCAAGATAAACCTGAAGCTGAGAGACATTAAGACCGACTCATGGATGCAACTCTCACAGCAGAGAGCTAAATGGAGAGCGGCAGTCAAGTAATGAAAGCAGTCTTTGTTGCATTGCGACCGACAGCATGATGATGATGATGTATGCATGCGCACCTTGGCTGCAGAACGAGTGCACACTGCCATTGAGTTTGCAGGTACTCGCAGTGCAAAAGGTCTATTTTATTCAAAATTAATAGAAATGCAGAACCCTAACCTAATAAATTTAATATAATCTGTTCGTTGAATATGTTTTCTATTTGTGTTCCAAGCGGTTTGTTTCTAGGTGGTGAGGTTTTAGGGATATTTCACTTTTTCTGTATTAAGATTGCTCACGGCCATTGACAATGCATTGAGTTTGCCAGTACGCACAGTGCAAAACGTCTATTTTCTTCGAAATAAATAGAAATGCAGAACCCTAGCCTTATAAATTTAATATAATCTGTTCGTTGAATATGTTTTCTATATGTGTTCCAAGTGGTCTGTTTCTAGGTGGTGTGCTTTTTAGAGATATTTCACTTTTTCTGTATGAAGATAATTCAAGATTGCTCATGGCCATTGACAATACATTGAGTTTGCCGGTACGTGCAGTGTAAAACGTCTATTTTATTCAAAATTAATAGAAATGCAGAACCATAACCGTATAAATTTAATATAATCTATTCGTTGAATATGTTTTCTATCTGTGTTTCAAGCGGTTTGATTCTAGGTGGTGTGGTTTTAGAGATATTTCACTTTTTCTGTATGAAGATTGCTCATAGCCATTGAGTTTGCAGTGTGACAGTGTGACAGTGTGTCATCCTGCAGCCAAAAGGCGCACGCACTGACATACTGTATTTTATGGTATATATATATATATAATAATAATAATATATATAATATATAGTTATATGAATATATATAACAAAAGTAATTACCTACATAGCATACAATACCGGATATTTACAATTTAACTATGTAAACATGAAGACCTTAAATGTAAGCCTTAAGAAGAGGCGACCAGTAAGAAATCGCAAAGCTTCTCTTGAATAATGATTTTATGGCCAAAATGGATGGCCCTTAGCCGATTAAATGCCTGCCCTCCTACAGCCACATTCCGAGACTATCAGCAGCTAGGTGCTACACTGCCTATCATATTACCAGAAGTGAGCGTAAATCGGGGATAAACCAATTATTTATACTGGTGCCCTCAAATATACAGCCACCGTACCACTATTTCGCCAGGTCTGTTCCCCCAATAATGTCATGCTATTATGAGTAGATAGATTCAGCAGAGGCGAACAATGACTATAATCGATGCAAAAATAACTGCTTTTGGAAATAGTCTACTATAACCAGGATTGGGTTGAGATTCCTTCCTATATTCGCCACATTAAAGTAGCCACAATCCTATAATAAATCTTGTTCTTGTATGTATACATCACGTGATATTATATGTTAATGAATTGTCAGCTTAAAGTTGCATAGTCCAATGGCTTTGAGTTTCTTTCATTTTCTGAGATAAATATATTAGGTTGGTCGTTATAATCCATTTAACTTTAGTCTGAAATAACTTTTATTTTAAATGGTTAACTTTTGAGATATTTGAAGTACAAACATGCCAAATTAATTTTGGCAAGCACACCAAAACTCTTCTGCAGTAACATGTTCTATTAAATTGCCTCAGTATTCCCTTCAATGTGGTGACAAATGTGTAATGAATGCACCACTATCTAAATCAGATATGTAGAATCAAAGTTAGCTAATTGGTTTGGTTTCGAAAATTTGATGTTTTCATCGGACTATGCAACTGTAATATCTGGGCAAAATCTATCTTCATGTGACAGTTCTACAACCCTGTCCCTATTCTGGAGTCAGATACATTATCCGTCGATGACCACCACCAGACCAGTAACAACCTAACAGTAACAGCCGTGCTGTAAGTGTCATCCCTGTTAGTGTCGTCCTGTCGGTGGTGGCCCGAGAGAGAGAGAGAGAGATAGAGAAAGAGAGAGAGAGAGAAGCGGAGGAGCATTTCTGAAACCAATGACAGTAACAAAAAAAATCACTTTAGGACTCGCTCCCAATTTGACCAATAATGCACTAAGACAGATTAGTTTCCGGCGGAGCAGAGACTCGATTGATTGATTGGTGGTTTCTTAATGCCATGTCGGCAGCATATGCCATATTCAAGAACAGCACTGTTTAGTCAAGCACCGACTGTCGGGCACCGTCCTGTGGACTCGCCGGGTTTGGTCGAAGCTCTGCGTAATTGACTGAACCTGGCAGGATGGCCGAATTAGTTGAGCGCCCCCTTCCCGTGTGGGAAGTCGCGTGTTCGATCCCCAGCGGAGTTAACCCAAAGACTTGGCACAAATATATTCTTGTTGTTACCCAACCCGACACTCTGCATTACTAGGTTAGGCTTTCAGTATCAGGATAATGTGACTGAGTTGGGAATCGGGTGCTGGTTTTGGAGGAGGGGCATGAGGAAGGACGCTGCTCGAAGGTTTCACAATGGAGGGAGCTGATGATAGTCAGGCATGACGGCTCCACAAGATGGGAAGAGCCCAGGAGGAGCCAGCGGGAGCCCGGGGGAGCTAGGATGAGCCAGGGAGGAGCCAGGGAGGGGGGATCCCGGGGGAGCTAGCAGGAGCCCGGAGAAGCCCGTGGGAGCGTAGGGGAGCCCGGGGGAGAATCGCGTGAACCCGGAAGAGAATCGGGGGAACCCGGAAGAGAATCGGGGGAACCCGGGAGAGAAGCGGCGGAGAATCAGCTAAGCGCCTGGAAGAGCCAAGTGAGACACCCGGGGGGAGCAGTAACCATTATGGTGGACTACTGCCGTCCTCCTACATGACCTTTTAACGTTGTATATGTTGCTAGGGCGTAAAACCCCAAGCAGACACGTCTTTGTGGCGTACAGGTTGCGCGCGTTTGCAGCAAGTAGCCGGTGCACTGCCGGTGTGCACAGGTGTTGGACCGCCTCTTAGCGCCTCGAGATGAGGACATGTATATGGGGAGTCATCTCAGCGGGGAACATCAGTAGGTCATAAAACCGGGCAGCAGTCTGCCCTGGAGTGTTGAGGGCGGCAATACACTGGCCGACACGGGGGCTAAATTACCGGCATTTTGTCGTCTATGTGAACTGTGTGTGGTCTGCTAAGTTTGGTTTGGGTTATTGTGGTTTTAAGTCCTAGCAACGTATATGTCAGGATGGTGCTGACTGGCTTGTGACGGTGTGCACTGGCAGTGACTTTATAGACCCCTTTCAATGTTTGTCAACATTGTGTATGCGCGCGCAGCTTGGCTGCAGAACGAATGCCCAATGCCATTGAGTTTGTCGATACGTGCAGTGCAAAACGTCAGTTTTATTCCAAATTAATAGAAATGCAAAACCCTAACCTTATAAATTTAATATAATCTGATTGTTAAACATGTTTTCTGTATGTATTCCAAGCGGTTTGTTTCTAGGTGTTTTAGAAATGTTTTAGAAATGTTTCACTTTTTCTGTAAGGAGATTGCTCACGGCCATTGACAATACATTGAGTTTGCCGATACGCACAGTGCAAAACGTCAATTTTATTCAAAATTAATGCAAATTCAGAACCCTAACCCTATAAATTTAATAGAATCTGTTCGTTGAATATCTTTTCTATATGTATTCCATGCGGTTTGTTTCTAGGTAGTGTAGTTTGAGAGATATTTCACTTTTTCTGTTTGAAGATTGCTCACGGCCATTGACAATGCATTGAGTTTACCGATACGCACATTGCAAAATGTCAATTTTATTTAAAATTAATAGAAATGCAAAACTCTAACCATATCAATTTAATATAATCTATTCGTTGAATACGTTTTCTATATGTGTTCCAAGTAGTTTGTTTCTAGGTGGTGTAGTTTTAGAGATACTTCACTTTTGTTGTATGAAGATTGCTCATAGCCATTGAGGTGGGAGTGCGACCATGTGTCGTCCTGCAGCTAAGCAGCACGCACACTGACCTAAATACCTGTGCTGACGTCATATGAAATAGGTCTATATTGCTGCCCCGTTGGGAAACTGGGATGCCACCAGCACCATGACCCCGATATCCCACTCAATTGCATTATCCGGTTACTGAGCCAGCCAGCCAGTCATAAGCCGTGTTCACACAGGGAATGTAAATCGATTCGTAGAAATCGACTTGCCTAGTTCGACGCACATTTCCCGTGTGAACGGGCGGCTGAGTCGGATTACGCCTGATTACGCCTGAATCGATTCCTGTGATGCGGATACTGTAAACCACCTGTGGAGGTCGATTACGTGAGTCGATTTCTGTTGCACGTGTGAACGCACTGAGGCGGATTAAGCACCTCACACGCATGCGCAGTCGACACCTTAGTTTGTTGACTTTCCGGTCGATCAAAAGTGCATATTATATAATTTAGTCTATGAAACCGCTAGCTGAGCAAAGATATTTTTTTCATCATTTATTTTAATGTTTTCACTGCCCAGCAGAAGTTTTGACCGTTCCAAACCAATACGATTCAGTACATACATATCTAGGTCGAACCCACACTCTCTAGTGCCGACATCGACAAACCCAAACTGGCGCTGGTTAGTATCGACTTGCTCATGCGCAGATTTCGATTTCCGGCCCAAGTAGCCCGTGTGAACGGGCCGCTAATTCGACTCACCTGATTCGATTTGTCTAATTCGCTTCACATTTTGCCCGTGTGAACACGGCTATAGTGTTGAGCGCCAGGCAAGGTAGCGACAAGTATCGACTTTTTACACGGAATGCCGCGGTACATCCCGCTGTGGAGCCCGCGTATCTAGGTTACACAGCGGCAATCACCACGACACCAACTGGCCCTCTAACGGCAGGGACAAGAACTCATGTTCACAGCTAAATAGTACCCCAAAACAACAAAAGCCAGATGCATTATTACTGCGCACCAATTTCCGTTAAACATATCTAACAAGTGCATTTAGATGTCGAAATTCTAGATTTAGACCTGGAATAATGGTTACTTTGATGATAATCTTTTTCTTATTTTGTTAATCTTTTCATTATTTATGGTAGTTCATAGCATTAAGACAGAATGGGGAGGGTCCAACAGTTATTGTAGCAGCTAGGTTGTACTGATGAAATAGACTGTTTCTCCATTTAGATGTTACTAAATCTAAAACTAGCTAATAGACTACATCGCCATTCCAGCCACGCAGGATATTGTGGGATGCATGGAAGATAAACAAACCCTCGTGAAGCACATGGCTAATGTTAAGACACTGGGTGCAGGTATGAAATGTGCTAGTTTCAGCTCATTTCAGCCCTTGTTTGAAACATAGAATACCAACTACAAAAATATATATATAATAAATTAAGATCTTAATCTTTTATCTAGCATTGCATTTAGATCAATATAATCAGCACATCTTATGCATGTGCATTTAGATTTAGACAAATCTGGGCACTCAGACTAGTGTTCGAGCCATAGCCAGAATCAGTTTAACTTATTTTATTCATGTTTTTATTTACATCCTATGGTTAATGACTAATTTAGAACTAGAAAATGAGTAGGGTTAATCAGATATTGGTTATATATTTCTCTGAAACAAGTGTCTGTTGACAGATTTGGCATTTTAATATTTAGAACAAGAATTAATAATAGTGATGTGGATAAAGTGACTGATTGCTTTGTGTGTAATTGTATGTTTCTAAGCTCAAAATGTTTAACTATGGCTAGTTTTGTGTTAGTTATATTCATCAGATCGTTATATTGCATGTGTGCATTCATGTTTATGCCAAATTGTTATGTATTGCTATTAATTTTGAAGTTTTTCCCTACACGTATTGGCAAATCAATGGCCATACACATTTGCTTTGCTGCCAATGCTGTATTCAGTGCATGCGTAGTCGGAACGTTGATCTCGTCTATTTTTTTATTTTGATCTAGATATGTCGTGAGTCGCTAGTTGCTACCTATATTTATATTTCCTGACCAAGAAACCAGGACAGTATCACATACTGCTGGTTGCGTTCTTATTTTGATTCATTATTATTCTTAATGCACGGCAGGGTTTAATAATGATTACATTAAAGCTGCATAGTCCGATGAAATATCGAATTTTCAAAACCAAACCAATTATCTAGGTTTGATTTTACATATCTAACTTAGATACTGATGCAGTTATTAAGTATTTGTTTCTGCATAGAAGGCAATACTGAGTCAATTTAACTGAACCTGTTACTCCAGAAGTCTATGGTGTCAGAGTTTTGGCAAGATTGCCAAAACAAATTTTCCATGTTTGTCCTGAAAATATCTAAAAAGTTTACCGTTTAAAATAAAAGTAACTTTGAACTAGTGTAAAGTAGATACTAGTGATCGATCTAATATATTTATCTCAGAAAAAATACAGAAATTCAAAACCATCGGACTATGCAACTTTAAATGGTACCTCTACACAAACTTAGTACTCACTTGCAAAGTTGACCCGCAATACAAATTTCATTTGAATGCGCATGCTCCACAAGAAACGTCTATTGATTGCACCACATTGAACCATCCATGTTTAGAAACACATAGGATAACACTCCACGTTTATGATCTGTATGTAGCTATCCACAACATTATTATCCCGTCATGTATCATGTAAAACCTATGTAACGGTACTGATTTATTTCTTATAACAGCAGCGAAACTAATTATATGGTGAATGTCATAAATATATTTGCTATCTATATTGTTAGATCAAACAAAATTCAGAACAAAAACGGTCTGTTTAGTCTGTCAGTAAACAAACCCCCACTTATATCTCATCTCCCCCCCCCCCCCACCCTCACACACAAACTAACTTGACAGTGTCTTCCTACAATGAGGTAATGACAGTATATATATGTCAGTGTATCCCCACCTTTACGTCACTGTACATTTCACGCAGACTCATCACAGCGGCACTGCGCAGGCAGGCTGTCTGTAGGGTGGGGGTGTGGGTCGTATGGGTGGCGGCGGTGTGGAGAGGAGGGGAAGGGGGGAGTGGGGCCTGAAAGAGAGTGAGAGAGTAGGGAGGGAGGGAGGGGCGGGAGGTGAGAGGAGGAGGGGATGGGGGCGGGGGATTCACAGGATGATCGATGCGGCAGTCGTCATGACTGGAGCGTCTGGTGAGTGTGAGAACACGCTGAGCACCCTGCGGTAGTATCAAACTGCAGCCTGTGTGTGCCTCCGCCCCCCGCCTCCGGCCCCCCCCCCCCCCCCCACCGGGGGTTTTAGATGCCACCGTCCCTCAGAGGACCTCCCGCCGCCTCCGGGACCCGAACTGCCTTCCTCCTTTCACTCCTGCTGGAACATCAGAGTGTAGTGAAGTGGCTGAGAGCTCACGGCGACGACGCCTCCCGGCAGAGTTAAACTCCTCCTAGTCCTACACCCGCGCGGACTTAGTGCTGTGCTTCACAGGAGACTTTCGAGACCGGAGGCAAGGAGTTAGGCTTCCCCCCCCCCCCCCCCCTCACCTGGGGGAATGTGTTAGCGCCTCTCAGCTGCTTCGTATGTGCTAAATAGAAGTGGCGGCAGGACGACTGGAGCGCCGACAACGTGCCGCACACGCCCCTCCGGTACCCACAAAGGCCTCCAATTAACCCTTACTGCCCACGGAAGGAGGAGGAGGAGGAGGAGGAGGAGAGGGAGGGTGCTGCCCGAAGGAAGGGGGCGGTGTCAGACAGGTACAGCGGCTGCTGCAAGGTGTGAGGGGCGAGAGGGACTCGGAGGGGGCCCAGAGGAGCCGGGAGAAGCCGGGAGGTGCCCGGGGGGAGCCCGACAGGAGCCCGACAGGAGCCCGGGAGCAGCCCAGAAGGAGCCCGGGAGCAGCCCGGGAGAGCCGAAAAGAGCCAGGGGGGAGAAGCGACTAGGAGCAGGGAGGATGAGGCTGGAGGAGACAGGGAGGACCCAGGAGGAGAGCAGGGAGAACACCCCTCCCCCTGCCCCCAAGCACACACGCAGACACCCCGCGGGGAACTGGAATCATTATAATGGCCGACTGGATATATGCTGGGGAGCTATTGGAGGTAGGAAATGCCATATTCTTATTAGTAACAGCGATATAAATAGGCGTGCTGTGAATACGGCTTTTGTTGCCGACACGGCGTAAAATCACCATCACTCACTACATCTTGGTCTGGTAGTTATTTGCTAGTACATGTGGTAGGTCAGTGCTGCGCTGCCAGTACGTGTATTGCAGATGCTGGAACTTACATACCATGCTATCACTATCCTGGTATTTGCTTAAAGCAAAGATTCTACTGTGCAGTATCCCTCGTCCCACATTGCAATATTCGTTAGCGTGTTATATAGTCAGGTATGATACATTGCAATATTTGTTAGCGTGCTATATAGTCAGGTATGATACTTCACCATGCGGGTCAGCAATGCACCACACGCAGGTAAAGGCAATGTACTCTAACTAACTACACGCGACAGGTTATGGCAAGGCTGAGAGACTTATGTTTGTTTCCAAATTTACCCCCCCCCCCCAAAAAAAAAAAACGCCCCGAAAACAGATCTAAAAAGAAGGAGCGAAAAGTGAGTCCTGTATTTTTTTATGACCAGTATTGCTGAAAGGAGTTGTTGAGGACGGTGTAGCTGTTTTTCTTGGCCTATCAATTTGACAGCACTTCTTTGCTACTAGTACCACCTCACACCCACACCACCCCACTTGTCCACCAATAAAATCAAAAACAAAACAGAAACCGAAGCAAAAAAAAACACGCAAAAAACTACACACAAAATACGGGCCGGAGAAGGCTTACAGGGAATGTTTCTCCATAAAATAGAAGTGAAACACTCTTAGTTTCATGAATCAAGCTAAGATTCTTTACACCCGGCATGTGGCATGCAGTATGCGAATGCAAATGCGGCAAAAAATCGAAATGCCTTGAAGTCAATGGGCTACATTCCTTACACGCGGTATGCGAATGCGAATGTGAATGCGAATGTGGCAACTCGATCGGTCCCTGTAGCCATCGGTGTGGCATGCAGCATGCGGCATGCGGTATGGGAATAGAAACCATCAGTCACATGTGTCCATTAGTTTTAGACGAGGGGAGGCAACTGATCATTACGGACCTGTGTAGGTAAAAGTGTAGGCTCGGGCTTTCTATCGACAAACTGCCTATTCCTGCTTATAGGCAGTATAAATCTTCAACAACAAAAAAAAAAAAATTGAATTAAAATAAAAGATTTTTACATATATATAGAGTATATATATATATATATATATATATATATATATATATATATATATATATATATATATATATCGACACCGGGAGATGGCCGGTTATGGGATAGGTAAAAATGCTACCAGATCCACAGAAATAGGAATAGTTATCTATACTTTGGCAATTATAAACGTAGGAACCCCCATGTGAGAGGGCCGGCCGCATGCCGCATGCCACGTGAAAGGAATCATCCCATTCGCATACCACATGCCGCATGCCGCATGCCGCATACCGCGTGTAAGGAATCTTAGCTTCACACATTATAGAGAAGAGCTACGAAGAAGCAGTTCACTGCGAAGTAGGTCCCCTGGGAAAGAAGCACAATACACCCTTTGGCTAATACTAGTAATAGTAATAGGGAATTTGAAGCCCTGTGAGCACAACTATAACCTGTGTAATTCCATCTATGTCACAGAATGGGCTATTTTAGATCCAATCCAATAGGTAGGGACTGATTTGTACAGGACCGTGGGACTGAGTATCCTATGACTATTCTTAATAATTCTAAGTGCAATGCAGTGAATATTTATAGCGTATATTTGATTGAAGTTGATTGTCCAGTAATAACATAATTTTTTTCAAAAGCAAAACACTTATCTAAATTTAAACATAAATATGCAACTTAGATACTGATGCATTTATTAAGTTGCCACATAGAAAAGGTCATACTATGTCAATTTCTGTTGAAGCCTATGGCATCCAAGTTTTGACAAGCACACCAAACTGAATTAAGCATGTTTACACCTCAGATATCTCCGAAGTTAGTCATTTTAGATCAATAGTTACTTCAAATTAAAGCATGGTGGATCATAACAATCAACTTATTATATTTATCTAAGAAAATCACTGAAATTCAAAACCCCCAGACTATGCAGCTTTAAGATTTCGTGACTATTCATGTAAAGAATACATTTTAAATTGAGGTGTCCATATTTGTAAGGTTATGGGTACTGCGGGAGACACAATGCTGTGTGATAAGGAGGTCATGCACTGTTCGTATCTGGGTCAACGGGGTTCTTGACAGTTGATCGCCGCGTCTCACAATGCTTTATAACAGAAAGTGCTAAATGTGGGTAACATTAAGCAGGGTATGCATTTACATATATATATATATACAGATGAACCTCGATCCAACAGACACCGATGCAACGGATTCCGGATCCAATGGAAACAATCCGCTAGAGTGAGCTAGGCTCCCACACTTGTGTAATGCATACTCACACATATGCATACTCATTCACACATACAAACATACCCACATAGTGCCATGCACACATAGTGCCATGCACACATAGTGCCATGCACAGAGCTGTGCAGGTTTGTTTGTTAAAATTTAACATCCTACCAACATCTAAAGTCATATTAGGACGGGTACCGACTTGTGACGTGTTGTTTACGTGTTTGGTCCCCTGTTTTCCACATTATCACTATGGCACCTATAGATAAAGCAATTTCGTCGCTGCAACGGACAAATGGCTTTAACGGACAACTGCTCCCCCCTATTAGTCCGTTGGATCGAGGTTCATCTATATATATATATATATATATATATATATATATATATATATATATATATATATATATATGTGATGTATAATGCATTATGCGAGTATAAATGCAAGGGTAACATGTACATCCTATAATTCCTCGTGCGCATTGGTGGAGTGCCCCCCCCCCTCCCAGCTGTTGGGTAATTGCCGGGCGGGCACCCCCTCGTGTCACACTCTGGAGGAAAAATGCTGATATAGTTGAATGCACCGCCGCTGCTAGCCGCGCTGCCACTGCTGATAACGTTGCATGTGTTAACCGTGTTACATGCAAGGGTATTGATGATATAGTTGAACGCACCGCTGCTGCTAGCCACGCTGCCACCGCTGATGATAGTGTTACAACCCCCGGGAGGCGAGGTTCCGCACTTGGAGGGAAATGTCGCGTCCCTTCACTTGATAACCCCGGTGCGGGCTATGCCCCCGGGATGGGACCGGCTAATAAATTTATTATATGTGACGCCGCTGTGGCGGCCGCGCCCGCCTCCCCGACATGCGGCAACAGCTGTACTGATACTCCCATCGGAGGTGATGCCGCTGAGGCGGCCGTGGCTCTGTGCCCTGCATGCCATGGTGGGAGTGCATTTGCCAGCTCTAATTCACTGCCCGGCGCTCATGTGTTTTTTATGAGCGCGGGCGGCGACCATGAAATTGTGGTTAGCGGTGGAGACGAGAGCAGTGATATTGGCCACCGCTCAGCCATACTAGTTCCCGCCGGCTCTGATAGTGCTGAGGATGAGGGCTCCAGTGGTGGTCCTACCACTAGGTCAGATAGTGCTGCAATAGGAGGTACCACGAGTGTTGTGTTCGCGGACGGAGTGGCCTGGCCTTCCCCCATTGATGGAACTGAGGGCTGGATGCGAGTTGATAGGATCAACTCAAGCGAGTTGCGCGTCGCGGCCCGTGAGGACGCAGATAGCAAACCACTCATTTTTAGTGTGTGGGGCGGTTGTGCCCATGGCTGCTGCACTTGCACCCACATGATTGGAGGCCGCACCGTTCAACTGCGCCCCTGTAGGGTCTTCTGTCAATTGTTCCTGTGGGGTGACACTGACCCCGACTGGGAATATATCCTGCATGGAGTGATATTCGGTTTTCATATTATTAACAAGGCCTGTGGTGCACGCTACTGCCCTGCACTAAAATGCACACATGACGCAGGGCATCACGCATTGATATCCGAAAAGTTTGAGTCGGAGATAGCAAGTGGTTTCGTGTCTTGCGTCGACCACAGGCCCTCATGTGTCCATAACGTCTTCTGTGTGCCCAAGGATGGAGGCGGTGGACAGACAATTGTTGACTGCAGCAGGCCTGCTGGTGAGTTGGTTAATAACTTCACAGACGAGACATGCATTAAGTTTTCGTACAAGAACTTGGACAATGTGGTAGACATGATGTTGCAGGGTGACTATATGTCCACTGTGGACATAAAGGATGCATATAGGGCAGTCAGCATACACCCTCATGAGAGGGACAGACAGGACCTTCAATGGAACTTCGACCTGGATAAGGGCAGCCCCACCTACATGCAGGATAAACTGTCTGTGCATGGGCCTCTCCTCAAGCCCATATGTGTTTAGTAAAATTTCAGACTTTGTTGTCTGTTGTGCGATGCGCGAGGGAATCGAATGGGTAGTCAACTACCTAGACGACTTCTGCATCATCAGTACCAATTCTGAGGCTGGCTGCGGTGACCAGGCCAGGCTAGTCATGATATTGAGGCGCATTGGCTTCCATATCAGTTTCACAAAGCTTGCCTTCCCTGGTACCTCTGTTAGGTTCCTCGGAATAATAGTGGACTTGGTGGCCCTCGAGATGCGCCTCCCACCTGACAAGCTAGCCAAGCTCGCAGGGACCTTAGTGCAAGTACGTGGACGCCATAAGATCACCCGGCATGAGCTTGAGCGCCTTGGTGGACTCCTTGCACACTGCAGTAAGGTAGTTTGTGGCGGTAGGCCGTCAAATCTATGATGCCATAGAGACAGTTCGCGAGCCTCACTTCTATGTGCGAGTCTCTTCGGGTTCAGGGAGGATGTGGACAGGTGGTGCGGCTTCGCAGCATGCTTCAATGGAAAAGGCCAGGATATTAGGCCCCTTTGCCTACCACATCGCTTCATACAGCGACGCTTCCGGTTTCGGCTACGGCGCCCTGCACGGCTCGGACTGGATTACTGGTGCTTTCAGTCCAGATGACGATGACAAGGTGCATAGGGCCATTGGGCAAAAACATGTACCCCCCGACCCCTCATGTGCCAGTGCCCATATCAATGCATGTGAGATGGTGGCGGCCTATGCTGTGGCGGTGCGTTGGTCTCGAGTCTGCCGCGATAGTGCTGTCGTCATGGTGATGGATAGCATGACTGTCCATGCGGCCCTTAATACTGGCCGTTCTAAGAGCCTAGAGGTGATGGCCTTACTCCGTAGGTTTTTCTGGCTCTCTGCGGAATTTAACTTTTGAGTTTTCTTCGGTGTTCATCCCTAGCGAGGACAACACCATTTGCGATGCACTAAGTCGTTTTGACGACGCGGACTGCACTATGCGACTCCGCGATACTGACCCTGCTCTCTGTTGTAGTAACATATTCTTTTCTCCTGACCCTTGTCTCTTCAGAAGCCGTGGAGCTGCTGAAGGAGAAGGTGCTCTACCAGAGTCAGTCATATTCAACAAACTCGATTTTGACGAGGAACGTCCAGGTGAGGCGATACCTGGAGTTTGTGGGGGAATTCTCGGCGACTGTCTCTCCCCAACATGCCCTCCGTTGCAGGTGGCCCTGTATGCATCCTGGTTGGCCAGGTCCCTGAAGTACTCCTCAGTCCTCAACTACTTGACCGGGCTGAACTACTTCCTTCATCGGGAGGGGGCGGAGCCCATCTCCTACACCGACTACGAGGTCGCCTCCACGCTCCGGGGCATCCGCCGAATGCGCGCAGTCGCTCCATGGCGGGCAGTGCCTATCCTGCCAGAAACACTGCTCCGGATGTTCAGGTGCCTGCCCGACACACGTGGCCATCACACTTGGCACGCGGCACTGCTCTGCAGCCCCCGGGCTCTGCTCCGGAAGTGCCAGGTGACCAAGTCGGAGTCGTCCCTCCTGCAGGGGGACTTCCAGTTCTTCCCCTGGGGGATGATCATATCTATCAGGCGGTCAAAGAAAATCCAATTCAAGGAACGGGTCGTGGAGGTTCCGGTGGCGCGATGCATGAATCATGCCATATGTGCAGTTCACTGGACGGAGACACACTTCCAGGAGGTGGCGGCGCCGGCGCCGGCTAACGCGGTGGCTTTTCATACCCCTCTGGATGGCGGAGGCTCCTTGCCTCTCTCCTACCCCAGCTACCAGTCGACACTCCGCACCTTCACCGAAAGGGCTGGACTCGATCCCACCACTGTCTCCTCTCACTCACTCCAACGTAGCAGGTGCACATACCTGTCGATGTGCGGAGCAACGATCCAGGAGCTCCGAACCAGGGGTGATTGGCAGACTGACACTGTCTTCACCTACCTCCAGACCCCCCCTTATGATAAGGATCATCAATGATATGAGGGTGGCTACCTCATTGGCTGCCTCACACCCTGAAACAATGGAGTTTTAACTTGAGATGAGACTACTATGTTCTGAGAGACATTTGTTTGGGGGATCCTTGGGATCTTGGCTATTAATCCTTGAGCCAGTTATTAAAGACAAACCAAACTTACTCTCTCTCCTATGTTCTTTTGTGTACCGGGAATTTATATATATATATAATATTTATACATACACATATATTCATATATAAAAATGTATATATAAGCAAATCCTAAGGGATTCACGATAACAAGGTAACACGATCCGCGATGAAACTATGTGCTTGCAACCACCCACAGGCCATTAAAAAGATCCCCTCTAAGCTACCACCAATCCCGCCGGAAAAAAAAACACCATAAGCCTCCAATACCTGAGCGTACATGTTTATGGATTCATCTTATTCAGAATCTGAGCCGGAATGAATAACTTGTTAATGAAGCCTGGTAAAAAACAAAACATAAAAAAAGAACCATATTCCATAGATTAGTTTGTCAGGTCGACTATTATATATGTATATACATACATATATGATGAAAGGGTTGTTTATTTTGACGGGGTGCTTGTCAAACTTCATCAAGTTGGATGACAACAAAACGACGTCCATTTGACGAGACACCGGTATCCTTGTCCCGCAATGTGGAGGATCCATCACCCCCCCCCCCCCCCCCCACACACACACACACCTTCTCGCCTGACACCAACACCAGCTTACTTCTCACTACACCAGACGTGATGGCCCAATCGGTAGAGCGCAGGTTTCCCGTGCGGGAAGTCGGGAGTTTGAATCCCGGCCGAGTCAAACCAATGACGTACAAAATTGATGCTTGTTGCTGCCCTAGCCTGGCGTTTTGCATTACTAAGATAGCATAGGAAAAGGTATCTACAAGACAGGCGGCCCCCTTATCAGAGACTCCAACACCAGCACCAGAGGGCACTCCCTGAAGCTGAGGAAGCGGTACTCCAGACTGGACCTGCGACACAACTTTTTCGGCTTTAGGGTGGTTGACCTGTGGAATGACCTGCCGGAGAGTGTCGTAGCAGCAGAGTCGGTGAACTGTTTCAAGTCCCGATTGGATGCATACTGGTCAAGCATTACATATATCTTGGAGCCAGTGACAGTTGCTGCGATCGACCACATCTGAAGAACTGTCTCCATTTCTATTAATTAAGAGCGGCTAACAGGTCCAAGGCCTATTATAGCTGTATCCTATTGATTGATTGATTGATTGACTGGTTAGCTCAGTATCAGGATAATGTAACTGATTGGGATCTCGGGTTATGGTCCTAACGGCCTGATCTTCCAGTAGGGCAGGACAAGTCGGTAACCATCTTGATATGACTATAGATGTTGCTAGGATGAAAGACCCCCACAACCAACCAAGCAACTTTACACTAGTTCCATAGGAGCTTTAAACTCGTGGCTCCCCCACCGGCGACACACAAAACCTAATAGTGTAATATTATATCGCCCTATTGAAATAGACTCAACATCAAGGATATGTCACTTAGAGCATCGATATAATATATGTAAGTATATATATATATATATATGTATATATATATATATATATATATATATATATATATACATAAAGAGAGAGAGCATGCCTGCAATTGCACGCACTGAGTAATGCTTTGCTCAGACTGCGCCGATTTCGTTGTCCGGGCATTCTTATGACAACGCGACTGAGCAGGCCTTGTTAATGCAATAAATTAATAATTATGTGGGCCAATTGCAAATTCTACTATGAAGTAAGCTCTCAGATCAGTTAGCGTGTAAAGTTAGTTGTATCCATTTCGATTCAGTTCTATAACACCACTATGGTGAACATGCATTGTCCTAATATGCTCTGCAATGCTACGAGGACATAAAACACCAACATTCTACCGGCATCACACAGTTCGCAATTGATTTAACAATTATTTCCCAACGAAACCAACTGCTGTTTTCTTAAGACCTCATGTAAGTGATAATATACAAAAGAAAGCACCCCAAAAAAAACCCAAAACACCCCAATAAAATCGACCCAGTGTTAGGATGGGTGTCAAAGAACTGTCGACAGTCGGCGGTAGTTGCAATCGAATCAAGTCTGGTATAGTCGACCCAGTTATCGCCCATTATAAAAGCTATGTCACCCACGGATGCCACAAGTACCCGCTTCCTGTAGGGGAGGTCGAGGGATTACTCCTCTGCCGAGTCAAATAGAAGACTAACAACATATATCCTATCACCACTTTGCCTGGTGCTCGGCATTATCAGGATAGGTAAAGGTCATGGGTAGGGCAGTTATCCAGTGTAGTAGTATATTGTTGTTAATTTTTGTTTTATTATCCTATCAAAATCGAAGGTCATATCAGGATGGGTACCAACTTATGACAGTGCTCACTCATGATGACTTTATAGTGCTGTCCCACTGGAAGACCAGGCCTCTGGCAGCATGACCTGATATCCCACACAGTCACATTATCCTGATACTGTGCTAACCAGTCCTTGCCCTATCCTAGTAATACCAAGCACCATCCTAGGTAGCGACAAGTATCAATTTAGTAAGTCACTGGTTTGACTCCACCTTCCGAAAGGGAAGCCTGCGCTTTACCGATTCGACCACTGCGTCCTGTGTGTGGTAGTATGGTTCATAGGAATAAGGTGAAGCAGGTAGAAATACCTAGATCTCACACCACGACCTCTCGGGCGGAAAGTGAGCGCTCTACCCAGTCGATCATTTCATCCTAAAGATCTGGGCATGGATAAGAAGTGGGCATGCGCACTCCCGTAGCTCATTTATTGATGGCAAAATGTAGGTCACCGACAAGGACAGAAATAAACTTCGGGCGTGGAGAGCGCCTTGGTGCGACCCTTTCCCATTGTCAACGTGGTTTGAGGCCTGTCAGTCTCAGCCCATCCTCTCAACCCACACCAACCAGAGTTGTGCTTGTTGTGTAGGTCCTAAAACCAGCTGACCTTTCCGTCGTCATTTACACCATACGTATCTAACACATGGAACCCGTACCCAAATAAGTTTGTTTGTATTGGGTAAAACATCCGAGCAACATCTGAGGTCATATTAAGATGGGTGCTGATTTGAGACAGTGCGAACTCATGGCGACTTTATACTTATAGTGCTGACCTAGTTGGAATCTGGGCCACCGACACCAGGACCAGATATTTCACTCCGTCATATTATCCTTAGACCGATCACACCAGTCATTGTCATATCCCAGTAATGTCGAGCACCGGGCTAAGTAGTGGTAATAATATGTTTTTTCCAGTCTTTGATTTGATTCAGCCATGGTTTGAACTCATAGGAAGCCAGTCAGCACTTACTGATTCGGCCATTCCGCTCAGTCATAAGCTGTGTTCACATGGACAAAATGTGAGGGGAATCACACAAATCGAATCAGGTGAGGCGAATTAGCGGCCCGTTAACACGGGCAGTACTTGGGCCGGAAATCGAATGCTGTGCATGAGCAAGTCCAGACTAACCAGCGCCAGTTTGGGTTTGTCGACGTCGGCCGAGAGAGTGTGGGTTCGACCTAGATATGTATTTAATGAATCGTATTGGTTTGGAACGGTCAAAACTTCTGCTGGGCAGTGAAACCCTAAAAATAAATGTTGAAAAAAATATCTGTGCATAGATAGCGGTTTCATTAATTAAATTATATTATATGCGCTTTTGATCGACCGGAAAGTCAACAAAGGTTAATCCGCCTCAGTGCGTTCACACGGACAAAATAAATCGCCTCACAGAAATCGCCTCACGTAAACTACCTCGCTAGGTGGTTTACAGGATCCGCATCACGTGAATCGAATCAGCCCTAATCCGCCTCAGACACGCGTTCACACGAGAAATGTGAGGCGAACTATACAAGTCGGTTTCTACGAATTGATTTACATCGCCCGTGTGAACACGGCTATAGTCAACTGACATTTTGTCGTCTGGGAAACAGACATCACTAGTTTCTGAATGTGCCCTGATATATCTAATGGAGTTATGTGTTGTCTATATCTAGTATATGCTGGTTATCTTTTGATGATTAGCTCATGATTTTGAGTTTCTGTCATTTTCTGAGATAAATATATTAGGTTGATCGCTCGCTATAATATACCCTTTAGTTTGAAGTAACTTTTATTTTAACTGGCTAACTTTTGAGATATTTGAAGTGTAACAATGCAAAATTAATTTTGGCAAGCACACCAAAACTCTAACTCCATAGGCTTCCGCAGTAACAGGTTCTAGTAAAGTACCCCAGTATTCCCTTATCTGTGCTGATGCATGTTTAATAAATGCGCCAGTATCTAAGTTAGATATGTAGAGTAAAATCTAGATAACTGCTTTGGTTTTGAAAATTTGAAGTTTTCATTGGACAATGCAGCTTGAAGTAATTATTATTCTGACTGACGTTCTGGGGTATTAAGACCTCTTATATAGTTTGATGAAATGTCCTGTTAGATGCCTACACCTCAGAGGCCTGGGCGAGTCAAACACCATATTAGGCTTATAAACTGTTAATTACGAGGGGATTACCTTCCTAAATTTAGGCTATTTTAATCAATAATATCCTGAAATTTTAATATATTTGAATAATAATTGACCATAAAATAACAATAATAAGTAATATAACACTGACAGTCGACCGATGTGGGTTTTTTTTTATCGACTACATTGGTCCCTAGGCATGTTTGTTGTTAACGTCAACACTGAAATATTGTCCTTATGGCATATCTGAAAAATTACTGAATATATATATATAGAAGGGAAGATGGGCTTTACATGCAGTGTGAATATCAATAACCGAAGCATTTTCAACACCAATTATGCACACAGTGACATGTATATCATAGATAAAGAGTGCAAGCAGTCATATCGCAGTGAGAGTAACCTCTTAATAAGTTCCTGCATTAAAGCGCTAGGTATCTATGTTGGCTACATGAATTGGTGATGACAACCACAACGCCAAAATGAGAAGGAAATTGTTGACAAGGGCAGCGGAGCATAAATAACCGAACAAAAATAATCCACCTCAGTCTCGATATTATCTTTAGATGCGGTTCAGTGCTGGTTGGGGTTATTGAGAAATATCCTCCAGGCTTGCAAAGCCTTTCACAGCTTTAACAGAGATGCGAGATAAGAAAATATACATACACACACATCCCGCAGATGTTCAGATTTGAATGGTCGAGAATCATTCATGAATTACCTAGATACCATCTCTCCATCTAAAGAGGGATTTGCCTCCCTCCCCGAGTTGCCTAAAGCGAAGGAGAAAATGATTCTCATGTTTTGCTTAAAGCTGCATAGTCCGATGAAAATATCAAATTTTCAAAACCAAAACAATTATCTAAATTTGATTCTACATATCTAACTTAGGTACTGGTTCACTTATTAAACATTTGTCGCCACATAGAAGGGAATACTGAGGATATTGAATAGAACCTGTTACTGCAGAAGCCTATGGGGTCAGAGTTTTGGCAAGCTTGCCAAAATTAATTTTGCATGGTTCCACTTCAAATATCTCAAAGGTTAGCCACTTAAAATAAAAGTTACTTCAAGCTAAAGTAAGATATATAATAACGATCAAGCTAATGTTTTTATCTCAGAAAATGTCAGAAACTCAAAACCATCGGACTATGCAACTTTAAACAGCGTTGCCCCTTTGAATCCAATTGCTGTCTCTAATATGCCAGTACTATATAATTAGGCAATATAAGTAGGGTATTTTTGCTTGGGATTAGTTTCTCTTAATGGTGATCGAACGCTGTGACCGATTTAGGAAGACGCTGGATGGCTTACCGTGCAAGAAGTCGCGGGTTCGAATCCCAACCGAGTCAATCCAATGACTTGCAAAATAGATATTTGTCGCTTTTAGCCTGGTGTCTGGTATTACAAAGATGGAGCAAGGACTGGCTTGCTCAGTAGAAAGATACTGTGATTGAGTTGGATATCGGGTCATGGTGGCGGCAGCCCGGTCAACTCGCAGAGCAGCACTATAAAGTCGCAATGGGTGCGCACTATCACAAGTCAGTACGCCTCCTGGTATGACCTTAGATGTTGCTAGGACTCAAAACCACAACAAACAGACCCCTGGTATGGTGGTGATGACAAAAGATTATTATTTTCTGTATTGAATACAGATCTTAAAGCGAGATAAAATAATAATACAAAAGTTAAATGTAAAGGAAAAGATTAGATTCTTTTACCACAGAGTCAATTTCTTGGAGAGGGGTAGATAATTTATTGCGGTGGGAGCATTTCTTGCTAACCAGTGTAGTTCAGTGGTCGGTACAGAGGATGTACTGCTATCTTTACACCATACACCCCCCCCCCCCCACACACACACACGCGTCTGCAGGGTCAGTGTAGGCCAATTACTGTGCACCGTGGTTAGCTTGTTCCCGGCTGCTTCTTGGCCATTTTCTTTTCTACAATGCAGGAAGATGGTACATAGCTCTTTTAGAAAGGTTGTTTAACCTGTTGCCTTTAAGGATTTTTCATAGTTATTTTTAGTTAAGCATATTATTAGCTTGATAAATACCTCCCATACTTTAATTCTGAGTAAATTATATAATAATAATAATAGACTAACTTTTGAAACATTTGGAGTGGAACGTGCATGCACAGCAGTTGAAGCCAAGTGCAATATGCTACTGCTATGTCATGTCAACACCCGCGACTTTTACCATATTTTCAAGTGGAAAGCTACAAGAAAATAATGAATGGGTACACCAGTATCTAAATTGAATCTGGAGAACCAATATTATGCTTCCATCTGATTATGAAGATTTACTAGCAGTGTGCTATGCCTCATCCCAAAGGCTAAGTAAGACAGTCTCACTTCGACTTTGAGTAAACTTCTCCATTAATAGCCACACAATTCCTGGTTACCAAACCTTTTTTTCCCGGCCATGAGTCACCTGTATTAGTTATGCCGCGTACTACAGTAGAAGTGCTGACAGGTAGGTGTTCTAAATTTGACAAATACTCACAGGTGTTTTTGACATTTCCGCTCAGTGCCACTGCTGCCGCTCTGACCACTGCCACCTGCTGCGAGTGCTGGCTGGCAGCTGATAAATGGTGCATAATCTGACCTACCACAGTGTCTCGGAACTGGCATTATTACGACAACAACCACCGCATTTATTTATGTTAATCTGTGTCGTTAATAGCAAAGGGGGATCTCAGTTTGAGTAATTTATTTTGATTTGCCGTCTCGATGTCCCCCTCCCCCTCCGCTGCTCCGACATGTATGAATATTGACTTTTTCTTTTATTTATGTTCAACCAGTGTACACTAACATATTTGTTTCTTTGTTGTTGTTTTACGTCATAGCAACATCTAAGGTCATATCAGGATGGGTACCGACTTATGACAGTGCACACTCATGGTGACTTTATAGTACTGCCCCACTGGGACACCAGGCCACCAGCACCATGACCTGATATCCCACTCAGTTACATTATCCTGACACTGAGCCAACCATTCCTGGCCCTATCCCAATAATGCCGAGCGCCAGGCTAGGAAGTGACAAGTATCAATTTTTAAGTCATTGGTTTGACTCGACCAGGATTCAAACCCACAAACTCATGGCTTCGGGTCTCCGGATCTCCCAAAAAAGGAGACGGACGCTCTACTCATTTGGCCATACATATTTAGCATTTAGCAATTATATATTTATAAAGTTAGGCTAAGACATAAGACAAACATCAGTATGGGTTGATCAATTTAATGCTAGATCTTGGCTAGGATAATTGCCTAGCCGGTTACAAGTTTGAAAACCCGGTGCGAAATGGCCGAGCAGCGGGTCGCAGGGCACCAACACACAGTGGCACTGCAGTAGCGCACAGAGGGATTGATCACATAGAGCCGTGATATGCCAATACACATATTATTCATCATTAAATACCCGACACATTACTGGGCAGTAATAATTAGCATAATAATAAGGATAAGCCGCTCCACCTTTTTATATAATGATAATAATTATCCTGTCTATAAAGTTAGGCTACGCTCGAGAACATAAGACAAACATCAGTATGGGTTGATCAATTTAATGCTAGATCTTGGCTAGGATAATTGCCAAAGGAGATGCTCGCATATCCCCCCAACCCTAATAATGATGAGTTGAAGCCAGAATAGCGGCCACCCGCATATCGCTAATAATACGAGATGATAATGGGGTATTAATATAATCATATAGGGTATCCGATACCCAATCACCCCTGGTGCGAATCTCCTCAATAGATGCACCTGACATGTGCAAAAAAGTACAACCACCCCTTCGTAGCGAATGGGAACTTAATTTGGTAGTATCAATACCTGCTTTTGAAGCAAATAATTTCAAAATGCCTTGATATGTCTCATAATTAATAGGCGTCAGTTCATTTTGACCCATTGGTATCTGAAATGCAGCAGATTCCATAGGAGCTGGGAAGTGCTGGAAATGCAACTCCATCCAGTACACAGCGCATAGCGCCCTATCCGCACACCTTGAAATAGGAATCTCAAGTAAATGCTCCTTAAATTGAATTGTTTTCGAGCGCCTTAGGGTTATTATTAACCCCCAGTCATGGAAGTGGAAATCCTTCCTTAGCAATGTGGAGTCAGATTTAGTTACCTGACACTTACGGAGTAGACCCCTAAAAGAACAAAAAATAGATCTATGCTTTGCAATGCTACTAGGACATAAAACACCAACATTCTACCGGCATCACACAGTTCGCAATTGATTTAACAATTATTTCCCAAAGAAACCACCTGCTGTTTTCTTAATACCTCATGTCAGTGCTAATATACAAAAGAAAGCACCCCAAAAAACCCCAAAACACCCCAATAAAATCAACCCAGTGTTAGGATAGGTGTCAAAGAACTGTCGACAGTCGGCGGTAGTTGCAGTCGAATCAAGTCTGGTATAGTCGGCCCAGTTATCGCCCATCATAAAAGCTATGTTACCCACGGATGCCAGAGGTACCCGCTTCCTATAGGGAAGGTCAAGGGATTACTCCTCTGCCGAGTCAAATAGAAGACTAACAACATATATCCTATCACCCCGCCATGCCACATGGCCTCGATTGGACGTTAAATTCGAAAAGATTGCCCTTAGCATGTGCAGTAGCATAGGAATAGCTCTCTTTGGAGTATCGCCCTTTACCCTCCGTATGCCCCTTAATGTCGAGGACACAGCGAAATTTGAATAATTAATAGGAGGCTCTCCATGTGATCGCAAAAAGTAATTCAGGCCACTTAAATAATTCTGGATGGAGGAATATTTTAAAGATCTGGTTAACCAGGTCGCATATAATGCCACTTGTTCATCAGAACAAGGAATCGGTGAGCGACAGGGGTGAAAGCACTCAACAAATTCCATATACTTATTAACTTGCGAAGTATGCGTCAATGTTGAATTTTAAAAATAATTCTGTAACTGGAATGCTTTCTGTTCGTCCCTCAACTTCGCACATCCTGCAATAAATTCAAAGGTGTAGAAAATATATCACTACAACAAACAGAATTGTCAATAATCAAATCAGCAAACCTTGTCCGACTATTAGGTTCATTTAGTCTACTCAGAGCATCACAAAATTTATTCAGTTTGCTCCTAATGTATATCGATTGAATAGTAAAATTATTTTGTACGGAGGACCAGAACAACTGTCTAATATAGTACATAATTTGGCTGCTCTTCGAGCGCCCCGTATTAATAGCTGTACTTATGACTGTATTACTAGTTATGAATAATACATTTTTATCCTTCCAGTCTTTCTCCCATCTCTGAACTGCAGCATATATCGCCCATAGTTCCTGCACATTCATATGCTCATCGCATACTTTACTGTCCGTCCGGACCTTGTGGTGACCAGCATAATTATGCACAGCTAATTCATCCGATTTCGTAAACGAGCCTACCAGCCAGTCTATAGCGTATAATGCACCATATCCCCATTTTGATGCATCACTGTAAATCGCCTCCATTGGTGCAAACTGCTCTAATATTTTAGCTTTACCATTGAAAGATCTTGCAAAGGTGAGCCACCAATCTAGGTCTTCCTTAATGCCTTTAGTTAACCTGACCTTATAATAAGATTTTTTTAGACGTCCCAACAGTCCATAAATTCTCCTAGAGAAGGTTCTGCCGCTTTTACTCACTTTTGAACAGTGTGCAAGAAGACCTCCCACCTGTTCTAACTCTTTTTTGGTAGCTTTATTCCTCCCCTTTAGCTTATATAATATGTCAATAGTTTTCTTTAGCTTATCTTCAGGCAAAGTTAGCTCTAGTTCAACACTATCGATAAATATTCCCAGAAACCAAACTTTAGACTCTGCAGCAGTTACCTTCTTGTAATTAATAAAGAAGCCAATTCTTCGCAAAATTGACATAACAGTCCACTGATATGCCATTGCCTCCTCCTTTGAACGTGCGACTATACAATAGTTGTCCAAATAATTAACGACTGTCTCCATGCCCTCCCTAACCGCACATCTAACGGTAAAGTCCAAAATCCTTGAAAATATGTAAGAGCTGGACGAAAGCCCCATGCACAAGCGGTTATCACAATAGTAGGTATTTAAGCCATCATCACCAGGAGGTCCCAACAAACCCTGCCTATGTCTGTCATCCGGATGAATCGACACTGCTCGATAAGCATTTTTAATGTCAATAGTGCACAAATAGTCACCGCATTGCAAAATATGAACTACATCATCAATAGATTTATAAAAATCTTTTTTTGGCAATTTCTCCTGTATTGTTATTCACCGAATACTCCGGCCTGCTACAGTCTACCACTATACGTCCCCCACCATCATCCTTCGGTACCACAAAAACACCATGTGTACAAGTTGGTGTCTCGACTGACTTTGATATTATATTTTCCTGAAGTTCATCACTAAATTCATCAGCAATCAATTTCTTATGCTCCACTGAACATCGATTATTTCTAGTTAATTCATAAGCAACAGCACAACTTTAATTTATTACTCTAAAACCAAAAACAACACCTGATAACATAAACCACCAATCCTCGTCTATCTCCCCCCGGAAAAAACACTCGACAAACACCCTGCAAGGCCTCAGTTGACTGGGAACTCCCGCGATATAATGTGCACAATTACATAAACCATATACACATTTAACTGTAATTATATATTGTACAGGCCTGCATATCATTGTTTCAAATAATGTAACTAATAATTCACCATTGTCATAGTTTTCTACCAACAAATTGTTCTTTTTCCCTAACCCATCCGGGTAGGTCCAAACCAAACCGTTCAGTCCTGCATTGTCACCCAGCCGAACGTTCTGAACATTCTCAGCTGCTGCGTAGACACGTGATACATTCCCCACATGTACACGCCCCCCCCCCACAGCACCCACCGCCGGCTGCTCCGCAATTAGCTCAGGAATGTTGTTCGTCATTCCAATGCACTTACCTCTGCACGCATCATTAACTGCAACCAATTGCCTCACGGGTCGCATATTCCGAAGATCTTGAATAGACAATTTCGGCTGAATTTTCTTTCTTCATTCTCTACACTTATACCGTTTGTGATTTTTTGAGCCGCACTTCGAACGCTTATGCTCATAATTACACTCCTCCGTCCTGCTGCACCCATCATCGCCATTCCACTGATAACAACAGCGCATTGGCCTCAAACCAGACCCAGCGCCCTTCTTGCTGAACGAACTAGCAGCGCCCGCCTTGCGCACCTTTGCATTCTGTGTGCCATAGTGAACCGCACTTTCACCAGAATTCACTTTGGCAAACGCCGCCATTCCAATTTGCTCCACAGACTTTTGCACAGCAAGCGCGTAGTCTATGTGCGCCAAATCTTTAAAATAGTCGTCCCTAGCTCTTACACAAATGAACACAATATGCTCTATAATAGCCCTATAGTCAGCTATTGCTAGCTCCGGGATATCCAAACCCCAAAGCCCCGTTGATGCCACGACCTCATATCCATTCAAACGTCGCACCTCCTTGCCAGCCACTGTATAGCGCTTTAAAGCCCACTTACTGCGCCTCCTCCTACTTGAACTGCTGTCACTGTGGCTGCGCGTTCGTCGTCGTCCACTTTCGCCTCTAGTGCGCACCCTGGAGCGCCTAAAGTTCGAAAAGCCTGCAGCGTTTCCCACTGTGAATGGAGACGAACCACCCACATTCCAAATGGGCGCCGGCAGCCCAAGGTCTCCAAGGTCATCATCGCACATTCCAGTCGTCGTCCCGCCAGCTGGTCGTCCCGCAACGCCTGAAGTTCCCTCCTGCGCATCTCCAACACCCCGAGCCTTATCTCCGACTCAAGCCTTGCAATGTCGTCCATCACACTCTTCTCCCGGTTGTCCACCGTCAATGCTGCCAAAGACTCGTCCACTACCTCCACCTCCCCATCGTCTGCTGGCTTTTTTCCCTTAGTAGCCATGGCTGACTGACGCATCGTCCTCCTCTCCTGTTGATATGCCACACAAGTTTCCTTATCGTCCTTCCTATGACACTCGCCACACTCATGACAAAATACCATGTCGCACTCACTTAGGAAATTGACGAACAGCTGGCAGACGACAGGCAGACAGCAGGCAGGCGACAGATGACCGACGAACCGACAGCAAGACGAGAAGGTGCGCTCAGTTTGAAAACCCGGTGCGAAATGCTATATATATGGCGTATAAAGGTTATGCAAATATTATTGTGAATGGAATATAAAACTCCCCATATGACACTGCGTTACGGAGGGGCAGGAGGGTGCCGTTTGAGTGACCTCGAGGGCGGGGGACCTGCTCTGAACCACTATAACCTGCCCCGCCATCAGCCTCGGTCTGGTCAGTATGGTCAGTATGCCACTGTCGTCCGGAAATTTGCTTTGAGTGGACATGTTGCTCACAGCTGCTCACACCTGTTCACCACGTGTTCTCCATGGCGATGGAGAATTGCAGTGCCTGCGGGGAGGAACATGAACCTCCCCGAGGTGGAAAGTGCAAGCAAGCTAAGTTGGTGCTCCCTGCAAAGAAGGTGAAGATGGAGAATGTGGAGGGCTCTGAGGAGGAAGGAGCGGGAGCACCGGCTGCTGATGGCTCACTGCCTGCCACCACTAAGTTGGCCAGGCATAGGAGAGAGTCACGGCGGTCCAAGCCTATCGTGGCGGGGGTCGAGGACGAGGACGAGTGGGAACTCCGCACATGTTTGGAGCAGAAGGCGTGTGAGAAAAGAAAGAAAAAACTTAAATCAGCGCTGGAGGAGTCGGAGATGTCAAGCGGATCGGACAAGCTCACACCCAATAAATAGCAGTATAGCATAGAAACCAATCTGACCCCAAAATAAAATATTTTCCACAGAAAGCTTGACATTTTTATGACATTTCATATACCACTTGCTTTATGAGCAGTAGTGATAATAATTTGAAACCTTATTGCTATGGTTTTGTCTTATTTTGTGATGATTAAAGAGAAAAGCAGAAAAATATTAGCAAGGTAACAGTCCAAGGGTAATCAACAATTTTACTCAAATGTTTGGCTCAAATTTCAATGTTTAGGGGCAATTTCAGGATTTATCTTTTACTAAACCATAACTGGGTCCATGCATAGAGTGTCAAATGGTGAAAATACTTCCTGTACTGTATCTGTACTCAGTGTTTGAGACAGAGTTTCATAGTACTTGCAAGTGAAACGAAATGTTACGATGTTAATGACTCTAGAAAAGGTTAACTATTTCATAATTTTTATAATTTTTTTAGAAATAAATGTCTTCAACTTAATGAAGACATTGTATATGACCATTTGAAGTGAAATGTGCTGTTGGTCAGAGGTTTTTATAAAGTTTGTGACACTTTATTTTCAATGCTGTTGGCAATGTCACAAATTAGTGATATCATTTTCTATTTGTTTAGCTACATCCATCCCAATAAGATACATAATACACAATATTAACATTTACTTTTGATCTAAAATATCTCCCACATTATTGGGTGAAATGATGAAATCTAAATATTGACACTCCAATAATGGGTTTCTTTGAAATATGCATTTCAAGTAGACTACCTCAAGTGGTACACAGTTTCTGAGAACGACCCATATACGCTTTGGGTGATCGACCAAAATGGCAGCGATCGGGCGGCGGGCCACGCTATTGAAGTGTTTTCAGATTGTTTACAAGGTAAATGTTCTTGTGTTTACATGATTCAAGGAGCTGTAGCTCAGCTAAAGCCATGTAGAGTGTTTGCAGAATGTATGTGTAGGAGTGATACGGATCAAGATTGGGATTATATACTGCGAGGAGTCTGTTTTGAGTTCAAAGTGATCGACGCAACATGTGTGAGCTCCTACACAAGGGGGAATTATCCATCAGTGGCAGTAGGTGACGTGGGCGTGGAGATGTCTGTCAGGCTGCATCGAGAGATAGAAGCGGGTCTACTAACAGTAGTGGACGTGCCATGTGAGTGTATACATGCTCTGGGGTGTGTGCCAAAGGGGCACAATGACTTCCAGGCTATAGTAGATTACTCTAGCCCAGAGGGTGTGTGTGTGAATGACCACACATTGGGTTGTAGAACTAATTTTTTCTATAACTCAGTAGAGAGGGTGACAACCATGTTGAGGATGGGGGACTATTTAGCAACGATAGATATCAGTAATGCCTACAGGGCAGTCAACACCCACCCACCTTCGAGGGTAAGGGCTTAGTGTGGGATTTTGGTGATGGGCTAGTGCATTTGATAGACAACAGGCTCTGTATGGGGCTGAGCAGCAGCCCGTACGTTTAACAAAAAATTAGCGACTTCGCAGTGAGATGTTTGGCGAGGGAAGGTTTTAGTGAGTGTGTGAATTATTTAGGTGACTTCTGTATAGTAGGTCGTGATGCAGCCTCATGTGCAGCCGTCCAGAGAATCCTAGTGGCGATCCTCAGACGGATGGGGTTCTTTATCAGCTTTAAGAAGCTCATCCCTCCCATGATAGATACTCGGTTTTTGGGAATAGATATAGACGCTGGGGAGATGGAGCTCAGACTCCCACTAGATAAATTAGAGAAGCTAAGGCTGCTGTTGAAGTCCTTTTTGGAAAGGAACAGGGTGACTGATGGGAGATGGGGGGCTTGGGAGGCGTTCTTGCACACTGTTGCAAGGTCATACATGGGGGAAGGACGTTCTCCAGGAAGGTTTATGATTTAATTACATCTGTCAAATGTTCAAATTTTAAAGTGAGGCTGAATGCAGATTTTAAATCTGATTTAAAGTGGTGGCTGGAATTCACAGCCAAGTTCAATGGTAGGGCAGGTATCATTCCGTCGCCCTCGCCCCTGGTCTCGGTGTATAGTGATTCATCGCTTTATGGTTTCAGGGCTACACATGGAGGCGACTGGATTGCGGGCTGCTTTGTCTTTGAGGAGGCGAAGGCCGCCCAGCAGTGGTTGGGCCACCATCTCGTTTACGTAGACGATATAGGTTGCAGGACAGATAATATAAACGTATTAGAGTTGTGGCCAGTTTTGGATGCTGTCAGGAGGTGGGGTCCCGAGTGGAGGGACAGAACCTTGGTATTTGTAACTGACAATACTCAGGTGAAGGCTGCCCTGAATTCTGGGACAAGCAGGAATAGATCATCCATGGGGTGGTTGAGACTAATATTTTGGGCGTCGGTCCAATTCAATTTTGATGTGCAGTCGGTTTATATAAGGTCCAAACACAACGTGGTCTGTGATAATCTGAGTAGGCTAGGCGAGTTAAAAAATATTGCTAGGATAAGGGATGTTGATCAGGCAGAAGCTAAGTGTTGTCACCATATATTCAATTGTTGATTCTTATTCAGACTGGGAACTATTGGCGGCTGAGCGCCGCAGATTCGAGAGGAGCCAGTACGTGGTGTCTACACAGTTGACTAGGTTGGTCTAGGTGAAGGCGTATCTGGACTTTTCCAACGTCTTCAGGGACAGGTTGGACCCATATCCATATGACTCAAACCATGTCTGTTTATATATTACTTACCTCATCAGGTGGTTGTGTTATTCGTCGATAAGAAATTACATGAGTGCCCTAAACAACCACCTAAAGGATCTGGCAATGACACCGATTGACTATGATAACCATGAAATCAACAAATGTATGGCAGGTATAAAGCGTATAAAGGGGGTTGGGGTTAGCCAGGCTGCCCCGCTCCTACCTGCAAATCTTTTACAAATGTGTCCCACCAAGGGACACACTGCGGTTAGAGCGGCGATGCTCTTGTCGTTCTGGGCCTTGCTGAGGAAGGCTCACGTGATAGAGTCGGACACTGCCTTAAAGAGGGGCGACATGGTCTTCCATCCATGTGGGGCTAATGCTGCACATCCGTAAGTCAAAAACAATTCAATTTAAGCAAAAGGTTCACCTCATTCCAGTGACCAAGGTGAGGAATGTGCAGTTGTGTGCAGTGTATTGGATCGAGAAGCACTTTATGGAGTACCCGGCCCCTGTGGATGCTCAAGCCTGGTGAGGGAGAAATATTCCTCTCACAGCCTGCGGAGAGGAGGAGCTACCTTCCTCCGGTTATGTGGCACTATGATCGCAGAGATCAAAGAAAGAGGTTACTGGGAGTCGGATGCTGTTTATCTCTACCTCAAAGCCTCCATCCCCAAAAGTCTCATGAGGGATTTGCGGGTAGCGATGTTGTTGGACACCATTGTGATCTGAGTCATGCCTCAGTTTATAGCTGGTTTGGGTGGTTATGTGATGCTATGATCACAGAGATCAAAGAAAGAGGTTACTGGCAGTCAGATGCTGTTTATCTCTACCTCAAAGCCTCCATCCCCAAAAGGTTCATGAGGGATGTGCGGGTAGCGATGTTGTTGGACACCATTGTGATCTGAGTCATGCCTCAGTTTCTAGCTGGTTTGGGTGTTATTGGGTCTTTTGTGTACCAGCCAGAGCTTAGGTCAAGAGCTCTCACCAAACTAATTACTATTGGCTTGTCTCTTCCTTGTAATGATCAATAATGTGGTATATAAAGGTTATGCAAATATTATTGTGAATGGCATATAAAACTCCCCATACGACACTGCGTAAGGGAGGGGCAGGAGCGTGACGTTTGAGTGACCTGGAGGGCGGGGGACCTGCTCCGAACCATATACATATACTCCATGTCTCATGCCTATATATATGGTGTACAGAGTTATATATAGGATAGACAGAGCAATATGTACACCGTCAGATGATCTTCAACCGAAAATGTATATGTGTGTGTGATATAATAATAATAATCATAATCCTGCTGTCGGTCGTGATGCGACAAAAACTGCTTTCATTACTTGACTGCCGCTCTCCATTTAGCTCTCTGCTGTGAGAGTGATGTCCATGAGTCGGTCTTAATGTCTACATTTCATGAAAGCTGCCTGCAAAAGTGTTGAAGTGCTGCTGGCTTTTGAAAGTTACCAGCAGCACTCTCTCGGGGAGCAAATAGAGGTTTCACACCGGCAAGAACATGTCCAGACAGACGCAAAACTATTCGTCCCTTCAGTGGCTGGTCAGGAGATGTTGGGAGTTCCATACATCAACAGCCCTTGATGCTGCCTCAGTGACATGGTTTTCTGTTCAGGGTTTGCTCCCTTAGCCTTCGGTTCTGTCACGAACCTGTACCACAAGGCAGTGGTTTACAACTCTTCAGGGAAGGGACGTCAAACTCCCTGAGGTATTGCAATACCTGCATACCATGTGTGATGTACCAGAGCGATATATACATATATATTCATAGCTTGACTTGCTGGAGCCGGGTGTGTAGCTAAGGTTGCTCCGATACTCTTCCCTGCAGCATGAGAGCTGACATGCTATCTACCCAATTCTAGGATTGCTTCACTACTATGCTATATAGCACGGCTGCATATTGGGAGAAAATCAATGTTCTTTTAGTTTGATATAACCTTCATAGTAAATGACTAACCTTGAAGGCGGTTTTACACAATCATATTAATCATATATATGTGCTCTATAATCTATTATGGGAATATAAACAAGGACACTATCTATATTCAGTTCCCTATGTAATAGTATATTCACTGTATCCTATCTAACTGACCCTGTGTAGTACAATATTGGCCACACTGGCGCCACCTGTGAGGGGCTCTAAGCACTGTATGCCAGCTGTGTCTGGCCGTTATGGCATATAGACCCGTCGGGATGATCAAACATGCAAAATTAATTAATGTTGGTATACATGACGAGATGTTGCACACCATATACTTCAACAGTTACCGGTTGTATTAAATGGACTTAGCATGTCTTTCTACACAGCAACAAGTAGTTAGTTAGTTGGATATGTAAGATCAAATCTAAGTAAATGTCTTAGTTTTGAAAATATGCAGCTTTAATGTAAACGACATCAGCATTGGACTCGATATCGAATAACAAGGAACATCTTGTGTCAGTGGCAAAGTCGAACATTTTCACAGTTTCACTGAAAGATGTGATCGGGATTGTGGATCCCCGATCAATGCGAGTAGATCGGGTAGTGTGAGACAAGCTTGACTTGTTTTCATGCACACATAAACCCATATATGATCATTCCATATACTACTTATGGTTACCATCAAGAAGAGCTGCACCACATTAGGGATATTAACATTGTAAACTAAACCCGACTCCAGCACTAGTTACACCTCTTATCATGGACATGTTGGTTCATGTACCATTTCAATTGCATAAATATCCAATTATACCACCAGGTGCGTGGCCGAATCGGTAGAGCGCAGGCCTCTGGTGCGGAAGATCGGGAGTTCAATTCCCGGTCAAGTCAAACCAATGACTTACAAAACTGATGCTTGTCACTTCCTAGCCTGGTGCTCAGGATTACTAGGATATGGCAAGGACTGGTTAGCTTAGTATCAGGATAATGTGACTGAGTGGGAAATTGGGTCATGGCACCAGCAGCCTGGTCTTCCAGTGGGACAGCACTATAAAGTCGCCATGAGTGCGCACTGTCACAAGTCGGTGACCGTCCTGATATGACCTTAGATATTGCTAGGACGTAAAACAATAACACATAAGCATCCACTTATATCATCACAATTCGAATGTTTGGTGTGAGAGAAGGCATACAAATATACGAAAGTCAATTCCACCGGTCATTCCAAAATCAATTACTTTATGTCCGAGCAACATCTGAGGTCATATTAGGATGGTAACCACTTGTAACGGTGCCACCTTATGGACTTCCCCTCTGAGACACTGACTGTCAGCATCATGATGCGATACCCTACTCAGTCAGAGTATCTTGATACTGAGCTAACCAGTTCTTGCCCTATCCTACTAATACTCGGCGCGGAAGGCAGTACGTATTGTGTGACCTCCAACAGTGCGCATTGCCACAAGTCAGTATCCCTCATGGTATGACCTAGATGTTGCTAAAACGAAAAACCCCAAGCAATCACGTCCTATTCATACATTGCAACACTATAGAAGTAGTAACACAGATCTGGCAGCGTTGAACTCTGTTCACTGAGGCATTCCTCGAGAATTACAATGGACTAGGTCTATGAAATTAGATGCACACCATACTGCCCCCACATAGCAACACCGAGCTGCTCTATCACACAGCTTGTCTGGCTATCTGGGATAAGGCCCACGACCTATCTCTGGAGGTCAGAGTTGGTTCCTTCGAAAACATAGGCCATCTGTGTATACATATATATATTCCTGCATATATATCTATATATATTGATAGTGATAGGCCCTTTATCGCGTGTAATAATGCCTGTAGTGTCCTGCACTCCCCCCCCCCCTTACCGGGTGGGGGGTGGGACCCCCGTCATGCACCGCTACACCTACTGCGCAGGGCCTAGCCTCCACTCGCTTGGAGATATATATATACCTACACCTGCATATATATATTTTTTTTACCTCAGTACTACACCTCTGGCTACTCGTAGTCCAGGGAGAAGGAAGCACATCCAGGTCCAGCAATTAGCATAATCTACTCACAACGGGAGGACGTTTGATGAGTAGCTCCGGCAGTTTTTCTACATTAACTACTAAATCAACCAGGTAAGTATCGTTTTTGGCTGGATACGTTGGTATAGTTCATGTTAGCATTCACATACATCAAGTTATTAAAACTTTTCATAAAGAATTGACTGAGTTACAGTTTAATTACGATATGTCATACCATCGTTAGAACAATGCCGCCATTGTTTTTTATAATGCCGCCCGTTGCCAAACCGAGAGATGTTTGGCAGGAGCCACTTACATCATTAGGATTTATTTGTGGGTTTCTTTGAGATTCCCCAAATTGTTTATTAGGTGTACCTCCGAGTCCCGTAGTATTTTCTCCAACTTGTTGGCCAAAAAAGCCACAGGTGGGAGAAGTTTATTGGAGAGAGAGTGTGGGAGGGTACCGCTACACTGGTTCCTACCCCTCATTTGGCTTCAGTTGGTTGTTCATACCGTTTACCAACGACTAAAAATTAACCACACGCCTGTGTTAAAACGTTATAAAATACGGATTTAACACCACTAGACACACTTGGTATAATAATTTGTTGTTTACATGTGTCATATTTACCTTGAATGATGCCTAACCTTTTGGTTTTGGTTGTCTTACAGACTCCCAGCTATGGCTATGAAGCAGAGTAAGGGGGACACACCTCGAGAGGTTAGCAAAGACGAAGACCCGTCACCGCCAGGACGGGTACAAAGGTCACCAGAACAAAGAGATTCTGAGGCTCTGATTCCGGCCCGGCTGACCTAGATGGCTACCAGGACTAAAAAGCAAGTCATGGATTCAGAAGTCTCTGATTGGGAGGACTTCTCGGAGGATCAGGACTCATCTGATGAGGAGTCCCATGAAGGGGTAGTTGTGGCTGCGCGCAAGCGTAAGCACAAAAGAAAAGAAAAGCAAAATGAAGCCGCTGGTGAAAAAGAGTAAGAAGAAGAAATCAAAGAAGAGCAAGAAGAAGAAATCTTCTTCTTCAGATTCGTCACCGGACTTGTCTTCAACAAACTCGGACTTGGACACCAAATAGCGGGTAAATATGCCAAACTAAGTGGTACGGTGGTCAAGGAAATATAAATTCTCCAAAGGAAGAAGATCCAGACCACCATGATGAGGAAAACCATCCAGGGTCACTTCCATACCTTTAAGCCGGTGGAAGTAATGATGAAGTTGGCGGAGAGGTTCACTGGGATCAAAGGCATCCCGGAATCCGCCATCAAACTTCAAAGAGATGGACGCCGATGTAAAGCTTAGCGAGGACTGCAAGAAGTTCGAGACAGTTCTACACAGGTACATAAGGGTGTCCTCGCAGCTCTGTTAGCCATTACACCTATTGCGAATAGGATGATGACAGAGAACAAGTTCTCCTCACTTTGTGAGGAAATGGATGGAGGGATTGCGCTGCTGACAATGACCAGCAATTTTCTCTCCTACAGACGGTTTGACTCTATGTATACATATATATATTCCTGCATATCTATCTATATATATTGATAGTGATAGACCCTTTATCGCATGTAATAATGTCTGTAGTGTCCTGCACTCCCCCCCCCCCCCCCCCCCCCCCCGACCGGGTGTGGGGTGGGACCCCCGTCATGCACCGCTACGCCTCCTGCGCAGGGCCTAGCCTCCACTCGCTTGGAGATATATATATACCTACACCTGCATATTTACTAGTTTGGCTGCACTGTTGCAGGAAAAGAGGTTGCGCGGTCCAAGAAGGTCTTGGACAATGATGGAAAGGAGTACATGCTATTCCTTGCCCCCAAGCCAGTGAAAGGCAAGCTGCTGGACAAACAAAGATGTTCGGTGGTCAGCTGAAACACTTGTTTAAATAAGTGGAGACAGGATCCAAGTGTGGGAAACACATGGAAGCGGACAAAAAGAAATCCGCAGATGCAAATCCTAACCGCTTCAAGAAGATGAGGCAGGATTTTGAAAGCCATCAAACCGGGCAACAAGGAGGCCGGTTCGGAATGAATTACGGCTATCAGGACAGGGGAAGGGGCCAGAGGCAGTCGTTCGGCTGGAATGACAGGAACAGTCCATTCAAGAGGGAGTTCAATGCCCAGAAGCCGTTCCCCCGCCCAGAGAACAAGTAGAAGTGGCAACGCAGACTCCAGTAAGCAAATTTAAGGCTGGTAATCTAAATAATTGCCTATCGGAATGGAATAACATTACAGAGAATTTAGCTATACTTAGCTTAGTGGAAGGTGTGAGAAAACCACTATTGAAGGAGCTTATTCAAGCTAGCATACCCTTTCCTTACCATTTTGATACTTCAGAATGCGAGGCCGTGAACTTGCAGGTTCACCAATTTTGTGAAAAAGGTATTATGGAAGCAGCTTTTCATGAGCCTGGGGAATTTATTTCTAATATTTTCATGGGATCCAAGCCAAATGGAGATGTCAGACTAATTTTAACAAGGTTAAACAAATTAGTTGAGTATAAAATTTCAAAAGGTTTTCGCAAGAAACAGCTAGAGACTCTTGGCTAGCAAGTGTGGATCTCAGAGATGCATATTATACAGTACCAATTTATAAATCTGATCGCATATATCTCAGGTTTTGTTGGAATGATAACTTTTATGAGTTTACCTGTATGCATAATGTACTAGCTTGCACTCCACACATTTTCACAAGGTTGTTTAAACTGGCATTTTCCCATATGGCTAGAAAAGGACACGTTAGGTTTCCATATATTGATGACTCATTTATTGTGGCACAAACACAACACCCTTGTCAGACAGCAGTAGACAAACTATGTGAGACATTTAACAAATTAGGTTTCTACGTACATGAAACTAAATCAGTATTAGCACAACAAAGAGGTTAAAGTTTCTGGGATTCTTTATTGACACCACAGAAAGGACCATTTCATTAACTGAACAAAAATTTGATAAATTTACAACAACAGCAAATCAATTATTACAATTGAACAAACCCAAGATAAGGCAAGTGGCAATACTGAAAGGATTTATGATAGCATATGCCTCTGCAATTCTCTATGGCAAGGCACATATTAACTCGCTAGAAATAGATAAGAACTTAGTGTTGGCTCACACTAAATGAAATTTTGAACGGCCCATGACCATTTCGCCAGAAGGCCTAAATGATATTATGTGGTGGCTATCATACATTACGAATTTGCCTAATCCCAATATAGAATGGGAGAACCCAATACTACAGTTACACAGACGCATTGCTAGAGGGTTGGGGGGGGCTCACAGAGACCAACAGGCAACAGGTGGTCGGTGGATGGAAGATGAAATCTCCGATCACATCAATGTGCTAGAGCTTAAGGCTATTTATTTAGGATTACGTAGCCTAGTTCGCCTACCTAAAAATCATGTAAGGGTATTAACAGATAACACTACAGCTATGCTTATATATGTAATATGGGAGGTGCTCGTTCCAAAACCATGTAACCATTTAGCCAAGCTAATTTGGGACTGGACAGAAGAACATGACATATGGCTAATGGTAGCACATATTCTAGGCAGTCAAAATACCTTGGCTGACAGGAAAAGTCAACATTTTCACGACCATCTAGAATGGTAATTAAATCAGAGTATTTTTAGCCACATTTGTGATAAATGGGGCAAACCTGAAATTGACTTATTTGCATCACGCAACAACAAAAAGTTACCCAAATATGTGTCTTGGCATCCAAAGCCAGATGCATGGAGAGTAGATCTATTTTCTCTTATTTGGAATAATAAATTTTATTACATATTCCCACCATTCAGCATTATCAGCGGAGTGGCCAGGAAGATCAAGATGGATCACTCACACGCAGTACTGATAGTACCAGCATGGGGCACACAACCATGGCTAGTGGCAGTAACCTTAGAATCAAAAGACATGCTCAGGTTTCCATGAGAAAGGAACAACCTACAACATCAAGGACACCCCTTTTGGCATTCCTTTTTTACGGAAACATTTAGAACAATATGGTTTAGACAATATTACACAAGAAGACTTATTTCACATACCTGGAGGAAAGGAACGGTGAAATTATACACAAGTTATTTAAAGAAATGGGGTCTTAATTGTCTAATTAACGGAGTCAAGCCATTAAAACCTACAACAGTCCAAGTTGTAAGATTTCTAAGGATATTAGAAGATGAGGGATTAGGATTTGGTGCAATTAATGCAGCAAGATGTGCATTTTCAATTATTCTACTGAAGGTAGATGGACAAACGATTGGAAAGCATCAGTTAGTGCACTGGTTTATTAGATCAGTGTATGAAAGAAAACCACCCAAACCCAAACATAATAGGTTTTGGGATGTGTCAGTAGTATTTAAGTTATTCAAGTCATGGCCTAGTAATAGATATTTATCAATGAAGGAACTAGGATTTAAGTTAGCAATGCTATTACTGGTAGTGATGGGACACAGGGGCCAAAGAATTGGGGCACTGTCTCTGGATGGACTAGAGATAGATACGGATGAGGCAACATTCGATTTGGAGACATTAATAAAGTTGAATCGTACAGGGGACCGACTGTCTACGGTACATGTAAATAGTTTTCCAGAGGATAAACGGATTTGTGTAGTGTCAGCCATTAGGGCGTATATATCCAAGTAACGTGCAATAAGGAATTCCAGACAGCTGTTGATAAGTTTTATTAAACCACATAAAGCTATCTTGAGAGACACACTCGCAAGATGGACCATCAAGGTGCTTAAAGAGGCAGGCGTTAATATGGGACATTACACATCTCACTCAACACGTGGGCCATGGTCTCTAAAGCAAGACAGTTAGAAATCTCAGTTAAGAGAATCCTGGTGCATGTGGGCTGGAAGACGCCTAAATCGTTTGCAAAACATTACAACAAACGACTAGAAAAGTCAAGAGGCCTGACAACTCGCCTACTCACCAACTAAAGACAGGTGAGAAACACAAAAATTCTATTTTGTACTAAAACATTGTGTCGGGAAAACACCAGTTATCCATCATCTGTACCAGGTAAGACTCATATAACTATACTATATATATACCACAGTATTTTGTATTCCATCTGAGTTAATCATCTGTTTTGACAAGTTTCTTCAACTTGGATATATTTATGTATTCCTAAGCATAAAAGTAATGTATACATGCATACATATATATGTACATATATGCATCACAGAATTCGGTAATCCATCTAACATCTAAGTCATTTAGCTGCTTTGACAAGACTTACCAGGTTTATTCAACACGTATATATTATTTCTAAGCATAATATATATATATATATATCACAGAATTTAGTTTTCCATCTAAGTTAATTATCTGATTTGACAAGACTTACCAAATTTCACTAACATTGATAACTGTATCTCGGGTGCTGGATTATTGTTTTGTGTTTGTCATTTATACTCATTAAAGGAGGGTTCTGGTGATATTATTATTAAGGGGTCCGGCTGCCTGGTGGAAATGTGTGGGTGGGGATAGTTGTGACGTCACGACGTTGGCGGCACAGGGAGGTGGGCGCGGCGGTGCAAGTAGTAAGTACCCAGGGTGCCTTGCGCGATACCTGGGGCCGATATCACGAGTGAGCTGCTTCCTACAAGGGGATGGCCGTGTCAGAACGCAGTGGGGTCGCCCCCGCCTCCACCCACTCCCCCGACATACACACTCCACTCCACTACCCCACCCCCACCCCCTAGAACCCCGGGCAGTCGGTGTAGGTTAGTTACCCGCCTGCTGAAACAGCGCAGCATCTTTGGCCGAGATATCACGCAGGCATCTGGTGAAATGGTGGAGGTGTGTGTGAGTGTGTGTGAGAGTGTCTGAGGGTGTGGATGTGTGGGTGTGTGAGTGTGTAGTTGTGTGGGAGCTAGATAGTGACCAGAATCGTCCTATTCTCACACCCACCCCTCCACCCTCCACCCCTCCACCCCTACCCCTCCACCCTCCACCCCTCCACCCCTACCCCTCCACCCCTCCACCCCGCCACTCCTCCACCGTTCACCCTTCCACCCCTCCACCCTCCACCCTTCCACCATTCCATTGTACCACCCTTCAATCCCTTCCACCCCTCCGCCCCTTCGCCCTTCCACCCTCCACCCCTCCACTCCCCACCCTTCCACTCTTCCACCTTCCACCCTCCACCCTTCCTCCCTCCACCCTCCACCTTCCACCCTCCACCCCTCCACCCCTCCCTCCACTCATCCACCCCTCCACCCCTCCACCCCACCCCTCCCCACCCCTCCACCCCTCCACCCCTCCCTCCACTCATCCACCCCTCCAGCCCTCCACCCCTCCAGCCCTCCACCCCTCCACCGCTCCAACCCTTCACCCCTCCACCCCTCCAGGCCTCCACCCCTCCACCCCTCCACCCCTCCACCCCTCCACCCCTCCACTATGGCAGCCTGACCTGTGGGGAAATGCCAAGCTCCGGACACCCCTAAATACTGAGCACCGAGGTTTTGATGATTTGGGCTTCAGGTCTGCCCTGGCAGATACATTGTTTTGCCAAAAGCAGCACATGTGGAGGAATCGGTTGGCCAGCGCAGGACTGTGGCTGCAGCTGTGGTTGTAGTTGTAGGTGCAGCTGCAGTTGTGGCTGTGGCTGTGGCTTTGGTTGTGGCTGTCACCGCGGCTGTGGCTGTCGATGTGGCTGTGGCTTTGGTTGCGGCCGTGGCTGCAGCTCAGACCATGAAGGCGACTGCAGCTGTGACTGTGGCTGCAGTTGTTGCTGCGGCTGCAGCTGCAGCTGCGGCTGTGGCTGTGGCTATGGCTATGGCTGTGGCTGTGGCTGTGGATGTGGCTGCAGCTGTGGTGGTTGCAGCTGTGGCTGTGATTGTGGTTGTAGGTGCAGCTGCGGTTGTGGCTGTGGTTGTGGCTGGTTCTGCGGCTGTGGCTGTGGCCATAGCTGTAGCCATGGCTTTGGTTGTGGCTGCGGCTCTGGCCACGACGGCGACTGCAGCTGTGGCTGCGGCTGCAGTTGTAGCTGCGGCTATGGCTATGGCTATGGCTATGGCTATGGCTATGGCTATGGCTATGGCTGTGGCTGTGGCTGCGGCTGTGGCTGTGGCTGCAGCTGTGGCGTGTCTGCAGTGGTTCACCACGGCCCTTTAGGACCTTGATGGATGGGCAATGTCCATGTTCGGTGATTCTGTGGTGTAGCCAGGTGGGTATATGAGTGTGTGGGTGGGAGCATATAAATGTTGGGAGGGTGGATATGAATGTGTGGGGATAAAATCTCACCTCCGACACACACATAGATATGGGTCACTCTCCTGAAAACTGGTCAGCATGGGATGCGATTTTAAAACATAAATACAAAAACTTCCTACTTATTTTTTTTCCTTATACTTTTCATATTCATGTTCAGATTTGATGAAAGAAATAAGGGAAATAAAATAAACTGTGTGCAACTTTGGTCCTTTTAGTTATGAAGTGTTTTTGTACCAAAAAACCCCATTCTACAGTCAGCCATTTGTAACATGACATATGGGACATGGTTGAATCCTTATTAACATCTTGTATCGCATTGATATATCAAACAAGACAGTTCCAAAATCAAAAAGGAAGTATTTATTAACATGTATGCATGCTTAAATTTTAAAAAGAAATGTTGATGTCTTCAGAAATAACATTACAAATTTCCATCACACGTGTAACCAGTGGTTTCTGGATGCCACACAAATATTGTACACTAATTATTCAGTGAATAAAGCATGGCTGGGAATTACTTTTTTTTATCAATATAAGCACTACATATTTCTGTATATTATGCCATGATTAATATGCTTCTAAGTATCATATTATTTAATTCTGATTAGATTTTTATTAAGCAGACTGTGTGGTGTCCTAAACATGTGTTACACGCATGACACACATGTTATACTGCCATAAGACATGGCTTAATCATGGACTACACCTTTATTTTTATCTCATCAATTTATATTTTACATAGATGTAAAGGGGAGATTTTCAGCTTTCATTTGCAACCAAAAAATGTAAAAAATTCAAATATTAGATTTTAACTCTCCATGTGACACTTCTGGCCAGTTTTCAGGAGAGTGACCCATATCTCCTCCTTGGCCCGACCAAGAGTATATAAATATGCAGGGGACAATGGGAAGAAGGGAACATAGAGGAAAATAAAGATTGAGGGGAAAGCTAAAAGACAGTGAAGTTAAAGAGAAGTAGATGGTCAATTACTGCATAAACTGATCACCGTCAGATTGTAGCATAACTAATTACTGTCAAATTGTAGTATTTGATCCAATGAATAAAATAGTTTCATCTCGATTAGGCTATTAGCCACAAGAATACGCTTATTGATAAATATATGCATACACATACAATTGTCCTATGGGTGCAGGAGGGACTTGGGCAGGAGTGGGCCTGGGCATGCGTGGCGCGTGGGCGTGGGCGTGGGTGTGGGCGGATAATATTAGCTGAGTCTTTCTTGTCAGAGACATGTTGGCTGTACCTGTGCGGGTTTACTGTGCCGCTACATCTGTAAAACCAATGGTGCTGCTCATTGCCGCTGTCTGTGTAACAGCAGATCATGGCGCAGTTCATACTAAGTGAGGAACATTGTATAGAACGGGAACAGCTTCGGTGGGAAATTGATAGATACAATTGCAATTGGTTGGTGGACTTTTAGGTCCTGGCAACATCTAAGGTCATATCAGGAATGGTACCGACTTGTGACTGCACACTCATGGTGACTTTATAGTGCTGCCCCACTAGGAGACCAGGCCACCAACACCATGACCTGATATCCCACTCAGTCACATTATCCTGACACTGAGCCAACCAGTCCTTGCCCTACCCTAATAGTAATAATGCCGAGTGCCTTGCTAGGAAGCAACAAGTATACATTTTTAAGTCATTGGTCTGACTCGACCAGGTTTCGAACCCATGGTTTTGAATCCCTCGATCTATGAAAACTGGAGACAATGCTCAACTCATTCGGCCATCCCGTCTGGTCTGAACTGCCAGTAAATACCAACAAGGCAATCAAATTGATCATAAAATATGGATCCTTGTAGCAGTTAGAACGAAAAATGCACAGATTATTCTAAGAGATAAATGCATCATAGTGCAATTGTGCTAGCAACAGAATGACAAGCACACAATTGTGCACTGATGGTACATGTGTGCCGCGAGTGGAATGCCAGATGCACCCTACTGATGATTCGGACAGAGGAAGCTCGAGACTGCAGTGGGAGAAAGGGGGGTTAATTGAGTCACATAATCGTTGGTACAATGGGTTATAATTTTCTGAGGGTTGAGTGATTAGTGGCAATGGGTTCAGTCCACCTGGTCTATGTCAGCCGATGGTAGAGGGAGGACTTGGGAGCCTGAGGAGGTAGGCCCAGGAGCGGATCCAAAGCACAAAGCCAAGGCTCTCGGGGTGTCCGCGGTCACCTGTCTCAGAATGTACGCGTAGACTGCGTCCGACTCTCAGGTCCCGTGGGCCATGATTGCGGAGCGGTCGACCCCCCTGGCAGAGCAGGCCTGGGCAGCGCCCCTGTGCAGGCCGTGGAGGGTGTACTTGGTGGCCTTCGGGACTCCGGCGGCCTCCAGGGCGGCCCGGAGCAGGGGGAGTGACATCACGGGGGTCAGAGGGGACGAAGAGCCATACCGCCTGCACCGGGGAGCGGTTGGTCTTCGAGGACGAGATGCGGATGTAGAGGCCGCCCGGGTCGCGCAGGATGTCATCATGACGCTGAGTCTGTGGGCCTCCCCACAGGGCGTGGGAGGGTGACAGCAGGTTCGACTGCTGGATGAAGGTGAAGTAGGTGATGACACCAACGGGGTTACCCCAAGGTAGCAGTATATCGCGGGGATCATGTCAGGAGTTATGGCAGGCGCCCTCCTCACCGGGGTGGCGAAAATCTTCTCGCCGCCCCTCCTGACGCACTCTGCGAACTGGGCGTCAAAGGGGGTGACGTCCTCCCCCCTCCCAGACCCAGGAGCGGGCCCTGGAGAGGGCGTTCGTGACTGAGGCGGGGGAGGGAAGCTCGCGATGCAGGTGGGCGATGAAGTGCCCGATGTCATAGGGGGCGGGGGCCAGGTTGTTGATGCCCCGCTCGAGCAGGAACTTGAGATACGTCCTCGCGTGGCAATCATGGCCCTTATGCGTGCTAATCCCCTTATGTGACACTGTTCGCGAACCAAATCTAAGGCGACCCGGGAGTAGTGTGCGCGGCTTAGGGCGTCCGCAAGGACCAGCTCGATCCCTGGCTTGTGCCGGACCATGATGGTGAAGGAGCCGAGCACCGTGATCAGCCATATCTTGCGGGCACAGGCTCCGAGGGTGGGTGCCGAAGCGTGACCGGACACGAGGGCCTGGGCCGAGGCCGCGTTGTCGGTGTTGACGACGACCTCGTACCCACCCAGGGCCTCCGGCCTGAGCATCTGGACCTCCAGGACGAGGCTTACGGCCTCAAGCTCATGGATGGTGGGGTAGGCCTCAATCATCGCATTGTTGTAAGCCTCCGAGAGGCACAGAGGTTCATAGAGAAGGCCCCCCCGCCCGTGAGGCATGCGTCACACTCGATGACCCACTGGGGGCATGAGGGGGGTGGAAGGAGGCAGACGCCATTCCCCCGGGCCGCGAAGTCGCGGAACCACCGGACGTCTCGCTTGAGGTCGATGTCCACATCGGCAACGCCGGCCACGGGGACGGCCCACAGGCTGCGGAGGATGTGGCACATGAACTTCCTGGCTGCCGGCAGGCAAGTGCTTATATGGGCGAGGTGGCCCACAAGCTTCTGGAGGGCCTTCCTTGTGAGGGTTGGCTGCTTGAGCCAGCGCTCGCACTTGCCGATGACATCCTCCAGTTTCTGGTCGGGGATGCGGAGGACCATAGCCTCCATGTCAAATTCTATGCTGAGCCAGACGAGCTGCACGGTCGGGGGGCAGCACTTGTCGGGGGCAAGGGCCAGCCCGAGCGCGGCGCAGATCTCCCGGGTGGCATCGAAGGCGCGCATCGCGTCCAAGAACGACGCCTCACAACCGACGAAATCGTCCACGCAGATGAGGCTGAAGAAGCCTCACCGCTGGAGCATCCAGGAGACAGCTGTGGTGATGTGGACGCAAGCCGTGCTCGAGGTGTGTCAGCCGAAGGGCAGCGCAATGTCCAAGTACAGGCGGCCGTCGACGATAATACAGAAGAGCGGGCTCGACATAGGGTCCGCTCGAAGCTGCCGATAGGCCCGGGACACGTCCGTGGACCAGCAGAAGGTGCCCCTGCCCTCGAGGGACATGCGTCATCCCATGTTCGAGGCGGCCGGTAGCCTGTAGGTATGGGGGCGCCCCAAGTACTCTCTCCTACGGATGAGTACTTGGGGCGTAGGGCCTAGGAGAGGTCCACGATGAGGCGGCGCTTGCTTGGGGTGGACTTGGGGCGCGTCATTATGGGGCTACACTGGGCCCAAGGGGCGAAGGGGGCCAGGAGGGCACCCCTGCGGAGCTCCTCTGCCGTGTACGCCGTGATGTGGTGGGCGTAGTCGTGGTCCTCCCGGTGGTTCTTGAAGGTGGGCGTCAGGGGGCCGGGCGCGGTGTAATTGGCCGGAAACCCGAACTTAAGGTGGTCGGCCAGGAGGTCATCATCGTACCCGTCGAGCATCTCACACCAGGCGGTGATGTTAAGGTCCAAGGTGACCGGAACTCGGGCGGCCAAGTAATTCGGAAGGGCCGTGTTCTGGGCGGCGGTGTCGGCCGGCACGTAGTCGGGGTACTCGGCCCAGCCCTCGCCCGATAATACGGGCCAGAAGCTGTCGAGGGTGGCCCTGTACTCGACGGGGGAGGGGCAGCAGACGGGGGCGGCCACCAGGGAGCGCTGCAGCATCAGGTCGATGACCTTCCCGATGGGCTCGCTCGCATCGGCCTCGCCCTGCTGGGCCACCGCGGTCACGTCATACAGCACACAGGGGGCTACGATGTCCAGGGCCGACAGCGTTGACGCATTATGATCCGCGCCAGCGTGTTCCGCGAAGCTGCCATAAGAGGGCATGTGTGGTGCGGGTGCGGGGCCTCCATGATCAGTGTTTTTGTTTACATTCCGGGTGGCATGGGCATGGGCGGATGTAGGGGACTGACACACCTGGGAACCAGCTCCAGTGCACGGCATGACGTCACTGAGCCGGCGCCCTTTCGCTTGTTCCGGGATGTCTGCCGCGAGTCTAAGGTGCCTGCTGTTCCACCGGGAACCGGCTGCAGGCGTGACGCCATTGCTGGGGTTCCCTGGGGGTTCCCGGGCGGCAAGAATGCCTGGGGGAAAGCCACACAGGCTCTGCAGAATGTCAACAAATAGTGGGGCTGTGCCCAGAGGCTCAGCTCCTATGTGGGGAGTCGTGGCACAGGCAGAGGGTCGTGCATCAGGGGGACGGCGGGGTGTTATTATTATATCCGCCCGCCGGTGCACTAAAAATCCAGCTGGGATCTCTTCCGGGCCTGTCCCTGGACTTCTTGGAGTAGCAGCTAGCCTCCATGTGGTTGGTCACTATCCTCCTGACGTTCGCGCAGTAGCCGCAGACGTGGGCCATCTTTTGTTCGCCCATACTGTGCGACTCCCCCTTCGCCGCCTTGTTGCAGGTGCCGGGATCCTTATTCTGTCGCTTTGCTCTCGCCGACGGCCTCTTAGTACAGGCCGACTGCCTTGCCGGCGGCGATGGTGGCTGCGGGGAGGCGCCGCCATCTTGTGAACTGATGGAGTCGCTCAGGTCGGCCTGTGGCATGGTCATGCTCTTCCTAGCGGCGCGCTTTGCGGTCGGCCTCTAGGAGCTGTGGCGCGGCGGGTTCGCTCCATCTTGCTTTCTGACGTGGGTGCCTTTTTAATTGCTCTGCTGCTTTGTGACGTGGAGTTTCGTGGGTGGAAGCGGGCGTATCGGGGTTAAAACAATACAGGTTTGAAACTGGAGCCCGAATGTGGGTCAAGCGTCGGGTGCGCGGAGGAGGGGGCGGGGGAGCACATGTGCTGCTTAGTGATGTGAGCGTCTCGGGCTTCCTCCGCCGAATCAACCACAATTCTAAAATTATGGGCCAATATCGGCACCGGTAGCTTGATGTAAAATAGACCGCAACATATAAGTTGATAGTCAGTAGAAACCACTGCGCCTGAAAATAAACACATTGCTGTTGGGCTGGACGGAATTGGCATCGTCTATGAGAGACATTTGATCCTTCGTTGGACATGTGTTTGCACTTACTGCAATCAACAGATACTAAACAGTTCGCTTAACTCCGTGTATATGAAATAACCCGACAGTCTCCCCAAGTGCCTGCGGCCCACCGTGGGTTAAAGGTGTTCGTGTGTGTGGTGAGGCCGGTTAGTTTGAGTCTGAGGTGAGCGTGCAATATCGGGCTTGGAGCATGGTTACCATCAGCAAATCCTCATCAAAATTTCTTTTTCTAAAAGAGAAGTAAAATTGTGTACAATATCAAGGCTGGATAAGCTGGTAAGGACATAAAATGTGGGAACCCCAAACACTTAGCTCGATTTGAGCCTACATGTCTAACTTAGTGAATACAAATCTATTCAAGTCATACAAATTATGACTAATCATATTTGATCATAATAATTGTGAATAGGTCAATCTATTTTTGGTCATGTCATAGTCCCTTTAATGTGGTACACAGGAGAATTGATGTGTAGAGCATTCAGAGATTTACTACGAATGTGGCACCTCTCACATACAAATAGAGAAACAAAACCACACACAATAAATAACTTCCAATTAAATCACAACACATTCTGACTATGATATTACTTTTATCTTTGTGTTATTATTATTTGGATGGTACATCACACAGCCCCGCTACCTTCCACAAGACCAGAAGGGATGGCCCTGTGAGTTGAGCGTCCGTCTCCCGTTTTGGTAGATCATGGGATTTGAACGTACAGGTTCGAACTCTGGTCGAGTCAAACCAATGACTTAATAATTGATACATGTCGCTTCCTAGTCTCTCAGTGGGGCACTGCTATAAAGTCAGCATGAGTGTGCACTGTCACAAGTCTGTACTCGTCCTGATATGCCCTTAGATGTTGCAAGGACGTATAACTCCAACAACCAACCAACCAAGCTACCTCGACCCCCCCAACCCCCACTCTCACAAGTAATAGCACCCACGGTTTGTATGGAAGTGCGGCAGTAAATAAAACAGTGATATTCCAGGAACTTGTTGTGCCGGTAGTCCCCAGGTAACCCCCCGCCACCCCAACCCCCGCGCCCACCCCCAGCGCCGGGTGCCGAGGGAGCCTGCATACTGGGACGCTGATTTCCGCGTTGCGCCCCGCCTCTGGCGGGGCGCCCCGTGAGGAAGACCCGGACGGTAAAATCCACTTCCGGTCGTGACGTGGGCGCAGGCGATAATGAAGGAATGAACGGTGTAGCCCGGCATTTGATTGCGCGTGCTTCTATTGCTATGCTAGCTATGTGGAAACGGGGGGGGGGGGGCGCCATTTGGGAGAAGGCATTAACAACCAAAAAAACACCATAAATGAAACATACAAGAAACCAAGACAAACATTAAGTAAATTCTATAGCAAGCATGAAAGGTAAATAATGATATGATTTGCTCCTTTGGCAACAGTTCAAAGTGGTGTAACCCATTATTCAGCTGGCAATTATTTTTAATGCAGGCCTTAACATCGCCTGAGGTGGTGGGACGATAACAGTGGGGCGCGTGTGTGGCGGTTGTTGGTGGAGGTGAAAGGGTGAGGCTGAAAGAGGGTGGGAAGTAGGCGGGTGGGCGGGTTGGTGGGGGTGAAGAGGTGTAGGGGAGGGCTTCAAGAGATTAAGGTATGAGAAGGATGCGATATGTAGCTGGACCAGACTAGACCAGCAGGAGCGTGGGGATATTGACGGGCATGGGAGCGAGGTGAACTGGAAGGGGTAGGGGGAGTGTGGGTGAGGTGTGTGAGGGTGCGAAATGGGGTGATTATCGAAGTAAGAGTTTGAGGGATGCGAGAGATTGTCACAGGGAAAGGTCAAGGGGGTCAACCTATTAAAGGCAGTGTGTGAATATAAGTGGGGGGGGGGGGGTGAATGCCATTGTGGGGAGAGCGTGGCACTTTGGGATAAAACTAAGATGGTGGGAAAGTCCTGTTTTCTTTTAAATAATGATTTGAATTTGGTTTTACCATCAAATAAGGGTGAGTAGGTTTTGTTAGGGTGATCGTCCTGTCTGTGCACCAACATGAATCTGTACAAAGTACCACAAGTTTGTTTTTTGTTTGTTGGGATTTTACATCCGGGCAACCTCCCAAGTTCATGGCAGGATAGGAAATTACCAATAACTAACTGACAAATACATCGAAGCAATTTAGCAGTTCGACAACTAATTTTAGGATAAGATAGCAGTTAGAAAAATCACATAGCATGTGTGCACACATACAATTGTTTTGTTTATAAACCCACCTAATCAAGGTGATGGATCATATATATATCGTGTATAAAAACAGAGAGAAACATAGAAATACATAGAAGCATATTGTATACTATTCACAATGCATGAGATCATTAAGCCTCAAGAAAGCTGAGGGGATTTTTGTTGTTGTTGATTTTTTTAAATTGAGGCTGTATTTATACTGTCCATAGCATATAAGCCCGGGTACCCAGGCTTGTTCTCAATGCTGGCCAGTTGTAGTGTTGATGTTATCTTACCACACAGTAGCTGCTGATAAGGTATTTGATTGCCTGCATTTCAGTAGCAGATAGATAATTGGTTGGTATGGTTAGTAGCCTATGTTAATTTTAAAAAGATTTTCTTGGCATATATGTATTTTATTTTGTTGTACTCTTATTACTAGACTAGCCTACTCCTATTTACATATCATAGGCGTGTACATAGCTGTGTGGTGTGTTATCTGGCTACTTTTGGCATGGTTACATTCCATTGGGCATCCCGCTGGTGGGCCGTGACATATCGCATGCCCCTTTGCAGTTCAGCTTAGTGGGGTTTCCTAGCGTTATTTTGCACAGATATTTTTTGTAAGTTTTTAGGTCAGGAATCCTTTACCGTTTGGGTACTCAACACCTTGGCAGCCATTTCCAGCATGCTTCTCTCATGAGCTTTTATTTGGATTCTGGTCTGCTTTAGTTGAAGTGGGGTATAATATTTGAGATGGGAAAGAATGTTATTTATGATAGATATTTCAAAACGTATCTTTTCCCGCCTTCAACCGGTTCTTCTGCACCAAAGAGCACTGTTTTGGAGATTCCCAAAATCTACAGCTGGAGTTAATGGCAAGGTACTACAGTGTTTGGGGAATTTTATGGAAGTTGTAGCTATGAAGATATGTATGCAAACTGCAAGAAGGACTCGGGTACCGTCCTAACATGTTCCAAGGTAAGGCTACAAGGCATCACTCTATAAAGGTATCCATATGAGGACGAGCCTTTGTGCAGGAAATTTTTGAAACAGTGAGTGGTAAGTGTACATATTGAAAGCCAGGTCCAGAAACGAAGCCACATAAGAAGGTATGAAAGTTGCGTAGTCCGATGGTTTTGCATTTCAGCCATGGATGTTTCCTTGTACACTGAGGTTCATGCACCAGATTTCCCAGACGGGTTTCCATTTAATTTTTATGCTGCTCTGCATTCATTATAAGTCATACATTAACTCAAAATTCCTGAACCTTATGTAAAAATATACGGATTTTCGGTTCGGAATTATATATTGGCAGAGAACATTATTATTCTTGGGCGACGGAGTGGGGACAATGTTATGTAAACTGAAAGTAATAATATCCCACTCCCATTATGACATGATATAAGCTGTGTGAAATATATGTTCATATATTATGCCTGAGATTAATGAAGAAATGTTCCTATATAAGATTCAGTACATGATTTTTTAAATGTTTCTCTATGCATCCATAAAGAGTGCAATTGGAGAAAATACCATTTTAACAGAGATCTATTGTAACTGTATGCAGCTAACTGTCCCTACATGACCACTGGGTGGGCATACCAGCCTAATTTGCATATACACACAGGACACCACCTGCCACTGGGTTGAGTGACAACCACCCCTACTGGGGGGGGGGGGGGTGCCACCAACCCAGACTGTGGAGGTGCCTGATTGGCTGGCTGTGGACTGCCCAGTCACCTGCACCCCATTGGCCCTCTGACCACACTAGCCTCACTTTGAGATAATTATTCTAGACTCTGCTTCAGACACACTGGACAGAGATCACTCTACTCCTGGCTCTGGAGTGAGGCACACCTACTCTAGAGCAGGAACCCCAGACACTCTGTCTGATGCTATCAAAATTCATCTATTCCAATTGAGTGTGTACACAGCCATAGGACTCCTGTCCCATTGGCTGTAGGCACTGCTTCTAGACAGGCTAAAGTAGTAATGAGATTTTGTGTGGCTAGAAGGCAAGGGTCACTGGTAGGTGGACAGGAGTTGATGTTATTAAAGCACAACTTCTCCACTGTTTATCTGTGTGACTTGTCTTCATTCTTCCTTAGCATTGGTTAATGAGTTGATAGATAAGTGATATGAAGGGGAGAGTTTTTATGGTATTATCTAGGGGCTCATGCGGCCGAGTAACCCCAGAAATACTATACTTAGATTGGACCATTGCCACTTCTCCTATCCCTACAAAACCCTCCAAAATGCGTTCACTGGCTTAATAAATGAAGCGAAAAAACATGAATCATTATAAGTTGAGTTGAGTTTTGTTTAAGCAGAAACATGTAGTAAGGTAACCGCATCGCTTCCCCGAGGGGTGAATTTCTAGCCGAGCAACAAAGATTATATTTGTGAATATTTAAAGTTGCCTTGCACTTGTTGCAGTATATGGGAGCAAACTTGGAGCTGTTTATCGGGCATACTGCCACTGGGCACCATGCCCCGATATCCCACTGAGTCTCATTATCCCGGTCGGTACTGAACAAGCAAATTTGGAGGGTTTTCCTCATGCCAGCACAATGCTAATATCATCATCATCATCATCATCATCATGTTGTCGGTCACGATGCGACAAAGACTGTTTCCATTACTTCACTGTCACTCTCCATTTAGCTATTTGCTGTGAGAGTGATGTCCATGAGTCGGTCTTAATGTCTCTCAGCTTCAGGTTTCTCTTGATGGTATCCTTGAACCAGAGACAAGGGCGCCCTCTCTTTCTGTAACCAGAAGACAGTTGAGAGTAGAGGATCTGCTTTGGTAGCCTGTCTGATGACATCCTTATGAGGTGTCCAGTCCACCAGAGATTCTTTTTGATCAGAAGCTCTTCCATAGAGGCCAGCCCTGTCCGTTAGAGTATTTCCTTATTTGTCAGTTTGTCCTTCCAGGTTAGGCTCATGATCGAAATGCAGATGTCGCATCATGAAGGCATGCAGCTTTTTCACCTGTCATCTGTACACTGTCCAGGCCCCGGCCCCGTATAGTAGGGTGGATAGCACGAGTGCACAGTAGATCTTGCTTTTGACCTGCATGGACACATGGTGTTTGTTCCAGAGTCTCTGGCGGAGTCAGCCGAAAGATGTGCTAGCCTTGGCCATGTTTCATGAAAGCTGCCTGCAAAAGTTTTGAAGAGCTGCTGGCTTTTGCAAGTCACCAGCGGCACTCTCTCGGGGAGAAAATAGAGGTCTCACAACGACAAGAACATGTCCAGACAGGTGCAAAACTATTTGTCCCTGCAGTGGCTGGTTGGGAGATGTTGGGAGTTCCATACATCAACCGCCCTTGATATATAAATATATAATCCTCCGACGCGAGTGATCTTTTCCGGGTATACAGGTACCGCAGAGCACCGGAGGTGGCACCACCAGTGATGACACATGAAGGAGGCAGTACGGTGTGTAGTGTAATAATAATCATAATAATAAGGAAATAATTCCCTTCCACGCCTTTATACTCAAATAATGCGTTATATATCACATATATAGAGAGAGCATTGTTCGATGCTGTTAGTGGCTCTTTAAACCATGACAATGTGCGAGCTTTTATACATTTAAGTGCGAGCTGTTAAGCACTAACTCATGCACAGCACTATAAGCCTAATAGCCAACAGCTAGCTCTGAATCAGAACTAATAAGAGGGCCATCTGTATTTGACTAGCACCCTGTTGCAATTGAACATATATTTACATGCCGACTCAACAGACGCGCGTCCATTATTGCCAGATGTTAGTGATACACTGCATCCGAGAGATCTCCGCAGTGCACTGTGCCAGTGCCAGTCGACCATTACTAAAGATGCCTGCCAACAGTATTATGGCAGCATCCCACAGTCTCTGAATTCGACACCCCCACCTAACACACACTTCCACTCATAATATTTGTTTGTTTGCTTGGGTTTGGTGTCATAGCAACATCTAAGGTTATATATCAAGACGGGCACCGACTTGTGACGGTGCACGCTTATGGCGACTTTATAGTGCTGTCCCACTGGAAGATCAAGGCCGTTGACGACCTACCCCGATATCCCAGTCAGTCACATTATCATGATATGGACCAGTGCTTGCCATAGTCTAGTAATGCTGAGCGCAATGCGAGATGGTGAAAACGTATAAATGTTGCAGATCATTAGTTTGACCCGATCGGGATTCGAGCCCACAATGTTTCGCACGGGAAGCCAGGTACGGTCATAAAGAATGTCTAAATATTCGGTTCTCTAATAAATCATTTCTTACATTGATTCGCTTGATTGATTCTAAACTTTGTATGTTTATTCTTGCATGTGAATGATTCAAATATATCAATCTGAAAGCTTGCTGGCTCGCCTTGTGCATCGATATAAGCTTTGTTTCATACGCAATGTTTTGGTGCATGGACATCTATGATTTGAAGGAAGGCGAAGAAATATACGTGGGAGAAAAACGATTTTTATTAGCGAGGGTGTTTAGTATTGAGTCATCTGTGAGGTGAACATTTAATCAGGTGGGGGTTGAGGCCCCAGACAGTTGGGCGGGTGGTACAAAACAAAGCTGTCTATACTACCAGTGCCTGTAGCTGCATCGTTTGGCTGTGGGGGCGTCTTTCTGGGATGGTGGCGTTGAATGACAGTTTAGACACGAATCAGACAATTATATGCGTCTCTGGCAGGGGCGCCACCATCCCTCCCCGAATTACCCGCAATTTGATAATCATAACCAGTGTTCTGTGTTGCATACACTAAGAGTAAGAGCAAACCTCATAGAAAATGTTTCATTCTGGAATGGTGAGATAAAATTATATGGTGAGAAATAAAATTAAATGGTGAAATATAATTAAAAAAGACATGATAACAAATATGACTAAGCATACTTAATAATGGATGGACAGAGTGATTTCAAATAGGACTCAGTCTTGTGCCACAGTCCTTTAAAAATACCACACTCAGCCATTGGCTATAGCTAAGTTAAAACTACACACCATCGATGATGACTTATTGTGTAGCTTACAAGTACCTTAAGTCATGTCTTTCAATGTTTTATTATGATTGTTGTCCCATCTGTAGGAAAACCACTAACTAACTATTATCGCTCATAATAATTGGGACTGGCCTGTTAAGCCTCTACCCACATCTGCGAATGGATATCAGGTTGGGTGCCTCCTTAACCCCAACCACCCGACTCCACACTCAAAATTTGTCTGATAAAGGCATCATATGCGAAATGCTGGAAATTGTCTTTGTTTGACATGTTTTCAAGAATAGCAGCATGAAACACGCGAATCGCCCAGTGACTTCGCACGAGACTAGTGCCATTTTAGTAGAGCAGCAGGCAGTTCTGTATCAAAGTGTGCAACAAAGCACTACGAAAGGCATGCCATGTGGCGCCTATACCGCAGACCCAGAAAGTGATACCAGTCTATTTATGTTGGCTGCGCTGTGATATTTTATTGTTTTTATTATTTTTATTTTCAACAAGCACCCGAGGAATGGCAAGACTGGGGCCCTACATCACAGTACATGTGGGAGTACTAGGTGAACCCAGGAGACTTCTGAGGGAGAGAGTCCATGCTATTCTGACTGATTTCTGGATCCGCGGGGTTCACAATTGCTCATCAACGGGATCTGCAACGCTGCTTTAAAGCTGCGTAATCCGATGAAACACTTGGCTGCATTTGAGCCTACATATCCATCCATCTTAAATATTGACGCACCAATGAAGCATTCATTGCCTTTCGATTCGCATGTGTCGTGTTGCTATTCTTGAAAACATGTCAAACAAAGCCAATTTCCAGCATTTCGGTGTGCACATCAAATGTTTTCACTTAAAATATCTCCATGTTTAACCTTTTCAGATCAAATTTGCTTCAACCGAAAGTAAAGTAGATAATAAAGATCGATCTGATATATCTATCTAAAGATCATATCAGAAATTTGAAATCATTAGATTATGCAACCTACATATATATATGATGATATTATCAGACAAAATGTGAGTGTCGAGTCGGGTGGTCGGGCTTGTGGAGGCACCCAACCCAATGGACGAGTCCATTCACAGAATGGGGGTGCAGGCTTAGCAGGCCAGTCCCGATTATTATGGGCGATCATAAGATAATAACCATACACACAGACACACACACACACACACATATATATATATATATATATATATATATATATATATATATATATATATATTTGAATGCAATCTCCCCCTGTCGGCATTATATATAAGAATAGATATCTGACAAACAAGACATGCCCATACACTGAATATCTCGCTACATGGCGGTTACTTAACGACTTGCAAAGTGAGAACAGTCTGTCCATCGAATAAACCGTCCGGACCACTCATCAGTCCTGCTCTACAATGCAGCAGCCATGCAGCAGATTTTGCTTTTACTAGTTTTAGGTGTGACAATTTATCGCAGATATCTAACGAGTGGAGGGAGGTGTGTGTGCTGCTCAGAACACAGTGGGGTTAAGAGGTGGTGTCTAGTTAGGAATGCTTAACTGGGGAGAAAGCTGATTCGTGATTGATTGATTCCTGATTTGACATCGGATGATGATCGTGTGCAGGACCCCAATCAGGCATTCACTCATAATAACACATACAGTAGACAGTTTTGACGGATTGACTATTGGTATCATTGACAAATGGTCGGCATTGATTGAGTATTGTGTACAAGTTAATGTAGATAAAAGATAGAGTTAATGATGCTTTTACTTCACGTTAGATGTCCTGGGCCCATATGCAGGAGTCAGTGTTAGCGGGGTTTGGTGTTACAGCCTGTTACCGTTTAGCTATCACCGATGTCGGGAACTGTGTCAAGTCGTATGCAGGAGCGCGTAACACTTTCATTATAGCTAAACGTGAAGTTATTGAAAGCGACGTCGATGCGGCGGCGATTTGTTTACTTTACGTTCGTCGATTCGAAAATATAAATATTAATATCGCCGCTGTTGCGGTGGCAGCGTTAATCTCGCTTCGATTTTAGGGTTAATTTAAATAAAATTTCACTATTTGACTATGTAACTTTGTTAAATATGACACGATTGAATAGATTTGATACCTTACACCACTGTAAATTAGCTAAATTTCTGGTTTACCTTAACCTAGTTTAAGCTTCTGGTGTTAGGGCTATCACTGACTCGTGCATACCATTTTTCGCCGCTAAACGGGAATTCCCGCCAAACACCGTTTTGCCACGCTAACACTGACTCCTGCATACGGGCCCTGATGCGTTCCTCGTAAGTAAAATCCCAACAAACTTCATGTTGCCAACTAAAGCCATCTCCATGGCCAGAAATGAGACTGTTGTAGCTTTACTACGCATAGACAACATGAGAGAAGATGAATTAATATAGGTTGACTCAGATTGAGAGTGTCATGGATTGAATGAATGGTAATTACTAGCACTGTAGCAGTAGCACAGGCATGCGTGGTGTATTGTATGTAAAGAAAATAAAACTGATACACCCCTACCCACTCCTCCTGTAGGTGCAGCTGAACCAAGCTGTCGTGTTGGAGGTGAGTTGGGCTTTAGGCGAGGTTGTGTGAAGGTTAGGCTTGACGTTCATCGGCATACCGACACGAGCTACGTATAAACACCACTTTCGGTGGGCAGCGGCCTCCTTTTATTTTGAAACCTAACCTGACATAAATCAGACCCGGGGAAATAGGATCAATTCCTGGTAAAGTGATCTGCTTATTAAAATAACAACACAAAAGGCCCCCAACAACAACACAAAGGGCCCCAATGACAACAAAAAGGACAGCAACCACAACAAAAAGGGCCGCAATAACAAAAAGAATCACCCCAACAACAACACAAAGTGTTCCAACGACAACAAAAAGAACCCCAACAAAAACAAAAAGGGCCTCAACAACAACAAAATGTGCCCCAACGACAACAAAAAGGGCCTCAACAACAAAAAGGGGCTCAATGACAACAAAAAGGCCCCCCAAAGAACAACAAAAATGCCCCTAACAACAAAAAGGGCCCGAAGGACATTAAAAAGGGCCCCAACAACAACAAAAATTGCCTCAACAACAACAAAAAGGTCCGAGCAACATCTGGTCTGGTTCTATTTTGTTGTGTTCATCACACTGATTTCCGTCGAATAATAGTTGTGCCTCAGTTGTCTTGGTTGTGCCCATCATTCAGCTGTTCTAAACGTTTCGCAGTATGATGTACGACTTGGTTTCGCTGCTCTCTTGGAGTCGGGGATAGCAAATGCAATCTCCCCCTGTCGGCAGGATAATGCACACGGCTAACCCCGGACGATGTAGGGTACTGATGGGTGCCTACATTACCATCCGCAATCTAGTACAGGTTTAGGTAATTGCGTATTACTTGTATTAGGATGCGGCCGCCGATAGCTCCCCTTCTCCTGCCCTTTGATCCCTCTCCCCCGCCTCTCTCCCTCCCCTACTCCTGCCCTTTGATCCCTCTCCCCCTCCTCTCTCCCTCCCCTACTCCTGCCCTTTCATCCCTCTCCCGCCTCTCTCCCTCCCTACTCCTGCCCTTTCATCCCTCTCCCCCTCCTCTCTCCCTCCCCTACTCCTGCCCTTTCATCCCTCTCCCCCTCCTCTCTCCCTCCCCTACTCCTGCCCTTCATCCTCTCCATCCCTCTCCCCCTCCCTGCTCTCCTCACTCCTCCTACTCCTGCCCTTTCATCCCTCTCCCCATCCTCTCTCCCTCCCCTACTCCTGCTATTTCATCCCTCTCCCCCTCCTCTCTCCCTCCCCTACTCCTGCCCTTTGATCCCTCTCCCCCTCCTCTCTCCCTCCCCTACTCCTGCCCTTTCTCCCTCTCCCCCTCCTCTCTCCCTCCCCTACTCCTGCCCTCTCCCTCCCCCATCCCTCTCCTCCCTCCCTCTCACCTCCCTCTCTCCCTCCCCTACTCCCCTCCTCTCCCTCTCCTCTACTCCTGCCCTTTCATCCCTCTCCCCCTCCTCTCTCCCTCCCCTACTCCTGCCCTTTCATCCCTCTCCCCCTCCTCTCTCCCTCCCCTACTCCTGCCATTTCATCCCTCTCCCCCCCCTCTCTCCTCCCTCTCCTCTACCCTCTCCCTCCTCTCTCCCCCCTACTCCTCTCATCCCTCTCCCCCTCCTCTCTCCCTCCCCTACTCCTGCTATTTCATCCCTCTCCCCTCCTCTCTCCCTCCCTACTCCCCTGATCCTCTCCCCCCCTCCCTCCCCCTACTCCTGCTATTTCATCCCTCTCCCCCTCCTCTCTCCCTCCCCTACTCCTGCCCTTTCATCCCTCTCCCCCTCCTCTCTCCCTCCCTACTCCTGCCTTTCATCCCTCTCCCCGTCCTCTCTCCCTCCCCTACTCCTGCTATTTCATCCCTCTCCCCCTCCTCTCTCCCTCCCCTACTCCTGCCTTCATCCCTCTCCCCTCCTCTCTCCCTCCCCTACCCTGCCCTTTCATCCCTCTCCCCTCCTCTCTCTCCCTCCTACTCCTGCTATCTCATCCCTCTCCCCCTCCTCTCTCCTCCCCTACTCCTGCCCTTTCATCCCTCTCCCCCCTCCTCTCTCCCTCCCCTACTCCTGCCCTTTCATCCCTCTCCCCCCCTCTCCTCCCTCCCCTACTCCTGCCCTTCTCCCTCCCCCGCCTCTCCCTCCCTACTCCTGCCTTTCATCCCTCTCCCCCTCCTCTCTCCCTCCCTACTCCTGCCTTCATCCCTCTCCCCCTCCTCTCTCCTCCCCTACTCCTGCCCTTTCATCCCTCTCCCCCTCCTCTCTCCCTCCCCTACTCCTGCCCTTTCATCCCTCTCCCCCTCCTCTCTCCCTCCCCTACTCCTGCCCTTTCATCCCTCTCCCCCTCCTCTCTCCCTCCCCTACTCCTGCCCTTTCATCCCTCTCCCCCTCCTCTCTCCCTCCTCTACTCCTGCCCTTTCATCCCACTCCCCCGCCTCTCTCCCTCCCCTACTCCTGCCCTTTGATCCCTCTCCCCCTCCTCTACTCTCCCTGCTCTACTCCTGCTATTTCATCCCTCTCCCCCTCCTCTCTCCCTCCCCTACTCCTGCCCTTTCATCCCTCTCCCCCTCCTCTCTCCCTCCCCTACTCCTGCCCTTTCATCCCTCTCCCCCTCCTCTCTCCCTCCCCTACTCCTGCCCTTTCATCCCTCTCCCCCTCCTCTCTCCCTCCCCTAGTCCTGCTATTTCATCCCTCTCCCCCTCCTCTCTCCCTCCCCATCTCCCCTATTTCATCCCTCCCCCTCCTCTCTCCCTCCCCTACTCCTGCTATTTCATTCCTCTCCCCCCTCTCTCCCTCCCATACTCCTGCTATTTCATCCTCTCCCCCGTCCTCTCTCCCTCCCCTACTCCTGCCCTTTCATCCCTCTCCCCCCTCCTCTGTCCCTCCCCTACTCCTCCTCTCTCCCTCCCCTACTCATGGCCTTTCATCCCTCTCCACCTCCCCTCTCCCTCTTCCTCCCTCTCCTCCCTCCCTCCCTCTGCCGCCCTTTTCTCTTCTCCCTCCCTGCCTCTCTCCCTCACACAATTGATACTTGTTATGGCGCTCGGCATTAAAGTTGCACAGTCCGTTGGTTTTGAATTTCTGTATTTTTTCTGAGATAAATATATTAGATCGATCACTCATATCTACTTGACATTAGTTCAAAGTTACTTTTATTTTAAATGGTAAACTTTTGAGGTATTTTGAGTGCAAACATGGAAAATTAGTTTTGGCAAGCTTGCCCTAGACTTCTGCAGTAACAGGTTCTGTTAAATTGACTCACTATTGCCTTCTATGCAGAAACAAATGCTTAATAAGTGCATCAGTATCTAAGTTAGATATGTAAAATCAAATCTAGATAATTGGTTTGGTTTTGAAAATTGGATATTTCATCGGACTATGCAACTTTAATTAAATAGGATAGAGCAAGGACTGGTTAGCTCAGTGTCATGATAGTGTGACTGAGTGGGATATCAGGTACGGCTGGTGGCCTGATTTCCCAGTAGGGTAGCACTATAAAGTCGTCATGAGTGTGCACTCTGTCACAAGTTGGTGCCCATCCTGATATGACCGTGGATGTTGGTAGGACGTAAAATTCCAGCAACCAATCCCTCTCCCTCTCCTCAGTTCCACCTCATCACCGTTTCCCTCCCTTTTCTCTTAACTTTTCTCTCTCCTACCCATCCTTTTTGTTGTTGAAGATTTATACTGCCTATCATGGATAAGCCTGAATAGGCTTGTTTCAACCATTAGACAGTTTGTCGATAGAAAGCCCGAGCCTACACTTTTACCGACCCAAGGGATTTTTAACCTCCCACACCACATAGACATGGTATGAGAGCAACTGGCCTTTGATGTCGCTGTAAGTTATACACAGTGGTGGAAATCCAAATTGGCAGAGATGGGGGCACGGGGAATCGAACCACCGACCTTCAGGTTAGGAGTCCGACCTAGAAAAAAGTCAGACACTCTAACCACTCCGCCACAGAGAACTCCTTTTCTTCCATACTCTGCTCATTCCCGATTTCCGCCCCTCCTCCCCATCTTACTCCCCGCCCCTCCTCCTCCCTCCCCATCCCCCTTCCACACCACTCCTTGCCCATCTCTCCCCTTTTCCCTCACCTCTCCTCCTTCTTTGTCCACCCCCACCCCCCTTCCCATTCTGACCTCCTCCCCATTACCCTTCACCCACACACCTCCCAATTCCCCCCCCCCCCCCTCTCCCACTCCCCAACACCCGCCCCCGGCGGTCGGCGGCGCGCTGGCGATTAGCAGTGTACTTACTGATACCGTGATAGCGACGCACCGCAGATCGCGTGCGCGTCGATCAGGGTGAGGAATGGCTAGCGATAGTTTCTCATATCTTACGCGCGTCGCTCGGGAGACGCCGCTCCGCGAAGCACCGGCGTATTATGGGATGGGAAAGGGGCACGAGTCGCCTTAGCACTGCGGCGGGGGGGGGGGGGGGGGGGGGCATTGGAAATGTGCAGAGAAGCATGGCTTGTACCAATGCTCCGCCATGAACATCCAATTTCCCCACGGTAAAGTTGGGCTAGTGCACCATAGGTGGATAACCCACCTTCCACTGTCCGGTCATGGCACACAAAGTGTGGTATGAACACGCTTAAAGCTGAACCATCATACTATGTTTGACTAGCACCTTCCCGACTAGCACGTGTCCCAATCATCATTTAAACAACAAAAAACTACATTTATGATCCTGTTTTTCATGGCATGACAACTATTTCTCTCTAGAAGCACTCTGTTGGGTGCTTGATTCAGTACATTGATGCAATACTAATTAGACAAGTAAAGATCGAGCTCATGTGGAACATGCAAATGAATTTGCATTGAATCCATTGATGGCAGAGGGCGCGCTCTTCCTGGGATCATGGGTTCAATCCTAACTGAGCCAAACAGAAGATTTGTATAATTGATTCCTGTCACTACTTTACCTGGTTCTCACTACAATAGAGCAAGATTAATGTGACTGAGAGATATTGAATCATACTGCCGGCAGAATTGAATCCCATTACAGTACCCCTCTATAAAGCTGATATCAGTGCTTGTGACAGGACAATATGGCCAAATGAGTTGAGCACTGACTTCCAGTGCAGAAGGTCGTGGGTTTGAACCTCAGCCGAGTCAAACCGATGTCAAACATTATTGACCCTTGTCGCTATGTAGCCTGGCTCATAGCTTTACTAGGATAGGAAAATGTTTGCTCAATATCAGGATAATGTGACTCAGTGGGATATCGGGCCATGGTGCTTTGTTGGTGGCATGATCTCTCAGTGGAACAGCACCATAAAGTTGCCCTGAGTACGCCGTGTCACAAGTCAGTACCCGTCCTGATGCAATATTAGATGTCAGTAGGGTGTAACAATTAATTTGAAAAAAAAACCACCCCTAACCCCCCACAAAAAAACGGGTGGCACGGTATCCCAGTTTGCAGCACTAAAAATCAACATTAATTAGCGCATATTATCAATAGCCAATGTTCCTATTAAATCTAAAGGTCTAATCAATACACATCTAAAGGCCCAGTCAGACCTTACCGGACTGATTACCAGACACCACCAGACAAAGAATTGTCTAGTCCGTTGGTGTCCGGTGTCAAAATGTACTGAAATGTACCGAAATGTACCGAAATGTACCGAAATGTACCGAAATGTACTGAAATGTACCGGATGAAACAAACGCTAAACTGACATAATGGATTGTTCAAGGATACGTAGAAAACATATACTCTCCGAATTCCGCAATTAAAAAAAACAACCAAAAAAACACACAAAAGACACCGTCAATGGACTTGGCAGGAAGCAAAACGGAGACGTAACGGATGGGTACCGGACATAAAACGGACAAAACGGACTAAACGGATTTAAACCGGACACCAACCATACACTTCAGTCCGGTGGTGTCCGGTACAAGTTTTGTGCATGTTCAAAACTTGTACCGGACACCTCCGGACACCACCGGACAGATAACGGACACGCCAGATGCCAACCATATATAAGCCATACATTGCCGTATTTCACCGGACAGTGTCCGGTTTCTGTCCGGTTCCTCAATCCGGTGAGGTCTGACTTGGGCTTCAGTATGTATGAATACAACATATAACTACTATTGTTATATGTGAATTGTCAAACTACACCATATGTAAGTCTTGGAATGATTAATATTGCTATTTCAGCTGACTTTAGCTAGCTGCTGATCACAATATCAGACTACATATACATATATTGTAAATAATTGTATTGTCACATGGCTGGAAGACCAGTGCCACGACGCTGACAAACGACTTTATTCAATGAATAAACTATATCTACAACAACAAAAAATCCACACAAAAATCACACCCTCCGCATTGCAGTGATTGGATGGTCCGCGTCCGTGATGCGCTGCCCCTTTTGCATCCCATAATAGTCCGATTTCTGATCTCGAGGCGCTCGGCGGGGGTTCCGCGAAACCTATCTGCGTAGCTGCGTAGCTGCTTATCGTACACGGGGGCATTCCATCCCTGTATGGGGTTCACACCTCACAGTAAGCTGGGACATTTGAACGCGACTGTTTGTGTGTGAGCGGCACTGGCAGTTTTCTCCCGTCAGTGAGACCCGATAACAGCCACCTCTGAGCCCCCCTCGCAGTCTATCAGTTGTTGCTGGGTGTACATCTATCTACACAAGTTAAACCACAAACACACGCGCGAACACACAAATAAATACAACCACAAAATCGGCTCTTCACGTGTTTTGGCCTAGGGGAGGGTGGGCGGGGAATTATGTGCCATCTGGCGAGGGCTCTCCCAGCTCGCCGCGGGTTGTGGCACACGACGGCCCGACATCGGAAAGCTTCCGGTATCGCACGGACCGACATGGCCTGAGTTGTGTTCGATATAACACGCACAGACCGGGGGCGGAGGGAGTGTGCACTCTGGGAAGTAGCGATATGTATGTATGTAGCATGTCACAGCTTCGTGCAACTTTGACAAATCTGTACGTAATGCATACTATTATTTATTATGTGGATATAAATAACGAAACAGACAAAATATTGTAATATGTTTGCGTAATGGTCATTCCCAATACGAAACCAACACCCATTATGCATTGCTAACTCTGTGCAGTCTAGGTTCTGCATGGCTGACTTCTCCTTCTGTAACCACAACTCTCGCGCAGTGTATATATATATATATATATATATATATATATATATATATATATATATATATATATATATACAGTATAACCCTGTTAAAACAAGTTCGGTTAAACCAAATGATCGGTTAATCCAAACTTTTTTCGGTGGCCCAGCAAAATACTACCATTTATCATATAAAAAAGTTGGTTTAACCAAAGTCGGTTAATCCAAATTATTGGTTAATCCAAAGAGAATTGTCGGACCCTAGGCCACTTCCGGTATGGTTACACCAAACTTTCATGTGGCTATAAGGTCATCTGAGAGTCACTGGAGGACAAGTACAATGCCATTAAAGCAGTCGAAAACGGTCGGAAGCAGTGTGTCATGGCAGGTGAATTTGGTGTCCCACCTAGTACTCTATCCTGATGGATCAAGAGCAAGGACAAGATTGTAGAGGTGTATGAGTTGTCGGGCTTCTCCTCAGCTGCAAAGAGGATGCGCACAGCTCAGTTCTCAGAACTCAAAGTCAAAGCCAAAGCTCGGTCAAACCAATGATCGGTTAATCCAAACAAATTTCTAGGGGCCCTTCAACTTTAGTTTAATGGGGTTATACTGTAGTCAGTAGTGCACAATGGGTGTTGGTTTCATATTCGGAATGACCATTACGCAAATATATTACAATATGTTGTCTGTTTCATTATTTAAATCCACATACAGTATAACCCCGTTAAACCAAACTTGAAGGGACCCTAGAAATTTGTTTGGATTATCCGATCATTGGTTTAACCGAGCTTTGGCTTCGACTTTGACTTTGACTTTGACCCCCCCCCACCCTCACACACACACTACTGCCCACACACCCACACTCACTTCCCTCGTCTGGCTAGCCACCATACTCCCCTCCACCACCACCCCCACCCACCCCCACACACTATTGCTAACCGGTCATTGGTTTAACCGAGCCTTGGCTTCGACTTTGCCCCCCCCGCCACACACACACTACCGCCCACACACTCACTCAGTTTCCCTGTCCGGCTCACCACCCTACTGCCCCCTCCCTCCCACACACCCCCACACACACACTACTGCCCCCAAACACTCACTTCCCTTGTCTTTTTTAGCTTATGGGGCAATATAGAAAGGCTCCGATAAATCGGTCCAATCTTTGGTTGAAGATTAATTTTCAGGTGGGACGGTTGTAGAAGCTGGGGGTGTCTTTACAACATTCAAAATGACGAAGTGTTGGGGTGGCCCCGAATCACTCCGGTCTGGCGGTAGCAGAGCACTCATATCCAGTAACAGCAGCAAGTGTTCAGGAGTAAGGGACGGGTAAAGATGGGTCCAGCAGGTTCCAGCAACAAGAACAAAGCGAGAGAAATGATAAGGTACATGGCCCCACCCAAGCAAACAAGTCCCTTGATCAGGAGGAGAAGTAAGCCCGGGAGAAGAAAAAAAAAGGGTAGAGTATAGGAAAGAGAAATGAGGAGAGTTGAGTCAAAGGACCGTGTCTATTTGCTCTATGGTGACCAGCCGGCGAGCCAAAGACACGGACAGAGTAAGAGCAGAAAGTGAAATGCTGGCAGGCTCCCCCTCCTGGAACTGTTTTCAGACAGGAGGAGCATGGCCAGCAGAGAGGAGATAGAGAGAGGTGTGGATGAAGTGTGGTCCAGATAGCAAGTGACTTCCCTTGTCCAGCTAGACACCCTACTCCCCCCTCCCCCTCCCCACTTATAGTGCGGTATGTAATGTAAGGAAAACAGCTCCCGTAGGACTTTTGTGCTAAAATTGATTTTTTTTGCAGTTCTGGCTTCAATAGGGTTCAGGCTAACAGAAAATGATGGGGTCCAAATTTTCAGACCCCTCCCCCCTTCGTGGGGGGTCATTTCCATTTTGAGACCCCCCGCAACTGGCCATTCACCTATCTCCGGAAGTTATTGACCAATTTTCATATTTGAAGTGTCGATTTGTAGGTTTTCAGGTAAGCTGGGTTGATTTGTAGCACTTACAAAGCAACCGGTAGTTTCCTTCTTGCACTTCCGGTCAGTATATAAGGTCTCGCTCCATATCCTCACCATGTATGATCAGATTTTCACAATTTGTGAGACTTTTGTGAAGAACTCTGAGCTGATTCATTGCAAAGTTCCTTTGGGAGAGTTATTGAAGTATTTGCTGCAAAACTGTCTAATCCGACATCAAAATTCAGAAGAATCAGTACGCTATTCATCGATGACCATATCTGGAGTATCCTCCCGAATAGTATTTGCACAGTCACCACCATAGCATTTACAGAGTGGAGTGCAGGGCAGGCCATTCTTCAAGCAGCTACACCTAATTCCCTTGCACCCTGCTTTGCAGCCACATTTGACGAGTTCAACTATAGCCCGTGGGGCAGGTAAGGCAAGACATCTCACTGGAACATACACCTCTTTCTCCAATTTCCATCCATTTTCTTCAATTAGAGGAAGGGCCAGACAATTATCTGGGTATGATTTGTCCCGCATTGTGATGTAGTTTGCACGGATGATATGTGGAAGCAATGCAGCAGGAGTTGGTGGAAGCATCTCACCTTCCAAGTTCTTTGACCGGAACAACTCCCACCTGAGTGATGGTAGGGTTGTTGGACCTTTTGAACTGTAGATGCGGCACAAAAGTCTCCAATGCCATCACCTGTGTGGGAAGCTTGCCATCTTTCATCTCATCAGGAATGGAAATAGATACTAATGACTTGAATCAGTCAATGGCACGGTCATCTTCATCAAGCTTCAGGTATGCATTAACCCATGACTTCTTCGAGATTCCAATGAATTTGCCTCCCCAGTCCAAGGAGACCTTGACATTTGCGACGGCCAATAACCTGTACTCTCTCAAAGATGTATATTTCACGTTTCTTCATTCCTTTGCCAGTATGAAACTTCAATGATGTGGGAAATGTTATTTGTCTGCTGGCGACCAGATCAACTAGGAGCAGGAGTACGTCAGTGTCAGGTGACCATATGCAGATCCGTCGTGAAGCACCACAGACTGCAGATGCAAGGACTTGCTTTGGAATTAGTGTGTCAGCCTCTTCATGTGTATGAGCATACTCGAAACCACGTCCCTTGATATGAGTATCATACACGACAACCAGCACGAATGAACATTTGCTTGCAAAATAGACCAGCAGTCCCTGGCCAAACAGGCATGTGAGTTTCCTCTTTGTTGTTGATGCTGACAGTAGGTCCTTGATGGACATAGTGAGCTTCATTTCTGGATGAACTTCGTACTCAATGGATGTAGTCAATTGCTTCTGTTGGGTCTTGTTCTTCAACGACTGATGCATCGATCGAACACTACTCGACCCTCATCATAACTGGCCATCATCGTTTCTATGCGCTTGTTGAACGCATCCTGAAGGTGTGAAAGCTTCAGCATCTTTGGCGTCTTTGCATAGTCTGAAGTACACCCATCGCATCAATGATCAGAACTTTGACTGGGGGATCTTCCTGAACTATGCCAGGCACTGGCAGAACATCAAGGGACTCACCCATGGCATCTTCAACTGCGTGCATCAGACTGCCTTTGTCAGCTGGGATGTACAGGGATCCATCAACAGCACAGAGACATCTCATACTCGCCAATAGTCTCCTCAAGTTTTGGAACTAAACCTGGTTGGTTTCCTTGGACGATTAGAAATCTGCCCAGTAATTCATGCTCCTCACGCAACTTGTTGACCTTATCTCCAATGCGTACTTTCATTATGTCCATCCAATTTGAAAAGGCCTTCAACTTGAGCTTCTTCATCTTGTCCCAAACCGAGAGAGTTGATGTGGAGGTCAAACGTTCATGAACAAACTCTTCGAAGCGCTTCTGACCCTTCTCTGCATAGTGTAGAATATGATGCTTTGCCTCTTCGGACACTAGAGCTGATGAAACTAAACTCTTCAACGGCGTTTTCACTCTGAAGGGATTTTCTGCACAGTGCAACTCAATTGAGTGACGAATCTTCATTGCATTTGCTCTTGATCTCAATGCAATCTGTCCAGAGAGCTGGTAATGTTCTGTACGTTCAGAAGATCTGGAAGCTTTTGGGAAGCTCTCAAGATACTCGTCAACGAGACGAGCAAGGTGAGGTGTTGTCATGACAAGATTGTCAGGCTCATTTTGTCTCAGTGAGGCGACAAACTTAACATCTGGCAGATTCTCGCTGATGAGTGTTTTGAGGTATTTCCAATAGTTCTCACTCTCATTAATATCCATGCAGTACCTTTTCAGAATTGACAAGTATTCATCATTGACCTCAGCCATGCTCAATGTAACATCATCGTCACTAAGGGTGTTCTGAATAGCGAGGAGCAATTGTTCATCACATAGTGAGTGAATCAGCAATACATTACTGCGATCCGTCTTCGATGATATTCTCTGCGCAGAGTGCAAACATGTCCGATGATAGTGCTTTTCAAGAGCTGATGCATCACCAGATCCCTCAAGGTCAGCTACACAAACTCTAACCTGGTCATCCGGGGTTTGCTGCTTGATCTCAAGGAGTGTTTTACCCATTGCATCAGTAAGAACACAGTGCAGTGGCTCTGAGTCAGTCTTGGGGCAAAAGTCACAGGTGGAGAACATACACACTTCTTCCTTTGGGACAGTATTTGACCGCTTTGGCCGGACCGAGCCCTCAGCACTTGCAGGTCGCCCTCGTCCTCGTGGAGCACAAATAGGTGAATTGGTTCGGGGTTTCTTACTAAGGCATTCAATCTTAGTCTTGTTGACGATAGGTTTCTGACATTCACTATGATATCGAACGGATTTGAGTTCTTCTTCATTTAAGCTAGACAACTGTTTCAATAGTTTATGAATGTCACTTTCAGTGTCACCAAGAGACACCCTCTCCCAGCAGCATCATAAAAGTTCATCTGTCATGGCTGGATTGTTCACCAATCGCCTGTTTGATTTGGCACATTCTTTACAAATCACGCAAACGTTATCCTCCCCTGCAGACATATCGGCTGTATGTGATTTACTGATCTCATTAATAATGCTGGCAACGAGTATTTCCGACGGGGCTCAAAACTGTTTTAACACATCTGAAAAACATAAATGAAATCATGCTGATGACAATCATTTATATGGTCCATTTTAATTGGAGTATCTGGAATACAAATTTGACGTTCTCGAAGATCTGTAGTGAAGTCTATCACCAAGCTTCAGACCTGAAAGAAAAATAACGTCATTAGTTTCGGTGTTCAGAGACCCTATATAATGAACTGAGAGTCAGCAAAAATACTTGCTGGTGCTTTTGAAGTGCCCACAATCACCTCAGTATGCTTAAATCTCCCAAAACTAAGAAATCGGATCATACATGATTGATTGATTGGTGGTTGCTTTACGCCGAGTCGGCAGCATAGGCCATATTCACGGTGAGAAATGTTTGTTTTTTGTTCAAACCATCACTTTTACATGTAAAAGCAGACAATCAATTATGTGCCAATAGACACTAATTAAATTAGAAAGCTCACAATCATATATTTGTGGTCAAGGGAAACAAATTCCCATAGAAAAAGAAAAGCTTTATTAATAATTGATAGAATCCATTTAGTAAACTATATAAGGTGGTACAGTCCAGCTGCCCTAAAAAAGGCTAAAATGTTTTCCTGTTTTACCTTAGTAAAAAGGTCATGCATACTGTCTGCAGTGTAGAACTGTTGGCGCAGGGCCAAAAAATCAACGCAACTTAGTAAAATGTGTTTGAGTGTCAGTGGGGACTGACACCCAATACATTCAGGGGGAGGTTCCCCCTTGAGCAGAAAAGCATGTGTAAGCCACGAGTGGCCAATCCGGCAGCGGCTAAGGACCACTTGGTCCCGCCGACCTCCCGCATGAGTCTGTGGTGGCTTTCCCACAGATGGTTCAATTTCTTTAAGTTTATTAATGTTTTCATCCCACTCATGTTGCCATTTGGATTTTATGTGGGTGGCTATTAGTGGTTTCAGATCAGAGTGAGGGATCAGACACGGTTCAAGATCACAGTTCAGGGCCTTCTTCGCAGCCCGATCAGCTCGTTCGTTTCCTTGTATGCCGGCATGGCCAGGCACCCAGCACAGGTGGATATCATACTCATCCGTTGTCAGTTGGTTCATTTTATAAATGACCGTTGCTAGAAAAGATGATTCATTTTCAGTCCAGCAACAGCCAGGAGGCAAGAGAACGAATCACTGTATATAACATAGTTAGTGTGGTTGGATACCTCGATACACTCCAAAGTGAGAAGGAGTGCTCGGGCTTCTGCAGCGAAAATCGAGCTCTGATCGGGCAAACGTACACCAAATTTTTCCGTCGGCAGACTGCCGCAGCAGCTACCAGGCTTTGGTCTTTCGAACCATCAGTGTATATGGAGAGGTGGTCTGCAAACTGGCCTTGAATCTCTGCATGCAGTCCTTGGTACTCGAGTGGATGTGTCCCAGACTTCCTCAGTTCCGTGAGTCGGAGGATAACCGATGGCTTTCTCAACGACCACGGGGGATGTTCTGGGACTTTGGCATCCTCCAACACGTCCAAATCCACGCTGAAGGCCTCCAAATGAGGTTTCATTCGGAGCCTCAGTGGCCGGATGATCATACATGAAGAGGATACTTGCTGGTGTCCTTCCGGAAGGCACATGAGTCAGAGTCAAACCCTAACTTGTCAACCGGAAGTGAAAACTTTCACTTCCGGTTGCTTTGTAAGTGTCATAAATCAATTCAGCATACTTGAAAACCTACAAATCGACACTTCAAGTATGAAAATCGGTCAATAACTTCCGGAGATAGGTGAATGGTAAGTTGCGGGGGGTCTCAAAATGGAAATGACACCCTACGAAGGGGTGAGGGGTCTGAAAATTTGGACCCCATCATTTTCTGATAGCCTGAACCCTATTGAAGCCAGAACTGCAAAAAAAATCAATTTTAGCACAAAAATCCTATGGGAATACATATCATACCGCACTATTATCCAAACAAGCGTGGTGTAACAAGAGGTGGTGGGGTCTCAGATGACCAGCTGACCTTATAACCACATGAAAGTTTGGTTTAACTGTACCGGAAGTGACCTAGGACCGACAATTTTGTTTGGATTAACCGATAATTTGGATTAACTGACTTTGGTTTAACCAACTTTTTTTATAGGATAAATGGAAGTATTTTGCCGGGCCGCCGAAAAAAGTTTGGATTAACCGATTGTTTGGTTTAACCGAGCTTGGTTTAACGGGGTTATACTGTAATAACTTACAGTGTGCATTACATACAGATCTTTAAACGTTTCAAGAAGTTGTGATGTGCTACATAGATACCTTCGGTATCACTACTTCCCAGAGTGCACACTGTATATATATATATACATATATATAGCCATACATATGTATACTTACAAGTTGTATTATTGCTGTTGCTAGGAGATGTAAACTAATTATATGAACACACTGAATCCTATCAGTGCGTGCCAGCTACTAGCAGTGTTATAAATCCTTAACCCACCCACAGACTCCCCCCACCAATCTCTCGCTGCCGGTGTAGCAGGAAATCGCAAACCCTGTAAATCGCAAACCCCCACTTGTGATTTCCTAGGAAATCGCAAACCCCCATGCCATATATGGGCATGGGGGGTTTGCGATTTCCTAGGAAATCGCATATCCCCCCTGGAGATCGCAAACCCCCCATTCGGCGGCGGGCGGCGATTTGTTTACTTTACGTTCGTCGAATTTAGGGTTAAATTGGTCAAATTTCACTTATTTGGTTACCAATTTAACCCTAAATTCGAAGCGTTATTAAGGCTACCGCCGCATTGGCGGCGATATTACTAGTTATATTTTCGAATCGACGAACGTAAAGTAAACAAATCGCCGCCGCCGCCTGTGTCGATACTACTAGGTGTGGGTATCCACTGGTGGTGCTGCCACCTGACGGTTTGTGTATGTACTAAGGCATGCCATCTTGGATGGTGCATGCTGGGAATAAACTACTCTAACCCAGCTATACAAGGTGTGCAGTGATCTTTTCACCGCCAGTATGGAACGCGACGTCGATGCGGCGGCGATTTGTTTACATTACGTTCGGCGATTAATATCGCCGCCAATGCGGCGGTAGCCTTAATAACGCTTCGAATTTAGGGTTAATTTAATGAAATTTCACGATTTGAGTATATAATTCTGTTAAATATGGTCGCATTGAATAGATTTGGCCCGAATCGGTCCCAAAACACAGGGGGGTTTGCGATTTCCAGGGGGGGTTTGTGATTTCCTAGTAAATCGCAAACCCCGGGGTGTGCAATTTCCAGGGGTTTGCGATTTACTGCCACACCGGCTATCCTGTCAATTGCTCCTCAGTCAATCGGTGTAGTCAGTAGTGCACAACGGGTGTTGGTTTCATATTGGGAATGACCATTATGCAAATATATTACAATATGTTGTCTGTTTCATTATTTAAATCCACATAGAGTATAACCCCGTTAAACCAAACTTGAAGGGACCCTAGAAATTTGTTTGGATTAACCGATCATTGGTTTAACCGAGCTTTGGCTTCGACTTTGAATTTGACCCCCCCCCCACACACACACTACTGCCCACACACCCACACTCCCTTCCCTCGTCCGGCACCACCATACTCCCCTCCACCCCCACACACCCCCACACACTATTGCTAACCGGTCATTGGTTTAACCGAGCCTTGGCTTCGACTTTGCCTCCCCCCCACACACACTACCGCCCACACACTCACTCAGTTTTCCTGTCCGGCTCCCTCCCTACTGCCCCCTCCCTCCCACACCCCCCAACACACACTACTGCCCCCAAACACTCAGTTCCCTCGTCTTTGTTTAGCTTATGGGGCAATATAGAAAGGCCCTGAAAAATAGGAGCTGCTAGGAGATGTAAACTAATTATATGAACACACTGAATCCTATCAGTGCGTGCCAGCTACTAGCAGTGTTATCAATCCTTATCAGGAGTAGTTTCCCCACCCACCCACAGACTCCCCCCACCAATCCCTCGCTGCCGGCTATGCTGTCAATTGCTCCTCAGTCAATCGGTTCCAGTGAGTAAAAACATGGAGGAGAGGGGCGTATTACTAAGATTTCATCGAATATGCCACGAAATCTCTACTGACATAAACTCTGGATAGGGTAGTTTATGGTTTGATTTTCTTAATCTACTATATAGTACTACAAACCTCTATTTACACCAAACATGTCCCTTAATTGTGTTTTATTGGTTCTGATTTGTTCTCAGTACATTTACAATTGAACCAATAGACTTAGCCAGTACAGTAAAACCTCTCTAAATCGACCGACATTGGGACCGATTTTAAATGGTCCATATAAGGAGGCGGTCGGTTTAGGGGGGTTTAAAAAAATTCATTACAACGGTATTGTATGGGCGATCGTTTGGGACCCAAATAAATCGATCGATATAGGGGAGTGGTCGATCTGTGGAGGTGGTCGGTTAGAGAGGTTTTACTGTATTAATTTTGGCGGCTCTTTAGATATTGTTGGTATCTCTGGTTGGCGATTTATTCGTGGTACACCTAGGGGGCTGTGCACATCATCAACGGTTTCTTTAGGTCTTGCTACAAAAGAAGAATGTTGTTAACATGCACTCCAAAATCCGGGTTCAACCGTAAGATGTCTATTACTAAAACATGTTTAGGTTCTGGATCTCACGTGAGATATACCTACGTACGTGAACCGCAGGCAAGATACTACCCCGGGTTGGGAATCGAATATGGCTGGGAAAAATCACCTGGGTGTTGGCAAACTAAATTATAATCGCAGGCTTTTTTTATATTAAAATTTAATCAGGTATTCTTGATCACATTTAGAGTGAAGAATTGGATGCCTATTGCATAAGTGAAAGAGTTTCAGGTCGTGTCTGACGTCATCAATGTTAGACTGCACTTAATTCCAAATGTTCCTATTTTTCCTTTCCTTTTTGAAAAGAAATAAATGCTTTTTTTGTTTATAGCTCCCATCTTTCTTTTTCAACATGTTTATATTATTTAAGTAAAGAAATGCATCTAGCTATACTGACTAGTTGCCGTGCTAATTTGTAAACGTTGTATGCAAATAATCGCTAACATGAAGTGAAGGGTTGGGGTTTTACGTCCTAGCAACAGCTGAGGTTATATCAGGATGGGTATCGCCTTGTGGTGCACACATACAGGAAACAGGCACCTGGAGATGGGTAGAATAGATATGCAGGTTTAATGAAGGCACACTTTAACACATGCAACACACATAGACATAATTTATATACAGTAAAACCTCTATAAATCGACCCACCGCGGGGGCCAACTTTAAATGGTCCATTTCGGGAGGTGGTCGGTTTAGTGAGTTTTTAAAATTTCGTTACAATGGTATTGTACGGTCGATCGTTTGAGACCCAAATAAAGTGATCGATATAGGGGAGTGGTGAATCTGTGGAGCTGGTCAGTTAGAGGTTTTACTGTATATGCTACCATGGTGGATTCAATGTGCATACATATAGACACATGCCACATGCAACCAAATATAACCTGTACATATATAATACTGATGTATACACATAAAACAAAGTGCACACATTCAATCAGGACATTATTAAAATTCGTGATTAAGTCTGAATACCAAACTACTTACTACTATATCTGATTTATTCTGAGAGGGGATGGCCGACTGCGTTCGAGCGTCCGTCTTAGATCGTGGGGTCATGGGTTCGAACCCTGGTCGAGTCAAACCAATGACTTAAAAATTGATACTTGTCGCTTCCTAGCCAGGTGCTCGGCATTATTAGGATTTGGGCAAGGAGCAGTGGAATGAGGAAGACCAATAATTCGAGATTGAAATTTCCCCTGCTTAAGCAACTAATGAACAAACAAAAAGTGTGTGTGTGTGTGGGGGGGGGGGGGGGTTCTAACCTGGTCCCCATGCCTTTGTTTCCACAGATGTCACCACTATGGTAGCTTAAGTGGCCGTGATGGGAACTGGAACCCGACTAGGTTGTTTCCAGAAATTCTGTTCACTCGGTGAACCAAAAAAGCGCAGCGCACGTTGTTCGGGTCTTCCTCGTTTGTGCGCTTATTATGCTTATCTAATGTTTGTAGTTCCTCCTGGTTCCCGGATTAGTGTTTGAAGTAACCGTTAGGAGCGCCCTGACATGAATCATATACTGATATAGGGCCTAATGACCACTGTGTGCCTGAGCAGCAGCCTTCTACTCACCTGTGTAATTAGTTCTCCTTCAGATAAGGCACACACATTGCCACCCTGTGCTCTTTTATGGGGTTGTCACATTACGGTGTATGGCGGTAGCGTATATAAAACGTACCAATAAAATTTGAAAAACATTGCGGGACGACGTATGGTGACCTTTGTGCACTGACGTGTCTTTTGGAGCGTATGCGTAACGTATGCGTAACATATGAGTAATGTATGAGAAGCGTGACCTGATGTATGCGCGGCATAAATTGAGTTGTTTTGACAGTTATGAGTGGCAGGGTGAGCGTATGCGAAATGTATGAGCGACTTATGCCTAGTGTATGAGCGTATGAGAAGCGTATGAGTAGTGTATGAGTAGCGTATGCATAGCGTATGATGGCGTCTGATGGCATATGTGACACAAACCATTACGCCGGCATACGCTTACGCCATACACCGTAGTGTGACAGCCCCTTACATACCCTGCGTTGCTTCTGTAAGTTTACTGGCACCCCAGCCCATTTATGCTTAGTGTGTCCACTGCTGGTGTAACTGCGGGCCTGTAAATATTCAAGTGGGCATGTCGGGCTCTGTACTGCCACTGCAGTTATTACTTAGTCAGTCCTTATCTCAGATACTGGTCACATGATCATTTTATCAGCTGGCTGATTAGCATACATTGCAGGGTTCTCTGCCATGTGCTTTATATTATGTATTATTTCATGCGCTTTATATTATATACAAAACAGCTCGGGGTTGCGATGTTCTATGATCCTCCGGGTATCAGCCCCCACCTCCGCCCCCGCTCTATCACATGTGGGTACCATGCACCCGATAGTCACGTCAGTCAGTAGGTGTCTGGTGGGCATTATTCAGGCAGTTGTAGATGTTGTCTATGTTTTCATTGATGTAATTGTGTATGTATGTATGTGTATGTATGTATGTATGTGTATGTATGTATTTATGTGTATGTGTGTATGTTTGTATGTATGTATCTATGTATGTGTGTATGTATGTATGTATGTATGTATGTGTTGCTGTTGGAGCTCCCACCCCCCCCGCTCATGGCGTGTGTATAGAGTTTTTGTTTACTGAAGCCATTTTTTTTTTACAATTCTAGCGGAGATGGTGGCCATGCTGATTATTTTACCCAGAAACTATATGCAAAGTGAGGTGAGCCATGTGGGCGTGTGTGGCCAGGAGAGAGACACGTGGGAAGGGTGAGGGGGGGGGGGTGTTGCTGGCTGGGCCATCTACTCCGAAACATATGAGCGCATTCCAAGGTGGGGTTTTTAATGCACACGTTACCATGGTGAGTTAACAGGTAGTAGGTAAGAAGTTTGTCCATATGGTAGCGGTTGTCTGTCTGCGCCTGTTCCCCCTCTACAGCCAACGTTCCATTGGCATGTGCCTGTAGTGCGACATGCAGTGTGCATCGAATCATATGTGGAACGCGGATTGCGGCATATGTCATGTGGCATATGTCATGCGGCATACATCATTCGGCATACATCATACAGCATACATCATGCGGTATGTGCATATGACATGCGGCATATGTCATGCGGCATATGTCATGCGGCATATGTCATGTGGCATACGTCATCCTGCATACATCATGTGGCATACGGCATGCGGAATGCGGCATGCGACATGGGGCATTCGGCATGCGGAACGCATTATGGGTCATGCCTTATGAGTTATGGATAAGTGAGATGCATCATGCATCATTGCATCATGTGTAAGTACCAGACGGGATGGCCGAATGAGTTGAGCGTCCGTCTCCCGTGTTGGTAGATCGTGGGATCGAATCCTGGTCGAGTCAAACCAATGACTTAAAAATTGATAGCCCTACGTCTTGCTTCCTAGCCTGGCGCTCGGCATTAATTTGGATAGGGCAAGGACTGGTTGGCTCAATGTGAGCATAATGTGACTGAGTGGGATATCAGGTCATGGTGCTGGCAACCTGGTTTCCCAGGGGCAGCACTATAAAGTCGCCATGAGTGCGCGGGGCAGCACTATAAAGTCGCCATGAGTGCGCACTGTCACAAGTTGGTACCCATCCTGATATGACCTTAGATGTTGCTAGGATGTAAAACAACCACAAATAAACAAACTGTCACAAGTGGGCACCCCTCGGTGTATGACCTCAGATATGAAAGCCCGCTGCACCCAATACTCAACCCCTCACCTAGTGGTGATAAAGTCTACAAGTTGTCACCTCATTAATTAGGTCAGTGTACCACATGATCACGGCAAGATGGGAAACTATGTCACAACTTGGCTACCACCACAGGCGTTTTGGTGTGCTTGCCGACATTATTTAGAATATTTTTCACTTCGTATATATCTCCAAAGTTAGCCATTTGTCATAGAAGTTAGCTCAGACTAATGATGAGTAAATTATAATGATCAACGTGATATATTTATCTCAAAATCGTGGAACAAACTCAAAAGCCATCGATCTATTCAACTTTAACGCATACTTCATATTACATGACAATGGAAGCTTACCTTTAGTTTTTCTGAGCCTCGTGGTCGCACACTGGTTGCGTCTACAGCTAACACTGGCTAACCTTTATGCGCACCAACCTAGTGGCTTTTCTTACCTACCATCTTCACATTTTGCAGCCCCTTACATTTTGGCCGAGGTAGGGCATCTTATCTAGTTGTTATTTTGTGGGTTTTTGTTCGTTTATAATAAATAAAACCATCCTATTTCTGGCGTCCTTGCGGCTGGCTACACTTTGGGGTCAGTCAGCTGTGGTACTTCAAAACAGTGAGATGTATCGAGAGAAGCGAGACATGGTGCGAGCGACGGCACGAGAGACAGCGAGACGCCTCGAGATTTAGCGAGAGACGGCGAGAGATTTAGCGACAGAGTGCGAAAGATTTAGTGAGTGATTTAACGAGAGAGAAGCGAGAGATTTAGTGAGAGACGGTGAGAGATGGTGAGAGACGGCGAAGGACAATTAGAAATTGTTTAAAGCAATCACTGACAGACAGAGACAACTACAAGCAATCGGAGAAAAACAGTATGCAAAGCAACACAAAGCCAGGCAACACAGCCACACTCAATCAGATATAAGCACGCCCAGACAGGATCACCCAACATAGTTACATATAATCACACACGACCACGCACAGCCACTCAGCAACTCACCCTCAATGCGCATAACCATGAACTACCACACAGAACCGTACACAACTACGCACAACCACGTAGGTTACATACACGCGCAGCTACGTACACCCATGCACAACCACGCACAACCACAGCCACGTGTGCCACATGTAACCACACACAACCACGCACATTCACACACAGTCACAGTCACACAGACACTACAGATGGTGCGGGGGCCTGAGTTGTTGCTGTCACCTGCCTGTCACTATGCCTATGTTCGTGTTATTACTGGAATGTCTATGTTGACGGTGGGACGCCAGTCGGTTTTTTTTTCACCCACTGTGCGTCAACGGTATCTGAAACATTACTGATAAATAATACCAGTGATGCCCTGCCAGCCGTCCGCCGCCCGCCGCCCGCCGCCCGCCGCCCGCCGCCCGCCGCCCGCCGCCCGCCGCCCGCCGCCCGCCGCCCCCGCCCGCCGCCCTCCGCCCGCCGCCGCCGCCCGCCGCCCGCCGCCCGCCGCCCGCCGCCCGCCGCCCGCCGCCCGCCGCCCGCCGCCCGCCGCCCGCCGCCCGCCGCCCGCCGCCCGCCGCCCGACGCCGCCGCCCGACGCCCGCCGCCCGCGTCCTACCCGACAACCCGTCATCGGCCTGGCGTGGTCTATAAATAGCTTTCCACCGCCACTCCAGCCCAGGTTTAGTCAACATGGTTGATCTTTGTATGCTGCTGGGTTTTTTTTAAAGCTGGAAATTAAATCAAGTGAACTAAACACATGCAGCCGGGTTTTCACCAGAGGACTCGCGTTGTTTAATTTTATAACGTGAAATCTGGTCATGCTCATAGGCATTCCTTAAAGGTTTGGTCACGTGATTTTAACCCGACTGGGTTGGTGGAGCTCAATTCTTCAGTTCTGTTTCATAGAGAAAGCTTATCCAACTGTAAAGCCCCTGTCACACTATAGCGGATTGAGCAACGGACAGAATTTTCTACTCCGGTGGTGTTCGGATAAGTAACAAAATGTATCAAAATGTGTCAAAATGTTGCGATATTGGGTCAAAGGCCGCTGGACGAACGAACATTAAATGGACATGAAACGTACATGAACGGATAGCCAAGGTATAGCCAACGGACGATAAGCGGACTAAACAAACTCAAACCGGACAAGAACTGTAGATGTCAATCCGGCAGCATCCGTTCCAAGTTCTGTGCATGTTCAAAACTTGCCACCATAGATGCCACTCACCACCGGACACAGAAAGGAAACACCGGATGCTGACCATATAGAAACCAAACATTGACGTATTCTATCGGACTTTGTTCGGTTTCTTTCCGTTTCCCCAATCCAGTGAGGTGTGACAGAGCCTTAAAGCATTCCCTGACCGACGTTATACCCCTGTCACACTACAACGTAACGAGCCAACGTAAGCCTGACGTGGTCACTTTTCGTCATTACGTTGACGTACATTGGGTTACGTTATGATGACATCAGAATGATGTTAGACTGACATCGAGCTACGTCACGTTATGTCGTGTTATGTCGGCGCGCGTCAAGGCTTTGAACCTGTTCAAAACTTTTGACGTGACTCAAACATAAGGGTTTACGTTCGCTATACGTTCTGTACACGTTCGGCGAATGTCAATGATGTTAAACGGACGTTAGTCAAACGCTGCTCACTACGTTCTACTACATTCCACTACGTCGACCCACATTAACGCCGGTGGAAACGTCCACGCGGCATAATGGGAACGTCAGGAGAACATACGCCGAACGTATGTCCAAATTACGTTCAACGTACGTTCAACATTTCGCCACCGTGTCATGACGCATGTAACATCACGTAACGTAGTTCTGGTGATGGAATAACGTACATAACGTTCTGTGAGCGTAATGACGTTGTCCTCTCGCGTGGAATGACGCTATCACTACGCTCCTACCGACGTTACGCTCTCATCAACTATGCTGCATCCACGTTCAACTTGTCCCCAAATTTGCATACTACGCCGAGAAGTTCGACGTTTTTCATGTTCTCCCTACGCTGACATCGTCACGTCATAGTGTGATAGGGCCTTTACTCAAAGAACCAAGAAGCTTTGTTTGTTTGTTTCAGTTTTACACCCTAGCAATATCTATTGTCATATCATGGTGGGTACCGACTTGTGACAGTGCGCACTGTTCACTAGTTACCTGCAGGTTACTGACATCAATGACGCCACCTATGAACACTCAACCTCACTAATCCTATGTCAGTAACCTGCAGGTAACCAGTTAGATATAAGATTCACCCCCTACGTCCAGTACAGGGGTGAACGACAACATACTCTAAATACTGGCGAAAACAGCTTTTGTATAGAACGGGAAGTGGAACCCCTGGTTCCAGAATCAAATGGCTACTTATACCAGCATAGAGTTGTTGAATTGAGAGAGAATGCAAAAAGACAAGATGGCGTCGATAAAACGCCGTCGATTTCACTTTTAAATTGCATTAAAGTATGTTTTATTATATCTTCCAACTCAAAAGTAGCGGATCGTGGGTTCGAATTCTGGTCGAGTCGTAATGTCACTATGCCTATGTTCGTGTATGAAGACGTACATAAAGAATAGATTGTACTTCTTAAATTAAGAATTTATCAGCTCAGTTCATTTCCCCGCCATATCGAAATTCTTCACCAGCTGTTTGTTATACAGGCTTGTTTTTCACCCATGTACTGGAGGTACGGGGTGAATCTTTTATCTAGTAACCAGTGTACAGGGATAATATTGCCATTGGAACAGCACCCCCCCCCCCTCGGCAATATTACACCGGAATAAAAACTACCAAGGAGGGAGGTATGTGTATGCGGAAATCTCATACTGGTACAATGCTGCCTGCCCGGTTAATACTGGTTCCCGGTGTGAAATGCATGACACACAAACCAGCACGCCGCTGTCACGTGTTTTGTTTCTAATTGCGATTTCAGACTGACGGATGAAGTCTCCATTTACCACCTGTAATGGCCGTGATCGTATAGTGGTTAGTACTTCTCGTTGTGGCTGAGACAACCCAGGTTCGAATCCTGGTCACAGCACCAATGTAATGGCCCACGGCCCTCCGACTCTCACTCACGCAGTCACCCACGGAAGAACACCAAGATTCAATTCAGTGTACACTTCACCCTTGGTTTATTGAACCATCTGCTCTCCGCGGCGTCAGTAGTTGTGACCGCCCCTGATCCCAGATCCACTCGACTCTATGGGGTGTGTGGGGGGGGGGGGGGGGGGTCAGCCACACGCAGTAGAGGTCAGCCCAGTTGGGGTCTGACCGGTGGCTACCCGTGCCGCCACCTGGCGCAGTGTAATGGTACTGCGCTGGTGTATGGCGTAGTCTCCGCTGCTACCGCGTGATAGTAGAGCTCATGTTCAGACTACTACACCACCTTTACATTCTCCATGCGTATATTTGGTTACATAAACAGAAAATCGAAACAGCTTTGTGCTGGAGAGCATTTGAGTTTAGTAAACACATGAGAGCCGTTTCCTTCTAGAGGTGGGGATGGGAGGGGGCGGGGGGGCGGGTATAATATTGTTAGGTTATTGCCCGAGCAGGGCAACTGCTGTTCCAGTATCGTTTTCTTACAGATTAATTTTGTTCTGGTACATTTCTACTGCAGGGTCAGGAATCGGAGACGGCTGTTTTATATCACTGGACTAGAATACATTGACATCGATATATATCTTATTTTATAAGTGCATAATATACGACCAAACACATATATATATACATATAATATATATATACATATATACTAATCGGAGAGTAGGAATAATTAAAAGAACCTTCCATCGCCTCAACAAGAACAATTTTCTCATTCTATTTAAGTCTCTTGTTAGGCCAATTTTGGAATACTGTCCACAAATTTGGAGCCCAATTTTTCGGAAAGATATTCTGGAGATCGAAAAGGTTCAGAGACGTGCAACAAAACTAGTTGCAGTTATAAAGGACTTACCCTATGAACAAAGGCTCAGGAAATTGAAACTTCCTACCCTTTCCTACAGAAGGAAAAGAAGTGACATAATTGAAGTATTTAAAATTATGAAAGGTTTTGATAAAATAGATATGAACCAATTTTTCACCTTGAATAAAAGAGAAGGCAGTCGGGGCCATACTCTCAAACTAGTAAAACCCAGAGCCGTTTCAAAATTAAGGCAACACAGTTTCTCAAACAGGATCATAAATATATGGAATAGTCTCCCACAAAATGTTATAGATGCCGGCTCAATAAATTCATTCAAGAACCGATTAGAAAAAGCATGGGCTGATGATACAGGGAAATTTGACCACTTATTCACCACATGCTACTAATTTATTCCTTGTGTTGCTAATTACTTGCACTCAAGCAAAAATGAGAGACAAATAAGTGTTCACACTTCCTGTCTACCAATCACTATATCACTATATAATATATATATATATATATATATATATACATATATATACATATATATTTATATATATATATATATAATTTATATATATATATTAAGTTGGTTGGTTTTTAGAGTTTTATGTCCTGGCAAAATCGAAGGTAACAAATCCAAACAACTTAAAATATATATATTAACATATATGAGACTGTCTCAAAAGGTGCTAGCAAAATGGGACAGCACTTTGTCCATTGTAACGATCAACATACTATCTGCTTATGCATTTGCTCAGGATAAACTGATTTGTTTTTTACATGGTGTTTCATAATCCCAATAGAATACATATTGATTTGAAGCAAATGTCCTTGTGTTTTCAGTTTAACCGTTTCTGTGCTGTTTTGTGTCAATCGTTACAATGGACAATAAAAAAGAAGAGTGGTCACCTTTTGAGACAGGCTCATATATTAAGTAATTACATATATATATATATATATAAAGAGAAATGTCTCCCGCGCTCTCTATAATTATGTGTGTAAATTACTTCTCGTTCACCTCAAATTGCGAGGCCCTCAACCGACGACAAAATGACCCACTTGACATAGCTTTATCTGGGACTATATGGGTCTATTTTATTTCAAAACAATATGACCGGACGGGATGGACGAATGAGTTGAGCGTCCGTCTCCCGTTTTGGTAGATCGTGGGATTCGAACCCACACCTTCCATCCTTCCATCAGAGGGCATGCACTGTGGCGCTAGGCCATCTCGTCCATTTACCATCTGTGTTATCTTTTCTCTCATTCTGAAATATGATATTCTGATGCACACACCCATTGAATGAGAAGGAGGGGGAGAAGGGCGTTCAGTGTGCGACTGGCGTGGAAGCAAATCACGTGATGATCGCGGGTGTATGACGTCACTGAATTCAGCAATAAATAAAGCACGAGTTGTGTTTACCTCCAAAAACTGACCCCGCAGGATTTACAGCTCAACCTCCGATACCGTCACCCTGAATCAGCAAGCAGATTTTTCTACATCTGGAATCAGAGCCACATCATTCGGCACTCTTGGTATTATTGTTGTAGATTCCAGAACGAGGCTGGCACCGCAAACAGCCCCGGGATAGCCAAGGTGGCTTCTGTCGCTTTTAACTCCTCCCCCCCCCCCCTAGAGTATTTGGTCTTTGTATTAATAATAATAATCATCATAATAAAACTAATGTCTTGTAACTCTTTTGGGGGTAGGGTCAAATTGCTGTTGTTTTTAATTCACTATTTTTGCTATGGCAAAGGGATTGGCTGTTTGTTGGGGTTTACGTCCTGCAAGATATAAGCTCATGTCAGAACGGGGGCTGACTCGTGGCAGCGTGCACTCATATGACTTTATAGTGCTTCCCCCACTGGAGTCTGCATGCACTTCTGCCTGCTGTGTAGAATGCATGCGGAACCGGAGCTGACCCTGGATGGGGATCCCATTAAAGTCATTGAGAAAACCAAATTTCTGGGTGCAAAAACTGTCTTTTGTGCCACATATAAAGTACCTGAAAACAAGATGCCTGAAAGCGCTAGATATTCTGAGGGTGCTGTCCAGCTCAGAGTGGGGAGCGGACAGAGATGTTCTGCTCTCCGTGTACAGAACCTTGGTTCGGTCACGAGTGGATTACGGCAGCATAGTATACGGTTCCGCAACGAAATCATATATTGGGCTGCTAGACACGATCCACCACCAGGGACTGCGCCTGGCCCTTGGGGCCATCCGCACCTCACCAGTTCAGAGCCTTTATGTCGAAGACAATGAACCATCACTTAACAACCGGAGAATCAAACTGGCCATGCAATATGTAGTCAAGATAAAAACTAATGCATTGAATCCTGCACACAATTGTCTATTCGAGCAACATGACAAATCCAGGTATGAAGCCAGGCCGAATTACATCAGGCCACTGAGGCTCCGAATGAAACCTCATTTGGAGGCCTTGGGCGTGGATTTGGACGTGTTGGAGGATGCCAAAGTCCCAGAACATCCCCTGTGGTCATTGAGAAAGCCATCGGTTATCCTCCAACTCACGGAACTGAGGAAGTCTGGGACACATCCACTTGAGTACCAAGGACTGCATGCAGAGATTCAAGGCCAGTTTGCAGACCACCTCTCCATATACACTGATGGTTCGAAAGACCAAAGCCAGGTAGCTGCTGCGGCAGTCTGCTGAAGGAAAAGATTTGGTGTATGTTTGCCCGATCAGAGCTCGATTTTCACTGCAGAAGCCCGAGCACTCCTTCTCGCGTTGGAGTGTATCAAGGTATCCAACCACACTAACTATATACAGTGATTCGTTCTCTTGCCTCCTGGCTGTTGCTGGACTGAAAACGAATCACCCTATTCTAGCAATGGTCATTTATAAAATGAACCAACTGACAATGGATGGGTATGACATCCACCTGTGCTGTGTGCCTGGCCATGCCGGCATACAAGGAAACGAACGAGCTGATCGGGCTGCGAAGAAGGCCCTTAACTGTGATCTTGAACCATGTCTGATCCCTCACTCTGATATGAAACCACTAATAGCCACCCACATAAATTCCAAATGGCAACATGAGTGGGATGAAAACATTAATAAACTTAAAGAAATTGAACCATCTGTGGGAAAGCCACCACAGACTCATGTGGGAGGTCGGCGGGACCAAGTGGTCCTTAGCCACTGACGTATTGGCCACTAGTGGCTTACACATGCTTTTCTGCTCAAGGGGGAACCTCCCCCTGAATGTATTGGGTGTCAGTCCCCGCTGACACTCAAACACATTTTACTAAGGCGTGTTGATTTTTTGGCCCTGCGCCAACAGTTCTACACTGCAGACAGTATGCATGACCTTTTTACTAAGGTAAAACAGGAAAACATTTTAGCCTTTTTGAGGGCAGCTGGACTGTACCACCTCATATAGTTTACTAAATAGATTCTATCAATTATTAATAAAACTTTTCTTTTTCTATGGGAATTTGTTTCCCTTGACCACAATTATATGATTGGGAGCTTTCTAATTTAATGAGTGTCTATTGGCACATAATTGATTGTCTGCTTTTACATGTAAAAGCGATGGTTTGAACAAAAATCTAAAAATTTTCGCCATGAATATGGCCTGTGCTGCTGACACGGCGTAAAGCAACCACCAATCAATCAATCAATCCCCCACTGGAATACCAAACTGCTGGCATCATGACCCAATATCCCACTCAGTCACATTGAGCATGTTGGTGAGGCTAACATGGATAATTTGCGTACGAGGCCAGTTTTCCTTTCCTGTTATCGCTCACTCCTTTTCTCACTCACTTCCTGACCTGGCACTGTCCGGTGCGCTTCACTCTCCACCCACTCTCTCTGACATTCCGAGGTACTTACCGAGCTCTGCGTGACAGCTATGCCGCCGGTGAGGAAGAGGCGAGGGAGGCCGCCATTGGCCCAGCAAATGTCAAGGAAGCAACCGGTGAGAGCGGTAAGGTCTTCATGTCACCCGAATTTGGATGAGGAGTCGTTGGAATCTTCGTCGTCCTGTGTAGTGTCACCAGGTGCACCGGTGCCAACTGAAGGTCAGTCGCAGGCGGAGTCCGACCAGAACCTGATAAGGCGTTTGGTGAGAGAAAATAGGAGGTTGAGGTCGGGTACGAGTGTGGTGGAGAGTCGTGGTTCCCGTGACAGGAGTGAGTCGCCAGTAATTCAGAGACGGTTTTCTCAGTCGAGGTCACCGTCGCCGGTAGTCAGGCCTCGTTTCTCTGGGGTAGTGGCCAGGTTAGCTCGTAGGCGCCGGTCTCCGTCACCTTCGCCGGTCAGACGGCGGCGTGCAAGGAGTCACACCTCACCCCTGAGGGAGGTGTCAAGTTCGCCACATGACCGTAGGCGGAGCCCCGTTGGTGAGAGACGGGCTCGGTCTCGTACGAGGGGCTACTCACCTTCCTATCGAGCGGTGAGGTCGCCGCGCCCGCCCCCAAGGCCTGTGAGGAGGGTGCCGGCGCACCCCACCCCAGTGGATGCAATGCCCGTGCTGAAGAAGAAGACAGGTATGGGTCTGTTTCCACATTCCTTTATTACCAGAGGCGATGGGTTCAGGAAACTAGACTTTGGCCAGGCAACGTGGGCGGAGTATTTTACGGCGCTGCGTCAGCTGGCGTCTCACCCGGATTTCCTGGAGGAGGATTGGCCGCCTCTCCTGCAGCATGAGCAAGACCTGGCGAGGATGGCGATAACGTGGGACTGGCCCACGTGTAGACGGTGGTCTGAGAGGGTGTTTCAGATGGTTGATGATGGGACTCTGAGATACGGGTGGCATGATCCAGGTGCGGTAATGGATGTGAAGCGTGATGTCTGTTCGGATTCCTTGAGATCTGCCCAGTATAGATCGTCATTTGGGCAATCGGCAGCACCAGCTGCGGCTGTGGCGTCGGCGGGTCAGCAGGTGTCCGCACCAGTGAATCCACGTGATGATTACAACCGTGATACGGATGGCAGGGCCTGTTTTAACTGGAACTGGGATAAAGGCTGCACGTTCACTGCTGATCACGGTACACAGCCAGATAGGTTCTGCATATCTGTGCGTGGTGCGCATACAAGTTTAAGCGTGTCCTTCATCACAAGGAGCAGGACTGCCTCAAGAAGCGGAAGTTCCTAGATAGGAAGCCGGCTGAGCAGGCGCCGGCCGCTGCGTCTGTAAGTAGCTCGACTGTGTTTGCTAGCCGACCTGAGACTATAGATGTAAACAATGTGGTCGTACCGCGCCTAGTGGCAGTCTGTATGCCGTTAGCACCGCAGTGCAGTGCGCCAAGCCTAGACCAGGCACCAGTTGTCTCGGAGCCAGTCCCCCCCCCTGCCCCCCCTTCCCTCTCCAAACCCCCTCCCCCCTCCCCCTTTCTCTCTCCCCTCTACCCTCCATTCCCTACCCACCCCCTCCCACCCCTCCGGTTCTCCGGTTCCAGTGACTGAGCAGCAGGTGGGTGGGGGGTCCCCGGCCTCGCCTACTGACTGTGCACTGCTAACTACTGAGCCGCAGTTGTGGTCGCCTGACTTGACTTCTACTGCGATAGACTTGAGTGTTCCTGAATTGGTGTTTGATTGGTTTGACACGTTGTATGACCCACTGCTACTAGAGCAGTCAGCTGATCGGGGTGGGCGGTTCTCACCGCCTCCCACCCCGCATGTGTTTAGAAGTTATTTAGATTCATTTTGGCCGGTTTCGGTCTCTGGTCTCTGGGGTAAGCATCTGCAGTATTTACAGATATATGATGTAGTAAGAGCGACGGGGCTCCCAAACTTTCTAGAGGCAAGGTGCCCTCTCCCGTCAGGTTTGAACATACCGGTTTGGCGAGAGCTCTGATACACGGCTGCTCGATCACTTAGAGTTTGGCTGGCCGCTAGACTACACTTCTGATAGAGTTCCCGTTCCAACCTTTGATAATCATACACCTGCAGCCGAGTTAGATCCCAGCATTAATGCTTTTATAGCGAAAGAGTCTGAATTAGGTGCGATGCTTGGCCCCTTTACTGTATCCCCGTTTGCTCCCTGGTGTCAAATAAGTCCAATGATGACTCGGCCAAAAAAGAATTCAACTTCACGGCGAGTTATCATTGATCTGAGCTTTCCACCAGGGAGGAGTGTGAATTCAGGCATAGTTAAAGGTTTTTATTTGGGTCTCCCATTTAATTTCTCCCTTCCGTCAGTTTCAACTCTAACAGATCGGTTATCTCTTCTGGGCCCTGGTGCTTGGATTTGGTCGGGTGACTTAGCGAGGGTGTACAAACAGCTGCGGGTCTGTCCACTGTCTGTGCCGCTACTTGGTGTCTCCCTGAATAACGCTGTCTATATAGATATAGCCCCCCCCCCCTTTGGCTGCCGCACCTCGGCTCTAGCGTGTGCAAGGACAACTAGGGCTGTGGTGTGGTTGTTGAGGAAGGAGGGTTTTTTCACACTTTGTTACCTGGATGATTTTGTTGGCCTTGAATCATCTAAGGAGAGAGCTGTCGAGGCGTACGCCAGATTTAATGAGCTTGCATCTATTCTAGGACTAGCGTTAGCACCTGAGAAATGTTTTCCACCTACAACGTCTCTTGTGTGGCTGGGTTTTTTGATTAATACAGTAATGTGGTGTTCTCTGTGGCGGAGTCGTTAGAGTGTCTGACTTTTTTCTAGGTCGGACTCCTAATCTGAAGGTCAGTGGTTCGATTCCCTGTGCCCCCACCTCTGCCAGTTTGGATTTCCACCGCTGTGTATAACTTACAGCTTCATCAAAGGCCAGTTACTCTCATACCATGTCTATGTGGTGTGGGAGGTTAAAAATCCCTTGGGTCGGTAAAAGTGTAGGATCGGGCTTTCTATCGACAAACTGTCTAATGGTGAAAACAAGCTTATTCAGGCTTATCCATGATAGGCAGTATAAATCTTCAACAACAACGATGACGGTAGAAATCCCGAAGGCTAAGTTAGAAGAGGTCCTTCAAGTGTGTATTGCATGGAAGGTTAAGATAACGGCCTCGAGGAAACAGCTGCAGAGTCTGGCCGGGAAGCTGCAGCATCTGGCCAAATGCATCAAGCCAGCCGGGCACTTTACGAATAGGGTGTTGGCGGCATTGCGGTCTACTCCCTTTGTGGGCCAGCACCCATTCAATCGTGATATCTTAGATGATCTCCAGTGGTTTGAGTCCTTTGCTAGGGATTGTAATTCTCTCCTCCTGCTTCCCTCCGGGCCTCGTGCTCTCTGGGTGTTGGAGTGTGATTCGACCTTGCTAGCGGGGGGGGGCCTACTCACCGACAGCATTCTATGCGGCAGAGTACCCAGCGGTTTGGGCTGATAAACATCTCACGATCACCCACTTAGAAGCCATTAATCTGGTCCACGCGGTAGCTTCCCTGCTTCCTCCGAGGCCACATGAATTCAAGATAGTGGTCAATACTGATAACGCAGCTTCCCAGCAGGTCCTCGAGTCGGGTAGAGGGAAGGATAGTGTCCTGTGTGCTTGCGCTCGCTTCCTCTGGAGGCTTGCAGCTATTAACAACTTCGAACTCGAGATCTTGCATAAGCCAGGTGCAGACTTAATTTTGGCAGATGCGTTAAGTAGAGCACATTATGATCTGGCATTGAGGAAGAAGGCAGATGAGATGTGTGCACAGTTAAATCTCTCTGAGATTAGGGTCAAATTTGAACTTGATGTACTTGATTTCGACCTGTAATGTCCTAACCCTGGAAGATAGTACTTTTGTTGCCGTATCTTCCAGGGTACTCGATGACTCATCACCGACGCCTCCTGGGCCTCTACACAAGTGCTTTGGCGCCGAGAACCTGGCTCAATAAGGCTGCTCATGTCCGTGCCTATCTGACCTTTTGCTGCAGACATGGTGTCTCCTCCACTAAGCCCCAGGTTTATGATCTTTTGTCATTTCTTATGCACTTAAGTGCCATCTTGGAAGCACCGGGTTCCATGCTTAATTATTTCAGTTCGATTAAGTTATGGGTTGCTGCTATTGGTGATCCCGTTGCCTTTGGAGCACATGAGATTACAGTAATGAAACGTGCAGTAGTTAAGTCCTCTAATCATGTCCCCCGACAAGCATCTCCCCTGTCACCCCCAGATTTGAAGCAGATCATCCGTTGTCTCGCTTCACTCTGCCCGTGTCCCTGGGTAGTAATCCTTGCCCTGCTGATAGGCTATCTCACGCTACTAAGGCAAAGTAACCTAGTTGCACCTGCATCAGGCTTGCCGGTCCATACAATTAAGTTCCGAGATTGTAAATGTACTCCACATGAGCTGTTGATTTCGGTCAGGTCCTCTAAAACGAGATCGACAAGTGTCCCTCCAGTCCGGTACCGCCTCCCGTCCATACCTTTCTCCTCCTGCTGTCCGGTTAATGCCTGGCACCGCTATATTGCGGTGCCCTCCTCTTGCCTTCTATGAGACCTCTGAATGCACGCTACCTTGCCAAGGTTCTCCGCCTCACAGCCGCTGCAGCCCTTCGATCCGATGCCAACGTCACGCTACACAGCCTTCGCAGAGGAGCTGCACAGGCCTGTCAAGCGGCAGGTCTGCCACTCCCCGAGATCATGATCGCGGGCCCGTGGAAATCGCTGGCCACCGTCGAGGTTGCCGAAGCCCCCTCAGCGCTTGCAAGGGGTGCGCGCTGATGGGTCTACATTTCCGCTCTGGTCTGCTCTGACCTGCTCAACCTGGGTCCTAGTCACCCGCTTGCTCAAGATTACCGAACCTGACTTGGGTCACTGTCACCCGCTTGCATGCCTACCTGTAGGCTGATTTATTTTGAATAAATTTCTTAATACTCTCTCTCGCTTCTCTTTACTGTTCTGGGCCGAGCTAAGTGAATTGAGCATGTTGGCGAGGCTAACATGGATAATTTGCGTACGAGGCCAGTTTTCCTTTCCTGTTATCACTCACTCCTTTTCTCACTCACTTCCTGACCTGGCACTGTCCGGTGCGCTTCACTCTCCCACCCACCCTCCCTCTTACTTGGGGGTGCGCGCTGATGGGTCTACATTTCCGCTCTGGTCTGCTCTGACCTGCTCAACCTGGGTCCTAGTCGTTCGCTTGCTCAAGATTACCGAACCTGAGTTGGGTCACTGTCACCCACTTGCATGCCTACCTGTAGGCTGATTTATTTTGAATAAATTTCTTAATACTCTCTCTCGCTTCTCTTTACTGTTCTGGGCCGAGTTAAGTGAATTATCATGACACTGAGCTAACTAGTCATTGTCCTATCCTAGTAATGCCAAGCGCCAGACAAGGTAGTGACAAGTATCAATTTTGTAAGTTAATAATCTGACTCATCTGGGATTCGAACTACCAACCTTCCTCACAGGAACCTTACGCACCACCGATTCTGCCACAGAGTCCGGTCAATGGCATAGGGTGAAATAAAAACATCGAATTAAGATATACAGAACATAATTGTTAGTACTAGTACAGCCGTTTGTTTACTTTTTTTTTTTAAAGAGTGTTTGGCCTATGAACTAATAAAAAAGGAAACTCATAGCTGGGTTTCGAATAGTGTCAGGGTTCTATTCTCTTTAATTCAAATTTTCTTAGAAGCATTGTACAGGCAGATGGCCCCTGCGTGTGCATGGGCGAGAACAGTGGGAAGAACCCAGGTTTGATTCCCATATATAGAATAGATGTTAATTAGCTGTTCTGGTTTGACCTCTCATATATGGAGAGTGGAGAGAGGTGGTTGCCATCCTTCTATTGGCTGCTGGGCTGGGAACGCTATGGTGAATGAATAAGCGATACGCTGGGTAGGGTTACCATGGTATGCATTGTATATGGAAATGTATGCTAGAATTAGCTACCTATTCAATTTAATATTACATTCATATTAAAGTTGCATAGTCCGATGGTTTTTAGTTGCTGTCACTATTCTGAGATAAATATATTAAACTTATTGTTATAATCTACCTTACTTTAGTTTAAAGTAACTTTTATTTAAAATGTTTATCTTTTGAGATATTTGAAATCTAAGCATGTAAAATTAGTTTTAGCAGCACGGCAAAACTCGGACACCATAGGCTTCTGCAGTAACCAGTTCTATTAAATTGACTCAGTGTTCCCTTCTACGTGGCAATAAAATGGTTAATAAGTACATCAGTATCGATGTTAGATATTCAGAATCAAACCTACATAATTGTTTTGATTTTGGAAATGTGATGCTTCATCGGACTATGCAGCTTTAAAGAGTCAGTAAATACAAAGAACTAGGTCATGAGAAATAATAAGTTATCAAAAGTTATAAATCATGGTTGTTCCCTATTTCAATCCAAATAACCCAAACTGTTAGAGCTAGTAGTTAACAGGTCAGTCACCATAGCAACTGGTTTTTTGTCAGTGCTTATAAATAGGACCACTTGGTCAAGAAGTACATGGTGTCACTTAATCAGCAAGAGCCCTGATTGGTGGGCACAGTGGAGCGCTACAAACGTAAACACTGGAGGCATCACCACGTGACCTCTTGAAGTAAGACACCTATCCCAAATAAGGGCTGGAGTCTTAATTTGTAAACTACCGGTTCCAGCTAGTGCTGAGTGTTTAGCTTTTAAAGGAAACATGCTTTACTTTCTTTTTTTTGTTTTTTGTTGTTGAAGATTTATACTGCCTATCATGGATAAGCCTGAGTAGGCTTGTTTTCACAATTAGACAGTTTGTCGATAGAAAGCCCGAGCCTACACTTTTACCGACCCAAGGGATTTTTAACCTCCCACACCACATAGCCATGGTATGAGAGCAACCAGCCTTTGATGATGCTGTAAGTTATACACAGCGGTGGAAATCCAAATTGGCAGAGCTGGGGGCACGGGGTACTGGGTTTACGAGACTCCCGACAGCCAAGGTTTGTGACATTGTATCCATGTCTGGTGGGTGATACAGCTATACAGCTATACAGCTATACAGCTATACAGCTATACAGCTATACAGCTATACAGCACACAAGCTGTCCAATAGCTTACATTACTCAGTCGGAGCTTGTCTATGTTTCCCCCGTTTCTAAAAAGTCAACAATTCGCAGAAAGACACATTGACATGATAATGTTCATAATGGACTAAAATGCCTGATTGTTCAGGTGTTTTCTCGTCGGGCTTTGTCCGTTTGATTGTAGTGTGTGTAAATATCGGGTTGGGTGAGGTGGAATACAATGGAAATTGGTTAATTAAGAATGGGGTGCCTGAATTAAACAATTTTAATATTTAAAATTTAATTTTTAAAGATTATCTCAAGAATTGAACGGAAAAGGACCGAAAAGAAGGCAAAGATTGTTTGATTGTTCTTGTTTTACGTCCTAGCAACATCTAAGGTCATATCAGGACGGGGAGAAGGCAAAGAAAGCACCGCATTTTATTTTTTTTGGATTTTTTTTTTTGGTGATGGGTGTATTTATGCTGCCCATAACGGTTGTGTTGTTGTGTTGTTGTATAACTATTGAAGTGACAGGAAGGAACATATACCATAAGTAGGCATTGCAACTTTGCTTGTTTGTTGGGGTTTTACATCCTGGCAACATGTAATGTCATATCAGGACGGGTATTGACTGACTTGTGACAGTGCACACTCATGGTGACTTTCTAGTGCTGCTCCACTGGGACACCAGGCCGCCGGTACCATGACCAAATTTACCATTCAGTCACATTATCCTGATGCTGAACAAACCAATCCTTGCTCTATCCTAGTAATACCTATCGCCAGGCTAAGTAGTGGCACGCTTCAATTTTGTAAGTTATTGGCTTGACTCGGCTGGGATTCGAACTCCTGACCTGCTGCACAGGAAGCCTGCGTTCTCACCTATTCGGTCACCACTTCTGGTCAGGCAAGCAGGGACACACTGTAAGTAGGTATTGAAAGGGAAAGAATCGAAGTAAAATACCGGAAGTAGACCCAAGAAAGGAACGCCCCGTGCTTAGTCTATGTGAAATCTGCGTAAAGTTACAGTGTCATCTGCATGGTACCCTGTCAATTTTTGTCATGGTTATCAACGGCAGTGGTTGGTTGTTGGAGTTTCACGTCCTGGCAAGATTTAGGGTCATATCAGGACAGGTACCGACTTGTGACAGTGTGCGCTTATGGCGACTATATAATGCTACTCCACTGGGCGACCAGGCCACCAGCACCATGACCCGATATAATATCTCACTCAGTCACATTATCCGGACACTGAGCTGACCAGTCCTTGCCCTATCCTAATAAGGCCGAGTGCCTGGCTAGGAAGTGACAAGTATCAATTTTTAAGTCATTAGTTCGAATTGACCGGGAACCAAACTCCCAATCGCCCGCATGCGAGGCCTGCGTTCTATCGATTCGGCCACCGCGCCCGGTAGGTGTCAACTGGTAGCCTGTCATGGTTGTCAACGGCAGTGCGGATGGAGGAATTCTTTTTAATGTGTAACATCAATACTGACACTGACTGGGCGGGGCGAGTTAGCAGCAATGTTTATCGGAGGTGGCGATTGATGGGGGAGGGGGAGGGGGGGGGGGGGCTTCACGTACCACCATGTACTCACACTATAGACCTTTTTTTCTGCAGAGCATGCGCAGGGATATGCTACCCACAACATTAGTTTTAGACACTGCCATCGGTGGCCATGGTAGTGGTGGAAATCCCCTGTAAGGCATTTTGCACAATGCATGTTGTGCAACGAGCTGCTACCTACAATATTATTTCTTCCATTCCATTCCCATCAGATGGCGTGTTGGTGGTGGAAATAGTCTATCAACCAGGCGGTGTTTTGCCACTTGCCTGCACTGCTTGCATATGCAATACCGTAAGCTTACCTGAGAGCATGCATATTTGTATATATATTATATATTATATATTATATATTATATTGAAATCAAATAGCAGGCTTATTACTGCACAGTAATAATTTGAAAAATAACAATGGTAAAGCCGCTCCGCCTTTTTATATAATGATAATAAATTATCCTGTCTATATATTATATATTATATGTTATATATTATATATATTATATATTATTTATTATATATTATATATTATATATTTATATATATCACATCTTATATGTATCATATCTGACAACAAATGATTATACTATGTAATATACAACACTTATGCATCATATCTGACAAAAATGATTATACTATATAACAACAAATATAAAACAATTTTCCAAACACTGTCAATTTCAGCACATTAAGCTGCGGTGCTCGGGTAATTCACGTTACTCAGCCATATGGCAGGATAGGAAGACATAAAAGGAAACTGATTTAAAAGTTTTATTATAGAAAAGTAATCATCACCTACAGGTAGGCTGAGCATTTTAATGGCAAGTGGGTGAACGTAACCCAAATGTTCTGGCAATTGCTGACTGAGAGCGAATCGATGTGGCAGATGTCGAGCAGCAGCTGGAGGAGCAGGAGGCAGGCAGTGAAGATGAAGAGGAGATCAGCGCTCACCCCAGGGAAAAAAGGGTGGGTGGACGGGGAAGTAAAGTGTACAGGAGCATGTGCTGTGAGAAAGTGAGTAGTTGTGGTGCGGCAGTATAGCAGGAAGACAGAAATATACACAGCCTCGTATGCAAATTACCCATGTTGACCTCGGGCCAACATGCATAATTCATGTTACTCGGCCATATGGCAGGATAGGAAGACATAAAAGGAAACTGATTTAAAAGTTTTATTATAGAAAAGTAATCATCACCTACAGGTAGGCTGAGTATTTTAATGGCAAGTGGGTGAATGTAACCCGAATGTTCTGGCAATTGCTGACTGAGAGCGAATCGATGTGGCAGCTGGAGGAGCAGGAAGCAGGCAGTGAAGATGAAGAGGAGATCAGCCCTCACCCAACTAATGAGTGAGCGCTGAGGGTGCATCGTTGATCTGAAGTGAGGCGAGGTAGGAGGATACAGCGTGTAACCTCCAGGTACCGCTGGTCATGATGGCAGAAAGAGGCAGGCCGGATGCTTGGCAGGCTTGTGCAGCCCCACGTCTGAGGCTATGCAGGGTGATTGATGTAGGCGACATCTGAGCAGCGGCAGCTGCAAGCCTTAGAGCAGAGGTGAGATAACGGGCTGACAGTGGAGCACCAGAGGGGAGGACAAATGCAGGTCCATCAAGGGGTGGGGCGGATGTGGCTAGATATGAGTTCCAGGCTTTCACAGGGCAACAAAGTGAGGAAGGAAGGTCAGGGAGGCAGAAGACAAGCGGGCTGACTTAGGGCAGGTTTTGGTAGAAGACACACATACAAAGGGGGCATTGGGAGTAGCAGAAACGTCAGCGAACCTTAGCATGTTGGGGGAGTGGCAAGAAGAGATGGCGACTAGGTTGCTCTGTCTTAGCATGGTCATGAAAGCTACAATGAGGGCAAGAATTATAACATACAGGCGGGGACAGAGGCGGGTGAGGACTGAGAACTGGGGCTGAGACAATGCATGAGCCTTACGAGGGACATGAGCGGAGGACTTGAGAATTCCTTTTTTCATGACAGAAATTTCATGGGAGACGAAGGCAGAATGATCGCCTGGGGCTGAGGATACCCAGACCTTAATTGAAGAAAAATAATTAAATACTGCACCGGGGGACTTGAGGGCCAATGAGAGGGTATACAAGAAAGAGAGAAGATCATAACAGGTCGCGGCAAGAGGCGGCACACCAGTGAGGCTTTGCTCTGCCAGGTCCGGGTGGCAAGGACATCCTTGTAGACTGCTAGCAGGCCAGCGTGATGGATCATCGAGTAGCCTGGAAGATAAGGCAAACAGGTAATATCTTCCAGGCTAATGGTCAATTTAGAATGAGAAATCTAAGATATCAAGACTAAATGAGAGAGGGATTCTAGTTAGGGCCAATTCGGAACACAATAAGGATGCTTTACGTTTTAGGACTGGGTCAGATGAAGAGCGACTGAGTGCATCTGCTAGTATTAATTCAGAGCCTGGCTTGTGACAGATTTGAAGCTCAAGATTATTATTTGCTGACATAAGCCAAATCTGTCTGGCACAGGCACAGAGAAGTGGATCTTTGCCTTTCCCGGAGGAGAGGACTTGCTGTGAAGCTATATTGTCAGTATTTTTTATGACTGTGTAGGTATGGGGAAGGGGGGGAAGGAGAGAAGAGACTGCGTGCTCTAAGTTTAAGGCTTCAAGGTGGCAGATATTGAGATTCAACTCCTGGACACAGGGAGGGTAGTCAGCTTCATAGAAGTGTGTCCCAGAATAGGCACCCCCCTCACTTTCAGAGTTGAGTCACACTCGATCTTCCAAACAGACCTTGGCTTAGGGGGAATGAGTAATACTGCGTTAAATGAGGCTGCAAACCATTCGAACCACTCTAAGTCCTTAAAGAGGTCTGGATCAAAGGTATGTTGACCTATTACAGGCGTAGCTCTAAGCACAGCAAGAACTCTATTAGAAAACCTGGCTGCAGGTTTTATGCACTTAGAAAGGTGGTGAAGTTTCCCCGCTAGACTTTGAAGCTGCTTCTTAGTCACTTTAAGTTTATTTTTCCATGCTTTACAAGTCTGAAGGACCTCCTCCACTTTCTCTTTGGGAAATGAAACTTCCATAATTACCATATTTATATTGAAACCAAGCCAACTGAGCGAGGTTGTGGGTGGTATACACTTCTCAGAGGCTAGCTGGAGTCCTAATGAATTAGCTAATGAGAGGAAAAGATTATATGCATCAGCTGCTTTCTCATATGCGGGTTACAGACCTACGAAGTCATCAAGGTAACATAAACTAAAGAAACCTCGCTTACGAAGAAGCCAAACTAGCACCCTCGTCATTCTTGCACATGCTAGAGCAGACGTACGGCAACCAAAGGGTGGGGCTAAATCAAGAAAGAATTGATTGTTGAGCATAATACTTAGAAGGGGCACTGACAGGGGACAGACTCTGAGCTGTCTATACGCTCTAGCCAGATCAGCTGACCAGAGACAGGCATTATGACCTAGTAAGGTGAGTCTATCCGTGAGTGTGGACATGGTCGGAAGGGTAAAATTAAATGGCAGGCCTTGATAAAAGCCCTTAATTATCCCAGCATTCACACTTCTTCCAGGAGGGAAGCTCAGATCTATAATGACCCGCCTAGCCAGAGAATTCTTTTTAGGTTGGGTCATCATAGGGCTAATCTGTGACCGAGGGAGGAAAGGAGGTTTTGAGAAGGGACCTATGATGGCACCGTGTTGAGATTCTTTCTTAATATAGGCTAAGATATGTGGATCCGTACCTGCATCGGGCGTATGATTAGTAAGGGTTGGGACTGAGATTCTTGTTGAAGAATAGTCTAACGGCCAGCCGTATTCGAGGTGATCGACTAGCAACAAATCAGGGAAATCAACAAGAATTGCCCACCAGGCAGGGATACATAAACCTGAGAGAAGTGGGGATTTAACTTGGAGGTAATTCGGAAGCTCTGATGCCCTTACGTGATTAAAAATATTTAGAAAAGATGGGAAGTCAGTCCAAAGCGAATCTGTGGCGTAAGGCCAGAAGGTAGGTAACGATGCACGAAAGAGAAGAGGTGAGGGGGGAGGAATGAAAGGTCGAGGGCAACAATCATTTGGTAGAGCTAGAGCTGTCTGAACCGGGGTATCAAACCAATCAAAGACAAGATCTGGTAACGAAAGGTCAATGTCAGTAGCGCCAAACCCAGCATGTGTGACAGGGGTGTATTGTTGTGGAGGCAAGGCGGGAGTAGTTAAAGTGGGAGGTGGGGTAGGGGGGGAGGGGGTGGCGAGGCAATGTCACAGGGGAGCAGGGCGGCGCCGGTGTCACTTGACTGGCAGAGTAGTAGAGAGGGTGGTGGTGGTGGGGGTGTTCCATGAGAAGCGGGAAACCCGCAATCCTTCCCCCAGTTCCATGAATAGCGCGCCTTCCCATCATGTTCCTCATTGTAATCTTCCCTGAGGTTGAGAGTGACCTGACTTTGAGATTGGGGCGGGACCGAGGATGCAGCCTCGGGACAGTACGCATATGCCGGGCGTACTTGAAATGCCCTCACGGCGTCTGAACAAACATCCCTTTGGATATTTTTAATCTGCGGCCCCTCAAGCCACCCATTCCTGAGATGGCCATCTGCCACCATTTGAAAGATACACTCCGACCATCTTCTACAAGTGGCCCAATCCCAGGTTATAGCCCTACACGACAGGTCCTGTTCATGTTGTAAGAAGGGGGGACACCAAACATCTGGGAAGGAGGGGTGGGAAGTGAGCTCTCGAATGGCGGTGAAATATTCGGTGCTCCTCCATGCCTATTTTCTTACACCCGTTGCCTCTAGTTATAAATAAATGAGGGAGAAGCTCCGTACCTTTGGGTTTCTGCAAGAGCTCTGCCGGGTCGAGTAGGTCGAGGCGGGGCTGAACTAGGCGCACTGGCCTAGGCGGGGCGTGAGGGGGAGGGGTAAGAGGATATGCAGGGGGCGGGGCCGGGGGCCATGGCATCAGCCGTGCTCTATGGCGGCATGGCGGCGGGGTGGGGGGGGGGGGACGAGATATGGCCCGAGGCGCGTGGTAGCGACGTGTGGGAGAGAACATGCGGTGGACTGCTGGTGACAAAGGGGGCGGGGAGGGGGTTTCAGGCGAGCAGGGCGGGTGCTGGCGGGAACAGGAGCGGGTTGACCGGGATGGGGAAATAGACTGTTCTTGCCTGCTACGCCTTGGTGGTGGTGAGGGTGAGCGGCTGTCCCGGGCTGCTACACCGGCAGCATTGGAAAGACGCCTATTCTCATGCGTCAGGCGACAAATTAACTCCCGGTCCGACTCTGTATTTGAAGAGGGAGACTCCCTCCGCCTCGGAAGAGTAGGCCGACGAGGCGTCACAGCACCAGAGTCAGGCGAGTCCGGATTCAGGAAAGGCAGGCGCCCGGGCGTTTCCATATCGGCGGCATGACAGGCGAAGTGTGTTAGACACACAGCATCAGTTGAGAGCCCAGTGAGTTGGGAAGCGAAGCCTACAGGAGCGTGTGCTGTGAGAAAGTGAGTAGTAGCAGTGCGGTAGTATAGCAGGAAGACAGAAATAGACATAGCCTCATACGCAAGTTACCCATGTTGACCTCGCGCCAAGATGCATTATTACCCTGACAGTGTTCGTGTATATTTCATTGAGATTGCATCAACATTGTGTAAAGAGGCAATGCTGAAATTGCCTCAGCAGCCTTCAGGTGTCAACACCGCGTTTACAATTACTGTCTGAGGTAGCCGGCAGAGGACACAATTGGTCTCCATGGTGATGGGATGGGATCGGAGCTGTCATCACCCTCAGGCACTTCTGTCTGTGGGACCCCGACCGACGGTTCTGGTTCGGGGATCCAAGCAATCCTCTTTGGCACAACAGGCGTATCGCCGACTCAACTTGGTTCTGGATATTGTGTTGGCTAAACGCCTCCACAGAACTTTATTCAATACCACATTGGAAACTCATTGTTCTAGTCTTATCAACAAGGTTGAAAGTTTCATAATTAAATGAAAACCATGACATTTTCGAAACCAAAGCATTTGCCTATATTTGATCTTATTTATCTAACTTAGACACACATATGCTTATATATAAACATAAGTGTATGTAAGTCTATATATAAATACACTTATATATCTAACTTAGATAAACCACTGACATGTTAAACATTTATAATAATTGCATCGAAGGACTATCAAGTGAATTTAATAGAACCCGTCACTGCTGCCACTCTCTTAAGTCTGTGATATTCAGTGTATATATATATATATATTTATATATATATATATGTATATATATACACATATGTATAAGTATAAGTGCCAAAATTAGTTTGCATATTTTCATTTCAAATTTGTCCAAAGTTGCTCATTTGCTATAAATGTTACTCTGAGTAAAGAAGTTGATAATGACAAATCTAACATAGTTCGTTTGAAAACAGGGAAGAAACGCAAAACCATGGATTTGTGCAACTTTAAGCAAACACTGAGACTTGCGAGTCTGGGTGACCACCACGGAATATGAGGTGTCCTAGATATCCTGGTACAGGCCTATAGTCTACTATAGTACTAATCTACTACAGTTAGTGGTAGATAAATAAGTAAGTTAAATGTAACTTCTCCGGAGAAATTCGTCGGATTGGAACCCGGCCGAAATAAATTAAAGACTTGCGAAATTGTTCCTCTGGTTTTGTCGTTACATCGGACTGGATGGCCAAGTAGGTAACGCCGCCTGCTTCTCGTGGGATTAATCTGGAATTCGGCATTACTTGAATAGGTTCAAGGACTGCTTGCCTTAGTGTCACGATATTGTGGCTAAGTTTGTTTGGTAGTTGAAAGTCCTAGCAACATTTAAGGTTATATGAGGACGAGTACTGACTTGGGACAATGCTCATCCATGGCGACTTTATAGTGCTGTCCCACTTGGAGACTGGGCATTTGGCACCATGACCTGATATCCCATACAGTCAGGTTCTCCTGATACTGAGCAAACCACACCTAATCCTGCTCCAGTAATGTCAAGCGCCAAGCTAGGTAGTGACAAGTATCGATTTTCTAAGTCTTTGGTTTGACTCGGCCAGAGTGCAACCCGACGACCTACCATGCAGACAGCCAGCTAGCACTCTTATCAATTCGGCCATCTTGTCCAGTCAAATAATGCTGCTATAGAACATAAAACCCCAATCCACCAAACCAGGCTTTGATTTGACTTGGCTAGAGTCTGACCTGACGATCTATTACACAGGAAGACAGCTAGCGCCCTTATCAATTCAAATATCCCCGTCCAGTCAAATAATATGGATGACTGTAGTATTGCTATAGAGTGCAAAACCCCAATAAACCAAACCAGGCTTTGATTTGACTTGGCTAGAGTCTGACCTGACGATCTATTACACAGGAAGACAGCTAGCGTCCTTATCAATTCAAATATCCCCGTCCAGTCAAATAATATGGATGACTGTAGTATTGCTATAGAGTGCAAAACCCCAATAAACCAAACCAGGCTTTGATTTGACTTGGCCAAAGTCCGAACTGATGACCTACCCCACAGCAGAGCAACCAACGCTCTTACCAATTCGGCCATCTTGTCCGGTCAAATAATGTGACTAACCGCGATGTTGATATAGAACGCAAACCCCGAATAAACTGAACCGACGACCCATCACACAGGAACACAACTAGCACTCTTACCAATTCGACCATCCCATCCAGTCAAATTATGTGGCTGACATTGATGTGGCTATAGAACGTAAAACCCCAATAAACCAAAACAAGGCTTGTTGCTACTTTGCTCAGCAATAAGAGGATAGACCAAGGGACCAGGAGGCTTAATGGCCCCTGACTGGTCGGCGCCGGTTGGCAGCCATGTGTTTTGTTGGAACCTTACATAAGGCCGACATAAATCATGGATGTTTACGCGACGTGTGCGTCCACGTCACGTGATCTGTGTAACCGATGACTTGCTCCTACAGAAGGATCTTGTAAGAACAGCCACGTCTGCTCAGCCTTCACTCATGTACACAGCGCACTGCCCTTTGAAGTCGGCATTTTCCACTTCCGGTTCCCGTTTCCCGACAAGAGCCTGGTATTGGGAATGACAGTGGTGGGAGTCTTTCCTTCAACTTGAAGGCAGGTCGGGGGTAGTTTACGTGCATCCTTCACCTTGCTCTGATATTTCTGAGTAGCAATAGGGAATCCACTGGGTGTAACGTGACATAGGCATTTTACTGTTTTCACATCATCGGTGCACTTAGTGGATGCGTTCATTGGATGCATTCACTCATTGGATACAAGGTGCACAAATACACATCAGATACACACACAGCCATACCTTTACATATTATAGATAACTATAACAAATATCCACAAATTGTATACACATTAAAGTGTAACACATTCAAACATTGCATCTAGTCACACATTGCATATGTTCACACATTTCACATATTCACACATTTCATATAATCACATGTGTGCATATCCACACATTATTCCCATTCACACACTGCACATATTCATACACTGCACATATTCACATATTGGGTATATTCAGAAAATGGACATATTCAGACATAATACATACTCACATATTGCAAATATTTACACATTGCACCCATTCACATATTGTACATATTCACACATTAGACATACCGTAAAGCCCTGTAGTATAACTGCCCCTCAGCTATAAAACACACCTAGATTTACCCCGCCCCCCGCCCACGCCCCCCCCCCCCCCCCAACCAAAGCAAAAAGTATCAGTAAAATCGAAGTTATTTGAAATAAAACAACAACAGAGTGGCTGCTTGGTCGTGTGAATGACAGTAGGGGTGGCGTCTCCAAGCGGCGTGTCTTAGAACTAACTATCTGCCGCGGAGGGTGGCTCCACAGTGGCGGGAGCTTGTTTGCTTGTTGTGGTTTTATGTCCTGGCAACATCGAAGGTCATATCAGGACGGGTACCGACGTGACTTGTGATAGTGCACACTCATGGTGACTTTACAGTGCTGCCACACTGGGAGATCAGGCCATATATATGACATATATATATGTATACATATGTATAAAGCTGTTATATGAACACAAATAGTACTTCTCTTCAATGGTAACATAAACATAGACCCACTAGTGTTACTTTAACCACATCAGATAAGTAACGAACATAGTTTATTCTCGGGCCCTCTCAGTAAGTACTAACTACTTTCTTCACCTACTCAGGCTGTCTTTGCCATCGGTCCCTGTATATCAGAACGACTAGAGTTTATAAACATCTGCGCAGGCTGGTTAATGTGCATGTTGCTAACAGGGTGTGTACGTTGGGTGTGACGGCTACGCAGTGAATCTAAGGGACTACAGAGTGGCTTACTTGCGTACATCCCCACAAAGCGCCTCAGTGTGCATAGTTGGGTCGGTAAAGCGTACTATTTACCAACTTCCGGTCTCGACTCTTGAATAATACTCGTGTATTACAAACCAAATGTGGCCGTCGTGGACCACTCTGCAACACAGAGGAGCTGATTACATGACTGAGCCTCAATATCATTGATAACCTGGCTGTAGGGAATAGACTGCATTAAGGATAAAAATGAACTGTAACAATGGAATCGGTACCGGAAATGCCAACTACTGATAACCGGAAGTTGGAGAAAGTGAGTAGGCACACAGCTGTCGCCAAGCAGCAACGACAGTACATTTGTTTCAATCTTTGTACATAGATGTACATATAGGGCTGTGTACCCTTACCACCTTACTACATTACATATGTAGCCATATTGCTCCTTCTTCCACACCAGTCGTCTGTCCTTGCCAATCATTCCTTCCAACTACTCCTGTTTCCTTACCAATCATTCCTTCCTACCACTCCTTACTCCTTGCCACGCATGTCTCCTTACCAAACATTCCTTCCTACCACTCCTTACTCGTTACCACTCCTCTCTCCTTACCACTCCTCTCTCCTTACCAATCATTCATTCCTACCACTCCTTACCACTCATCTGTCCTTACCAATCATTCCTTTCTACCACTCCTTACTCCTTACCACTCCTCTCTCCTTACCACTCCTCTCTCCTTCCCAATCATTCCTTCCTACCACTCCTTACTCCTTACCACTCCTCTCTCCTTACCACTCTTCTTTCCTTACCAATCATTCCTTCCTACCACTCCTTACTCCTTACCACTCCTCTCTCCTTACCACTCCTCTTTCCTTACCAATCATTCCTTCCTACCACTCCCTACTCCTTACCACTGCTCTCTCCTTACCACTCCTCTTACCTTACCAATAATTCCTTCCTACCGCTCCTTCCTCCTTTCCACTCTCCCTTGCTTACTATCTCTATCATAAGAAATGAGAAGTTTACACATTATCATGTTGCTTAACCACTGAACCTTTGTTTATAAACTTAATCTTTATATGTGTCTTTTTGTCTTTGCAGTGTGGAGTCGCTGAGGTGGATACCTGGTCAGTGAGTGGCCAGTTTGCATAACAACTTAACAGAGAATTGGACAAGGGCTGCCAGTAGTGACGTCATTAGGACTGAGGGCTCTATAAAATGAAAGGAGATTTAGAGTTTTTCTGAATCATACAACGTGAGAACTATGTATAAAATGCAATGTTGGAACATCCTGTTGGTGATGTCGGTACATTAAAGTAGGTAAAGAAGGTTGCCATATGATAAGGACTATGCAACAGTCAAGTGTTACAATGGAACCTGTACCGGAAGTACCAACTAGTGATAACCGGAAGTTGGAGGAAGTGAATCGCCGCACAGCTGTCGGCCAGCAGCAGCAGCAACAGCAACAACAACAGCAGTATCAGAGTACACGACATAGTCTCCTGCTGGACGACCAGGGTCGGCCAGTGCTGGTGAAGTCACTCAGCAAGGGCTACTCCGGTTACACTTCAGGTAGCGACTCGGATGCCAACACCCTAAAGCGGAAGCTGCACAACCTATTCCTGTCAGGGCCATCGCTGCGCTCTCGACACTCGGATGGCAGCTTGGGAAGTGCGGCATCCGCCTCCCCGGTCAGCACGGGCAGCCCGATGGAGTGGCCAGCCGTGGGAGAGATGACCCCCAGCTCCCCACCTTGTACTACCTCCTCTTCCTCCTCTGCCGCCGCCGGCACCATCTTCACTGACGCCTTCGCTAAGAGGACCAGCAGGGACATCACCCTGGAGGAGGAACTGCAGGTGCGGCTGGAGCACACCACCACAGTGGTACGTGCCTGGCATTCAAGATGGCGGCAGGAGCGTGATGATATGTGCCGGCTGTCGGACCACCTGGCGCGTTGCGAGGCGGAGAGCAAGCGCCTCCTGGAGGGCCTCTCCATGGCCTACACGAGGAAAGTGAAACTGCTGGAGGAGACACTCATCCGTGCCATCAACTCGAACGAGCAGCTCTTGCAGCAGAAGGGCATCATGGAGGACAGGCTGAAGCAGAGCAGGGAGATCATAGACCTCCAGCGACACGAGATCGAGCAGGAGTTTGCGCGCGCTCGTAAGGACGTTGAGCAGCTGCGGATGGAGGTGGGAAGCATGCAGTCGCGCACACAGCGGCTGGAGCGGGAGAACGACGGGCTCAAGGCCGAGCGGCAGGTACTTGCCAATGACCTGAAGCTGCTGTCCGGTAACAGTCAGAAGGTCAACGTCACCGTGCGGGAAGCCGAGATGCGGTGCGAGCTGTACCATGCCATCTTGGACATGGCCATGCAGCGGCTGCGGTTAGCGGAGAGCGCGCTGCCCGACGGCCAGAATGATGCCGGGCGGCGGCGGCGGGAGAGTGCGCTGAGGGGCGGTGGGAGCCGCTTCGTGCTGAGGGTCGACGATAAGAACCCGACGGTCATGCACGTCGAGGACATGTACGAGACGCACAAGGTGAAGCTTACCAAAGCCATGGCTGACTCTGTCGCCGGCAGCGGAAAGTCAGAGGCGGCGGACGGCGAGAGAAGGAGGCTCAGCAGCGTTGTGGTTGTGGAGACACCGAGGAGGAAGTCGCTCATTGAAAGCGAGGTCCCAGCTGGTGTGGCTGCACCAGCTCCCAGTGGGCATGTTGTCCGGCAGCTGGAGATACAGGAAGCGCACGCACCGAAGACGCGCTACTTACCGGTTGTTCATGTGACAAGTGAAACAACAGCAGGAGCCGGCAGCGGCAGTGGCGGTGCTGGTCTCCATGACTCCAAGAGCCACCACGGTCATCACTTAGCCTCCTCTCTACTGTGGGGACATTTCATTGGCAGAGGGAAGGAGCACACAAAGCATCATGGGGCTTTGCTTGCGGACGATGCGACAATATCGCCTTCAAATGATGGAAAGGGTAAAGCGACCGGTCATCACCACCACCAGCAGCAGCATCAGCATCACCATCTACATTTCTCCTGGGGGAAAGACAACTTCAGGTCGCTGAGGCATTTGGGTGGTGGTAGACCGGAAATTGTATCAACGGCGGCTTCTTCCGGTAAGGCAGTGACGTCAGAACCGGCGCTGGCGCCGGTATCGGCGAGTGTTACCATACTCAGCAGTGATAGCGGCACGGCGGGGACAGCTGGCACGGCGGGGATGGGGGGCACGGCGGGGACGGAGGGCACGGCGGGGAGAACGGGGACAACGGACACGACGGGCACGGCGGGCAAGGCGGGCACGGCAGGCACGGCGGGCACGGCAGGCACGGCGGGCACGGCAGGCACGGCAGGCACGGCGGGCACGGCGGGCACGGCGGGCACGGCGGGCACGGCGGGCACGGCGGGCACGGCGAGGACAGCGGGGACAGCGGGTACGGCGGTGACGGCGGTGACGGCGGTGACGGCGGTGACGGCAATGACGGCGGTGACGGCAGGTTCGGCGGGGACAAGGGGCACGGCGGGGCCTGGGGCACCAGTGCGAGTGCTGAACCTGTTGAGACACCGACACTCAGTTGGCAGGGACCCACTCGGCGAGGCGGACTCACTAGTCGCCACGGCAACGGTCACGTCCATCCGCCGGCCGCACTCCTTCTCGGACGGCGACGACTTGAACATCGTCCTCAGAGAGAACGCCGTCGAGTACTCCGACGAGGACGAGGAGGGCAACACCTTCCTGGACATGGAGCACGCCGCCTACAGGTACAGGAGCAGCGCTATGTATGGCGCCTTGCACACCCCACGGCGGAACACCGTCGCCGACCTGGCTGACGTCACTGGCCCGCCAACTCCAGCGTCGTCCAATGAGGAGCTGCGTAACAACCATCTCCCGAGACTGGAGACGTTCTGGGCGTCCCGGAAAAATGGACTGCTGGGTCTGAGTAATTCGCTGGAGCGCACCGCTACCGGCGGCGCCAGGGCGTTTGTGAAATATAAAACCAAAGACTTTTCGGACCTGTTCAAGAAGTTCACTTCTGATAAAGACAGTGTCACTAAAGACGCGAGCAATAATAATCCCCACAAAAAGAAAGGCTTGTTCGGAAAGTAACTGTTTATTATCGTATGTCACGGATGTGTGGCTTTTTTTTATTTTTTAATATGGTTGATTTTTTTCAATTGAAAATCGATATATATATTTTTTCTATCACTATAATTGTACATAGTGTTGTCAGTTCGATCAAATTCAACCCCAGGAAAGAATGAGCAATAAACGAAGAGTACTCTTGTACTTATTGTATTTTGTTTATATTTTATACTTTATTTCATATTTTATTTGATATTTTATTTATACTTTATTATATATATATATTTTTTTTAATTCTATATTTATTTACATTTATTTTATATTTATTTTATTTTAGGATATATATAACACCACATATTGCCAGGGAGTCACGGTCCAGCAGAGACAGATGAGGCTGAATGTTGTTTGAAGAGGTGGTAGTGCTACCAAAACAACTTAACTTATTCATAATTATTATGATTTGTGTAGCTTGAAACAACCCATTTTCTAAAAGTTATTTAGCACCCAAGGTTCTCTAGACTCGAAACCTTCAGATTCACTTGCAAGTTGAAGTGAAAGCAGGGTTTACGCTATTTTCCAAGCATGTAACATCACTGAGCACAGTCATTAAGGCTGCATAACACTAATAAACATACACCACAAACAGGTTTACAGAAATTGTTGATAAAGGAAATCAATCTGTATGGATTATGACTACTAAGGTCCAGAGGGGAAAACAAGTGCATGCACTTAACCGTTCGAACCCTGGTCGAGTCAAACCAATGACTGAACAATTTATTATTGTCGCTTCCTAACCAGGTGCTCGGCATTATTAGGATAGGACAAGTACTGGTTGGCTCAGTGTCAGGATAATGTGACTGAGTGGGATATCAGGTTATGGTGTTGATGGCCTGGTCTCCCAGTGGGGCAGCACTATAAAGTCACCATGAATGTGCACTGTCACAAATCAGTACCCGCCCTGACATGACCTTAGATGTTGCCAGGACGTAGAACTTCAACAACCAACCAGCATACATGGACACTGGAGCAGCTCCTTCTACCAAACGGTGTGGCCGAATGAGTAGAGGGACCGTCTCCTGTTTAGGAAGATCGGGAGATCCGAACCCATGAGTTTTTGAGTTCGAATCCTGGTTGGCTCAAACCAATGACTTAAAAATTGATACTTGTCGCATCCTAGCCTAGTGCTTGGCATTATTAGGATAGGCCAAGGACTGGTTGGCTCAGTGTCAGGATAATGTGTCTGAGTGGGATATCAGGTCATGGTGCTGGTGGTCTGGTTTCCCAGTGGGGCAGCACTATAAAATCGCCATGAGTGCAGACTGTCACAAGTCGGTACCCATCCTGATATGATATTAAATGTTGCTAGGACATACAACAACAACAAACTCTACCGGCGCCCTCCATTTTAGTTCCGGTAGTTTCCACCAGGGCATCGTACCTTTAGAACCACGCTCCTCATGTTCCTCCTGTTGCCACCACTTACCCTGTAGGTGGCGCCACTATAGCCTAAGGAACCAGGAATCAAGACTTGGGAATGGATCTTCGGATTAGTTCCAACAGCCAATTAGCTACAGCAACACCACCTGTCGTGAAGGTAATTGTCTTTTTTTGCCCTTGCCGTTTTCAAATATAAAAAACAAACAAAACAAAATGACTGTATTCCTAATTAGTTACTGGCGAGGCAGCGTCCTAAGACTTCGACGCTTAGAACAATGGCGATTTTTTGTTTGTTTAGCTACTGCCTAACAGGTGCAGTCATGTGCCCCATAGTAATATGTATAGTATAACTAGTTATGCACATATTATTTAGGGTGCAGGGCTTCACCTATAGCCCACCGGCGGGGGTGGGTGCTGTGTCGCCTGCGCTACCTCGGCTGCTGCTCTGTGAGCCGTTTGCCATCCTCCATCGGCGGGGGGATTGGGGGGGGGGGTGGCGCTGTGCCGCCTGTACTCCCCCGGCTGCTGCTCCGCTGAGCCGCAGGCTATCCTCCCTCCAATCAGCAGGAAGAATTGCGGGGGTGGCGTTTTCGGGCGGCGCAGCACCCACTCGGTCTCCAGTCGGCCGGAATTTTGTCAAAGAAGTCTTTGCACGGTTAGGGTTACAGTACACACCTATCGCGGACTGATATCGAACTAGACGAGTTTAGCTGCAGAGCAGGCAAGTCTAATTTGATATCAATCCGCAAGTCCTGTAGCCTTAATAGTGGAAAGATGACATTGACTATTTATTCCACCAGCCTAATATTTATGTGTATTATTAGCTAGGAATATCAAATTTGCAATAACTTGTTTTGGATCGAATAGTCAAATAACAATAGAAGGGACTATTTTCTTCTGCATTTCTGCTATCGTTTATTGTCCCAACTGGCCTAATTTGACAAATTGGTACACGTTCCATTAGGAGGGAACAATTGACTATCTCATATAGCACCAACACCGGACCCGCTCAGCATTAGTGGTGTAACAAAGGCAATGACATGCACATGTAGAACGCAATAGTGGCATACACATTTCACAAGTGATACTTTAATAGACGGGTGCTTTCTGCTGGGACGAATGACAGTTGAAGTCATTTGAATGTTTTCCCTTCACATTTTTCTAAAGTTAGCCATTTAAAATAAAAGTTACTAGATTACATTAATCAACATAATGTATTTATCTCAGAAAACTGCAGAAATTCAAAACCATCGGACTATGTACCTTTAACCTTGTTATGTGCCCAACAACGGAAGGATTGGCAAGGAGGCGGGAGGCAGTGTAGTGAAAATCAGTAGAGTCAGGAATAAATCAATAAAAATAGCTCCATCTTGTCGAACAGGCGACTCCATTAGGTGAGTAGATAACTGGCTTTTAGAGATTTAATGGGCATCTACGCCAATCCTGATGATACATCTACTATCTCTATATCACATCTTTTTTCTATTTAATTTTTTTTATTGAAGATTTATACTGCCTATCATGGTTAACTCTGAATAGTCTTATTTTCACCATTGGACAGTTGGTTGATAGAAATCCAGAGCCTACACTTTTACAGACCCAAGGGATTTTTAACTTCCCACACCACATAGTCATGGTATGAGAGCAACTGGCCTTTGATGACGCTGTAAGTTATACACAGTGGTGGAAATCCAAATTGGCAGAGGTGATGACATGGGGAATCGAACCACCAAACTTCAAATTAGGAGTCTGACCTAGAAAAAAGCCTAACCACTCCACTCCACCACAGAGAACACACCTTCTGTTCATCGTTCCAATACAGCCCGGATATCATCATTGCAAGCACTAGTAGAATGTTTCAATATCCATCCATGAGAACGGCTTATGTATCCCGCTGATTAAAAGTGGGTCAACATCACCAAGACAGCATTTATTTATTCTTTATTTTTGATACATTAGTTGATTAAGTGGGGGGGGGAAATTCAATCGCAGACAATTGGTCTTCCTCATTCCACTGCCCCTTGCCCTATCCTAGTAATGCTGAATGCTAATTTGGGTAGTGAAAAGTATCATTGTGTAAAGTCTACGGTTCGAATCTGTGGTTGTGTAGGCAGGCTATAGTGAAATGAATAGAGACAAAGAGAAAGGAAGATTATAAAGTGTGAAAGAAGAGAGAGAGTCAGGCCCTCTGGTTTATTATTTATATGGTACATGGATTCAGTGTAGAGTATCACCCCACCCTATTCCCCCATTGGGAAACAAGCATTCTTAGCTCTACCTATAGGGATCCAGCATTCCTGGTCCCCATGGTTACCAGTGATCTTCCCACCACCACCAAGCTGTGTGGCTCCCCTGCCTTGAGCCTGAGTGTGGTGATCCTAACTAGCAGATGGGGGAGGGGGTAGGCTCTGAGCGACCCTTACACACAGCCCTGCGAGCACTACTATGTCTATTTACATCTCACTCAGGCACCACCAGCACCTACATATACACATACATGCACCTGGTCACGTATACCCGATCAGTAATAGAACATTTGCATTCCCCCACCAATGCATTAAATCGGAATATTTTACAATTGGTTTGACGCGAGCAGTGTTCGGGCCCATAGGTTCGAATTCTAGGACCTACCAAAGCGGCACATCGACAAAACGCATTTAGCTGTCCTGACTGGTCATAGACACAGGCATCATGATTAGATTATGTTTAGTTATAGCTTGAATAGTTCAATGCTTTGAATCTGGCTCTGGAGTTATTTCTAACTTAATCGAGTCTGTAGGATTCTGAGGGGAACCTTTGGCTATTGGAGTGAATGCGGTTATTCCGATTTACGCTGGTCCCTCAAGACTCACTGAAGCTGTGACCAGCACACAAGGTCGCAGCTTCAGCTTACATGGTGGAAGGTGTTGGGGGTGGATACACATTCACCATATGATCACCTGATGATTATGATACACAAAGTGGCATCCGTCCTTTTTTTTAAACAACAAAACAGTACGGAAGTCTTGTTTGTCCCGGGCGTAAATATCGATTGCAAAACGGACAGTTCGACGTCAGCATTTTATCGAATTTTCAAATGCTCCCCATGCCCACCCCCACCCCCACCCGACAACTTTTTTCCATGGCAAGTTCAGTGGTTGGCAACTAGCTAACTGCATTCATAATTCAGCATGGCCAATGGCCGTAGACAATGGGCAGGCACGCCACTGCTAATTCACAGCCCCCGCGCCCGCCATCAATGTTGAATGGCAAAAATGAATGTCACATGAATATAAGATGCCTAATAGTAATAACTCCGCCACTGCCGCCACCGCTGCCACCGCCACCACCGCCACCACCGCCACCACCACCACCACCACCACCACCGCCACTGCCACCACCAGCACTACCACCAATGCCACCACCGCCACCACTCCCACTGCCACCACCAGCACCGCCACCACCACCACCACTGCCACTGCCACCACCAGCACCGCCACCAATGCCACCACCGGCACCACCGGCAGCACCGGCGCTGCCACTCCCACCTCGACAGCCACCACCACCATCGCCACCACCACCAATGCCACCAATGCCATCACCACCGCCACTGCCACCACCACCACCATGGACAACCACCACCACCACCACCACCACCACCACCACCACACCACCACCACCACCATCACCACCACCACACCACCGCCACCATAACCACCACCAACGCCACACCACACCACCACAACTACCACAACTACCACCAGCGCCAACCAACACAACCACCACCACAACCACCACCAACCACCACCAACCACCACCACCACCAACCACCACCAACCACCACCAACCATCACAACCACCACCACAATCAGCACCACCTCAACCACCACCACAACCACCACTACAACCACCACCAACACCAACCACCACCTCAACCTCCACCACAACCACAATCACCACCACAACCACCACCACAACCACCACCACAACCACCACCACAACCACCACCACAACCACCACCACCAACCACCACCACCAACCACCACCACCAACCACCACCACCACAACCACAACCACAACCACAACCACAACCACAACCACTGCCTCTCCCAGGGCCCATATGTATGTGCCAATTTTTAACCGGACCGGGGTTAAAGGAGGGTGCCGGGTTAGCTAACCCCAGAGTTCCAAATGTGTCATGGGGGATGTATGTGACCAAAGCGTGCCCGAGTTAGCTAGTGTTTCAGTTATTTATAGATTTGGGAAATCCCTCTGTGTCTGTTTACATTCGTCGATTCGAAAATATTAATATCGCCGCCGTTACGGCATCAGTGTTAATCTCGCTTCACTTTTAGGGTTAATTTAATGAAATTTCACGATTTGAGTATGTAATTCTGTTAAATATGATCGCATTGAATAGATATGGGCATAATATATTCGCGCCGATTCGGCGGCGATGGCGGCGGCCATTTTTATTTGATGTTAGACAGTATGGAAATCGACGTCGCTGCGGACGCGGCGATTTGGTTACTTTACATTCGTCGATTCGACACTATTAATATCTCCGCCAATGCGGCGGTAGCCTTAATAACGGTTCGAATTTAGGGTTAAATTGATCAAATTTCACTTATTGCATATCTAATTCTGTTAAATATGGTCGCATTGAATAGATTTGCACATAATCGGTGCCTAACCCCACCTTTACCCCTCCTTTCACATGGGGTTAGTGCAGGCGACTTTACGATCGCCGAGTTAGTTTAACCCTGACACATACATATGCAGTTTCCGCCCCTAACCCGGGAAATCCGCACCACGCAGGGTTACGACCGCTAACCCGGACATATACATATAGGCCCTGGAGAAAAAACAAAATGCACCGCTGTTGGAAAGGCCAGCCAATACTTGACATTTTCCCAAAGTTCTTGCATTCCTCTCCCGATATAATCTCTCATCTCCGATCTCCCCCCCCCTCCCCCCGACTCCCCACACATGCACCCTACCCCGACACCAGTCCCCCGACACCCCCACCCCGCACTCCCCCAATTGGTGCAGGTGGTAGGGTGAGCAGTGTGTGTGTGTTGTGTGTGGTGTGTGTGGTGTGTGCGTGTTGTGTGTGTGTACTCGTGAGCAGTAAGGATGGAGCGGAGGCGGGCAGGCGCCAGCCTCGGTTGGAGAGTAGCGCACTGTTGCATGCCGCGAGGTCATCAGTCTGGCGTCTCGGCAGGGCGCATGAGCACCGGCGCATGTCGGCCTGTGTGTGTGTGTGTGTGTGTGTGTGTTCTGGGCTGGCTCGGTCGATAACTGCAGGGCCTGTATGCACCAAGTTGTGCTAGTCGTAACCGGAGCTAGGCGCTAACTCCGGTCAGCTAGCTCCGGGTTGAGTAGTGGGCGGGATACGACAAATATAAATGGTATGCTCAATGTTTTAGCCAGGGCGGAGAGCTACCGTGACTGCAGTTGAGATTTGGGATTTACCTTGACTTGAGGCAATTTCGCGCCTCTACGAGATTAGAAGTGTTCAAGTTTGTAGGCATAATTATACTCAAATATATTAAAATTTGATTTAATATAATTACTCCAAGAAGTGAACAATTATTAAGCAACCGTGCTTAGGCCCTACGAAGTCAATAAGAATATGCAGATGTTCGACGAGGGTATATTCAAATCATTAATCGACTCCTCTTCCCCGACATCGGACGATTTAAAGTAAAACAAATCGCACCGTGCGGCATCGTTATGTTTACTATACTATGTGTATATCGCTGTCTGTTTTCTCTGTATTCTCTATCTGTGTGTATGTGTCTGTCTGTGGTTCTGTGTCTCTGTCTTTGTGTCTATTGTGTATGTGTCTGTGTCTGTAGTCTGTCTCTTTGTGTATATTGTGTTATGTGTCTCTGTGTGTGTCATCTTGTGTGTTGTCTGTGTCTCTGTGTGTGTCTCATTCTAGTCTTGTCTCTGATCGTGTGCTACTCTCGGTTGCAGTGACCTCTTGACTCTCAGTCTGACCTCTATCTGCACTCCAGTCTGACTATCACTCTCGATCTCAGTCTGACTCTCACGCTGACTAGCAGTCCTGACTCTACTACTCACCTGACTTGGAGTCCTGTCTCTGCACCTGGACTTCTCAGGCTGGCCTGCCGACTCCTGGACTGCCACTCTCACCTCTCACTTGCACTCTCCTTCTCAGCTCTGCTTGACTGACACTGAGAGCACACAGAGAAACGACGCGGGACACAGAGCAACGATAGAGACACCGGTGACAGTGCAGATTCACTTACACAACAGATACTAACACAGGACAACACAGAGCACACACACGAGACACAACGACAGCACACACAGGACCACCATAGAGCACACACAGAGTCACAGACGTGCAGGACACCACGAGACAACACAGAGGACACACACCGACCGTCACACACACAGACACCACACGACACAGAGACACAACGAACAGAGACCACAGTCACAGCACGCACACACGGTTGACACACCAGGACACACCACAGAGACCCACACAAGACGACACAGAGCCACACAGAGACACACACAGACACAGGGACACAACACAAGTACAACAAGATACACACGAGCACATAGACAGGCCATGATACACACACAGAGCATAGGACAACAGTTAGAGCCACACACAGCGACCACATAACATCCGTACACGGCACATTAACCGACTTGAAACATAGGCCTGTAGCTTACGACGGGGGTCTAGCTTAGCCTGAGGTTAGCGCTGTCGCGGTAATCTATTGCTCTGGCGCATTACCGTTTTCGAGCATGAGCCAAATCTCGGTGGAGTCCCAAAGCGTCACGATCGTCCTAATGATTCGCGTGCTGGATGGCCTTGGTTTGCTAAACGGGAACTGGTATCAGCGAGTTCAGCGATTTGCTGCTATATTTGAGTTTATTTGGGTGTTACGTCCTAGCAGTATCTGAGGTCATATTGGGACCCGCTACCAACTCATGCTGAGTTTGTGGTGCAGTCCCACTGCCGCTGGGATACGACATTATCCTGGCACTCAGTCAACTAGCTCGCGCCTTATTCCAGTAGTTCCGAGCGCCAGGCGAAGGAGGAAGATGGCGAAGCGGGATGACGAATGACCCTTCTGTTCAGATCTTTGGGCGGATGGGAAACGTGCACTTGCAAAGAGGCTAATGTTCGCGCGTCTCTCACGAGATTCAAGAAGGTGGTCCACGCGTCGCTGAGGTGTCATTTGTAGCAATGTCATGACAGTATTAATTCAATTTGTATTTGGTGTGGCTTATTTTACTCATAGGCAAGTGCATAAAATAAATAGCTATGCTAAGCCATTAACTGTAGGTGGCTGTAGGTAATCAAGATAAGCATTCAAGAATTTTGGATAGATGGTCGATAATGTGCGTACAGTCAAACCTCAGTTTATCCGGAATCTTCTTCGGCCTCATATCCATGGGACATATTGATGGAGATATTTTGTAAATACATTAATATATGTTGCATAGTAAATGTATTAATAAATTATTTGTAAAATGATCTGTATTACTCATACCTCATATATTATATAATATATATTATAGCACTATTATATATTGATGTTATATTTTTTTCATTATACATAATATAAATATTATATATATATATATATGTATATATTACATGCGTATATTTCATATATTTTATAATATTTGTAAATATTAAATATAATATGTTATACATATTGATTAAATAATATATATATTATACATAATTATACATTATATATTATCTATATATTATATTTTATGTATATTGATCGGTGATGGGTTTACTCTGTGTTGGCAGTCAGATATATCAGCCATATAAGTAAGTCTTAGTTGTAGTGTCAGTTAGAGCAAATTGACAGATTATAACATCTATTTTTCCGCTTTACAGACTGTATAGGCAGTAAGCCAAGCAGACTCTGGCTATACTATCACTTGAACTATGGTAGTTCCCGGTTCTGGCACAAGGGGGAATATTGGGCTGGCATGCGGTGGCCTGCCGCTGCCCCTGCTGAAGCTGCCACTCGCTCCCCGGCTCCACCGAACAAACTACTGCGCGCTTTGACTGCTCGGTGCGTTTTGCTGCACACTGTGTCTGTAGTGGTGACAGCTGCGGGCTGTGCGCAGGATTAGCTGCGGTGAACCTTGTGTCCATAGCATAAGTTGCCTTAATGTGCTTTCGTGTACGGCAATTCACTGGAGGTTGCATGGCGGAAATTTCAGGTGCAAACGAATGACAGGTGCAACTGGATGGCTGAAACAGGCGTCGCTGGAGTGGCAAGGCACGAGAGGAGGTGCGTAGAATGAGAGTGACGGTTAGCAGGAAGTCGAGGCCGTGCGGGAATTGCGCGAGATGGACAGGTGAGAGGAAAAGATTCGGTGCGACTGTGCGGTTTGCGGCGGAGAAGCGGTCGTTCGATGGACGCGAATACTGAACGGATAGTCACTTAGCGCCGGTAAGGAGGTACTGAAAAAATCATTATAGAACTGGTTGAGGATTTCTGAGACGTCCGAAATCTCTAGCGCTCGGTGCAGATGCACGCAAAGAGTACATGTTATTGAGTAGTTTGGAGGGCTACTCGCATCAGTGCAGGCCGTAGTAGATTAGATAGATTAGGCTATGCTGTCCATTGCTATTACTTGCTTTGTAAGTTATTTATCTTGCGTTCGAAGATGGTCATTCGATCGCCGTGATAACGATCCGGAATGTCTATAACGCCGCTCTATGGAATGAAGAAATCTTGTTAAATTTATTAGAGTTATTGAGGGTGCCAACCGTGCGTACCCGGCAAACCAAGTACGTTATTTAGCTTGGCTATCGCAGTCTTAGGGCATAGTGCATTAACTAGATTTTATCTGTTTCGAGGTTTCACGTTCGGAATGTGCCTAGACTAACGAATATTTAAGTTCACTTTCTGGACTGTCAGAACGTCCATTAGTTTCAGTGCCTGGCACCCGGATATCCAGTTAGTCGTTTCATCTGTAGGAAGTGGCATAAGCTATACGTGTCATTGATGTCAGAAGTCAAAGTTGCTATACATCCTATAGCGTGTGCAAGTCAGAGAAAGTTGTTAATTCCTATAGCGGTAATGAATAATACGGAATTATGTGCAGTACATTGGACAAGATTGCGTTTTGCTCAGACCCCGATGTCCGCTAACGCACCGGCGTTTCAGGTGCCTTCTCCTGCCGGGGGTACATGCCGTTGACTTATTCAATTCTCCAAGCTACTATTAAATTTTTTGGCCCGTTTCGGGACTGGATCCCCATGATTATTCATGTCACTCGTTGAGGAGGGGTGGGTGCACCTTTTTGCGCATGCAGGGTGCGTCCATAGAGGAGCTTAAGGCTCGTGGAGATTGGCGATCAGAATGCGTGTATAAATATATTGCCCTGCCTTTAGCAGACCGCATTTTGGATGACATGCGTGCAGCTAATGAAATTGATGACTGTGCATTGCTAGACGTCTAGTCGTCTTACGCACTGTTTTTTTTCTTCTTCTTTCTCTCCTTCTTGGGCTGGTTGGGCGTGAGCCCGTGGCAGTGGCCAGCCAGATGTCGGTTTCGGGTCAGTAGACCCACTTACATTGATTGTGATTGATTATTGAGCTGTGGCTCGACTTACTATCATTATGAGGTTATGCGATAATTGTCAGCTACCACCATGCATTGCTGTTGGAGCTTGAATAAACTGACTTCGCCCTTACTGTTTCTAGCCTCTGCTTCTTACAACTCGTATACAAGACTGTATACGGCTGTAAGCCAAAGCAGACTCCGGCTATACTACTCACTTGAACTATGGTAGTTCCCGGTTCTGGCACCAGGGGACTATTGGCGCTGCATGCGGCTGGCCTGCCGCTGCCTGCTGAGCTGCCACTCGCTCCCCCGGCTCCACCCGAACAACTACTGCGCGTTATTTTTTTTTACGGTAGGCAGTGGCCAGCCAGATGTCGGTTTCGGGTCAGTAGACCCACTTACATTGATTGTGATTGATTATTGAGCTGTGGCTCGACTTACTATTATTATGAGGTTATGCGATAATTGTCGGCTACCACCATGCATTGCTGTTGGAGCTTGAATAAACTGACTTCGCCCTTACTGTTTCTAGCCTCTGCTTCTTACAATATATATATTTATATAACATATATCTATATAATATTTTATTCTTATATCTATGTAATATATGTATGTATATTCATGTATATTTATATATTATCATATATATATCTATATATGTATATCAATATTTATGTCTACATATATACTTTCTTTAAACACAAGTTTTAACATCTCATATATATTTTTATGTTGCTTTGTGACATTTTCGTATTGTAGAACAAATTAAATATTGATATTAATATTTTACTTCTCTCTTCCCATCTGAGACACCTCTCTATGTGCTGATAATTAGCCATGTTCCTAAAGGGCAACTTCATTTTGCCGCCGAGCAGCCAGTTATTACGAAAATGTCAATCTGCTACATAATAGGTGATTCAGTTAGTCGTATTGTTAGTAAATACTACCCTTCGTGTATGTTTTGTGTGAACCGATAATAATGAATGACACAGTTAGCACTTTGAACTTTGCAACCTGCTGGCGAGCATCCTTGCATAACGCTGTACTCTTGAAGCTGCGTGTGTTGATAAGTATGTGTGGCTGAGGCAAGTTTCTATTGCGAAGCTTTGGAATCAGGACATAGCTAATATGTCACACATGTGCCATGCTAAAGGCCCTGTCACATTACGGCGTATGGCGGGAGCTTATTGAAAACCTATGTCGAAAATGGGAAAAAGCTGCGTGTGCCGGCCTATCGTGGCCTTTGGTGACCTATCGGGTGTTTTTGAGCGTATGCGTAACCTATGAGGAGCATATGAGGAGCGTATGAGGAGCGTATGAGAGCGTACTGTGACACTTTTTGGCGGTTTTGATTGGCATATGGAACGTATGCGTAGCATATGCATAGCGTTGTCAGCCTAAAGGTTAGGGTTTTTTGCGGGAGCGTTCGGCGGCGTAGGCACGTTACGTCATATACGTCGGCATACGCTGCCATACGCTGCCATACGCTATGCATACGGTATGCAGAGGCTATGCATATGCTACGCATAGGCTGTCATGTGCCGGCCTATGCCGGCCTATGCCGTTGTACACCGCCATACGCTTTCTCCCATCCGTCCGTCCAAATTTTGTTGTGCATGCTAAAAAAATCTCGACCTATGGGAGCGTATGGTTCATACACTACTCATATGCTACTCATACGCCGGTGTACGCTCCTCGTACGCCGGTGTACGCTCCTCATATGCCGGTGTATGCTCCTCGTATGCTATGGGTGCGCCGGCATAGGTTACGCATACGCTCAACTTGCGTCACCGGCGTATCTCTAGCGTATGTAGTGTACGCATAACCTACGAGTTACATATGTAAGCATACTCCTAGCCTATGCACAGCATAGGCACAGCATATGCACAGTGTATTCCAAGTGTATGCCAGAGGTCTCGACACCGATCTTGACTCATACGCTACTCATACGCTCATATGCTATGCATATGCTATGCATAGGCTATGCATATGCTACACATATGCTACGCATACGCTACGCATAGGTTCCATATGCCAATCAAAACCGTCAAAAAATGTCACAGTACACTCTCATACGCTCCTCATACGCTCCTCATACGCTCCTCGTACGCTCCTCATAGGTTCCACATACGCTCAAAACCACCCGAGAGGTCACCAAAGGTCATGATAGGCCAGCACGCGCAACTTTTACGTAGGTTTTCAATACGCTCCCGCCATACGCCGAAATGTTACAGGGCCTTAAGCAGACTAAGGCCAGGCTTTCAGGGCAACTGGAGTGTGATTGGTCTAACAGATGTGGCGCTGTGTAATGCTCTAAAATACTCAAATCTGACAAATAAATTAGGAGATATAAAAGTGGCATTGAATGAACAAAAAGAAGTAATTATAATGTAACTTTGGTCGTAATGCGAAGCATTACGTTTGATGCGAGGAGAGGAAGAGACCCTCCCCCCGCCCCGCGCTGTCGCGCTGCTTTCTCACCTCGGCAGACGGCGCGGCGCGCCGCCCCCTCCCCCGCCCTCCGCGTCGCGCGGCGCTCACGCCTCACCCGACGCCGCTGCTCGCCACCTGTCGCCCTCCCCCGGGCCGGCAGTTTTCACACTCACCTGCTGTCGCCCCTCCCTCTCCCCTTATAAGGCCGCCCCCTGGCCTCCCTCAGGCACTCGCCCTCCTGCCGTCTCCCAGCTCTCTCCTTTCTTCAACTTGGCTACTCCACCTCGGACCTCTGCCCCAGCTCAACCTCAGGATGCCTCGAGGAAAAGGACGACGGAAGGGATCCCGGGCCGCCCCCGGCACCCCGGGGCCCTCTCCAGCAGCCGGCCGGGGCGACTCCCCGGCCTACCCTCCGGCGTCCCCCGCGGCGCCCTCGGGCCGCACCTCGGGCCCCGAGATGTCGACACTGCTGGAGGCGCTTCACCGTATGCAGCTCGACCAACAGCACTCCGCCGCCGAGGCGCGCCAGGCGACGGCCGACCTCCACGCCCGGATCGACTCCCTGGAGACCGGAGGGACCCGCCCGGGGACCCCCTCATCTCCCCCGAGGCGCCAGGCCGCCCCGACGCCTCGGGCACCTACCGCCACCGCAGCCCGGCCCTCGCCGCCGCCTCAGGCGACCCTCCCCGGAGCCGCGCACCCGGAGTACGAGAGGTACCGTCACCTCTCCAGTCAACCACCACCCGCCACCTCGCCGGCCTACCCCGAGGAGGCCATCCGCCACAGCCCCGCCTCCGCGGCCGACGCCGTCCGGGAGATACTGGCATCCGCCGAGGCGCGCCACTCCGTGAGGCGCCAAGGGATCCCGGCCAACTACATCTTCCCCTCGGACCTGGTGAAACGAGGGGCCGAGAGAAAGCCGGTGAAGAGGGGAGAGGCGACAAAGGACGAATATACCCTCGCCCTCCTCACCCTCATCGACCATCCCGACTTCCCCGCCCACTCCGCCCAGGGACTCCACCACCACCACCTAGCAGTCTGCCGGGACAACCTCGTCTACCCCTGGGCAACCGTCCGCCGGTATTCAGAGACCCTGTTTACCGCCATCGCGGACGGAACCCTCCCCCAGGGCTGGCATGACCCGGTAGCCCTCAACCTCATGAGGCTAGACTGCCTGGCCATGCCCGAGGACCAAGCCACCGCCGCCCCTGCCCGCCTACCCGACCCTCTCCACCGAGGCGCCCACCTCCCCCGACCCCAAGCTGACGCCCGCGCCACCTACGACAGGGAGACCCACGGGGCCCCCTGCCCGGCCTGGAACCGCGCCCCCGCCTCGTGCGATCGGGCCCGCCTCGGGGAGGCCCACGGTGAGGCGGGGGACATGCGCCGTCACGTCTGCGCATACTGCGCCAATGTGAGGCGCCTCCTCACCATGCACAGCGAGGCCGACTGCATCACGAAACAAACCCGTGAGCGCCAGACCCCCCCCGCCACCTCGGCGGATTTTTGATCCGCCGGCCTCCCCCCGGCCGGCCCGGGGGGACCCCTCCGGCGCCTCACCCTCACCACTGCCGACAGCCCCGCAAGCCCCGCCGACAACCTCCCAGCGACCATCGATCGCAGCGCCGCCAAGTCCCAGCCGAGGATCATCACCTCGGGCATCACACCTCGGACCGCATCCCAGCCCAGCCTCAGGAGGAACCCTCTGCCACCGATCCTCACGACACCGCCTTCAACACCGCCGCCCAGACCCCGACCACCACCCCTTCCAGCCCCGAGGACTTCGCTGCCCCCCTGCTCGACCCTCGTCGGACCTCCTCACCGGATCCCGCCAAGGAGCGGGCCTCCCCCTTTTTGGCCGCCCGCTCCCTGTCGACGCAGGCCCCGGACACTCCCCGCCCCGAGAGGGAGCCTGACCCCCGACACGGCCCACCTCTCGGCCGGCCCGCCCCACCTGCTCCGCCTCGGGCGCGCCGCCAGCCCTCTCCGCCCAGACCTCCACCTCCGGACCCCCGCCTCGGGCGCCCCGGCCCCCCTCCTCGGGCGCGCCTCGAGCCCTCCCCTACTTTTGGTGGAGGGCTCCTCGGCACCCCCTCACTCCACTGACATTTGAACTCTGTTTCTATATTTACTCCGCTCTTCATTTATTTTATCCATTGTTCATTATTTACTTCTATTCCCCTTTACCCTGTTTACCCTGTATGCCCTGTATGCTTTCTGAGGCGAAAATAAAAACCTTTTATTTCCACCCCCGCCTCCTCTCTTCCTTTTCGCGCATCGGTCGTAATGCGAAGCATTACGTTTGATGCGAGGAGAGGAAGAGACCCTCCCCCCGCCCCGCGCTGTCGCGCTGCTTTCTCACCTCGGCAGACGGCGCGGCGCGCCGCCCCCTCCCCCGCCCTCCGCGTCGCGCGGCGCTCACGCCTCACCCGACGCCGCTGTTCGCCACCTGTCGCCCTCCCCCGGGCCGGCAGTTTTCACACTCACCTGCTGTCGCCCCTCCCTCTCCCCTTATAAGGCCGCCCCCTGGCCTCCCTCAGGCACTCGCCCTCCTGCCGTCTCCCAGCTCTCTCCTTTCTTCACCACCCACCCACCCTACACTCCTCCTACTTTCTCTTCCTCTGGTGGAGGGCTCCTCCGGTGGAGGGCACCCCCTCACTCCACTGACATTTGAACTCTGTTTCTATATTTACTCCGCTCTTCATTTATTTTATCCATTGTTCATTATTTACTTCTATTCACCTTTACCCTGTTTACCCTGTATGCCCTGTATGCTTTCTGAGGCGAAAATAAAAACCTTTTATTTCCACCCCCGCCTCCTCTCTTCCTTTTCGCGCATCAATAGAGAATCTTCTCTAGCAAGAGCCATTCTAATGCGCTGCGCTTGGTTACAACAATTGCAGGAGAGAGAAAGTGTATTTATCATACAAAGTTGTTTTAAACAGGTGAGTTGTGAGGACAAATTTAAGTTCATCAAGAGATATTGCCTTCATTACCTCCTTTAGCAAGCTATTTATTTGTTTAGGTAGAGTTTATTTTCTCCATTTATCGGATTGCATAATAATTGTTCTGAATAAACCAAAATTATTTGACTGTGTTGTCCCTAGTTATCTGTTGTTATCATAGTCATTTTGAACAAACAACAATAATTAGAGTTTATTGTCCTTATGTATCTGTTCTTATAAGCATCATCATGGGTAAACAAAAGTAAATATCTATTATTGTCTATATGCATCTGTTGTTATAATCGTAGTCCTCAATGAAGACAAAGAAATAGACTTTATTATCCTTATTCATTTGTCGTTTACTAATCGTCTTGAATCAACAACATTTCTCTGAAATTATTATCTTCATTTATCTAAAAGTTATGCTGAAAAACAAAATTATTCCTATGTGGCAGATCGTGAGTTCGATTCCTGGCTGAGTTAAACCAGTAACTCAAAAATGTATGCTTGTCGGTATCTAGCCTGGCGCTTGTCATTACTAGGATAGAATGAGTAATGGAACGAAGAAGGTCAATTATTGGAACTGAAATCTCTTCTCATTAAGCCTCAAATGGAACAGCATTTTGCGTCTAGTTTGTTGTCATATTTATCTGTTGTTATAATAGTTTTTCTGAACAGACTAAAAAAATTAGAGTTTATTGTCTGTATTTATTTGTTGTAATAATAGTCATCCAGAACAAAGAAAAATAAATAGAGTTTATTGCCCCTATTTATATGTTGTTATACAAATCATCCTGAGCAAACCAAAATAATTAGAATTGATTGACCTAAGTTATTCATCTGTTGTTAAAATAGTTGGCCAGAACAAAGAAAATAATTAATACAGTTTATTTTCCTTATTTATCTGTTGTTATAATACTTAGTTCGAGCACGGAAAATAAATAGAATGTATTGACCTTATGTAGTCAATAAAGGTAATAGAACAAATAAATAGACTTTATTTCCTTATTCATCTGTTGTTGTAATAGTTATCCCGGCGCAAAGTAAAATAAATAGAATTTATTGTCCTTATTCATCTATTGTTAGTATAATCATTCAGTACAGACAATAATTGTAGTTTACTGTCCTTATTTATTTTGTTGCTATAATAGTCATCATGAGCAAATATAATAATCAGAGTGTATTGTCCTATTAATCTTATGTTATAATCGTCATCCTATACAGACAACGATAAATATACTTTATTGTCCTATTAATCTTATGTTATAATAGTTGTCCTCTACAAACAACGATAAATAGACTTTATTGTTCTAGTAATCCTATGTTATAATAGTTATCCTATAAAAAGAACGATAATCAGAGTGTATTGTCCTATTAATCTTATGTTATAATCGTCATCCTATACAAACAACGATAAATATACTTTATTGTCCTATTTATCTTATGTTATAATAGTTGTCCTCTACAAACAACGATAAATAGACTTTATTGTTCTAGTAATCCTATGTTATAATAGTTATCCTATAAAAAGAACGATAATCAGAGTTTATTGTCCTATTAATCTTATGTTATAATAGTCGTCCTATACAAACAATGACAAATAGACTTTATTGTTTTATTAATCTTATGTTATAATAGTTGTCCTATACAAATGGTGATAATCAGAGTTAATTGTCCTATTATTAATCTTATGTTATAATAGTTGTCCTATACAAACAACGATAAATAGACGTTATTGTTCTATTAATCTTATGTTATAATAGTCATCCTATACAAATAATGATAATCAGAGTTTATTATCCTATTAATCTTATGTTATAATAGTCGTCCTATACAAACAATGACAAATAGACTTTATTGTTTTATTAATCTTATATTATAATAGTTGTCCTATACAAATGACGATAATCAGAGTTAATTGTCCTATTATTAATCTTATGTTATAATAGTCGTCCTATACAAACAACGATAAATAGACGTTATTGTTCTATTAATCTTATGTTATAATAGTCATCCTATACAAATAACGATAATCAGAGTTTATTGTCCTATTAATCTTATGTTATAATAGTCATCCGATACAAACAACGACAAATACTTTATTGTCCTATTTATCACTTTTGTCACTGAGTACACACTAGAGAACCAGCTACGATTTCGCTTAGTTTCAGGCTATAAACGACCATAAATAATGCATGCCCAGTGCATAGGTTAGCCAACCCACCATTTTGGCAATGGTTGGCACTAAATAATAAATTACCAGCCATGGACAGTGCAGCCATTGTGATTGCAGTAATTGCACATTGGCACGTTGTTTATTGTACTCCAACTTGGTGGATTCATTCACACGCCACTCGGCTCATCTGAAATGTTGTCCCTTTTCATATTGATGACTCAATTACTTGTGTTTAAATATCGCTGCTTGTCCAATTGGTTATTTCAAACATTCCATCAAACACTGCTGTTATTTTTGTCTTTTTTTGGATACATTTATTTTTTAACCAGAGTAATTTTCCATCGCAGACAATTGGTCTTCCTCATTCCAACGCTCCTTGCCCTCTCCTAGTAATGTCGGGCACCCACCTAGTTGATGCCAATCACACAATTCAAAGTCATCGATTTGACTTGGTTGGAGGTCAACCCTTGAGTTCCAATTCCATGACCTGCTACATGGGAAATGGGCTCTCAACTCATTTAGCCACCACGCTTAATAAACCCTCTTATTTTGTACATGTTCAACTGGTTTTCACCGAGTTCCAATTAAAGTCTATAAAAAATGGATTTTTTTTGGTAAATGAATTTTATTCATCTGAATCTGTTGTCAACAACATATCACTGGTCTTCCAGCCGTAAATGTTACAGGTATCTTGATATTTACACAATTCTTTTTAACATGGCTTATATAGTGTCTTGAAATATTAAGTATATTCTGAAATTAAAGTGTACAGAATGCAGTAAGTAATGAGTATGAGGTACATTAAATCATTTTACATTTACATAAACGGTTTTAGTTGTTGGTATGTCTTTGTTAGTAAGTCAATTAGCAATAATGACTGTTGAAACCTCATCCTAGCAAATTATTTCTATATTGTCATTGCAGATGAAATTATAGTAATCAAATAGGCTACATAAGGCGTGCTTGTTTAAACTGAAGTAGGGGGGGGGCTATTGTATCTTAAATATATGAAGGGTTCAGGAACAAAACCACGTAAACACCAACCCAAAAATGGAGATAAACATTGGAATCAAACCCTCAAAAACTAAAAGAAATTATATTCATTCTCTGTTGTTCATTGTTCCATAACCATGCGATCATATGAAAAGTGGAATTAGTGACAATCACCATTATCTTTAGGTAAAAATCTGTTTTATTTGTTTAATTCCAGTATGCAAAGATAAAACATGTTTTATTTTTCAGCCAATTTCTGATTATTTCTCTTGGTTATTCGAGTCACTTTCATTCATATGAATAACGCTAGGAAATTTACTGGAAGTTACATTCCCTGTTTTATTGTTGTAGCTAAGTCTTATTCCGAATATATGATAGTTTGCACATGTTGCCATGTATTAGCCGCCTCTATGACCAGACGGGATGGCCGAATGAGTTAGAGCGTCCGTCTCCCGTGCTGGTAGATCGTGGGTTCGTGGGTTCGAACCCCGGTCGAGTCAAACCAATGACTTAAAAATTGATACTTGTCGCTTCCTAGCCAGGCGCTCGGCATTATTAGGACAGGGCAAGGACTGGTGTGCTCAGTGTCAGGATAATGTGACTGAGTGGGATACCAGGTCATGGTACTGGCGGCCTGGTTTCCCAGTGGGACAGCACTATAAAGTCGCCATGAGTGCGCACTGTCACAAGTCGGTACCCGTCCTGATATGACCTTGGATGTTGCTAGGACGTAAAACAACAAACAACAAACAAAAATTAGCCGCCTCTATGAATAAGCCGACCTCCTAGTTTGACGGGAAATAGCTGGCATATCCTGCTGCCTTTCGGATCTGTTGATTCCCTTTTATAAGTCGAAGAACCAACTCTGTGTCTAAGCCAACTGTCCTTTTGTAGAACGAAGACCTGGTCTTCAAAAACTTGCCTTATACCCGGCAACAAATAGCACCTACAAACAATACTTTCAATAATTAAATAATCACTTCTTGACAAAAACCGTAAAGCTTGTTTTATTAAAGGACGCCTCTAGAGCACATTGGTTTTTATCATTGGCTATTGGAGGCAACATATGGTTATTCTGACATATTTCTTTGGAAGAAACCTGCTGCTGTCACATATACTACTCTTTCCAATAAGCAGCAAGGGGTCTTTTATATGCACTTTCCTACAGACAGAACAGCAAATCCCAAAACCTTTGATGAACCAGTTGTTGACCACTGGTTGGAACGGAAAAAAACCCAAATTGCAAATGGGTCCACTGAGCAGGATCGATAGAATGGCGGACACCTTCGCAGGTGGACACTCTACAACCTGAACTCTATGTCCTGCTCCATCACTTCTTCCACCGTGAATATGGCCTATGCTGCCGACACGGTGTAAAACAACCACTAATCAATCAATCAACCAAACCATCACGTCTTGAGAACGCTAGAACATGTTGTGGTCATGGTGATGCCTTGTGTGTGTCTTCTTCGTGGTGAATTTAGCTGAATGGCTCACTATGTTTGGAACTGCAGGATCACTGAGTGATTTGCCAGGAATCAGTGAATTCTACCAGTGCCAAGTACAGTGTCACCGGTCCGGTCTGGTCGAAGCGAGTTCCCTCATCATCCGCTAGATGGCGGCACGGTACGGAGACGGCACATGCGGCTTGATATAATAATCTGGTTTCCGTTTCCTGCTTGCAGCTAGTGGGCCCATGTGGCTAGCGGTGCCATTCACAGATGGCATGCCCACCGTGCTTCCGGTGTGCATGCGCACTGCAATCTATTTGCGAAGGGGTGCACTTCCGGTGTGACTTGCGCCCTTACGGCCTGCTTGTGTGCTGCTGTGTGCAGACGGTGCGTGTGAACTATATGAGTGCCCACAGCACCAGCACAGCACCAGCACAGCACCAGGTCAGTAGGTCCAATAGGAGAACGCTAGGAGGGCACGGCCAACGTGTTGACAGCAAGGTAAAGGTCACAGGAGGAGACTCACGGGAAATTACCATGGTTTTCATGCAAGGCTCTAACCAAAGAGAATATACCAGATTTAACGTTACATTATCAGATGGTTTGGGATTTCTATTATGTGTTTTTTAATATATAAATATATGATGTTGATCAATATAATATATGGGGATGCCTTTGGTCTTCCTTCCCAAAATTTATTTTATTTTTGTTTGTTTTCGCAAGGCTAGCAGGAGAAATGGTGCAAACTTCGTTGTACAAGCCATACGCCTTCTTTTTTTTCTTTTCTTTTTTTTTATACAAATTATACAAACCTACGACGGCATTTGATGACTGCACACCGGGGTAAAATGAAAGGTCAAATTGGCAAAGAAATGGACGTATACAAACCTAGTATATAAGTAGTAAGCCAACACTGTTTGCTGTGGTGGTGATCCTGGAGGATTCGGCACAATACTGCGGATAAAAAAAGGAAAATTCTTGGATCTGAAACAATTTTAATCAACACCAGTGTGTTTTAAGCCTCAGGTACTGGTATGCTGCCTGTTAGGTATGTCCAATTTAATTTACACAAAGAATCTGAGATTGAGAACCAAGAGAGAAAATATTATATGGGGGTGATGGGCTATTCCCATCTACCTCGTATATACCCATATCTATATATTATATATGCATATAAACATATTATTTGACAAAACGAACTGACATCAAATAGACTACACTGACCAGGATATGTATATACACATATGTACATATATACATATATGCACATATATATAATATACATATGTACATATATACACATATATGCACATACATATATAATATACATATATAAAGATATATATATATATATATAAATACATATGGCTCTAAGCACATATATCAACTGTTCCGGCTACCTCTGATATTGATAACACTTAACAGATATATACCTGATATAGAGGCAAAGTGGAAGCGGTACCATTTAGGCATTAGGATTTAAATGAATGTATCCAACAACTCCCATGGGACGAGCAAACGACAATGAGAGCTCCGCCATTAGGCAGACACCTGGTCTGTAGTCACAAGGTAATGTGTACCACACAGGGGTGTTGCCAAGCACCCGAGCCTTCAGCGCACTAAAATACCGGACAGCCATATTGAAACCCAGCCATGCGCAGAGGCAGTCTGCATTATTAAAAACCAGTATACAGATATACATGCATATTGCATACGGGCCGGCATTAGAGAACACACCCCTCCCCTCCCACCCATCCACTCCCCTCCCCTTTATAGTGCTGCCTCATTGGGACACCAGGCCACCAGCACCATGACCTTATATCCCACTCAATCACATTATCCTGCCACCGGGCCCATCAGTCCTTGCCCTATCCTAATAATGTTGAGTGCCTGCCTATGAAGTGACAGGTATCAATTTTATAAGTCATTGGTTTGACTCGACGGGGAATTGAACTCCCGACCTCCCGAACGGAAGGCCTGCAGCGCTCTACCGATTTGGCCAACGCGTCCGGTGAAAGGAGAGAGGAAGAGCAGGGGAGAGGGGAGAGCGGGGAGGCTGAAGTAGGGCGGCAGGAGGGCAAGGATGGGCGGCTGGGAGGGGGTGGGGGTGGCGTGGACTGGGATGGGAACGTGGATCAATGATTGGCGCGCGTCCTGGTTGCTAGGGTATTTGTTTGTGTTACTAGGAATGAATTGTTCTCGTGGGAAACGGCTGCACGCGAGGCGGTCATCAGGCGTGCCGCTAGATGGCAGTCTATGGCATGTTGCGATCCATGCCCGGATCAATGTTAGCATCTGCCATGACCTGGTCAGTATAGCAGACCTTCCTCCACAGCGCTGGCTAGTTCGTAATGCTACTATAATTGATCTGTGTATGTATTATATATACATATATATATATCTATATATATATATATATATATATATACACATTTACTATATAGGAACTATACATCAAATATAGTTATTACATAAATACACATGGCGTATATGATAGCATAACATATATGACATGTGTGACAAATATGACATAAATGACATCTGAAATATTATGACGTATATGACATGACGGATATGACATCGGACATACAGGACATATAGAAATTTGAATATATATGACACATGTATGATATATATATGATATATGTATTATTTATATATACATATATACTAGTTATAAAGGTCACTGCGACAGAAAGGTGAAGATAAGCGAGTTGGGCTGAGTTGAAATTCAGTGAGAAGTGACTCAAATATGGCGCAATACAGGTGGTGCCCCATTCGCGCGCGCTGACAGTGGTCGGCGCGCGACTCCTAATACAAGAATAATATGCACACGCAATAATAAATATAACAGAAACCTGTATGTGAGCTCCGTTATTTATATTATTATAATTAATTATAATGCACATAATACGTATATATGTATATAACTTATAAGTATATGTATATGACATGATATACATCTTACCTCATATAGGTAATATATACTATTTAGATCAGATATATATCATATATATCATATATATCATGTACATATATATATACACATCTATACGTATAATAGCTAGTAATAATACATGTATCGTACATAATGTATGCATGTCATATATATAATATATGTCGTGTATAGCATATGCCATTATACTGTCATATATGACACATATATAATGTATGTCATATATGCCATATATGTAATAAATGAGATACTGGGGTCGGAAGATTAGTGTACTACGGCTAACACAAGGTTATTCAGAATAATACATTTTTACAACAACAAAATACCACAAAAGTAGCGAAACTTTTACAGTGTGCTATAATGCCCATTGTGACGGTCAACATGGCCGGGTATGATGAATGTACAATCAACCTTAGATAAACAGAACCCCCGCAATAAACGTGCAGCAAACACTATCACTCAGCTCGAGACCATTTATATGCTCTATAATATAGTATGTGAATATAGACAAGACACAACACCTCCACGTCAGTTCCTCTCAGTTAGCTGACTAACCTGTAACCATCAATAGATATATTATATAGCCCACTATGATCTCTATGGCTTGGTTACCTGCTTCCCCGTCGGGGCGCCACCTGTGAGTGGTAAATGAGCCAAACTTCCGGCACAACAGCGCGTATGTGGGTTACTAAATATCTCTATATATACATATACATATATACATATACATATATACATATATACATATGTACATGTATACATATGTACATATATACATATATATATACATATGTGACGTATAAGGATTATGCGAGTATAAAGGCGTGGAAGGGAATTATTATTATTATTCTCCTATTTCATTATCTACCAACCATTGTCCTCTATGTATTCACCTCCTCTACTACATATTGCTACTGGTGGGGCCACCTTCGGCCCCCACCTGAACTACGGGCGTTCCCATTGTCATTCCAGCCCTGGAATATATACATATATGCATATATACATATATACATATATATACATATATATACATATATAGAGAGAGGGGCAGAGAGATAGCGGCCCAGGCCACACACAAGCGTTAATGGGTTTGTCCCCTTAGGCTTAAAGGTTGTGTGAGGCTCTATCTACATGGTTGATTGATTGATTGGTGGTTGCTTTACATGGTTGCTTATTTCTCCACGCCCAACTTACTGATAGGCTGGGTTCCGAACACCATTCTTAGAACCAGACAAGGATACTCACAAAGAAAGGTTCTTTATATACAGTACAACTTTGTAACCAATCACCTCCACAGATCGACGACCCCCCTATATCGATTGCTTTATTTGGGTCCCAAACGATCGCTTATGCAATACCACTGTAACAAAAACATTCTAAACTCCCTAATTCGACCACCTCCCTAAATGGACCATTGGAAGTCGATCCCATGTTCGGTCGATTTAGAGAGGTTTTACTGTAGATGGCGAACATTTGGAGTGATTTCTGCACTGATGGTTTAGTGAGCACTTAGAACAATCGCAGATCTCTCAGCACTGACCTTGATTGGATTCGACAGCGAGCCCACACGGCATGCACTCTACACTGGTTTCCCGCAAGTGTGAGGCGAGTTAATGGGGAAGCACTGTAAAGTTGCAATGAGCGTCTACTGTCACGAGTTGTATGGCCTCCTAACTGGTTGGTGTTGACCTTCTCCCTGGTTGGGGACGGAGGTGTGCTTGGAGTAAGTGAAGAGTATTTGGCTCTGTGCTGCAATGATTGCTCGTGTCACCCTTGTTGTCACTAAATCTGCCTTATGGGGTCCTTTGACTAAGCTCTGAAGAAATACTGCACCCTCCTCCCTCCCCCACACACCAACACCTCCCGTCCCCGAGTTATAAGACCAGCAAACTGTCGATTATCGTCTCCGTCGGAATAGTTCAAGATGACATGGTTTTTATAGATAGAATATTCACCCATACCCACAGTAGTAGTGAATAACTACCATGTCTAAATCCAAACAAAAACTGCCTTACTGCTGGAAACAAGTTGTGCAGACCCTGGTTCTAGCACACAACGTTCCTTTAGATTGATTTGAGGGACCAGGGAAGAATGGGGGTGAGAGGGGGGGGGGGCCAAGAAGGCATCCACTGGATGCTCTTGATTTGACTGTTAAAATCTGCTAACTGACCCGATTTAATCAATTTAGCACTTCAAAAGCAGCGGGCTATGATAGATAAGTATCCGAACAATAGACCTTTATTTAGCTATTTAGATTGGAAAATCATATGGATGCGTCCATAATCAAGCTTACCAACACTTGTTTCTACAATGTTGTTATGCAGCCCTGGAACAGAGAAACTAGGGGTTTTATGTCCGGTACACACCTACCGTTTGTGTGCGCACACCTCCCGCATACGATCGAAAACTGCCCGTTTCGCCCACAAAAATCGCTTGGTGTGCGCTCCCCGCGCACACCTAGCGATTGTGATTCGCGCATAAAACTCAGTTTTTAGTGCTAAAAGCGGCCGTTTACGATTGCGATTCGCGATTCGAAAAACGAATCGGCCCGTTTTCAGTTTTAAGCGGGTCGGGTCGAGTCGCGAGTTTTAGTGCGCGAATCCTATATGGGAGGTGTGTACTAGGCATTAGAGTGCACTATGTTGCATGTTGTCAGCCGAGATAGGCTCGTGTAGATCGCTGTTTTAGATTCTGCCCGGAGGAATTGGCAGAACGCAACAACCTTGGAACAGCTCGCCACTGAAATAGCGTGCCACACACCTTCGTGACGGAGGAAGGTGGTGAGCGGTAATTAGAGAAACAGTCGACGTAAATTTAATCAAATTAATCTCCGGCCGCTGATTTCGTGCTTGTCGAACCCTCCCCTCCCCGCACATCCGTGTAAATAAAAGGGAGTTTGCACCTACTGACGCTAGACGGCGCCACTGCGTGCTAACCGAACGCACGGCATGCTGGGAGCATTAGTTACTACGGAATCCACCAGACGGCGCCACCGTCAGGTTCACTGGGGTTCGTGTAAGTCAGCTGGCGTAATATGTCGTCCTAATTACGTACCGGGAGACGGATGCTCTAACTCGAATCCTGGTCGAGTCAAACCAATGACTTTAAAATTGATACTTGTTGCTTCCTAGTCTGGCGCTCGGCATTATTAGGACAGGACAAGGACTGGTTGGCTCAGTGTCATGATAATGTGACTGAGTGGGATATCAGGTCATGGTACTGGTGGCATGGTATTCCAGTGGGGCAGCACTATAGAGTTGCCATGCGCGCGCACTGTCACAAGTCGGTACCTGTCCTGATATGACCTTAGATGTTGCTAGGATGTAAAACAACACAAAAAAACCGTACGTACGTATGTACGCACATACATATGTACGTACATATGTACGTACATACATACGTATGTACGTACATATGTACATACATACATGCATGCATACACATGTACATACATACATACATACATATGTACATACATACGTACATACATATGTGCATATGTACATACATATGTACGTACGTACATACGTATGTATGTACATATGTATGTATGTACATACATACGTATGTCTGTATACATACATACATGCGTAAATACATGTAAATATATGTGTGCGTACGTACATATGTACGCACACACATGTACGCACGCGAGATTTGGCGAGAAATGGCGAGATTTCGTGAGATCTCGCGAGAAATGGCGAGATTTCGCGAGAAATGGGGAGATCTCGCGAGATTTGGCGAGATTTGGCGAGATCTTGCGAGAAATGGTGAGATTTGGCGAGAAATGGCGAGATCTCGCGAGAAATGGCGAGATCTCGCGAGAAATGGCGAGATCTCGTGAGAAATGGCGAGATCTCGCGAGAAATGGCGAGATATCGCGAGAAATGGCGAGATTTCGCGAGAAATGGCGAGATTTGGCGAGATTTGGCACACATATGTACGTACGTACGTACGTACGTACGTACGTACAAACCTTTTATATGTGATGTCCTATACACAAATACCCTGAAGTGAGACTACTAATTATGTGGGGTCTCTGTGGCCTAGTGGTTAGAGTGTTTAAAGATTCGAGGAAGCGATTTAAACATTCGTTATGGCACGACACAATTTACATGTTCCAGATAAGGGTAGCTAGATTGAATATGGATCAACTAGGAATAGTTACCAGATAATTTCTGGAATATTTCTCACAGGCTCGAGCCAGAGCTGTGTTGTTTGAAGGACATGTGGGAAGCTAAGGGATGAGGTTGTTGGAGTTTTATGTTCTGGTAACATCTAAGGTCATATCAGGGCGGGTACCGACTTGGGACACTCATGGTCACTTTATAATGCTGCCCCACTGGGAAATCAGGCTGCTGAAATATTGGTTTGTACTATTGTGGTGCGAGTGGCTTGGTCTCCCAGTGGGAGAGAATAATCACCATGAGTGCACATACTGTACCCATCCTGATATGACCATATATGTTGTTAGGATGCAAGAGCCCAACAAACAAAGTAATTAGTGACCTATATATGCCTTTCAATGTTTATAAACATTGTGTATGCGCGCACAGCTTGGCTGCAGAACGAAGGCACATTGCCGTTGAGTTTGCCGATACGTGCAGTGCAAAACGTCAGTTTTATTCCAAATTAATAGAAATGGGCCCAACCCTAACCGTATAAATGTAATATAATCTGTTTGTTGAATATGTTTTCTATATGTGTTCCAAGCGGTTTGTGTTTAGGTGGTGTAGGTTTAGAGATATTTCACTTTTTCTGTATGAAGATTGCTCATGGCCATTGACAATGCATTGAGTTTGCTGATACGTGCAGTGTAAAACTTCAATTTTATTCAAAATTAATAGAAATACAGAACCCTAACCTTATAAATTTAATATAATCTCTTCGTTGAATATGTTTTCTATATGTGTTCCAAGCGGTTTGTTTCTAAGTCGTGAAGTTTTAGAGGTATTTCACATTTTCTGCATGAAGATTGCTCACGGCCATTGACAATACATTGAGTGTGCCGATATGTGCAGTGCAAAATATCAGTTTTATTCAAAATTAACAGTAATGCGGAACCCTAACCTTATAAATTTAATATAATCCTTTTGTTGAATATTTTTTCTATATATGTTCCAAGCGGTTTGTTTCTAAGTGGTGTGGTTTTAGAGATATTTCACATTTTCTGTATGAAGATTGCTCACAGCCATTGAGTTTGCAGTGTGACCCTGTGTTGTCCTGCAGCCAAGCTGGATGAGCATTGACCTAACTATATACCTAAGCTGACGTCACATGAAATAGGTATATAGCTTGACATTAGAGGGCTACTCCATAGATTAACACAGAGTTGGTGTTAATTAACATATACATTATATCACCAGACGCGATGGCCGAATGAGTTCGGGCGTCCGTCTCCCATTTTGGTAGACCATGGGATCGTGGGTTCGAACCCTGGTCGAGTCAAACCAATGACATAAAAATTGATACTTGTCGCTTCCTAGCGAGGCACTTGGCATTATTCGGAGAGGGCAAGTAGCATTGGAATGAGGAAGAGCAGTTGCCTGCGACTGAAATTTCCCCTGCTTAAACAACTAATGTACAACAACAACAATATTTTAAATGGCCCATATACATATATATATATATATATGCTGTATAAGCCATTATACGAGTATAATAAGCCGGAAGACTCATCTACTCCCCAGCCACTAAGTCATCGGCTGGTCACCTATTCATTAGGTCATATACTAGTTCCTCATGACCTGAGCACGTGGCGCCACCTACTCACCCAAGCCTCAGAGCCCACCTCTGTAGATGGAGTTGACAGTTGCCCACCTGATTGTGTTCAATAGGACACCACATGTGGAGATGTGGTTGACAGTTGCCCACATGTGGAGATGGGGTTGACAGTTGCCCACCTAACTGTGTTCAATAGGACACCACGTGTGGAGATGTGGTTGACAGTTGCCCACTTGTGGAGATGGGGTTGACAGTTGCCCACCTAACTGTGCTCAATAGGGCACTACATGTGGAGATGGGGTTGACAGTTGCCCATGTGTGGAGATGGGATTGACAGTTGCCCACCTAACTGTGCTCAATAGGGCACTACGTGTGGAGATGGGGTTGACAGTTGCCCACGTGTGGAGATGGGGTTGACAGTTGCCCACCTAACTGTGCTCAATAGGGCACTACGTGTGGAGATGGGGTTGACAGTTGCCCACCTAACTGTGCTCAATAGGGCACTACGTGTGGAGATGGGGTTGACAGTTGCCCACCTAACTGTGCTCAATAGGGCACTACATGTGGAGATGGGGTTGACAGTTGCCCACCTGACTGTGCTCAATAGGGCACTACATGTGGAGATGGGGTTGACAGTTGCCCACCTAACTGTGCTCAATAGGGCACTACATGTGGAGATGGGGTTGACAGTTGCCCACCTGACTGTGCTCAATAGGGCACTACGTGTGGAGATGGGGTTGACAGTTGCCCACCTGACTGTGCTCAATAGGGCACTACGTGTGGAGATGGGGTTGACAGTTGCCCACCTGACTGTGCTCAATAGGGCACTACGTGTGGAGATGGGGTTGACAGTTGCCCACCTGACTGTGCTCAATAGGGCACTACGTGTGGAGATGGGGTTGACAGTTGCCCACCTGACTGTGCTCAATAGGGCACTACGTGTGGAGATGGGGTTGACAGTTGCCCACCTGACTGTGCTCAATAGGGCACTACGTGTGGAGATGGGGTTGACAGTTGCCCACCTGATTATGTTTCTTCGTTGTGCTGCCCTGACTCGACTTGGTCTGGGCAGGTGTCAAGGCTACACTCATCCTTCACCTAAAACAAAACGCAAAATAACCATCTTAAAAACGCGCTCAGAATACACCACACATTACATCTATGTGTATTAAAGCCGCATTGTCCTATAAAAGCAGCAATTATTCTAAAGCAAAACACTCATCTAGATGTGAACCTACATATCCAACTTAGATACTGGTGCACTTATTAAGTATTTGTTACTGCATAGAAGGGCATAGTAAGTCGATGTAATAGAACCTGTTACTGATGAAGCCTACCAAATTAATAAAGCATGTCGACACTTCAAATATCGCCCAAATTGGTAATTTTAAATCACAGTTACTTCAAAATGAAGTAAGGTAGATAATAATGATTAACCTAATATATTTATCCCAGATGATGACAAAACCCTAAAAACCATCAGATTATGCAACTTTAACAAGGTTTACCTATATGTTACAAACCAAGATTGTGTAGATCCAGGCTTAATTCATTTTCACTTGAATTACCACCGTCAGAATAAATAATATGCTGTTATTCAATCACCCACCAATTCCACATTTGATCAATAATACCGTCGCAAAGCTCCCAGTGGCATTTCTACCGGGCGCGGTGGCCAAATCGTTAGTGCGGGAGATCGGGAGTTCGGTTCCCGATCGAGTCAAACGAATGACTTATAAAATTGATACTTGTCGTTTCCTAGCCTGGCGCTCAGCGTTAATAGCACAGGACAAGGATTGGTTAGCTCAGTGTCAGAATAATGTGACTGAGTGGGATATTGTGTCATGGTGCCAACAGCCTGATTTCGAAATGGAGCAGCACTATAAAGTAGTCATAAGTGCGCAATGTCACAAGTCGGTACCCGTCCTGGTATGACATTAGATGTTGCAAGGACGTAAAACTCCAGCAACCAACCAACCCAGTAGTATAATTGACAGTGAATAGAACCAGGTAAAACTATAAACAGGTATACTTTTTTCTCATAATTAGCCCTGGAATTGACTGCATTAGTATTTAGATGGGCAATGGCATACCGAGAAGACGCAGCAATCCTAGCATAGATAGAGCAAAATATACATGCGTTCATCACATTAGAACCGTGTTTTATTTGTGTCAACCAGATTTATCACTAACTAGGTCAAGGTAACCCAATTACCCAATTTCACACTCAGTCACATTATCCTGATACTCAACTAACCAGTCCTTGCCATAACCTAGTAATGCCGAGTGCCAGGCTAGGTAGTGACAAGTATCAATTTTGTACGCATTGGTTTGACTCGACCAGGATTTGAGTTCCTTAAGGCCCAGTCACACCTTACTGGACTGGGGAACCGGACGTGAACCAGACACTGTCCGGTACTGTACGGCGATGTCCGGTACATGTCTGGTACCCATCCAGTGGTGTCCGGCGGTGTCCAGTACAAGTTTTGAACATGCACAAAACTTCTACCGGACACCGCCGGACTGACGTCTCTGGTTGGTGTCGGTTTGTCTGGTACATGTCCGGTACCCATCCGGTACCCATCCAGTACCCATCCATACATGTCCGGTACCCATCCGTTGGTGTCTGGTTTGTCCATTATGTCTGGTACATGTCCGGTACCCATCCGTTACGTGTCCGTTCTTGTCCGGTACATGTACGGTACATATACGGTACTTGTCCGGTAGCCCGGCGGCAATTGACCCAATTCCGCACCATTTTGATACATTTCGATACATTTTGTGTACCGGAGAGCACCAGACTAGAACATTCTTTGTCCGGTGGTCTCCAGTACTCAGTCCAGTACGGTGTGACATGTGCTTTAACTTCTGTACGGGAAGCCTGCGCTCCGACCGACTCGGCCACCACCAGGTCTGGTCGGGCACACCTGTCAAACAGACTGCGTTATCTGACCCAGCAGTTGCAGCAGCTGGCGATGACGTTGCATAAGCCAACGAAACTAGACAATTTTCGAAACCAATGCGCTGGCCTATATTAGATCCGACATATCCAACTTGGTGGATTTATTGCTAGATAGATGTAACTCAATTTATAGCGCATCAGTAAAATCTTGGTTTATAGCGTATTCGTAACATTGATTATATCATAATAACTCAATTAAACGAAATCTGCTCCTTTTGCAAGTCATGCAAGCCAGCCGGTGATGACTAACACTAACACATCGGTGTGGACTATCAACATTATTTTGCATGTTTTAGACTTGAAAAAAAAAAAAATTAGCGATTTTTACTTAAAGTTGCATAATCCGATGGTTTTGAGTTTCTGTCATTTTTCTGAGATAAATACATTAAATTGATTGTCACAATCTACCTTACTTTAGTTTGAAGTAACTGTTATTTTTAGATGGCTAAGCTTTTAGATATTTGAAGTGCAAACATGTCAAATTAGTTTTGGCAAGCAAGCCAACACTAAACTCTGATACCATAGACTTCAGCTGTGACAGGTTCTATTCAACTGTCTCAGTAGTCCATGATATATGGCAACAAATGCTTAATAAGTGCCTCAGTATCTAAGTTAAATATGTAGAATCAATTCTAGATAATTGTTTTGGTTTTGAAAATTTGATGCACACCTCCCGTATACGATTCACGTGCTAAAACTGACTGCCTGACGGTACCCGTTACAACCCTGACCCGTCCCGTTTCCCGACTAAAACTGCCCAATTCATTTTTCGAATCTTATAAAAACCGGTACCCACCTCCCACTTCGCGACAAAGCTTGAGTTTTAGTCGGTTTCAGTCTTTAGGTGTGTGATCCCCTATCACACCAGAGCCTTCCGATTCACGACTTAAAACTCAGTTTTAGGTTTTATACGGGAGGTGTGTACCAGGCTTAAGATATCGCAGAAACTGTAAACCATCGGACCATGCAAATTTAACACTGGAATCAACTTGACTGTTAAAATTTGATAACCAAGACTAGGTAGACTACATCCATGCCAGTTATCTCATTTGGTCTATTAGTCTATGGCATGACTGGTCTTTTACCACACTACGCTGTCTAATGCTAACAGTTTGTGTTGCTCATTTTTCAATATGGCGATATATCTTTGATTGAAAATTTAATAGTTCGATGTTTTCGAGTTTCTGACCCCTTTTTTTAAAGAAGATAACTATAATCAATATGACAATACAGTGAAGTAACTTTTATTATAAATATAAGTTGTTTAACATTAGTTGTTTTTAAAGTCACGTCATGTACAATTAATTTCGACGTTCACATCGACATTCTGACAACATAGGCTTCAGCAGTATCTTAAATTGAGCATTCCCGTCTTTGCAACACCGAATGCTTAAAGTTAAAGCTGAATAGTCCAACGAAAACATATGATTGTCAAATCAAAACTATTCTACATATCTACCTTAGAAATAGGTTCATTTATAAAACCTTTGTTGCTGCATAGAAGAGGATACTAAGGCAATCTAATAGATCTTCTGACTGCTGAACCTTATGGTGTCAGAGCTTTATGTGCTTGCCAACATTAATTTGATATATGTTCACTACAAAAAATCTCAACCGGTAGCCATTTAAAATAAAAGTTACTTGCAATTAAAGTAAAGTAGGTATAACCAGCAATCTGATATACATTTATCGCATAAAATAGCAAAACCTCAAACTCATCGGACTATGCAACATTGATACATGCACCAAAAGCACCAGTATTTAATTTTAATACTTCAGCATTTGTTGTTGCACACAAGTTACAAGGAATACCAAGTCAATTTAATCGAATCTGTTATTGCTGAAACGTATAGTGTCCAGAATCTTTTCTTCCATGCTAAAATGAACATATCATTTTTCTTTACCTCAAATAGCTCCTTAGTTAGCCATTTATAATCAACATTACTGCAAACTAAACTAAGGTAGATTATAAAGATCAACATAATATGTGTGCATAAATAACATGGCAGAAACTCAAAACTGCCGCACTATGCAAAGTTAACAAACTGGGAAACACCTACATAAAAAAGAATTCACAAAGTAATTGTCACTCTATTTGAATAAAGCTCTTAATCATGTAGAGTCAACCATTATCGTCTACTCCAATTTTCGTAGACAGAATACATAATTGAGCTAATGAATGCAATCATGTTGCGAAGGACTGTGCCTTTGTTTCGCTGATCACAATGCAACTAGGCCTACGTTGTTGGCAATAAATTAACATACATTAGAATAGTAGATCGGTGATGGGAGGGGAGGATTCAAAATCAAAGCAGGGTGTGTGTCCATTTAGTAACATTAACCCGCCTCCTCAATGCTACCCTAATATACCACTTCCGGGGTACCATCCGCTGGTTCCTGAGGAAGGGGCTGAAGCTGCGAGCTGGTGTACTTACACACCAGGCAGTTGGGGTGTTTGGGCACACCACTCAGTCCAAACGGGAAGCCAGGGCCGAAGTGGGAAGAGCACTGGACAGCTTTCAGTGTGCGAGGTCATGGGGTTGAATTCCAGCCGAGTTAAACCAATGACTTACTAAATAGATATGTGTCACTACCCAGCCTGGCACTTGGCTTTACTAGGATAGGCCAAGGGCTGGTTTGCCTCGGTAACAGGGTGATATGACTGTTGAGTAGCTCCGCCATCACCATGACCCATATGGGGTCATGGTGATGGCGGCCCAATCTTCCAGTGGGACAGCATTATAAAGTCACCATGGGTGTGCATTGTGTCACAAGTTGGTACCCATGCTGATATGACCTTAGATGTTGCCAGGATGTAAAGCACTAAGCAAGCAAACAAACGTGATGCGGAACTCGGAGGTTACGCCTCAAACATTTTGGGGAATCTCAAGGAAACCCAGGAATATATCCTAGCGATGTTAGTGGCTCCTGCCAAACATCTCTCCTTTCGGTAACGGGCGGCATTACAAAGAACAATGGTGGCATTGTTCTAACGATGTTACGACACATCATAATTAACCTGTAAATCATTTAATATTCAATCAAAAGTTTTTAACACTTGATGTAGGTGAATGATAACATGAACTATACCAACGTATCCATTCAAAAACCGATACTAGTAGTTAATGTAAAAAAACTGATGGAGCTACTCAATAAATGTCCTCCCATTGTGAGTAGATTATGCTAATTGCTGGACCCGGATATGCTTCCTTCTCCATGGGCTACGAGTAGCCAGAGGCGTAGTACTGAGGTTATATATATATATATATATGTATATATATATATATATATATATATAAACACTTCATGTATGTATGTATGTATGTATGTATGTATGCTGCGGGGTGATTCACTCCCTTCCTAGCATGGCCCGGGCCCTGGCTAGTGACTTGGTGGACACTAACGCTGGTATCTCGGAAGTGAGGTATTGCGGTGCACTGTGCCACCTTCATTATTCCACCTTGGGACAGCGCGTACTGGCAGTGGATGCTCGCACTCACAAGCAGGACAAGTCAGTGGGGTAAATAATGCTGGACGCGTATTCACAAACATGCTAAATTGTGACCTCACCAGCGCAACAAGGGGCTCTTAAAGCTGCATAGTCCGATGAAAGCACAACATTTTTCAAACCAAAACAATTATCTAGATTTGATTCTAAATATTTAACTTAGATATCAGTGCACTTATTCAACATTCTTTTACCGCATGGAAGGGAACACTGAGGCAATTTAATAGAATCTGTTACTGCAGAAGCCTATAGTGTCAAAGTTGTGGCACGCTTGCTAAATTTAATTTGTCATGTTTGCACTTCAAATATCTCAAAAAGTTAATCATTTAAAATAAAGTTACTTCAAACTAAAGTAAGATAAATATATTAGGTTGATCGTCATACTCTATCTCAGAAAAAGAAAATGTCAAAACCATCGGACTATGCAACTTTAAAGTAGCATAGTCTAATGAAAAAAACATTAAATTTTCAAAAGCAAAACATGTATCTAGATACATATCCAACTTAGCTACCAGTGCACTTACCATGCATTTGTTGTCACATAGAAGGGAATAATGAGTGAATTTAGTAGACCCTGTGACTGATGAAGCCTAGGAGGTCCACGTTTGGACAGGCATGCAAACATTAATTTACACTTCGAATATCTCCTAAGTTAGTCATTTTGAAGCAAAGTTACTTCAAACTAAAGGTAGATTATAAGCACCAACCTAATATATGCATAGAATGAAAGAAAAAAACCCACAAACTCAAAATCATCAGACTGTGCAACTTTAAGGACTGGAGGATTTGAAATCATCTGCGTGCACATTGATATACTCTACACACAGCCCCCCCCCCCCTGTGTGTAGGGGGATGGATGTATGTGTGATGTGTGATGACAGGAAGAGGTAACACACACAGTGTGTTGGGGGGTTGAGGGGGAGATAGGTTTGGAGGGGGGAGTAACCCAAGTGGTGTAGACCAGGGGCCGTATGCATGAAGAATTATTTATCGGCTCCAGTGTTAATGGCCACTGCCGGGTTAGCTAACGCCGGTGTTGGGAAATGGGTCACGGGGTATGTACGGGTCCAAAGCATGGTGGCGTTAGCTAACCTAGCAGTTATTTATAGATTTGGGAAATCCCTCTGAGCCTGTTCCCGGCGAGCACCGCTATTTGACAATATCGCCGCCGATCTGACAGGTGGCGGCGGCGGTGGTGTTAATATCGGTTCGATTATTGGTTTAATTTGACCAAAATTCGGCGGCGGCGTTAAAATCGCTTCGATTTTGGGTTAATTTGATCAAATTTCACTTTTTGAGTATGTAATTCTGTTAAATATGATACCATTGAATAGATTTGGGCGTTGGTGGCGGTGGCGGCAGCGACGAAATGTTTTGTTGACATTCGACAGTATGAATATCGCCGCCGATTTAGAGGCGGCGTTAATATCACTTCGATGTTAGGGTTAATTTAATCAAATTTCACTTTGTGAGTATGTAATTCTGTAAAATATGATAGCATTGAATAGATTTGGGCCTAATCGGTAATATATCGCCGCCGATGCGGCGGCGCCGGTGATTTCTTTTCTTTACATTCGTCGATTCGACAATATAAATATCGCCGCCGATGTAGCGGCGGCGTTAATATCGCTTCGATTTTTGGGTTAATTTGACCAAATTTCACTTTTTGAGTATCTTATTCTGTTAAATATGATCGCATTGAATAGATTTGGGCCTAATCGGTACCTAACACCACCCTTAAACCTGCTACGGAGTGGTGTTAGTGTACCCCACCTTAAACTCGCAGTGTTTCCGTAACACTGCTCCATGCATAGCGACTTTTCGCCGCTAAACTAGAAATCCCGTCCAAACCCAGTTTTGGCTCGCTAACACCGCCCCAGGCATACGGGCCCTGACTGACTGCATGAATGTCCACGGTTTGGCGACAGGGCGTGTGGTGTAGGCGGGGGCGTTAATAAATCCTGGGCATGTTACTATGACAACCCGGACTGCAGGTGTACCAGACAACCCACCATGGAGCAGAAGGCTGGCTGGGCTCTGGTAAGGCTTTTGTTGATGATTTTATTCTCGTTTTTTGGGTCATTTGTCGGATCAAAGCTGTCAAGACTGGTGCAAGTATGTACAACCGGTCCACCTAGAGACACACGCGCACACGTATCGCATAATATATGTTCAAGATAACCCCAATAGGTTGATTAGTTGTTGGAGTTTTCCGTCCTTGCAACATCGAAGGTCATATCATGACGGGTTAATAAAAAAAAGAGTTCAGGCGCAAAAGCACGTTAACGCCAATCCAAAAATGGAAAGAAACATTGGAATCAAACCTTCAAAAAGTTTATATCTTTATATTCCTACTGTTTTGTTTATTGCTCCATTACCATTTGATCATAGGAAAAGTGGAATTATTGAGCTTTCAACTTATTTTCAGGTAAAAATCCTTTCGCTTGAACTCAACATTATAATACTGCAAGTACAACTGCAGATTGTGAGCCAACACCACTACCTGCCTGTCTGTGTGTGAACACGTTGGGATATGGACAACCCAACTGTCAGTGCGTGGAATGAGTGAGAAGCCAACTCAGGTGGTGTCACAGTGGCGCGATATTGAGGGCAGACAATAAATGTTTTCCAAAATAAAAGAAATATAGGCTGCCCACAGAACAAACAGCGCCAAACAAGACTCACCAAGTGCCACCGACACTAGACTGCAGCACCACAGGGGGGGTTCCCGGTGTCGCAGTTTGAGCGCCCTGCCAGTTTCAGCTGACTGCATACACTCAAACTCAAGGCATTGTCAATGGTCGTGAGCAATCTTCATACAGAAATTACAGGAAAAGTGAAATATCTCTAAAAGCACACCACATAGAAACAAATCGCTTGGTACACATATAGAAAACATCTTTACCAAAAACATTATATTAAATTCCTAAGGTTAGTGATGATGCTGTTAGATTTTGATGCATGCGCATGAAACTGACAGTCAGCTGAAACTGGCAGGGCGCTCAAACTGCGACACCGGCGTTGATAATGCTACAGATAGGAGAAAATATAGACTTAGCTCTGTGGAGTGTTTGTTTGTTTATTGTTGTTTTACGTCCTAGCAACATCTAAGGTCATATCAGGACGGGAGTGTGGTGTGTGTGTGTGTGTGTCCGGTGACAGTTTTTTTGTTTGTTTGGTGGGGTTTTACATCCTAGCAACATTTATAGTCACACCATGTCCAGTGAGTAGTGTCTGTGTATGTAAATCGCCACACATGCTTGCTGTAGATGGGTTTACGTTCTCACACACATAACTGACAACCCCACCCCACCCCCATCAACCCACACCCCCACACACCCATCCATACTGCTACCCAAATGTGTTTTATGTTATACGCTGAACCAACTACTTACACATGGATACATGTCGTGTTCAGAGTGTACCACGCGCAACAACTCATATTACACTACACCCCCCCCCCCCAACCACCCCCACCCTACCTCCGCCACCCACCCACTCACACTGCACCACCACCACCACCACCACCTCCGCCCACTCCCCTATCCCTCAACGTCATATTCACCAGCTTCTGTTTTTATCCCGCGCACCATGAAGTACACACAACACAGGAGAGAAAACAGGTTCAGAATGTAATCAAACAACACACTGTACAGAACCCACACCGACCTCCAGCAACACCTGCCGGCTGGCAATTGTCCGGTCTTGTGTTCTCTGTGCTACATATATAATACTGACTTCTCCGCCTCAGTAATACAATGTCGTACGCATATAAATATATACCATATATAGAGTGTGTATATATGTGTATATATAAATCCATATATATCATTATATGTGTATATATCGATATATATATATATACACCACCTCCTGATATATTCATATATATATAGATAAATATATATACATACACTACCTCCTGATACTTGGTAGTAGCAACGGATGTCTATTATTCCAATCAGCAGTATCATGCAGATCCCGTCCGTGTGCAGGTGTGCATGCACGTACTCCAGCGCCAGACACAGTAATGCGCATGCGTGTTGACGACGGTGGGCGCGCAGGTGAGACTGGCTCAACAGGTAGAGTCTGGACGCGGCTGGCCGGTCGTCTTGGTAACGGGAGGCGTCCTCCTTGAGCTGCACGTGTGTCCGGCCGGCCGTGGAGCGGGGCCCGGCGTCTCCGGGAGCCGGTGTGTGTGTGTGTGTGTGTGTGTGTGTGCAGCCAGAGAAGGCGCGCTTGTGACGGTGAAATGTCCGTGTGTGTAATGGTGGAGGAGGGGAGGAGGAGGAGCGCTGAATGAAGCCCGTGTCCGGCCTCACACCTGTGGCTGCACTGATGTGAATGGAGCAGCATGCGCACGCAGCCACTGGGTCACCCACGCCCGCCCACACACCCATACGCGCGCACGTACATACACGTGCCTCCCGCGGCAGCTGCGGCGCCGCGCTCCGTCAGCACGTCGGTCAGTGGCCACCGGGGCGTCACGTGGGGTGCCGGCTGTAACAGTGTAATGGCCCTGTCACACTATGACGTAACGTGGCAGCGTAAGCCGATGTACGTGAAATTTGGCCATTATGTTGAGATACGTCGAGATACAATACTCGTTCGTTAAGCCTATGTCAAGATATGTTGAGTTATGTTGAGTTACGTCGAGTTATGTCAAGATACGGTGACACACCTCAAGGTTTTGGACATACACAAAAACTTGCAACGTAAAGGCTGTTACATTGGGTTATGTTGGGCTTATGTTGCACTCATGTTAGGCTTACGTCGAGATGCGTTAGACATTCATTAGAGCTACATCAGTCTACGTTGAGCTATGTTGACTTACGGTAGGCTGACGGAGAGCCAGGAGGAACGTGCAGCCTGCGCGCTGACAACGTGGTGTTAACGTATCTCGATGTAGGTCAAACGTGTCTCTGACATGTGTCTAATGTTAGTCTAACGTAAGTGCAAAGTGTCTTGATGTATTCTACATAGTTGACGAATGGCTGGGGCGCACGTAACGTATGTAACGTGCGCCCCAGCCATGTGGTGGTGTGTGGTATGCGGTTTGGTATACGACAAGTGAGGTGGTATGTGATGTAGTGTTGAGTGGTATGCAGTGTGGTATATGGTGAGTGATGTGTTGTGTACTGTGGTGGTGTGTGGTATGTGGTATGGTATAGGGTGAGTGATGTGGTATGTGCTGAGGTGGTGTGTGGTATGTGGTGTGGTATATGGTGAATGATGTGGTGTGTGCTGTGGTGGTGTGTGGTATGTGGTGGGGTGTGGTATATGGTGAGTGATGTGGTGTGTGCCATGGTGGTGTCTGGTATCCGGTGTGGTATATGGTGAGTAATGTGGTGTGTGCTGTGGTGGTGTGTGGTAGGCGGGGTGGTATATGGTGAGTGAGGTGGTGTGTGCCATGGTCATGTGTGGTATGCAGTGTGGTATATGGTGAGTGATGTGTTGTGTACTGTGGTGGTGTGTGGTATGTGGTGTGGTATATGGTGAGTGACATAGTGTATGCCATGGTGGTGTGTGGTATGCGGTGTGGTATATGGTGAGTGATGTGGTGTGTGCTGTGGGCATGTGTGGTATGCGGTGTGGTATAGGTCATAGGGTGTGCCATGGTGGTGTGTGGTATATGGTGAGTGACGTGGTAGTGTGTGGTATGTGGTGTGATTTATGGTGAGTGATGTGGCATGGTAGGGTGTGGTATGCGGTTCAGAACAAAATTTAAACTTTTGATTAAACCCAAGTTGTTTTCTACTATTACGACTAGTAGTTGTTAATTTATCATGTTTGCATATCACACGTCTGGTGTGGATTGATCTTAACAAATGGAACCATCATGCATAGAGTGGGACTCGAACCCACCTTTCTGCTATTCGGAGTAAGCGTCCTAACCATTGGGCTATCTCAGCTATCTGATGCAGCACATGTGTGTATTGTGGTGTGTGGTATGGTTTGGTGTGACATGATGTGTGGTGTGGTGGTGTGTTAGTATGTGGTGTGGTGTGCAGTGTGTGGTATTGTGGTATGTGGTATATGGTGAGTGATGTGGTGTGTGCTGTGGTGGTGTATGGTATGTGGTGTGGTATATGGTGAGTGATGGGGTGTGTGCAGTGATGGTGTGAGGTATGCAGTGTGGTATATGGTGAGTGACATAGTCTGTACTGTGGTGGTGTGGGGTGTGCAGTGTGGTATATGGTGAGTGATGTGGTGTGGTATGCGGTGTGGTATATGGTGAGTAATGTGTTGTGTACTGTGGAGGTGTGTGGTATGCGGTGTGGTATATGATGAGTGAGGTGGTATGTGATGTAGTGTTGTGTGGTATGCAGTGTGGTATATGGTGAGTGATGTGTTGTGTACTGTGGTGGTGTGTGGTATGTGGTATGGTATATGGTGAGTGATGTGGTATGTGTTGAGGTGGTGTGTGGTATGTGGTGTGGTATATGGTGAATGATGTGGTGTGTGCTGTGGTGGTGTGTGGTATGTGGTATGTGGTGTGGTATATGGTGAGTGATGTGCTGTGTGCCATGGTGGTGTCTGGTATCCGGTGTGGTATATGGTGAGTAATGTGGTGTGTGCTGTGGTGGTGTGTGGTAGGCAGTGTGGTATATGGTGAGTGATGTGGGGTGTGCTGTGGTCGTGTGTGGTATGCAGTGTGGTAGAGGTCATAGGGTATGCCATGGTGGTGTGTGGTATATGGTGGCTGACATGGTGCGTGCCATGGTGGTCTGTGGTATGCAGTGTGGTATATGGTGAGTGATGTGGTGTGTGCCATTGTCATGTGTGGTATGCAGTGTGGTATATGGTGAGTGATGTGGTGTGTGCCCTGGGCATGTGTGGTATGCGGTGTGGTATAGGTCATAGGGTGTACCATGGTGGTGTGTGGTATATGGTGAGTGACATGGTGTATGCAATAGTGGTATGTGGTATGTGGTATGTGGTATGTGGTGTGATTTATGGTGAGTGATGTGGTTTGTGCCGTGCTTGTGTGTGGTATGCGGTGTGGTATAGGTCATAGGGTATGCCATGGTGGTGTGTGGTATATGGTGAGTGCCATGGTGTTGTGTGGTATGCGGTGTGATTTATGGTGAGTGATGTGGTGTGTGCCATGGTCGGGTGTGGTATGCGGTTCAGAACAAAATTTAAACTTTTGATTAAACCCAAGTTGTTTTCTACCATTACGACTAGTAGTTGTTAATTTATCATGTTTGCATATCACATGTCTGGTGGGATGGATGTGATCTTGCAACAAATGGAACCATCATGCATAGAGTGGGACTCGAACCCACCTTTCTGCTATTCCGGATTAAGCGTCCTAACCATTGGGCTATCTCAGCTATCTGATGCAACCAATATACCCATGATTCCCGTATGGAAGGTCAAGAGTTCTAATCCCAGCCGAGTCAAACCAGTGACTTATAAAATTGATACTCGTCACTACATAGCCTGGTGTTCAGCATTAATAGGATAGGACAAGGACTGCTTAGCACAGTATCAGAATAATGTGATTGGGATACTGGGTCATGGTGCTGTTGGCCTGGTCTCCCAGTGGGGCAGCACTATAAAGTTGACATGAGTGTGCACTGTCACAAGTTGGTACCCGTCCTGATATGACCTTATACACCGTACAGCAGAGAAAGGTCATCTCTGAGTTTATATGGTTTTAACATCGCCCTGAAAGTTACTAAAGAGTTCATTCCTAGATGAATTTTGTAATAATTCCAGTAAACTAGTTTTCTATTAAATATTAAAATGTCTGGTTCTTACCACACTCGACTCCTCTCAATCTTATACCATGTTCTAAAGGTATTTTTGATTAAATAATGAAGTTCTTTAAGTCATGATTCGCTTCCTCTATCTGACATTTTAATCTTCTAAAACAACATGGGAATTAGTCAGAGGGTGTTTTTCTTTATCAGTATTACTATTTAAATACAATTTAAATACAATTTAAATACAATTTAAATATAATTTAAATACAATTTAAATACAATTTAAATACAATTTAAATAAAATTTAAATACAATTTAAATGCTATTTAGATACCATTTAAATACTATTTAAATACTATTTAAATATTATTGTCGTTACGTTGTTTCCCCAGTGACATTAGCTAATTAGCGCGACTGGAACTGATCTAACTGGGAAGTAGGTGTTGATAAGGAACCCCGAAATAGCTTCAAAGGAAATACAATTTGTCAAAACACGCTCGGTCTAATTTTAGAATAAATATGTTGCACCTTCACATACTATCTCTATTCCTCGCTACTCTGAGATAAAACTTACAATTATAGAGCATCGCTGAACGCATAATATAACACACACTTACCTAGGTTTGGTGCTATTTATCTCACTTAAATACCAGTGCACTCATTAATCATTTGTTGGTGGCCTTTAACTGTTAAAGCTGCATAGTCCGATCAATATATCCAATTTATTTGAACTGAAACACTTACCTAAATTCAATCCTATATATCCAAATTAGACACAGTTTCATTTATTAAGCATTTGTTTCTACATAGGGAATACTAAGTCAATTTAATCGGACCTGTTCCTGCTGAAAATTATCATGGTCAACCTAATATAGCTATCCTTTAAAATAAACCTGAAGCTCAAAATCGTTAGACTAGGCAAGTTTTAAGAAAAGAAAAACCTGTTTGCTTCAATGACAAATGGTATTAGATAATTAATGTAGCAATATTGTGTTGCACTTTGGTTTTAACTGATGTGCACGTATAATTTATATAAATTACTTTACATCCTTTCACTTCAAATATCTGCAAAGTTAGCCAACCAGTGCAAAATCTACCCCGAACTACAGGATAATGGGTTATAATCGTCAATCTAATATATCTAACTAAACTATATTCAAAAAAATTCCCCTTGAAGATTTATACTGCCTATCATGGATAAGCCTGAATAGGCTTGTTTTCACCATTAGACAGTTTGTCGATAGAAAGCCCGAGCCTACACCTTTACCGACCCAAGGGATTTTTAACCTCCCACACCACATAGACATGCTATAAGAGCAACTGGCCTTTGATGACTCTGTAAGTTATACACAGCAGTGGAAATCCAAATTGGCAGAGGTGAGGGCACAAGGAATTGAACCACTGACCTTAAGATTAGGAGTCCGACCTAGAAAAAGTCAGACACTCTAACCACTCCGCCACAGAGAACACCACGATTAACTAACGGATTATCCCACTTTAAATTGACGTAGTCTGATGGTTGTGAGGTTCTGTCATTTTCCTAGATAGATACATTAGAATGATAGATATAATCTACTTTTATTTTAGGTTGAAGTAACCTTTATTTTAAATGGCTAACTTTGGGATATTTGAAGTGAAAACATGCTGAATTTGTTTTGCCTAACACGGCAAAGTTCTGAACACACAGTATTCAGCAATAACAGGTTCTATTAAATTGACTTATTATTCCCTTCTATGCAGCAACAAATACTTACTAAGCTCACCAATATCTAAGTTCAATATGTACAACCAAGTCGAGGTCAATGTTTTGATGTTGACAATGTTATGCTGTCATTGCATTATCCAGCTTTAATTGGACATTAATTGTATGGACACGCATTCCTACGAGTTTACTAATGGCCCTGTCACACTATGACGTAACGAGGTGAGCGTAGGGAGAACGTGAAAAACGTCAAACTTCTCGGCGTAGTATGCAAATTTGGGCACAAGTTGAACGTGGATGCAGCGTAGTGGATGAGAGCGTAACGTCGGTAAAGCGTAGTGATACCGTCATTCAACGAGAGAGGACAACATCATTACGCTCACGGAACGTTATGAACGTTATTCCATTGCCAGAAGAACGTTACATGACATTACATACGTTATGACACTGTGGCGAAACATTGAATGTACGTTCTCCTGACGTTCTCCTGACGTTCTCCTTACGTTCCCATTACGCCGCGTGGACGTTTCCACTGGGTTTAATGTGGGTCAACGTAGTGGAACGTAGTTGAACGTAGTGAGCAGCGTTTGACTAACGTCAGTTTAACGTCATTGCCATTCGCAGAATGTGTACAGAACATACGGCGAACGTAAACCCTTACGTTCGAGTTAAGTCGAAAGTTTTGAACAGGTTCATAACTTTGACGCGCGCCGACGTAACATGACGTAACGTGACGTAACTCGATGTCAGTCTAACATCATTCTGACGTCATCATGACATAGCCCAACGTAGGTCAACGTAATGACGAAACGTGATCACGTCAGGCTTACATTTGCTCGTTACGTCATAGTGTGACAGGGGTATAACGTTGGCACTAATGACGTCACAACGTTAGAACAGCGAGAGTATGCGAGATCGATCTGAGTAGCCGGCAGCCATTGATCTTTCTGGTTGAGAATTAAATTATTCACAAAGTTCCCAATGGCTCCACACGCACCGGGACATTATATCGCTGAAAAAAAAAAATCAATGTCCGAATCTCCAAAAGTACCTGTCACCAACTGACTGCAACTAGGGGAAATTCCTATGCTTGCACAGCCTAGGGACCCCCTTCGTCCCCTGGCGGGCATTAGGGAGGTCCGCCCCCCCCCCCCCGACTACCCCCCCCCCCCTAATGTGGCTGTCACACTACGACAACAAGCCTCGACGACAGCCCAGCGACAGCGACTTCCGGTCTGTCGTCGAGTGTCGTCGGGTGTCGCCTGATTGTCGCCTGACTGTCGCCTGATTGTCGCCGCGACACCTCCGCATGACCTCCATTTTCTTGCCTGTCGCCGGATTGTCGCCGGCGTTTTGGACATGTTGAAAAACTTTGATGACAGGCGACGACAGCCGATGTCACGGCACTGTCGCGGCACTGTCGCGGCACTGTCGCGGCACTGCCGTGGCACTGCCGCGGCACTGTCGTCATCTACTCATCAAAGAGTCGGAGGTGTCTCTGTGTGTGTGTCTCTGTGTTTCTGTGTGTGTGTCTGTGTGTGTGTGTCTCTGTGTCTGTGTGTGTCTCTGTGTGTGTCTCTGTGTGTGTCTCTGTGTGTGTCTCTGTGTCTGTGTCTGTGTGTCTCTGACTCTCAGCCTGACTCTCACTCTCACTCTCACTCTCAGTCTGACTCTAACTCTCACTCTCAGTCTGACTCTCACTCTCAGTCTCACTCTCACTCTCAGTCTCACTCTCACTCTCACTCTGACTCTCACTCTCACTCTCACTCTCAGTCTCACTCTCACTCTCAGTCTCACTCTGACTCTCAGTCTCACTCTGACTCTCACTCTCACTCTCAGTCTGACTCTCACTCTGACTCTCACTCTCAGTCTGACTCTCACTCTCACTCTCAGTCTGACTCTGACTCTCACTCTGACTCTGACTCTCAGTCTGACTCTGACTCTCACTCTCAGAGACACAGAGACACACAGAAACACAGAGACACACACACAGACACACAGACACACAGAAACACAGAGACACACACAGACACACACAGACACTGTCGTCCCGCTGTCGTCCCGTCTATGTTCCCGATGTCGTCCGGATGTCGTCCGATTGTCGTCCAACTTAGCCCGAATTTGCATATGTCGTCGTGATTTCACAAAATCCCAGTCGCCGGGCTGTCGTCACCCCTTGTCGTCCTAGTGTGACTGCTACATTACCCTTTCTTCCGGGCGCGGTGGCCTAATCGGTACATCGTGGGCCTCGCGTGGTGAAGGTCGGGAGTTTGGTTCTCGGTCGAGTCAAACCAATGCCTTTAAAATTGATACTTGTCACTTCCTAGCCTGACGCTCGGTATTAATAGGATAGAGCAATGACTGGTTAGCTCAGTGACAGGATAATGTGACGTAGTGGGATATCGGGTCATGGTGCGAGCAGCCTGATTTCCCAGGGGGGCAGCACTATAAAGTTGCCATGAGTGCGCACTGTCACACGTCAGGTGTGGGTGTGTGTGGGTGTGGGTGTGTGTGGGTGTGGGTGTGTGTGTGGGCGTGTGTGGGCGTGGGTGTGGGTGTGTGTGGGTGGGGGTGTTGTGGGTGTGTTGTGGGTGTGTTGTGGGTGTGTGTGGGTGTGTGTGGGTGTGTGTATTGTGGGTGTGGGTAGGTGTGGGTGTGGGTGTGGGTGTCTGTGGGGGGGGGGTGTGCGGGTGGGTGTGGGTGTGTTGTGGGTGTGTTGTGGGTGTGTTGTGGGTGTGTTGTGTGGGTGTGTGTGGGGGTGTGTGTGTGGGTGTGGGTGTGTGGGTATGTGTGTGTGTGGGGGGGGGGGGGGTGACGCTAGGCGCCATCACGGTCGGCGCATGCGCAAACAAGTAAATGGCGGATTAATACTGCAGGGTGCGGAGGGGGCGGAGTTGTTGGTCACGGGACCCCGATGGAGATGTTTCAGCAGAAAGAGGGGTCTCCACCCCCTTGCCATCCCCTTCCTTCCCTCTACTATCCCCCCTCCCTCCCCTTACCACTCCCCCATCGGTCCCCTTCCCTCCCCATCCCTCATCACCATTCCTCATCCCCTCTCCCTCTCCACCTCCCTCTCCCTCCCCTTACGATTCCCTCTCCTACCCACCCCTTCCCACACAACCCCTTCCCACCTCCCTGACCCACTCTCCTTCACTCGCCCCTCCCTCCCTCCCTCCCACCCACCCCTCGGCCACGCCACCCCCTCCACCACCCCATCGCCTTCTTTCTTTTCTAGACAGTGGACAACACGTCTATAGTTAGTCTGCTTTCAGTGTGTACTCAGTGTGTGCTCAGTGTATGTTCAGCATGTGCTCAGTGAATGCTCAGCATGTATTCAGTGTATGCCCATCATGTGCTCAGAATATGCTTAGCAGGTGCTCACCATGTGTTCACTATGTGTGTTGTACATTGTTTGCGCGCTGGTGGAAGGTGAGTGAGTGTCCCAGGGTCGGGGTAGTGGTGGCGGGGAGGGGGCGGGGGCGTTGTGTGTGTGTGTGGGGGGGGGGGGGGGTGGATGCCGGTCTCCACCCCGGTTTGTACCCGATTCAAGCTACCTGTCGGGCTGACTAGGAGTTACTGCCCGTGTTACTGCGATGCTCTATATAAGCGTGTCAGTGACAGGCTCCACATATCTCCGGGTGCCGGACTGCGGGGGAGGGGAGGGGGGGTGAGAGTGGTGAAGGAGATGATGGGAAAACGGCATGCATGCGCTATGGGGGGAGAGATGAGGTGAAATGGGAATAACCAGGGCAGAGGTGATAGGAGGGGACATGAGGGAGGGGAAATGGAATGAAAGGAGAATGGGGGGGGGGGGGAGGTAGGAGGAGGGATTGGAAGGGATAATAGAGGATAAGAGAGGACATGAGGCAGTGAAGAAAGGCATGGGGCTGAAATGAGACTGGAGAAGAATGGGGGAAGGAGAGGTGAGGAGAGGTGGGGAAGGTGAGAAGAGGTGGTGAGGTGAGAGGAGGGGATGAGAGGTGGAGAGGGGAGAGGATGGGATGAGAGACCGGGGAAGGGGAAAGGAGGGGAGGAGAGGTGGGGAGGGGGGAGGAGAGGTGGTGAGGTGAGAGGAGGGGATGAGAGGTGGAGAGGGGAGAGGATGGGATGAGAGACGGGAGAAGGGGAAAGGAGGGGAGGAGAGGTGGGGAGGGGGGAGGGGGAGGAGGGGAGGAGAGGTGGGGAGGGGGGAGGAGGGGAGGAGAGGTGGGGGAGGGGGGAGGAGAGGTGGTGAGGAGAGAGGTGGTGAGGAGAAGTGGAGAGGGGAGCTCAGGAGATGAGGAGTTGGGATGGAGTTGGGTTGGGTTGGGTTGGGTTGACTGAGCGCCTCGTAACACTGAGGGTTAGATGTTATAGTTGGTGACCCCATCCACTCCCCCCACACACCACCCCTCTCCAGTCTCACACTGTCGGCACCCCTCTCCGCCCCCCCCCCCCGCCCCCTGCCCTCAATTCTCCCAGCCGAGCGGCGTTTTATGGCCCCCAGTCTGGCGACCCATAAAACCTGACCAGGCGTCAGGGCTCTCAGACTCACCCTGCCTCCTGGTCTCCAGCAGGGGCGGCCGTGCCCGCTGTGGCGCCCCCTGGGGGACATCATGTGCGGCGATGGGCAGGGCAGTGGACCCTGAGTGTATGTACTGCGGTGCCCAACATATAATACACTTATAGCCCACTGATGCCGGGCTTTAACCAAACCGGTGTGCAGGCAAAACGGCAATTACAGTTTACCCATGCGCTTTGTGCGCCATATACATAAGCAATTCACTTATAGCCCACTAATGCTGGGTTTTAACCAAGCCGATGTGCACACAAAACGACAATTAGAGTTTACACACGCGTCATGTACACCATATATATGAGGAATTCACTCATAGCCCATTCTGGCCTTTAACCAATCCGATGTGCACACAAAACAGCATTTACAGTTTACGTATATATGCCACTAATGCTGGAACTGATCTAACTGCAGATCTAACTGTCATGTGAATTACGACATTCACATGAACAATTCACTAATGCTGGGCTTTAACCAAAGCGACAAATAGATAATACTCTAATTAGAATTAAGTCTGGCCGCTCCCTTTCAGTTACCAGGGCGGTGAAGACAATTATTCGGCTGTCGACAGACTTTAACCTAATTCCTCTACAATTACCGGAAGTGAGAGCAGACAGTGGGACATGTCGGGCTAACTCGGCCGCTGCCTGCTTGGTTAAAGGCCTGCATGTGTGTGACCCCACCTTTTCATATACTTCTTACTAAGTTACTGCCCAGCCTACTCCAGCCTCGCGCCCACTACGCCAGCGCCACCTGTGACACGGGCATCCAGGGACGGCTGTCGGTGACCCCTTCCAGACTCTCCGATGGGGGGGGGGGGGGGGGGGGAGAGGGCGCACAGGGGCCCGGTGTGTAATAATACACAAGTAAGGTATAGCCAGTGCGAAGGGCACGACACTTGCATAGACTGTGTAATGCATGTACGGGATGTGTGGTCTGCAGTGTGGTGTGTGGTTGGTGTGGTATGTGGCATGGTGTGTGATGCGTTGTATGTGGTGAGGTGTGTGGTGTGTGGCCGCCTCCCATATGGAAGGGGGGGGGCAGGAGTTAGGTTCGACCCCTGGCTGAGTGACACCCAATTTTTTTAATGGACATGTATCACTATCTAGACTGTTTCTGTGTTTAATGAACATATATTGTTGTCTAGCCTGTTTCTGTGTTTAATGAACATTTATCACTGTCTAGCCTGTTTCTGTGTTTAATGAACATGTATCGCTGTCTAGACGGTTTCTGTGTTTAATGAACATTTATCACTATCTAGCCTGTTTCTGTATTTAATGAACATGTATCATTGTCTAGACGCTTTCTGTGTTTAATGAACATTTATCACTATCTAGCCTGTTTCTGTGTTTAATGAACATGTATCGTTGTCTAGCCTGTTTTTGTGCTTAATGAACAGTTATCACTGTCTAGCCTGTTTCTGTGTTTAATGGACATGCATCATTGTCTAGCCTGTTTCTGTGTTTAATGAACATGTATCGCTGTCTAGCCTGTTTTTGTGTTTAATGAACATGTACCGTTGTCTAGCCTGTTTCTGTGTTTAATGAAGATTTATCACTGTCTAGCCTGTTTTTGTGTTTAATGAACATGTACCGTTGTCTAGCCTGTTTCTGTGTTTAATTAACATGTATCGCTGTCTAGCCTGTTTTTGTGTTTAATGAACATGTATCGCTGTCTAGACGGTTTCTGTGTTTAATGAACATTTATCACTATCTAGTCTGTTTCTCTGTTTAAGGAACATGTATCGTTGTCTAGCCTGTTTCTGTGTTTAATGAACATCTATCACTATCTAGCTTGTTTCTGTGTTTAATGGACATGCATCACTGTCTAGACGGTTTCTCTGTTTAATGAACATGTATCGTTGTCTAGCCTGTTTCTGTGTTTAATGAACATGTATCATTGTCTAACCTGTTTCTGTGCTTAATGAACGTGTTTGCTGTGGGCCTACTTACTATCAATATACACGCGACTGAGTGGGATATTGCATTGTAATGTCGGCGGCAGTGTATCTCAATAAGGAGAGCACTATAAAGCCATCAGGAGTGCGCACTGTTATCACAAGTTGGTGTCCATCCAGATACGAAACCAACCAGCCAAGTACTCACTGACTTCCCACTAAGTGCAGTGAGAATACTAAAATTATCCATATCACGACAGTAGATTTATGTGACTTTACCACATTTTCTACAATGCCAACCACTTGCTACTTAATACTTCACTTACACCGCTTCCAACTACATCGAGTCGACTTGCTCATTTATGCTATCTGCTATTCAATCTAGCTGAGGTAACCTTTTATTTACCAATGACGGCCATACAAAGGCCACTTACCTGTGGTTTGTCTGGAAACTGGTAAACCAGGAAGCGGTACCTGCAGTGTCATTGACGTCATGTCAGCCAGGCCGGCGTGCAGCGTAATGCCTGCCTTCAACTGGAGCGACAACAGCCGACAAGCAACTATATTGCCGACAATGTGGACTCTGCCACTCCCCCCCCCCCCCAACACACACGATATACCACTGGAGTAGTCAGTACATGAGCTATACGGGCTGCCAACCCCGTCAGTCGACGGGTCACTGGTCCAAGTTTCTACTCAGCTGATGACAACTCCGCGACAGCATCTGGGAAGCTACGATCACAGATCTGTGGTGCGCAGCTACACTGGACTGAGGCACGTGACCTGGCACATTCCACAACCAGCCTGTAATGACTGTATCGAGTTTGCACAGCAGCCATCACGCTGGCAGTCAACAGGAGTGCCCCATTTGGGGAACTGACTGCCTCGGCCTCTGCCAGGGCTGATTCAATAAATAGATCCCTGTCCTCACCAAGACTCGTTACAACAATGGAAGATTCCTGAGGGGAGAGGGAAGAGAGAGAGGGGAGCGGAAGCGGTTTCTAGGAAGGGGGAGAGCACATGACTAGAGGAAGTTTCAGAATGTGGGGCAATGAACACTGGAGAAATAGTGTTACTAACTGTTAGTTGTGAAGTGAAATGTTTCCTGATAACTCCATCGATTTGTATTCAACCGTAGACAGAAGTGAGGGATCCATGAGTAGAGCTGGTCAGAGAATGGAGAAGTGGGAATAGATGGGCATGGGAAGAAAGAGAGAGGCGGAGAGAATAGAGAGGAAAGAGGCGAAGGGGGCGAGGGGGAACAGAGAGGTGAGATACTGGAGAGATAAGAGGTGGAAGAGAGGGGCGAGGGGGCGAGATGAGATCGAGTGAGGAGGCTATAGAGGAGAGAAGTGAGGGCGAGTGTGAAGTGAGAAGTGTGAAGTGTGAGAGGCGAGAGAGAGAGAGACAGACGAGAATGGGGGAGAAAGGAAAGAGGGGAGAGAGGCGGAGAGAAGAAAGATGAAACAGAGAGGAAATTTTGGAATGTATGATATGAGAACTGCCAGTAACTAAGATTGTTGAGGTGGAAATAAGTTAAAACTGTTGTTGTTCGGTGGGATATTTCTTTCTCTCTCTCTCTTGGTGAATGGAGAATCTGGTCAACACACTGCCTTGCTTCTAAATATATCAACACCTGAAAAGCACATTATGCTTAGTTTAAAGATTCTGCACAGATGAATGATCGCTTGTAGAAATTTTTTAATTTAAAAAAAAAGAAGAACAATAAGTAGGTTTGGTGGGTTAAGCAAGATGATGAAAGAAGGGAATCAAGTTGATGCAGTTAGTCTTTCTGTTTGTTTGTTGTTGTTTGTTTGTTGTTGTTTTACGTCCTAGCAACATCTAAGGTCATATCAGGACGGAGTTAGTCTTTCTAGTTAGATAGGACTAGGACTGCAGCGGCCATGTAGGACATGTGAGGCAGATGGCTGCTGGAACCAACCTTCACACAGACTGCTGGTTCTTATCAGCATCATGTGGTCCCCCGTCTCACTCGTATCAATCACTAAGATATCAACGCCGAGTTGTCGGCCCGGAGGAGGGAGTGGCTAGCTTTTAGCTTTTAGGGGGATTGTAACCTTATGACGGTTACCGGCTTCAAAACTGCAGCAATATAGAAAAGCCCCGATAAATCGGGCCAATCTTTGGTTGAAGATTAATCTTCAGGTGGGACGGTTGTAGAAGCTGGGGATCTCTTTACAACATTTAAAACGACGAATCATTGGGGTGGCCCCAAATCACACTGGTCCAACAGTAGCAGAGCACTCGTATCCAGTAACAGCAGCAAGGGTTCAGGAGGAAGGGACGGGTAAAGGTGGGTCCAACAGGTTCCAGCAACAAGAACAAAGCAAGAGAAACGATAAGGTACAGGGCCCCACCCAAGCAAACAACTCCCTTGATAAGGGGGAGCAGTAAGCCCGGGAGAAGAAAAAAAAGAGTAGAGTATAGGACAGAGAAATGAGGAGAGTTGAGTCAAAGGATCTTGTCTCTTTGCTCTATGGTGACAAGCCAGCGAGCCAAAGACACGGGCAAAGTAAGAGTAGAAAGTAAAGTGCTGGTGGGCTCCCCCTCCTGGAACTCTTTTCAGACATTATCAAGGAGGAGCAAGGCCAGCAGAGAGGAGATAGAGAGAGGTGTGGACGAAGTGTGGTCCGGATAGCAAGTGAGGAAGGAGGAGGTGGCGACGTTATTTACTGCCAGACTGCACTTGAATGTACACGGACGGTTATTATGGGCGCGCCGGGTTCACTACATTAGCACGCTAAGTCGATATGAAGACGGCAGTAGTCGGGTACAACCCGTGCATGGCCCTGCGAGGGATATGTGAGGTCGGTGGGCGGGTGGGAGGGGGAGGGGGGAGATCGACAGGTAGGGCTAACGTTGACTACCGGCTGAAACGCTGCTCCCTCCCTCCCTCCCTCCCTCCCTCCATCCGCCCACCCACCCCGCTGAGTACGCTGACGCGTGCTGCGTGCTGCGTGCCGACTTCCTGTCCGCATGCTGCGGCCGTCCCGTCCCGGGGCCCCGCGCAGACCGCCAGTGGATCTGGTCGCCATGGGAACCGCGTCGGCCTGACGCGCGTGTTCGTCTGCTCACGTGACTCGCTGCCCCGTTAACGAGCGGCGCCAGCACCCTGTGGTGGAGACCGGGGTCGAGATGAGGCACTACTGCTATACCAGCGATACGCCTCACCCACATCCCGCCATCTAGCTTTTGATCAACCTCGTCCCCCCACCCACCCACTCCCATCACATCTACCCCCTCCCCACCCACACATCCAAACCGACCCCCACTCGCTCAAACACACGCACCCACCGAGAACCAGCTGTCTGTAGAGACCTTCACACACATACACACCGCACCACACATGTATATCTGTCTATCGGCAGAGTGGGGGTTGAATCGGACAAGATGACTCATAACCCGGTAATGGCGCCCTCTCATACAACATGCGCATGCGCCTGTGCATATACATACACGCGCAGAGGACTACCAAATGCAGCCACCACTCGCCGACACTTTTATCAACTCCAGACGATGTTAGTCGTAACACTGGGTTTAATACCGCAATAAGCTAATCATAATAACGCAATAAGATACTAATAATAACGCAATAAGCTAATCATAATAACGCAATAAGCTAATCGTGATAACGCAATAAGCTAATCATAATAACGCAATAAGCTAATAATAATAACGCAATAAGCTAGCGATAATAACAGGTGCGAAGACTCCTTGTGTTTGTGACCAATATTACTGTGCGCCAATGTCTCATCCATGTGGCGGCGATAATATTGTGAAGGACACAAATTTGTGTGCGCGCACACAAGTACTCCAGCACAGCCCACCACCGCACCACCACCCCACCACCCCACCACCCCACAACCACACCACCAGGCCACCACACCACCACACCACCGCACCGCACCACCACACCATCACCCCACCACCCCACAACCACACCACCGCACCACCACCCCACCATCACCGCACCAGCACAGTACCACACCACCGCACCACCACACTACCAGTACCACACCACCCCACCATCACCCCACCACCACACCACCACACCATCACCCCACCACACCACTGCACCACAACACCACCGCACCACTGCACCACCACCCCATCACCCCACCACACCACCGCACCACCACCACTGTACCACCCCCCCCCCACCACACCACCACATCACCGCACCACCACCCCACCAGACCATCACCACCCCACCGCACCGCCACACCACCACACCACCACCACAACACCGCACCACAACACCACCGCACCACCCCACCACTCCACCACCACCCCCCCACCACCCCACCCCGCACCACCACCCCACCGCACCACCGCACCACCCCACTACCCCACCCACCCCCCACCCCACCCACCCCACCACCCCACCACCACCGCACCCCCCCACCACCCCCCACCCCACCCCAGCACACCACCCCACCATCACCGCACCAGCACAGTACCACACCACCGCACGACCACACTACCCCACCATCACCCCACCACCACACCACCACACCACCACCACACCACCGCACCACTACACCACAACATCACCGCACCATCACACCATCACCCCACCACCGCACCACCACACCATCACTGCACCACCACACCACTCCCGCACCACCACCGCACCACCACCACACCACCACCACCGCACCCACCCCCCCCCACACCCACCACCACCCCCACCACCACACCCACCCCCACACCACACCACCACCCCACCACCCCACCACCGCACCACCACACCATCACCCCACCACCGCACCACCCCACCACCGTACCACCTCACCACACCACCTCACCACTGTACCACCTCACCACACCACCCCACCACCGTCCCACCTCACCACACCACCTCACCACCGCACCACCCCACCACCGTACCACCTCACCACACCACCTCACCACCGCACCACCCCACCACCTCACCACACCACCTCCCCACCGCACCACCCCACCACCGTACCACCTCACCACACCACCTCACCACCCTCTCTCACCGCCCTTTCCACACACAACACCTGCCCACATCCCAGCGGCGAGGCCCATCAAAGTTGATCAATACCCGCCAGGGGGCGGGGGTGGGGGCGGGAGGGGGCTGAGGGAGGGAGTGAGGGTGGGAGGGAGGGAGGGAGGGAGGCGGGCAGAGGTGCGGGGGGGGGGGGGTAGGGTCCGATGGGGCAGGTATCCAAGTCCGACTACCAGGTAGGTAGGTGCCTGCCCACACGGTCTGCCCGCCGGAACATCAGCACCACCGGCACCACCGGCACCACCGGCAACACCACCAGCACCACCACCTGGCGCCAATCTATAGAAACTGTAACAATTCCGCGCCACACACAAAAAAAAGACAACCACGCTCACTTTCGACTCACACCCGAGCAGCTCGCCAACCCTCAATCCCTCCTCACCCTCACCTCCACCCCACCCACACACACTCACACAGCCGTACCTCACCACGCTGTATCACCGCTCCGGCACAATATAGCCTGCCCCATAATATACAAGTTAAAAAAACATTACGATGTGACCGCATGCAATGTCAGTTGCACACACGCGTGCAGCCCCTCCCCCTCTCTTCCTACCCCCATCCACACACACGCACATGCGCACACGCTCACACATACACGCACGGAATGGACAGGTGAACGTGCTGTATACATGCATGAATGTCTGACACGTGCTCAGGGATTTCGCTCAAATAGTGAGCTCACCACACAGCCTAAATAAGTGTGCTAGGGTCTGGACACTTGGGATTGTGGAGGGTTGTTGGACGGGATGGTGGGTGGGTGGGGTGTTTGGTGTGTGTGTGTGTGGTGGGTGGGTGGGAAAGGGGTGATGCCAATTGGGCTGTGAGTGGTAAGGAACCCCACCAAGTAAGTTGCAATGTCTGGTAGGTTAGGACTCCATGTTGGGTATCACGCCTAATGGAAGCTGGGTGAGCGGATTTTGGTTTGAGCCCTCACTGGGATCTAATTTGTTGAGGCCCTGGTTTTAGAGTGTCTGCCTGTCCATGTGTGACGCTCTGGTTCCAGAGTCACCCCCCACCCCCCACCCCAACTCCCAACCCCAACCAACACACACCGCGACCTGAATGCGCCCTGTCTACAAGGAACTTTGGGAGGTGTGATATGCACGGGCCGGGACTTGTGGAGAGGGGGGGGGGGGGCGGCGGGGCTACAGCCCCTAGTTGCAGGTGTTCCGGGGCCATTTAGGTATGTGGACGGGGACATGGGCGGGTATAGGTTGGGGGGGGGGGGGGGGGAGGCTACCGCGCCTGGTTGCAGGTGTTCCGGGGCCATGTTGGTATGTGGACGGGGACATGGGCGGGTATAGGTTGGGGGGGGGTGGGGGGGGGAAGCTACATCGCCTGGTTGCAGGTGTTTCCGGGGCCATGTAGGTATGTGGACGGGGACATGGGCGGGTATAGGTTGGGGGGGGGGGGGGGAGGCTACCGCGCCTGGTTGCAGGTGTTCCGGGACCATGTAGGTATGTGGACGGGGACATGGGCGGGTATAGGTTGGGGGGGGGGGGGAGGCTACCGCGCCTGGTTGCAGGTGTTCCGGGGCCATGTAGGTATGTGGACCGGGACATGGGCGGGTATAGGTGGGGTGGGAGGGGGGCTACGGTGCCTGGTTGCAGGTGTTCCGGGGCCATGTAGGTATGTGGACCGGGACATGGGCGGGTATAGGTGGGGTGGGAGGGGGGGCTACGGCGCTGGTTGCGGAGGTGTTCCGGGGCAAGTAGGTATGTGGACCGGGACATGGGGGTATAGGTGTGGGGGGGGGGGTAGGGGAGGGGGGTGGGGGGGGGGTCGGGGCGGGAGGGGTGTGGTGGGGGGGGGTGGGGGGGGGGGGGGGGGGGGCTACCGTGGCCTGGTTGCAGGTGTTCCGGGGCCATGTAGGTATGTGGACCGGGCATGGGCAGGGTGGTGGGGGGGAGGGGGCTAGGTGGGTGAGGGGTTCGGGGCATGAGGGGGAGGGGGATGGGACGGGGGCGGGTATAGGTGGGGTGGGAGGGGGGCTACGGCGCCTGGTTGCAGGTGTTCCGGGGCCATGTAGCTATGTGGACCGGGACATGGGCGGGTATAGGTTGATAGGCATGTCAACACGTACTTGGGAAGGTACGTTACCAGGTTGGTGACCAGGTACGTGAATGTGTGCAGGGACGTTATCAGGTAGTTAGGCGGTACATGCACGGGTATGTGGATATGTACATATATATTTAATATAGGTATTATGGGATACATTGTACTGGTAGTACATGTTGATATGACTATCTATATGTATATATATATGTATATATATGTATATGTGTGTGGCTGGAAAGGTATTTACACAACAAAATATATGTAGAAGTAGTTGGATATGTGACAAATACAGTAACGTAGGTATGATGAAGTTTGGGTATAATAATACTATATGTGGGGTCAATTATGTATATATACACTGTACTTTAGATAAGTATATCATTAGGATGAATATCGTATAGATAGGTACTTGGATATGTATATACATGTACTTAGATAAGTGTATATTTGTATATGTACATATGTACTTGGATATGCATGTACATGTATTTAGATAAGTATATATTTGTATATGTATATATGTACTTGGATATGTATATATGGGTACTTAGATAAGTATATCTTTGTATATGTTTATAATATCTATATATATACTTGGATATGCGTACCCAGGTAGATATATATTTGATATATATACACATATATATGTGTGTACTTGGATTTGTATATATATATATATATATATATATATATATATATATATATATATATATATATATATGCTTGTCTTGGTACAGGAGTACATATTCCAGAACAGGTAGTCGGTCGGCCATGTAAGGGAGGTACGCTGAGCACAGTTGTGTTCAGCCATATCTGACAATACGCGTGTGGCTGCATATGACTGTGCTACTTAAGGTAGGTTGCGTGCATACAGAGAGTGTACTGTATTTGTCTGGCTACACTTCATGAAACATAGTGGAGATCACATGACCATATGGCATCATGTGGCATCATGTGGCATCATGTGGCATTATATAGACCCACACTCTATGCGACATAGTGAGATTGTCTTAGTGGGGACAATATGAGCTATGCTATAACAGTGCCGCTACAAGTAACACGATGGCAGAGCAGTGCGTGTACACCTACGTACCACTTGCGCAATATCCACGTAGCTGTACTGGCGGAGTTGTCTGTGGCCAGGTTTGAAGGGCCGTCACGTGATAGTTGTCACCAACTGGAGGGTGTGTGATTAGGGAAACACACCTCCTGGAGACACTAAAGGTGTGTAGTGTTGGAGAGTGTCTGAGTGTGGCTTTACTTGTCTGTGTGTGAGTGAATGTGTGAGTGGAGTTGTGGCGGAGTGTATGTGGACTGTAGACCGTGGGGGGAGGAGGAGGCGCCGGCCGTCAAGGTTCCAAGCACATATATGTATGTCAGACAGGAAAGAGGCGGGACTCCCCGCCCCTGTACGCCGGCCCCCGCCCCATACAGTAAGTCCCAAAATAAGCCACCGTCTCGTAACGAGACCTGCTGGTACCCACACACCGGGTCTGTGGGTGGCTACACACACGACGCTGCTGGTATCAGCGACAGGAAGATTTCCACATAGATGAAACACACAACTCACCTGGCTGAACAACAAGTAGGTGAGGCCGCCCCGTCGGTGCCCCGGCGACTGCTCCTGCTCCTCCGGCGGGGAGAGCCGGCCGGCGAGCGGTGTCGGGCCGGTCTAGTGCCGCCTCCTCCCGGCGTGCCTCTCCCTCAGAATCCGCTGCTCCGGCCGCCTACACTGTGTTTGGGTGACACGGCCCCGTCGCGCTCTAATATGAGGTGACGCCGAGTCGGTCCGCTGAACACGCCCCCTCCCCATAGCCCCCCCCCCCACCGTCAGCACAACTCCCACTCCCACTCCCACTCCCACCCCACTCCCACTCCCACTCCCACTCCCACTCCCACCGCCCCGTCCCTCCTCCCCCTACCCCCACACAGCAACCCCGGCCTAGTTCACCTCCACTTTCCACCCACCCCACCCCCGTCTCAGGTACACTAAGATAAGCTTCTGGCACCTGCTGACAAACAAACAAAATGAAAACCACAAACAAATATAAACTAACAAAAACTCCAACGTGGTTGTGGACAACTAGATACCGGAGCCCTTCTAGGTACTGGAGGAGCGCCGTGCCGCCGTACACACCTGCCCACCTGCCCGTCACGCCTCGCCGCCTTCTCCCGTGTCGTTGGTCCTCCAGGCGCCGCCGGCTCAGGGTGTCTGTCTACGTGGCGGCGTCCCAAACTCCGCCGGCGCGCCGCCATTGGCAGACTGGGCGGGCGGGGGGCGGGGCGGGGGCAGGCGGGCAGGCGGGCGGGCGGGCGGGCGACACGGCGCGGAATCAGCCAAGCGACACGGCGGGCAGCGAGCATTGTAGCGACCCGCCCCAGTGCTTCCAGCCCAGCCCCCATAATGCTCATCTATATATAAACAGGCGCGTCATGAATTATTAAGGCGCGCCACACCGCCCGGCCGACCGGGCCGGCTGCCTGCCCCGCCGGCGGAAGGTTCCCGCCGATACACCGCTGGCCCGCGCCTCTGCTGCTGTGGCCGCTTGGTGCTGTTACTGTTACAACTGCCGCTGCTGCCGCTGATACTACCGCGACTAATACTGCCGCTGCTGGTGCCTCCGCCGCTGGACACTGCTGTTACTTTTGCCATACTGGTACTCTTGCTACTGCTGCCGCTGCTGCTGCTGCTTTCATTGCTTCTTGCTACTGCTACTGTTGCCGCTGCTGGTAGTAGTGATACTCTTGCTACTGTTGCTGTTGTCTTCATTGCTGCTTGCTGCTGTGACTGGTGTTTTTGCTGCCGCTGGTTTTTCTGCTGCTATTGGTGCCGTTTCAGCCATAAGTGCGCTGGTAGATGCGCCAGTACAATCGCCGGTAGATGTGCCGGATGTCATATTCTGATCAATCGGACCTGTCTGGTTCCATGTACATACAACTCTGGCACTGACCCGGTGTGGTGGTTTAAAATCTCAGTGTGTTTAGATTCTACGCTCGGGGTTCTGTGCATGCGTCAAAATCGAACGGCATTTCAGAGTATTCGATTAATCAACTCGGGTGACCCTAGCAACTTTTTGACGCACAAATGTGACGTCATCGCTCATAGCCAACCCCACCCAAGAGGTGGGTTAAACCTTTTGCACAAGGGACGTGTTTTTGTCAACTCCATTGTGGTGTTCTATTTGAATTTCTAGCAACTCGAGTGACCCGAGTTGCCCGGGACGTGTTAATCGAATATGCGCATGTGCATAACCCATTGACGCATGTGCAGAACCACATGCGTAGTCACTAAACACACTGAGATTTTAAACCGCCACACCGGCCCGCCCGACTGGGGCAAAACAAAGGCTCCATCAGCGGCCACACTTGGACAGTGCAGTAGGCCAGCTCGCCCTGATCTGACCCGACATGCTTACATCAGTCAGGTGGTAACATGTGCAGACTCCCCACCCCTCCCGCCACCATCCTCACACCACCACAACCACCACCAGCACCAGCACCAGCAGCACCAGTATGACCAGCAGTAGCACTAGCACAACCACCATCACCACTACCACCAGCACTAGCAGCAGCAGCACTAGCACCACAACCACCACCAGCAGCACCAGCACCAGCACTAGCACCACCAGCACCACCAGCACTAGCATCATCACCAGGACTAGTACCACAACCACCAGCACCAGCAGCACCAGCACTAGCACCACCATCATCACACCACCAGCAATACCACCACAACCACCAGCACCACAACCAGCAGCACCAGCACTAGCACCACAAGCACCAGCACCAGCACTAGCACTACCATCATCACACCACCACCACCAGCAACACCACCACAACCACCAGCACCACCAACACCACCAACACCACCAGCACCACCACCATCAACACCACCAGCACCACCACCACCACCACCGGTACCACCACCACAACCGCCACCACAACCACAACCACAACTACCACCAATACCACCACCAACACCACTACCACTTCCAGCACTAGCACCACTGACCGACACCTGGGGCCATATGCAGGAGTCGGTGATATCATCAATTGGTGTTAGCCGGTAAACGCATTTAGCTATAACCGCCCGCGCGAAGTATGTCTCGCCGTATGCAGAGGCGCCTAAATGGGCCGTGTTAGCTAAACAAGAATCTGGTTCCCGGTGAGCACCGCTATTTCCCGATTCAACAATATTAATTTTGCCGCCGATATAGCCGGGTACCAGCGAGCACTGCGGCGGGTCGCGATGGCGATTTATTTAGTTAACATTTGTCGATTCGGCAATATGAATAAATATGAATAATGTCACCAATGCGACGGTGGCTTTAATATGACTTCAAATTTAGGGTTAATTTGAATAAATTTCACTTATTGCGTATGTAATTCTGTTAAATATGATAGCATTGAATAGATTTGGGCCTAATACATTGCCGCCAATGCGTCGACGTCGGCCAGTATGGATGTCAACGTCGACGCGGAGGTAGCGGCGGTTTGTTTACTGTACGTTCATCGATTCGAAAATATAAATATTAATATCGCCGCCGTTACGGCGGCAGCATTAATATTGCTTCGAATTTAGGGTTAAATTGATAAAATTTCACTTATTGCGTATTTAATTCTGTTAAATATGATAGCATTGAATAGATTTGGCCACAACCTTACGCTAACACCGCCCTTAAACATCATATGAAACGGGGTTAGTGTCGCGGACCTTAAACGCGCGGTGTTAGGCCTATCACTGACTCATGCATACCGACTTTTCAGCGCTAAACCAGAAATCCCATCTAAACGCGTTTTGGCTCGCTAACACCGCGTCCTGCATATGGCCCCAGTTGTGTGGACACAAAGTGCACCCACACAGAATGCACCAACTGTCCCACCTCATTACCGCTCTGCCTACAGAGAAACAGGCATGAAGCCAATACACACAAGTTAAGCTAGGATTCACCTTACACGCGGTATGCGCATGCAGCATATGAACAGGGTGATTCCTTTCACACGGCATGTGGCATGCAGCATGCGGCATGCAGCATCCGAACAGTGTGTAGTGAGCGCCTGGAGTGGTTAAAAGCTTGGCCTAGTTCCGCCCTGGGAAGACATATCCCAGCTGTTGAGCAGCTCACCATGGGTTTCCCCTTGCGTTTTTCTATTCGCATGCCGCATGCCACATGCCGCACTGATGGCTACATGGACCGATTCAGTTGCCGCATTTGCATTTGCATTCGCATTCGCATTCGCATTCACATTTGCATTTGCATTTGCATGCCGCGTGTAAGGAATCACTGCATGTAAGGAATCACCCCCAACCCCGACTTCTAAGCATTTCCATTTTTTGCCGCATTCGCATTCGCATTCGCATGCCGCATGCCGCGTGTAAGGAATGTAGGCTTTACTAGGTGGCTGGCAATTCAGCACTCAAGTGACTAAGTCGGAATTAACTTTGCGCCCACGGGACCTCTCTGTAGGTGTAAGGGTGTGTGTGTGGGGAAGGGGGGGGGGGGGGGAACAGGTCAGCTTTAATTAACCAGGCGACCTAGATCGGACAGGCCCGGGAGGAACAATCAGCTGGTTATGGGCAACTCGACCCGCCCCGCAGTCGGCTGTATCCACGGCCACGTGGGGGCGCGTGCGCGTGCGCGTGTGCGTGTGTATGTGAGTGTGTGCGAGTGTGTGTGAGTGTGCGCGTGTGTATATCTGAGTGTGCGCATGCGTATATGTGAGTGTGTGCGTATGTATGTATATATATATCTATATATATATATATATATATATATATATATATGCGCGTGTTTATACGTGTGTTTATATGTGAGTGTGTGCGTGTCCATGTGTGTGTGTGAGTGTGCGTGTGCATATGTGCGTGTGCGCGTGTGTGTATGTGTGTTGTTAACACCGGGGAAGCGGGAAGGGAGATGTGGGAGGGGGAAGGCAAGGGTGGGAGGGGGAAGTGGAGGGAGAAAATCGAATGGCTACGGCAGAAGGGTAGAGTGGAAGGGTGGACGGAAGAAGGGGGGAGGTGGGGTGGGAGTGTGGAAGAGGTAAGTGCATAGGGGAGAGGGAGGAGGAAGGGGGGTGTAGGATGGGGAGAGGGTGGGGGAATGGAGAATGACGAAGAGAGAAAGTGGAAGGGATGGGAAAGGGTGAGGGGAAGGGGCAAGGGGAAGAAGGAAGGGGAAGACACATTTGGGACTGGGTGGGTTCTGTGAGGGGGAGATTGGAGTCTTTTTGTGGTTTAAATGTACTTGATAACTTCAGGTGATGAATCAATTAGAGACAAATGGTCATAATACTCATATATATATATAAATTCACACGAACATTATATATATATAACAGGCGATAGAAGGCGTTCAATTTGAAATTACATATCCTATTCTATATAAATACACACACACATATATATATATATATATATATATATATACATACAGAGAGGGGGAGAGGGAGAGAACAGGAGACGAGATGCGCTGGATTTGAAGGTTATTTCAAACTCTAACTGAACAAAACCATGAAGTCACGATTAAAAAAGAATCAGCCCCACTGTGTAGCCCAGCAACGCCATATTCAAATTAGCTATTTATTTATTTATTTATTTATTTATTTATTATGCGACCGAAAAAACCCAACCAAACAAACAAAGCCGACTACAATGTCAACGATAAAACGTAGCGTTTTAGCGTTGCGTATTTTACTTATTGTTTCGATGGGAACTACTGTATGTCTTACAACGACAGAGTTCTAATGTAAATCGGACAGATAGTGACTCCAGTAGCGGCTGCATTCAGAGGACAACTCCGCGACCAGACCACTATTGTCCTGACTTACAAGGTGTCCCGTCATCGGAGGGATAGTCAAATAAAGACATCGCACATTAAAAAGTTGTTTGCACATGGCGGGTGTTCGCCGATCACATGGGTCGCTGAAGAGAGGTATCATTGTATTAACCATCTCTTTTATGTCCCCACTTTAATTTCTAACCCAGAGGGACTGGTGGGAGACCACTGAAGACGTATTATAATATTAAAGAAGAAAATTAGCCTCATGTCTCATGGCAGCTCTATAGTGCTGCTCATTGGAAAACATTGCTGCCGGCACCCATTATCCAATATCACACTCAGTTTCATTATCCCGTCACTGAGCCAACCACTTATAGGTCTAGACACCAACAATGGCAAGCACCAAACAAACCAAGGAACAACAAGCATCAATGCATTTGGCTTACCGCGACCAAGGGATTGAATCGAACCCATACAGAAAGCAGACGCTCTGACGAATAGTCCATCCCGTTCATTATACACGCGCCTGATGCAGAACAGCTCTGTCTCGCGGAGTCTCGCGGCTGTCGTGAGTAAGCGCGTGCGTTCTGACTTGGTTAGAGACCTGCCCTCTGGTGGTAGAGATCGGAGATTGGCTGGGTTCATATCAAGGAGGACAAAGGTTTCGCCATCACCGAATCCGGAGCAAACTGGGTCAAGTTACATATCCTGACCCCACAACAGTGGAACTTGGGAACAGTATAGCTGGTATTGCACATTTCATATAGTAACTAGTGCAGTGTATGTGTGATATAATAAATATAGGTTTTGGGGTTTTAACAAAGCCAGGGTTAACTGTATGTAATGGCATGGCACTGGCCGGTGCCATCCTTGTTATTGACGCACATGGACATGTGGTTTGAAGCGGCCGAGACAAAGCTTCACCTCATGAAGAGATGAATGTGTTTGTTTGTTTGTTTGTTACATTGACACAGTGCAGACTCATTATAACTTTATAGTGCTTCCCCATTGGGAGACTCACTCAGTCACTCACTCGCCACTCAATTTATTTAAGTTATAGGCAAAAGGTAGATAACCTCTCCATATCTCTCTTTATGTAAGATCTCTCTCTCTATATGTATATATATATATATATATTAGCATAGTTGGAAACCAAAGAACCATACCATGTTGGGGTGGTAGAACATTAAACCCTAGTCACAGTACAGCTTGCGACCACTTTGTGACCACCTTAGACCAAAGAACCCAAACTCACCAGTGACGCCCAGACATTGGCAACCATTGTTTTGGTAGCAAGGACGTCATGTCTGAGTGTTGGTTCTTTGATCTAAGGTGTCGCAAAGTGGTTGCAAGCTGTAGTGTGACTGGGATATTAGTTGATTAAGTGGGGGAAATTTCAATTGCGAACAATAATATTGGCCTTCCTCATTCCATTGCCCCATGCCCTATCCTAATAATGCCGAACGACAGTCATTATCATGGCGGTAGACTTTCATTCCCCACTTAACCATCTCCATCCCGCATATCTTCGGGCAAAGTTTCAGTGTCTCTGGGATAAAGTATGTTATTGTTTCTGCTTTGTTGCTGGGCTGATGGCTTGATCATGAGGAGACCCCGAGGGTCGAGAACCCCTTCCGTCCCCACGGACCCATCTTCTCCACTGGGCTGAACATAGCCTCTTCCCAACAGGGTAGCCACCCCCCCCCCCCCCTTCTCTCCCCCTCCCTTCCCTCCAACTCTCCCCCGGCCTCGGCTCTCAATATACACCAGTATCCATATCTGCCGCTGCTAGGGAGGAGTGAGAGGGGGGCCCGGCGGAAGTAAGTGGTGGCAGACAGTTGAGAAGGCAATGGCAATGGCCATATATTTCTCATTTGGGTAGGTGGTGGGATATGAAAACCCTGGTTCAAATCCAGGCCAAGTCAAACCAATGACTTAAAACTGGATACTTGTCGCTATCCAGCCTGGCATCCGGCATTACTAGGATAGGGCAAGGAGCAGTGAAATGAGGAAGACCAATTGTTCGTGATTCAAATTTCCCCCACTTAATCAACTAATGTAGCAACAACAAAAGTTGTTTCGATCAATGCCTGCCCGATGCGCTACAGTTGGGGTCTTTTGGGAAACAAGGCTGAGCTGGAGTAATGTCTCCCCCTCCTCCCCCCTCCCACGCCCTCTCCTCGGCCATGACCCGCGTTTCTCCTACTGAAGGCTGGCTGTCAAGGTCATCGTTGTTTGTAACTGTTAGTCCCATTCAGTCATGGTGCGCTTGCTAATCCCATCAAAATTCTCAGATAATTCTGAGTATCACCACTTCATAAAACCTTTATTTGCACAGTGTGTTTGTGATCTTCTTTCCTCTTGGCCGTGTTGATCCCTTATGACGTCACTGAGTAAGCAGCGTTCACGTTTTATTCTTGTTTACATTCGTTCATTACGTGGGAGGAATTTCAATCATGAACATCTGGTCTTTTTAATTCCACTATTCCTGTCCCTATTCTACTAATACCAAGCACCATTCTAGATTAGTAACAAGTATACATTTCTAAGTCATTAGTTTGACTCGGCTGGGGATTAAACCCACGATCTGACACAAAGGAGGCGGGCGCTGAAATCCACCGGACATTCCAAAGGGTTTGGGTATAGCTAGTTAGCATAATCCCACATTCATACCATGTGAATTACAAAAATTAGACCAACTTTCCTGAGCGATGAAAAATAAGTCACTCTGACTTATTGTGGTCGGCAAAAAAAGAAATGTCTACACACATAAAAACCTATCGAAGCGCTTTTTAATTTTGTCCTGAGAGTGTTGCTCTGCTCTGATGTGAGTGATCATAACAGATGCATGGAATATTGCACACGTGACGTGTAGTCTTATAGGTTGTTCTTATAGGTGCCAACCCTCAAGGCAAGGCAGGTTTTGGTGTTGTTGGGGTTTTACATCCTGGCAACACTTAAGGTTATATCTGGATGGATAACGACTTATGACAGTGCGTACTCATAGCAACTTTATAGGACTGCCCCACTTGAAGAACAGGCCACCAGCACCATGACCCAATTCCCCACTCACTCACATTATCCCGATACTGAGCTAACCAATCCTTGCCCCATCCTGGTAATGCATAACACCAAGCTAGGTACCGACAACTATCAACTTTGTAAGTCATTGGTTTATCTTGGCCGGGATTCGAACTCCCGATCTTCTGCACGGAGAGACTGCGCTCTACCGATTCGGCTATCGCGTCCCGTGGGTAAATCAGGAGTATGCTGTGTCATTATTATTAACCCTATGCCAGCCAAGGGTCACAAACAAATCTTATATCACAACAGCCCAGACACCCCCCCCCCCCCCTCTGAGAAACTTAATCAGAAACCTGCACAACAAGAGGAGATTGGGTAGCTTTATGTGCAATCGATTAACTCATGATGGGCCCACAGAAAACCAGAACGATGTCAAATAACATAATGTTCATGGAGATAATGAAATACCCTGCAATCGGTTCACAATAAAGCCAATCTGCCCTTTTCCCAGACACGAATGTGAACGTGTTGGGCTGCAATGTTAATTCTGACTAGTCTTATTGTTATGTAATTACCCAAGCCCTAGGATTTTGGTATTTTTGTTTTGACACTTGCTGCTGGGTAGTGTGACTCTGTGAGTGAGTGTGTGGTTTCTAGGTGGGTGCGCGTGCTCTGTGGGTCAGTGGATGAGGCAAGTAGCATGGTGGGAAGGGGTTGGGGTTGGGGTGAGGGTGGAGTATCTACAAGACTGATGTCAGCCTACTGCTAAGTGTCCCATACCTTCAATTAAAGCTGCACTGTCTACAAGACTGATGTCAGCCTAGTGCTAAGTGTCCCATACCTTCAATTAAAGCTGCACTGTCTAGAAGACTTATGTCAGCCTAGTGCTAAGTGTACCATACCTTCAATTAAAGCTGCACTGTCTACAAGACTGGTGTCAGCCTAGTGCTAAGTGTACCATACCTTCAATTAAAGCTGCACTGTCTAGAAGACGGATGTCAGCCTACTGCTAAGTGTACCATACCTTCAATTAAAGCTGCACTGTCTACAAGACTGATGTCAGCCTACTGCTAAGTGTACCATACCTTCAATTAAAGCTGCACTGTCTACGATACTGATGTCAGCCTACTGCTAAGTGTACCATACCTTCAATTAAAGCTGCACTGTCTAGAAGACTGATGTCAGCCTAGTGCTAAGTGTACCATACCTTCAATTAAAGCTGCACTGTCTACAAGACTGATGTCAGCCTACTGCTAAGTGTACCATACCTTCAATTAAAGCTGCACTGTCTAGAAGACTGATGTCAGCCTAGTGCTAAGTGTACCATACCTTCAATTAAAGCTGCACTGTCTACAAGACTGATGTCAGCCTAGTGCTAAGTGTACCATACCTTCAATTAAAGCTGCACTGTCTACAAGACTGATGTCAGCCTAGTGCTAAGTGTACCATACCTTCAATTAAAGCTGCACTGTCTACAAGACTGATGTCAGCCTAGTGCTAAGTGTACCATACCTTCAATTAAAGCTGCACTGTCTACAAGACTGATGTCAGCCTAGTGCTAAGTGTACCATACCATCAATTAAAGCTGCACTGTCTACGATACTGATGTCAGCCTAGTGCTAAGTGTACCATACCTTCAATTAAAGCTGCACTGTCTACAAGACTGATGTCAGCCTAGTGCTAAGTGTACCATACCTTCAATTAAAGCTGCACTGTCTACAAGACTGATGTCAGCCTACTGCTAAGTGTACCATACCTTCAATTAAAGCTGCACTGTCTACGATACTGATGTCAGCCTAGTGCTAAGTGTACCATATTGTCAATTAAAGCTGCACTGTCTAGAAGACTGTTGTCAGCATAGTGCTAAGTGTACCATACCTTCAATTAAAGCTGCACTGTCCGATGGATTAGATGTTCTGCCATTTTCTTAGATTAATATATTACTAGTCTAATTTTTATAATCGGCCTTATTTTAGTTGGAAGTAAGTTCTATTAAAATGGCTGATCTTTGGAGAAAACATGCATACAACATTTTGATTAATTTTTATATTTTATTTTTTTATTTAAAAAAAAGAAGCTTGTGTATGCACATCGAAATGCTGACAACATAGGTTCTAGCATTAACCGACTTTTTATATTGATTAAATTGCCTCAGTACTAATAGTATGCCCTTATACTATATAACAACAAATGCTTCAGAAGTGAACCCGTATCTAAAGTTGGATATATAGAATCAAATCTAGGTGAATGTTTTTACTTCCCAAAATGTGATGCTTTCATCGAACTATTCAACTATAAGCGTCCTTCTTTGCCGTAGCAAACCATCGTCATATTAAATCGACAATTAACAACAAATGTATTAATCAAGAAACAAAGCTTGGATGTTTTCACTGAACTAACGAGTTGAAAACCTTCCACATCCACAATCCCCTTCCCCCCATCCTCCCACCCCCACCCTGCCCCCATCCCCTCCCCCACCCCCCACCCCCATTGGTTAACCCATTTAGGCGTCCACCCCTACAGTAGGGCGCCGCCTGCGTTTATGCATTTTCTTGGCCGAATGCCACATGCATTTATACACGATGCCATCAGGATAAACGACAACAATTTAGTTGTGGTGGTTGTTGGAGTTTTACATCCTGGCAACATCTAAGGTCATAGCATGACGGGTACCGACTTGTGACAGTGCACACTCATGATGACTTCATAGTGCTACTCCACTGGGACACCCGACCACCAGTACCATGATCTGATATCACACTCAGTCACATTATCCTGACACTGAGATAACCAGTCCCTTTCCCTATCCTAAAAATGCTAAAAAAGTGGCTGGCTAGGAAGTGGCAAGTACCAGTTTTGTAAGTCATTGGTTTGACTCGACTGGGAACCGAAGTCCCGATCTTCCGCACGGGAGCCCTGCGCTCTACCGATTCAACCACCACGTCCGGTACTGAAATTTAGACATGGAGCATGTCCGTGTTATAAAGAAAAACGTCTAAAATATTTTCAGAAACAAAATAAAACTCACATTATCCAATTAAACTTTTGAACAAAAATAAATAAATAAAACTAAAAATAGCTTTTAAATAGCATTTAAATGTTCGAGGTGGTCATGGAAAAGATATCAGATATTAAACATGTACATGAGTAACAAGTCTGTAACTATGAAAACGCAATAGCATCGCTTTCCGGCGCCATTTACGGTAGAAAACATGGGGAAGAGTAGTATGTGTGTGTGTGGGGGGGGGGGGGGGGGGGTGGGGGGGGGGGGGTATGTGACAGCGGTAATGCAGTAGTGAGGAGAGAGGTGGCTCTGTGAATAGGCCAACAGCACTGCCGATCCCTTGAAAAACTGTGCCCATTTGTTAGCTAAATAAACGCGGCATCAACTGACTGATGTAGTCTACATTAACTTGTTTTGCCGAGTTGTGAGAGCAGAGTGAACCCAGGCAATAGTCACCATTGGACCCGATCGACGACGCCATTTTGTTCTCTTCTTCCCCCCCCCCCCATTTTTTTCTTTTTTCTTATTTCTCCTCATTTTCCTCTCTCCTGAGTGGTGAGGGCAAAGTGCACAGTTCGCCTGTCAATGGAGTTAAGGCTGACCCCTACACTGCACTTTAAACACGTCACGTGGTACCCCCACCCACCCACTCCACCCACCCCACCCCAGCCCCGAGCAGGATGACTATACCATCAGGATGCTCACATACAGTTCAATGTTCAACTTATTGTTGTAGTGCAGGTCTTTTTTGTCAATGCCCAGTGTAAGTTCAAGCCTGAAATATGGCGGTGGAATGCCGGTAGTCCCCCCCCCCTCTCCCCAGACCCACACTCTATCACCCACCACCATTCCGTACTCAGCTGCCCCTACTGCAACTTCCATATCCAGTATGCATGTGAAGTCTATGACTTTCAATCATAAATGAAGAAAGCGCTTCTGCCCAATTAAAATGGACTATGGTTTTTATTACATTACGCAGGTGTGTAGCCCATGCTTAAGGCCCAGTCACACCTTACCGGACTGGGGAACCGGACACTGTCCGGTACTGTACGGCGATGTCCCGTACATGTCCGGTACCCATCCGGCGGTGTCCCATGGTATCCGGTACAACTTTTGAACATGCACAAAACTTCTACCGGACATCGCCGGACTGATGTGTCCGGTTGGTGTCCGGTCTGTCCGGTACATGTCCAGTACCCATCCATACATGTCCGGTACCCATCTGTTGGTGTCCGGTTTGTCCGTTTTGTCCGGTACATGTCCGGTACCCATCCGTTACATGTATGGTACTTGTCCGGTTGTCTGGCGGTAATTGACCCAATTACGCTCCATTTCGATACATTTCGATACATTTCGATACATTTTGTGTACCGGAGAGCACCGGACTAGACAATTCTTTGTCTGGTGGTGTCCGATACTCAGTCCGGTAAAGTGTGACAAGCGCTCTACAACATATTTTTGAAGCCCATGTTTGCAGCCCATGTTTGCAGTCCATGGTTGCAATTCAAGTTTGCAGTCCTTGTTTGCAGCCTATGTTTGCAATCCATCTTTGTGATCCATGTTTGCAACCCATGTTTGTAGCTCATGTTTGCAGCCCACGTTTGAAATCCATGTTTGCAGCCTATATTTGCAACCCATGTTTGCAGCCCGTGTTTGCAGCCTGTGTTTGCAGTTCAAGTTTGCAGCCCATGTTTGTAGCTCATGTTTGCAGTCCATGTTTGAAATCCATGTTCACAGCCTATATTTGCAACCCATGGTTGCAACCCATATTAGCAGCCTGTGTTTGCAGCCAATGCTTGCAATCCATGTTTGTAGCACATGTTTATTCTGTTTTGTAGTCCATGTTTTCAAACCCATCTTTACCGTGTTGGCAGCCCATGCTTGCAGCCCATGTTAATAGCCCATGTTTGCAGCCCGTGTTTGCGGCTCATGTTTGCAGCCCATGTTTGCAGCCCGTGTCTGTAGGCGCGCCGCCCTGGAGGAATGTGCTTAATTTGGCGGACTGTGTGCCTGGTGGGTTAGCTGGTGACCCCGGGCTGCGGCCTTGGTATTGGTGCACAGGTGTCTGGGCGCGAGTGTGCGCGTGTGGGCGCGTGTGGGCGCCTGTGGGCGCCTGTGGGCGCGTGTGGGCGGATAACGGAGACGGCAGCTGCTGTCGTCACATCAGGTGGGAGGACGCCGCATACCACGCCGGGCACCAGCGCCACGCCCGGCTGGCCGGCTGTCCCCGGGATTCTGTAAGATCAACCACCTGTAGCAGGGCCCCGACCCGCCTGTGTACCGACCGGCACGTTTGGTCATCTGCCTGACATGTGCAACATGGTTGTAGGGGCCACGGCCGCCCTTATAGCCACACACATGTTATATGTTATATATTGGTTGGTTGTTGGAGGTTTTACATCCTGGCAACATCTAAGGTCATATCAGGACGGGTACCGACTTGTGACAGTGCAAACTCATGGCGACTTTATAGTGATGCCTCACTGGGAGACCGCAACACCAGTAACATGACCTGATATCCCACTCAGTCAAATTATCCTGACACTGAGCCAGCAAGTCCTTTATGCATATATTATATATCACACATCATATATCACGTATCATATATATCAGATATCGCACATAACATTTAATTTAGTCTATTGCACATAGTATATATATATACTACATCTTATTGCCGGTGTTTACTACATCTTATTGCCGGTTTTTATATCAGCAATAATAACAATTCTTCCGAGTACCTCGAAATCATATCGTGTATTACCCAGTGTACTGAATATCTGTATATTTTCTCATGAAAAAAAAAATGAATCTGGTTTTCAATGGCTACTGTAATTCTGCTCATGCTGTGCCATTATCAGATTTCATTTGTTTTTATTAAGAGTTTTCATTTGCACACTTACACTAAGTGTCCATTCCCAAATGTAAAGGCGATGGTTGAATAAAAAACCAACCAACCCTCGCCGTGAATATGGCCTATGCTGCCGACACGGTCTAAACCAACCACCAATCCATCAATCAAACCATTTCCAATGCAACACAGACGCAGACATACACTGACATACACTGGCACACACGCACTCACACTGACACACACACAGTCACACTGACATACACTGACACACTAACACACTTGCATTCACACATACTGAAACACACTCACACACACTCACACACACACTCACAGACACTCACACACACTCACACCTATGCCCTCACACACACTTACACACACTGAATTGACACACACGCACTCACACACTGACAGTCACACCGACACACACGTCACACACTCTCACCCACAATCACACCCACTCACTCACACACACACACTCACACACACTCACACACACATCACACACGCGCGCAGTGATTCGGCCTACCTTACAAACACACGTCACAGAGGTTCGGGACCCACACACCTGGTGGCCCGCCTGACTCGGCCTTAATCAACACTACACAACAACTGTAAGTGATAAAAAGAAGGGGAGTCGCAAGACTATTGCTGTCTAGCGGCGAAAACAAGTCATTAGACTTAACCGATATAGGCAGCATAAATACACCCATCACGCAAAAAAAACAACCCAAAAAAAACCACCAAAAAACCATCGCACATTCTCAACCGGTGTCGCAGTTTCAGCACCCGGTCAGTTTCCACCGCCCATATAGACTCAAACTCAAGGCATTGTCAATGGTCGTGAGCAATCTTCATACAGAAAATACAGCAAAAGTGAAATATCTCTAAAAATACACCACCTATTAACAAATCGCTTGGTTCACATATAGAAAACATCTTTACCAAAAAGACTGTATTAAATTTATAAGGTTAGGGTTCTTGATTTGTATTAATTTGGAATAAAACTAAGGTTTTGCACTGGGCGTACCGTCAAACTCAAGGCATTGTCAATGGTCGCTAGCAATCTTCATACAGAAAATACAGGAAAAGTGATCTATCTCTACAACAACACCACACCTAGAAACAAATCGCTTTGTACACATGTAGAAAACATCTTTACCAAAAACATTATATTAAATTTATAAGGTTAGTGATGATGATGTTAGATTTTGACGCATGCGCATGAAACTGACCGGGCGCTGAAACTGACCGGGCGCTGAAACTGCGACACCGGCCGCCATTGTTTGTACGCCCACCCACGTAACCTGCACCGCCGACCTGCCGAGGGCAAACGCCGGGTCGGGGGCGGAGGGGTGGGGGTGGGGGGAGATGGGAGGGGGCAGCAGTAGCAGGGGCCGCTGGGTTCACCAGGGTCACATACGTCCTCGGGTCAAGGTCGCCAGTGTGTCACGTGGCCTTGGGGATCACGTGGTGCGGTACGTCAGCCGAGCCGGAGGATCAAGTCACGTGTTCACGCGCGGCGCGCCAGCCATGCTTACAATATATTTTAAAGGCTTGTGTGTCTCTATATGTATATATATATGTATATATATATATATATAGATATACAGTAAAACCTCTCTAAATCGACCGACCTTGGGACTGACTTTAGGTGGTCCATTTAGGGAGGTGGTCGGTTTAAGGAATTATAATGTGGTTACAATGATATTGTTGGGACCCAAATAAAGCGATCGATATAGGGAAGTGGTCGATCTGTGGAGGTGGTCGGTTAGAGAGATTTTATTGTATATGTATATATATATATATATATATATATATATATATATATACATACCCCCTCCCCCTCCCTCCCGGCCTCACCGCCGGGGCATGATCAACTACTGATACTATGCGCTGAGGTTGCCGGTAGGTATGTGAACATGACATTTCTTTTAATATATTACTCTAGTTTTTCTCTTTCTTTAGCAATTTCTTTTGGATATATTCTCGTTGACAAACAGTTATTTTTAGCACCAATGCACTTGTCTTCCAGCCTTAGCAGTTATGGTGCATTCAAACTACGTATAGATGAGATGATGCGATGATATGAACAATATGACGAAAAGCAGAGAACTATCAGCTTTACATATATTTTGGCGGCCTTATGTTGTACATATGTAGTGGAGAATGGTCATTTGTATTAACAACATATGATTGTGTTGCTGGTCATACATATGAAGATGAAAGTATATAAATAATGTAAACAATATATACATGTATTATTCCTGTTCGTACCAAGAAGCAGTGTGGGCATTTTTAGCCCTGCAGTATGTTGCTTGGCCTGTTCAGGAATAAGTTGTGGATTTATTGGTTGTTTTGTTTGGAGGCATTAGTATTTTGGGTAATTTAAAAAGAAGAAAAAAAGTTGATATATTCTATAAGTCAAATCGAATCATATTTCGTTAATAGCTAAATTTATAACCCATGTTAATATATGGGCTCTATATTGAATTATGGGAGTAAAAAGAAAGGACAGTTAATCCCTCACTGAGTAATATACATGTTACTTTCGTGAGGTTCCCAATTCCGCCGCTAGGGCCCCCAGCGCACCGCCAAACTCCAGCGTATACCGTCACAGTGGGGCGGATTAAAAACGTTCTTTCTATATAATATATATATATATATAGATATATATATAGTAATACCGAATGCTCTTGAATGCCGCTAGTCCACGAACTATCATAGTGAGTGAGAGATTGGGGGTTTATGTCCTAGTACAAGCGGAGGTCAGAGCAAGGCAGCCATCGACTTGTGGGAGTATGCACTCATGGCGGTTTTATAGTGCTGCCCCACAAATGCTTCCAGAAACATGTTGTGGTAACCCAGTCACTCGCATTATCATGCGACATGGAGCCAACCAGTCCTTGAGGGCCAGGCGTGGTAGTGACGAATATCAATTTAGCAAATTCACTGGGGATTGAACCCATGACCTTCCGAATGGGGAACAAGCACTGTATCGGTAGCTAACATAGTAGTAGGACATTAATGATGTCATGGAACCAATTGTATGAGAATGGCTGGGTAGTGTGACATGGGTACATCTACATATAACAATAAATAACCGAATACAGTAAAACCTCTCTAAATCGACCGACCATGGGATCGACATTAAATGATCCATTTAGGGAGGTGGTCAGTTTAGGGAGTTTAAAAAAAAAATCATTACAATGGTATTGTATGGGTTATTGTTTGAGACCCAAATAAAGCGATCAATATAGGGGAGTGGTCGATCTGTCAAGGTGATTGGTTAGAAAGGTTTTACTGTATACAACAGGAAGCAACACGCTAAAGACTCCCACTACTCTATACGAACTAACTATCAGGGGTCGAGTTGACATTTTCACTGGTGAAAACCAACATTGCTTTTGTCGTTTATCCTTATTGCAAGCCCCCCCCCCCCCCTCCCCCTTAGCCCTTCTCAGACGCAGAATGCACTCAGTAAGTTGAAAGCAGACTGCTCTAATAACACCACATTTGTCAGGTCACATGTCACAAAAACTCCAAACAGAAAGGGATACTAATGCCCTGAGTAATACGTATAGAGGTATTAACCCTTTACCTTACTTAGTCAATTCCGGCAGAGTGATGCCTAGTGTATAGCCAACATATTATCTACAACAGAAAGGGATACTAATGCCCTGAGTTATACGTATAGATGTATTAACCCTTTACGCTACTTAGTCAATTCCGGCAGAGTGATGCCTAATTTATAGCCAACATATTATCTACAAACTATATACATTGTATATGTGATGTATAAGCATTATGCGAGTATAAAGGCGCGGAAGGGAATTATTCTTATTCTTATTATTCTTCTTCTTCTATCTTACCTACCATTGTCCTCGATGTATTCACCTCCTACATCTACTCCTGCTACTGGTGGCGCCACCTGCGGCCTCCACCTGTACTACGGGCTCTCCCATTGTCATTCAACCCACTTTTTATTGTCTTGTTCTTTTGTACTATAGCCTGACTTTATATATATATATATAAATACAAACAGTAAAACCTCCCTACCCGACCACCTCCACCTCTAACTCCCTAAACCGACCACCTCCCTAAATGGACCACTTAAAGTCGGTCCCAAAGTCGGTCGATTTAGAGAGGTTTTGACTGTATATTGTTTTTACGATAGTGCATAGCTCGTTGGTTATGCATGAAGCTTGTTCTAAGGAAGTATTCTGAAAGATTGTATGAATACCAAATGAGTAATTTGGAGAAAATATGCCGGAGTATAATACATCTCTTGATTCGAAAGGCAGATAAAATAAAGGGGTGTTTGTGATCGTTGAATTAATTAGCACCCCGAGTGTTATACTGTTAATTTAAATTAAAGAATAACTTTATGGAATACATACTCATTTACACAAAAATATATTTGTTTAACCGCAATTATAAGAATCCGCTGCTTTCTTCATCCAGATTTCCGATCTCCATATTATTCTATATAATAGCATAATGCGACGAAAGAATAATAGTTTCAAAACAAATGAAAAACAGTTTGGCCTACCTAGATTTGATGCTAGATATCCAAATTAGGTACTGTTGCACTCAATCCTTGGGATTTTGCCCCTTATGAACGTCAGCACTCACTGGTTTCGATGGGTGGGGAACGTGACCTAGTTAAGGGGCTGTCACACTACGACGTATGGTTTCAGCGCGTGCCCAAGGTACGACAATTTGCCAATCAGGCGGCATTCGTCAAACTTTTCAGTGGCGGCAGATAAAAATGGGCATACACACAACATACACACAACGTACACACACCGTACGTAACGTATGCAGAATGTATCTCTGACCTATTGCTAGCGTATGAGAGCATTCATGTGCCTCGCAAAACGTTCACAAAACATTCGTAAGATGCTCGTATATGATCACGGTACGCTGACCAATGTTATGTACTTTACTTCATCGCTAGAAGTACGGCATATACGTTAAGTACGCTGGAGATACGGCAGGCATACCTTCGAAGTACATTAGGAGTATGTTATGCATCCGTTGGCTGTACACGGACTGCCCGTTCCCAACAGGCTGAACATACGGCTAACGTGTTCCAACCTATACCGACCTACCCCTGAGTGTGCATAACGTATGCCGATGTATGCCGAGCATACGCCGAGCCTTTGAGAAACGTATGAGCCATATGATGACATACGTTGAAAATTTTGAACATGCACAAAATCTTTTTAGTGGCTCGACCTACGCCGATCTATGACGACCTATGATGCCGTATCCTGAGCGTACTCGACATATGCCCAACATAAATGTAATGTATGACGCCGTATGCTGACGTGTTGGTCGAAAATCGCTTAGGTCGGCATACGCTAAGGCCATACATCGTAATTGCATTGTGCACTTGCGTTCAACTGATGTGCGTGATTGTGCATGCTTTCATTTCAAACATCTGCAAAGTTACTCCAGTTACCATACAAGTTATTGCAGACTAAGTAGAGTAGGTAGATAACGGTGAACTCAATATAATTATCTAAAAGAAACAAGGTAAAGCTACAAAATGGTTAAAGATGTCCAAAGTTACTCCAGTTACCATACAAGTTATTGCAGACTAAGTACAGTAGGTAGATAACGGTGAACTTAATATAATTATCTAAAAGAAACAAGGTAAAGCTACAAAATGGTTACTCCGTGAGGTCAATACAGTTAATATAATTGAGACGGTACCGGTGTTGTACACAGAGGGAATACAAACGCAGCCTACAGCTGAACTTGAACCCAAATTCATCATATATCAGGGCGAGCGTATTAACCATTAGACTACCCAGGCTGCCTGGTGCAACCATCCTATCCACGCATATCTGTGACACACACACCTGAAATATTATGTCTATCGCACTTACATTACACACATATGACCACGTGACCCTGGGTGTCACGTGTGGTTCACGTATGTCGGAGTGTGGTAGGAGGTCGTGACTGTCAAAGGGTGAAGGTACAATGGGTAAGAGTGCTGGTTATCCCGTGTGGAAGGTTGTGGGTTCGAATCCCCACTGAGTCAAACATCAAAGCAATGGATTAGTAAATCTACACTGATTACTACCTAACCTGGCGTTCGGCGCTAACAGGGTAGGGCAAGGATTGCTTTTCTCAGTATCAGTGACTGAGTGGGATATCGGGTCATGGTGATGTTGACGCAGGGCAGCACTATGAAATCGCCATGAGTGCACACTGATGAAAGTCAATGCAACGAACAAAAGAAGCAATCACATTCATCTCTCCGTAAGGTGAGACGCTATCTCAGCTGTTTCCGACCACATTCACATGTGTGTCAAATAACACGGCTGGTTTTGGCCAGCCTCTCTGATTGTTTGTTTGTTTGGGTTTTAGGTCCTAGCAACATTGGTATGCACCAATCGGAGTTAGGGCCTTAACCGCGGGTAGCCTAGCTCCACACGGTTAAATGTGAGAAATCGGTATGCACCAACCGATGCCAGCGCTAACCGCCGACCGTAGCCTAGGCTAAGCTAAACCATTTTCAAATCAGGTTTTACTGCTAGCCGGGGGAGTTAGTATGCATATATGGATGTCAATCTATTCAATGCGATCATATTTAACAGAATTACGTACGCAATAAGTGAAATTTGATCAATTTAACCCTAAATTCCAAGCGTTATTAAGGCTACCGCCGCATTGGCGGCGATATTACTAGTTATATTTTCGAATCGACGAATGTACAGTAAACAAACCGCCGTTGCTGCCAGTATGGAAAGCGACGTTGATGCGGCGGCGGCGGCGATTTGTTTACTTTACCTTCGTCGATTCAAAAATATTAATATTAATATCGCCGCCAATGCGGCAGTAGCCTTAATAACGCTTCGAATTTAGGGTTAAATTGATCAAATTTCACTTATTGCGTATGTAATTCTGTTAAATATGATAGCATTTAATATATTTGAGCGTAATATATGGGTACAAACGCAGAGGGAATTCCCAAATCTATAAATAAACTCACGGTTAGCTATCCACAGCGGCTAAAACATTGGTGCATACCGATTCACACATTTCTCAAACCCCCCGCTACCCTGAGGTACCTATCCTAGGCTAGTGCCTTAACTTCGGCTAAGCCTAACCCCGATTGGTGCATACGGGCCCTGTTCCCCCCCCCCCCTGATTTCTCTGACTATTACCCAGCCGCATGGGACTGCCTTTGGCGGTGCCCATACAGTGCTGCAGATTTGCAGCCTTCAGCGCACCAACGCGACTGAAAACTCCCCCAAAACAAACAAAACAGCCCTGGGTTGTAAAATAAAAACAAAAACAACAAAAACTACAAAAGCAACAACAAAAACACCTCTAGACAGGTAGAATCAAGAGATGCAAATAGTAACTATTGTCTGGCAGAAATGCAGGCTCAGATCTCCCGCGTTTAGATTTAATTAGATGACTCATCCCTGGTCTAATATATTATTGAAGAAAGTCGTCTGGTCTAATGTGGGATAAAAAGCAACAACCGGGTGCCGGGGGGCGGGTAGGGGAACCCGAACGGAAGCTTACTTCCATGAAAATCATAAAGACTATTTAACTTTGTTCAATTTATTCAGTCACGTTCGCGAAATTGCAAGCATAGAGCATATTTAGATGTTTGTAACAAATATGCAGACCACTTCTCCATTTCCACTGATTGTTCCATAGGCCAAGGTCGGGTAGCTGTTGTAGCAGTCTCAAATGGTTATAAGCTAAGGACCCACATTCCCGATCAAAGCTCAATTTTCACAGCGAAGCCCATGCACTTTTTCTTACATTAGATTGCATCGAGAACTCTGACAAACACATTTTGTTGTCTATAATAAATCCTTTTCATATCTTCTGGTGGTCAGATATCTTAAAATAGACCACAAAGTCACGAGAAAGGTGAGTTTGAAAATAAATTCATGGACAATGGCAGGGTACAATATGCCCTTGTTTGGGTACCTGGCCATACTGGTATTCAAGGAAATGAGCAAGCTGACCGAGTTGGGTGAAAATGGCTCTGAGTTGTGTTGTTGAACCACCCCTCACTCTGATATGAGACCACTCATTTTTAAATATATCAAATCAAATGGCAACCTGAATGGGATGAGCATCCGAACAATAAATTGCTAAATATCACCTTATGCATTGAAACACATCTACTACATCATGCTGGATGTCGACGGGACCACAACGTCCTCACTCTATGCTGTATTTGCTATTCTTGGCTGACTCATGCCTTTTTACTGAAGGGAGACCCCCCCCCCCCTTACTGCATTGGTTGTCAATGCTCACTAACAATCAGATACATCCGACTTGCATGTGTAGATTTCATGGCCTTATATCAACACTGTTTTAATGTAATTAACATATAATACCTCTTCTTTACCAACGTACATTACAAACAACACCTTTATACAGTTCCTAAAAACAACTGGGCTATATCAATTCTTATAATTTTAGCTATTTTTGGTGAGCTAGATTGCGCTGTCATTTGACACAACCATAACCACTTCAAAATTGCACCAGGGATGGCTTTTGCTATCATTTGATATGGATTTAATCATTTAAAAAATGTCGTGTAAATTTCAATGTAAGCTTGGGAATATTATTGAGAAGACTAGCAGAATAAATACCACCAGCTTTACACCATGAATATAGGCCCTGGCTGCCAACATGGTCTTAAGCAATCAATCATATACATATGCATGTGTGTATATACTGTATTATCATGGGTTAATGCCCATGTGTAGGTTAACACCCACCCCCCACTTGGCCAATATTTCATAAACACCCATCCCTTAAATGCCCATGTGTGCATAAACACCCACGCCCCACTTCAGTGATTTGCCAATTTAAACACACGGGGCGTTAACCCACGAGAATACCGTATGTGCATGTACACATCCATATAATTATATAGACAGATATATATATAGTCCAAATTATATATAGCTCAAACTATGCATAGTTTAAATTAAGTAAATCAGGTAATTAATTCCAGATATTTTTACCACGTATGTGGAGAAATTGGTGGAAATCCTTGCCTTATTTGGGCACTTGACTGACAATTTGGAGCCCCACTTAATGGCGAGTTCTCTTATCTACAGGACTAATTGACACAGGTGTGAGAGGCCTTGTCGACTCGTGACTTTCAGGTAGAAAATCCATAGGTGCAACTGGGCGGTATACCTGCCTGTCTGTGTCGCTCGACCTGAGTCCAGAGTTCGCTGTGAGTCATGTGCCATTAGAGATGGTCACGTGATAGCAGCTTGTATACAACAGTATAGGACTAGGAGTAATCTCTATACCTGGAGAAAGTACGTCCATTGGTCCCTGTCTTCAACGACTCCCGTAAATCGGCAAAATCTCTGCCATATCTGTGATCAATTTTTCAATGTACAAATAAAACTTTATATTTGGTCTCAATTAGCCATCCCTACGATGTCGGGACATCTGTTATATCAGGACAACATTGGTGTTGATGTGAATATAGGTAGTAAATATTCCAGAATCCCCAACCATATTAAGTGTAGCACCGTATCAAACTGTTGACTGTACTTGTCTATGGGATTTCGTTCTTAGTAGTAGTAGGACGAAGAATCAATCCTCCCTGTTTGTTTGAGTTCAAACATCACTTATTCCGTGACAGTTATTACAAAGAGGCTCCAGATTCACAATTATTCAAAGCATGATTTGTGATAGTTTCTTGGAGATGTAAATTGTGTTTTCACTTGTGCTTGTTCATGAGCATTCTCCATAATCAGCTATGAGCGATACTTAAGTGCGGCGCCGTATTTCAACAAGTGTAAACTGAGTATCCTCACTAACACTACTAGCACAGGGGGTAGATATATACCAAAATGTTGCAAATGTTGCACACAAAAAAAACCCACAAACACTAACATAAGTACTAACAGCTAAGATGACAAGGCTGCTACCAAATTGAGACTATTGCTGTTCAGCGATGAAAACAAGCCGTGATGCGGCTTACTTGTTATGGACAGGGTAAATATACCATCACAAAAAAAAAGAAAAAGAGTAGGATGAGACATATCTGCATGTCTACGTCACTCCACTAGATCATTTCACTGAGGTGGGTCCTGAGTCTAATCGGCGTAGTTAAAGGGGTGCATTTTCTTAAATTTTAAAGCTGCATAGTGTGATGAAAGCATCAATTTTTCAAAACCAAAACAATTAGTAGATTTCATCCTACTTACCCGAGTTAGATACTGGTGCGTTTATAAAGCATTCGTGGCTGCATAGGTCAACCTAGTAGAACTTGTTCCTGATGAACCCTATGGTGTTAGAATTATGATGTGCTTTCCTAAATTAATTTTCCACGGTGTCATTTAAAATATCTCCAACTCTAGCCATTTAAAATCAAATTTGCTTCAAACTAAAGCAAAGTAGATTATAATCATCAACCTAATGTATTTATCTCAGAAAATAAATGACTGGTGGCCGCTTCAGTCCCCCCCCCCCCTAGACACCAGTGTAGACTAACTCAGCAGACATCTCTACTGCTCTATCCTGAAGCAATGTCAAGTTATTCAAGGCGAAGTATATTAGAAGTAATAAGCAAAAATGCTTAAAATACCATTTCTCAAATATTCTCATACCTAAGTCTTTATATTTATTTATTAATATATACTACACATTTCTCCGCTGCAGCAGTTAGTGAGATTGGACGTTGGGTGGCGGCGCCACTGGTATTACAGTGGTAGCATTTGATGAATAAGCAGCGAGCAATGCATTGGTATCCATGTCCTTCCGTTATTTTATACTCGCTTAAATCCTTATAGTTAGTTAACTTCTCATAACGCCTATGGACATAATGCATATAACATAAACAATACCAATGCACCACACAAATAAAATACTCTGCCAACGCGAAATGTGAAGCCACCATCACTAATCATCAACTCACCTGCCTACGCGCTCTACAAAAACCACCAAAGCATCACTATCCACCGCCCCATGAAAAGTCATGACCGACTAAAACAAAACAACCAAACAACCAATTGTCTACAATTATCTCCATCTAAATTACAGAAAGCACACTAGACCCACGGCGTTCCCCTGTTAAAAACGCTCTGCACTAACCATTCAATTCCAAGTGGCATCACTGGGCAATCATTGATAGACTTGTGAACCACAGTTCAGACTTAACGATACAAAGCATTTAATGACTTATCCCATAACTAATTATTTCAACACAATGTTCATATCCTGATTCCTATATACACCAGCTATTGCTATTTGTCCACCACTTAACTCATTTCAAACTACTCCTAGTTCATGTATATTATTTTGCATACACGCGGATCTACGTATTGTGAGCTCAAATAAATCTCTTTATACCTAGAGCATGTAAGCGACAAAAGACCAGTGCTTTGCTACTGTCAAAGGGGTGTCTTGAGAAGAATAAAGATTGTTTATAAAACAAAGAAAGAAACATATCTATTTGGATGGAATATTGGTGGACTACTCGAGCATCAGGAAGGGCACACTGCACTTTGCACCCGTGGTCTGCACCACCACCCTACTTCTCAAGCTATTGGGCTATTTGTAAAGCATGTTAAGTTAAAGAACTAATTAAAGAGGTATAAATAGTTTAACAACTTATGTATGTCTCCACTCCAGTTCCTCTCTAATCAGACTATACCACGAAGTAAATTTTAAATATCTTAAAATTAGTTCAAATTAAAAAAATCATTTAATTGAATGTTTGTTGTATGTCCCGGTTTGTAGACGTGTCTTCTTCCCCTCCCACCCCCATTAACACATAAAAACTAAGTTGAAGGAAGCAATTTTCAGCGTGGTGTCTTCTAACGAGCATATGAGCCGGTTTGAGTACAAAGTACGCTGACTGGATCTGCGTCAAAGGATTGACTTGAGACCGTCGGCGGGTTTACCATACACGTCGTCTACCTCCAAGGATATCTATGTCTGAATCCTCCCCCCTCTCCCTCCTTTTGTCTTCCACACTCCCACCCATTCTATCCTACCCCCTCTGCACACCCAAACCTTCCTCACACCCACACCCACACCCATTCTATCCTACCCCCTCTGCACACCCAAACCTTCCTCACAACCACACTCACACCTTCCTCACACCCACCCCACACCCATTCTATCCTACCCCCTCTGCACACCCAAACCATCCTCACACCCACACCCACACTCACACCCATTCTATCCTACCCCCTCTGCACACCCAAACCATCCTCACACCCACACCCACACCCACACCCACACCCATTCTATCCTACCCCCTCTGCACACCCAAACCTTCCTCACACCCACACCCACACCCACACCCATTCTATCCTACCCCCTCTGCACACCCAAACCTTCCTCACACCCACACCCACACCCACACCCATTCTATCCTACCCCCTCTGCACACCCAAACCATCCTCACAACCACACTCACACCTTCCTCACACCCACCCCACACCCATTCCACCCTCCACCCTCTACACACCCAAACCTTCCTCACAACCACACCCAAACCGTCCTCACACCCACACCCACACCCATTCTATCCTACACCCTCTGCACACCCAAACCTTCCTCACAACCACACTCACACCTGCCTCACACCCACACCCACACCCATTCTACCCTACACCCTCTACACACCCAAACCTTCCTCACAACCACACTCACACCTTCCTCACACCCACCCCACACCCATTCTATCCTACCCCCTCTGCACACCCAAACCTTCCTCACAACCACACTCACACCTTCCTCACACCCACCCCACACCCATTCTACCCTACACCCTCTTTACAGCCAAACCTTCCTCACACACACACACAAACCGTCCTCACACCCACATCCACACCCACACCCACACTCACACCCATTCTATCCTACCCCCTCTGCACACCCAAACCTTCCTCACAACCACACCCAAACCTTCCTCACACCCACCCCACACCCATTCTATCCTACACCCTCTGCACACCCAAACCTTCCTCACAACCACACTCACACCTTCCTCACACCCACACCCACACCCATTCTACCCTACACCCTCTACACACCCAAACCTTCCTCACAACCACACCCAAACCTTCCTCACACCGACCCCCACACCCATTCCACCCTACACCCTCTACACACCCAAACCTTCCTCACACCCACACCCAAACCTTCCTCACAACCCCCCCACACCCACACCCACACTCACACCCATTCTATCCTACCCCTCTGCACACCCAAACCTTCCTCACAACCACACTCACACCTTCCTCACACCCACCCCACACCCATTCCACCCTACACCCTCTTTACACCAAACCTTCCTCACACACACACACAAACCGTCCTCACACCCACATCCACACCCACACCCACACTCACACCCATTCTATCCTACCCCCTCTGCACACCCAAACCTTCCTCACAACCACACCCAAACCTTCCTCACACCCACCCCACACCCATTCTATCCTACCCCCTCTGCACACCCAAACCTTCCTCACAACCACACTCACACCTTCCTCACACACACACCCACACCCATTCTACCCTACACCCTCTACACACCCAAACCTTCCTCACAACCACACCCAAACCTTCCTCACACCGACCCCACACCCATTCCACCCTACACCCTCTACACACCCAAACCTTCCTCACACCCACACCCAAACCTTCCTCACACCCACACCCACACCCACACTCACACCCATTCTATCCTACCCCCTCTGCACACCCAAACCTTCCTCACAACCACACTCACACCTTCCTCACACCCACACCCATTCTACCCTACACCCTCTTTACAGCCAAACCTTCCTCACACCCACACCCAAACCGTCCTCACACCCACATCCACACCCACACCCACACTCACACCCATTCTATCCTACCCCGTCTGCACACCCAAACCTTCCTCACAGCCACACCCAAACCTTCCTCACACCCACCCCACACCCATTCCACCCTACACCCTCTACACACCCAAACCTTCCTCACACCCACACCCAAACCGTCCTCACACCCACACCCACACCCACACCCATTCTATCCTACACCCTCTGCACACCCAAACCTTCCTCACACCCACACCCAAACCTTCCTCACACCCACACCCACAACCACAACCCATTCTACCCTACACCCTCTGCACACCCACACCTTCCTCACACCCACACCCAAACCTTCCTCACACCCACACCCACACCCACACCCATTCTACCCTACACCCTCTGCACACCCAAACCTTCCTCACAACCACACCCAAACCTTCCTCACACCCACACCCACACCCATTCTATCCTACACCTTCTGCACACCCATACCTTCCTCACACCCACACCCAAACCTTCTTCACACCCACAACCACACACATTCTACCCTACACCATCTGCACACCCAACCCTTCCTCACACCCACACCCACACCCAAACCTGCCCACACCAAACCCTTCCCCACACCCACACCCACACCCACACCCATTCTACCTTGCACCCTCTGCACACTCAAACCTTCCCCACACCCACACCCACACCCAAACCTTCCCCACACCCACACCCACACCCACACACACACCTATTCTACCCTACACCCTCTGCACACCCAAACCTTCCTCACATCCACACCCATACCCACACCCAAACCTTCCTCACACCCACACCACACCCATTCTACCCTAAAACCTCTTCATACCTAAACCTTCCTCACAGCCACACCCACACCTAAACCTTCCTGACACCCACACCCAAACCTTCCCTACATCCACACCCAGACCCATTCTACCCTACACCCTCTGCACACCCAAACCTTCCCCACACCCAGACCAACACCCACACCCACACCCAAACCCAAACCTTCCCCACAACCACACCCATTCTACCCTACACCCTAACCTTCCCAACATCCACACCCACACCCACACCCAAACCTTCCCCACACCCACACCCAAACCTTCCTCACACCCACACCCACACCCATTCTACCCTACACCTTCTGCACACCCAAACCTTCCCCACACCCATACCCACACCCACACCCAAACCTTCGCCACACCCACACCCATACCCACCCCCATTCTACCCTACACCCTCTGCACACCAAAACCTTCCCCACAACCATACCCACACCCACACCCAAACTGACACCCATACTACCCTACACCGTCTGCACACCCAAACCTTCCCCACACCCACACCTTCCTCACACCCAAACCTTCCTCACACCCACACCCACACCCAATCCCACTCACACCCACACCCACACCCACACCCAATCCCACTCACACCCAATCCCACACCCACACCCTCCCACATCTACACATTTTCACACTTAGACCCTAGTTTACACCCTCCCCACACACGTACCCTCCTCACACACACCCTCACACACCTGCACCGTTTCACACTTACACCCTCACCACACCCATCCCCTCCTCATACCCACACCCTCACCACACCCACACCTACACCTTCTGCACACTCACACCTTCCCCACCCACACCCTCCCACACCTACACCTTCTGCACACCCACACCTTCCCACACCCATACCCTCCCCACACCCACACCCTCCCCACACCCACACCCTCCCACACCTACACATCTTCACACCTAAAACCCTCACCACACGCACTCCTTGACACACCCATACTCTCCCTATACGCGTACCCTCTTTATAACCGCATCCTAGTAAATACCGACACCCACTCCCACATCCACCCAACACCCTCTCCACATCTGCACACCCTCCCCCAATACCACCCATCACCATCCCCACTCCCACTCACACCCTCCCCTTCTCACACTCACAACCTCACCCACACCCACAGCCTCGCCACACCTACATCCACACCCTCCCCACACCCACACCCTCCCCAACACCCCCTCTTCTCACACTCACAACCTCACCCACACCCACATCCTCGCCACACCCTCTCCACATCCACACACCCCCCCAATACCACCCATCACCATCCCCACTCCCACTCACATCCTCCCCAACACCCTCCCCTTCTCACACTCACAACCTCACCTACACCCACAGCCTCGCCACACCTACACCCACACCCTCCCCACACCCACACCCTCCCCAACACCCCCTCTTCTCACACTCACAACCTCACCCACACCCACATCCTCGCCACACCCTCTCCACATCCGCACACTCCCCCCCCCCAATACCACCCATCACCATCCCCACTCACACTCACACCCTCCCAAACACCCTCCTCTTCTCACATTCACAACTTCACCAGCTCGCCAGCACCATGCCCGATTCCCCACAGAGTCACATTATCCTGACACTGAGCCAACCACTTCTTACTCTATCCTGGTAATGCTGAGCTCCAGGCTAGATTGCAACAAGTATCAATTTTGTAAGTCATTGGTTTGACTCGACCGGACATCAAACTGCCGACCTTCCACATGGGGAAGCCTGCACTCTATTGATTCGGCTATTGCGTCCGGTCTATATCTGAACATATAACATATTTACATACATACATATTTCTACATGATTTCTAATTCTGAACTACCCAGCACTAGACAAGATTGCATCCCAGTGGGGCAGCACTATAAAGTCGCCATGAGTGTGCACTCTCACAAGTCGATACCCGTCCTGATATAACCATAGATGTTGCCAGGATGTAAAACTCCACCAACCAACCAACCAAGACAAGATTGCCCAACAGCAGCCAATTTTTGCAAAGTTCTTCCGCGGGTACTCCTCCACTAGCCCCTCCCGGTCGGGGCATGTCGGTCCTGTCGACACTGGGCATTGCGTGTGAGGCGGCGGTGTGCTGCCGACAGTGGACCTACAGAAGAAGCCTGACCCGGTGTGGCGGTTCCAGCCGTGCGCCAGTTTCAGCCGTGCGCGTACCGTCAAACTCAAGGCATTGTCAATGGTCGTGAGTCACTAACCTTATAAATTTAATATAATGTTTTTGGTAAAGATGTTTTCTATATGAGTACCATGCGATTTGTTTTTAGGTGGTGTGGTTTTAGAGATATTTCACTTTTCCTGGATTTTCTATATGAAGATTGCTCGACCATTGACAATACCTTGAGTTTGATGGTATGCGCAGTGCAAAACATTAGTTTTATTCAAAATTAATAGAAATCCAGAACTCTAACCATAGAAATTTAATATGATGTTTTTGGTAAAGATGTTTTCTATATGCATACCAAGCGATTTGTTAATAGGTGGTTTTAGAGATATTTAACTTTTTCTGTATTTTCTATATGAAGATTGAAGTTTGAGTATGCGCACGGTTGAAACTGGCGCACGGCTGAAACTGGCGCACGGCTGAAACCGCCACACCGGCCCTGGTAACGACGAGTTCGCAAGCCAAGTTAATGATTTGCTCGCGTGTGCAGCCTAGGTCATAACAGTCGAGACAAGGTCGGCCGCTCTAGGCTCGCCGCCGCGTTTTACTCACAAGTTGCTCACTGCGCATGTCCTAAATCCACCCAACCCACATTGCCAACAACAACAAATTAGTTAGTTTTTTTTTGTTTTTCTTAAAGATTTTAAATAAATATATCTACATGTTTCTTGTATTCCCTCATTGTTATTTTCGGAGACCCCCACACCAATAATGAATTCATAGGTTGGTTGGTTGGTTGATGCAGTGTTATGTCCTGACAACATCTAAGGTCATATCAGGAAGAGCACCGACTTGTGATGGTGCACACTCAGGGCAACTTTATAGTGCTGCCCCACTGGGAGACTAGGCTGCCAGCACCATATTCCACTCAGTCACATTATCCTGATACTGAGCCAACCAGTTCTTTTCCCTATCCTATTAATGCCGAGCACCTGACTAGGAAGCGACAACAATTACTTTTTAAGTCATTGGTTAGACTTTTCTAACCCGTGTGTTCGAATCCCACGATCTCCCAAAACAGGAGACGGATGCTCAACTAATTCGCCCATCCCGTCTGCTTGAATTCATAGGTAGATTACGTAGAGACCGCTGGGATGGACTAGTGGGTAGAGCGCATGCTACCAGCACGGGAGGTCACATGGATACATGTATATGTGTGTATATGTATGTATTTATGTATATATGCATCTTTGTTTCTATGTGTATATGTGTGTCTGTATATGTATTCATGCATGCGTGTACTAATATATGCGTATATGTATAGATCTATGTATCTATGTAATTAGAGGACAGCACGGCCCCAGTATGTCCGTGAGGGACGCGTAAAACCGGTGGCGCCACCACCGGTCCGAGCTCGGTGGTCAGGGTACACCCAGAGTAGTATGTACAGTATCACTAAAGACAACAATAATAGTAATACAGTTCTGTTCCGTGCCTTTATGCCCACATAATACTTATATATCACATATATATCTATGCATGAATATATGTGTATATGTATGGATTTATGGATGCATGTATCTATATATGCATGTATATATGCATCTCTACATGCATTTATATTATCATGTATATGGGTTATTCTCCAAAACTGGGCACCACATATTTGGTCTCCACGTTACGATGCTGATAATTAAGTCTTTGTTTTATTGATAGCAAGTCAAATAATTAGTGTAGCCTCTGTCTATTAGGTATGTTAGCAGTTTTACATGTATTGAATTTATCCCATGAAAGATATCAAAATTATAATTGTATGATTTTGCGCTAGAGTGAAAATGTGAAAATTTAGACATTGACACCATACATGTAGGCAAACTTTTTTCAACTTATTTTTCAACTTTTTTCTTGTAACTCATAACCTTGTCTCCCTAACAGTAATGAATAAAATCTTGTTTGACTATGTTGTATATGTTAAAATGAGGTTCTGGATGTGTCTTTGATTTTCATGTTACACAAGTGATATTAATGTATTGTTCAATTTGTATAAGATCTAATTCAAAAAGTGAAACTCATTTCTTTTCCAACTCTGACATATGCACAACATGCAAACCTTCATAGGACATTGGATTTTCACTTTTGGTTTCCATGTCACACTTTTGTGTCCAGTTTTAGAGAATGACCCATCTATGTAATTAGAGGACAGCACGGCCCCAGTATGTCCGTGATGTTGCAGTCACACTACGACGACAAGCAGCGGCGACAGCCCTGCGACAGCGACTTCCGGTCTGTCGTCGATTGTCGCCGATTGTCGCGCAGCTGTCGCGCAGCTGTCGCGCAGCTGTCGCCACGGCACCTCCGCGACAGCTCCAGTTTCTCCACTGTTTCTCGACTGTCGCCGAGTTGTCGCGGGGATTTTGGACATGTTGAAAAACTTCGGCGACAGCGGACGACAGCCGAGGTTGCGGAACTGTCGCGGCACTGTCGTGGCACTGTCGCGGCACTGTCGTGGCACTGTCGCGGCACTGTCGTGGCACTGTCGCGGCACTGTCACGGCACTGTCGCGGCACTGTCGTCTTGTCGTTAAGCTGTAGTTGCTTCTCTCTCCATGTATGTGTCTCTGTGTGTCTATGTGTGTGTCTGTGTCTATGTGTGTATATGTGTGTGTCTGTGTGTGTGTGTCTGTGTGTGTGTCTGTGTATGTGTGTGTCTGTGTATGTGTGTGTCTGTGTGTGTATGTGTGTGTGTCTGTGTCTCTGTGTGTCTGTGTCTATGTGTGTGTCTGTGTCTATGTGTGTCTATGTGTGTCTATGTGTGTGTGTCTGTGTCTCTATGTGTGTCTATGTGTGTCTATGTGTGTGTCTGTGTGTGTGGGTCTGTGTGTGTATGTGTGTGTGTCTGTGTGTGTGTGTCTGTGTCTCTGTGTGTATGTGTCTGTGTGTGTGTCTGTGTCTATGTGTGTCTCTGTGTGTCTATGTGTATGTCTGTGTCTGGGTGTGTCTGTGTGTGTGTCTGTGTGTGTCTGTGTCTCTGTGTGTCTGTGTCTCTGTGTGTATGTGTCTATGTGTGTATATGTGTGTATATGTGTGTGTCTGTGTGTGTGTCTGTGTCTCTGTGTGTCTGTGTCTCTGTGTGTGTATGTGTATATGTGTGTATATGTGTGTCTATGTGTGTCTATGTGTGTCTATGTGTGTCTATGTGTGTGTCTGTGTGTGTGTCTGTGTGTGTCTGGGGGTCTGTGTGTGTATGTGTGTGTCTGTGTGTGTCTGTGTCTCTGTGTGTCTGTGTATGTGTGTGTGTATGTGTCTATGTGTGTATGTGTGTGTCTATGTGTGTGTCTGTGTCTGTGTGTGTGTCTGTGTGTCTCTGTGTGTCTGTGTGTGTATGTGTATATGTGTGTATATGTGTGTGTCTGTGTGTGTCTGTGTCTCTGTGTGTCTGTGTCTCTGTATGTGTATGTGTATATGTGTGTCTATGTGTGTCTATGTGTGTGTCTGTGTGTGTCTGTGTGTGTGTGTCTCACTCTCACTCTCAGTCACACACAGACACATACACACACAGACACACAGACACACACATACACACACAGACACACACATAGACACACATAGACACAGACACACACATATACACAGACACACAGAGACACAGACACACACATAGAGACACACACAGAGACACAGAGTCACACACACAGAGACACAGACACAGACACACACATACACACAGAGACACAGACACACACATACACACACAGACACACACAGAGACACAGACACACACAGACACACACATAGACACACATAGACACAGACACACACATAGACACATACACACAGAGACACAGACACACACATAGAGACACACACAGAGACACAGAGTCACACACACACAGACACAGACACACACAGACACACACAGACACACACAGACACAGACACACACAGAGACACAGACACACACATAGACACACGTAGACACAGACACACACATAGACACAGACACACAGAGACACATACACACACATAGAGACACACACATAGAGACACACACAGAGACACAGAGTCACACACACTCAGACACAGACACACAGACACTGTCGTCCCGCTGTCGTCCCGTCTGTTGTCCCAATGTCGTCCGGATGTCGTCCGATTGTCGTCCAACTTAGCCCGAATTTGCATAGGTCGTCGGGATTTCACAAAATCCCAGCCACCGGGCTGTCGTCCCTACCTTGTCGTCGTAGTGTGACTGCTACATGAGGGACGCGTAAAACCGGTGGCGCCACCACCGGCCCGAGCTCGGTGGTCAGGATACACCCAGAGTAGTATGTACAGTATCACTAAAAACAACAAAAATAATAATACAGTTCTGTTCCGCGCCTTTATGCCCACATAATACTTATATATCACATATATATCTATGCATAAATGTATATATATATGTGTATGTGTATGGATTTATGGATGCATGTATATATATATGCATCTATATATGCATCTATATATGCATTTATATATGCATTTATATACATCATGTATATATATATATATATATATATGAATCTAGACCGGACGGTATGGCCGAATGAGTTATGGCCGGTACACACCTACCGTTTACGATTCGCGCACTAAAACTCGCGACTCGACCCGACCCGCTTAAAACTGAAAACAGGCCGATTCGTTTTTCGAATCGCGAATCGCAATCGTAAACGGCCGCTTTTAGCACTAAAAACTTAGTTTTATGCGCGAATCGCAATCACTAGGTGTGAGCGGGGGGCGCACACCTAGCGATTTTTGTGCGCGAAACGGGCAGTTTTCGATCGTAAACGGGAGGTGTGCGTGCACAAACGGTAGGTGTTTACCGGCCATAAGAGCATCCGTCTCCCGTGTTGGTCGACCATGGGATCGTGGGTTCGAACCCTGGTCGAGTCAAACCAATGACTTGAAAATTGATACTTGTTGCTTCCTAGTCAGGCGCTCGGCATTATTAGGATAGGGCAAGGACTGGTTGGCTCAGTGTCAGGATAATGTGACTGAGTGGGATATCAGGTCATGGTGCTGGTGGCCTGGTCTCCCAGTGGGGCAGCACTATAAAGTCGCCATGAGTGCCCACTGTCACAAGTCAGTACCCATCCTGATATGACCTTAAATGTTGCTAGGACGTAAAACAACAACAAACAAACAAATATATGAATCTATATATGCATCTATATACGCATCTATATATGCATCTTTATATATCATTATCATGTGTCTATATATGCATCTAAGTGTATATATATCTAGGTATGTATCTAACTGTGCTTACATGTATCTATATGTACATACATTCCTGTATCTATACGTGCATACATGCATGTATCTGTTTATGTATGCTGTGGGAGCAACTCGTCAGGTAGCACCAAGTTGTCATGGCAATTTTCCCAAGTCTAACCTCTATTTACAGTTGGATAATCCAATAAAAGCACCACATTTAAGCGAATAAAATATTTACGTCAATTTGATTCTACATATCCAACTTAGATACTGATGCACACTTTGACTATACATTACCGTGTTGTGTTCCTGTGCTGTTATACTGCCATTCTTGAAAATGGGTAACCATAGCCTGTATCCAGTGTTTCAGTTTGCACACCGACATTAATTTTGTCATTTTTTCACTTGAAATTTATCCAAATCTCCGCAAATTCAAACCTGTGAAAGATAAGTTACTTAAAACTAAAGAAAAGTAAACTTGAACAAATACAATAATTTATTCATTTAAGAAACATGGTATATAATTATAAACTCAAAACCATTGGAGTGTGCTAATTTTACCTCATTGAGGAGACTACCTGACTGAGGGATCAAACCTGAAACAGGAACCCACCTGTATTTATGCATCTTCACAACAAGATCCCGTCTGAACTAATGCACTGCAGCAACAGGATGTCACCTCCATCAATGTATCCCCCACAGCAGCACGCCATCTGCAATGATGCGGGTTGGAAATATTTATCAGTTGTTATATGAAGCGTTCAGGTGCAAACCCACGTAAACCGCCCATCCACAAATCAAGATAGACATTGGAAACATACCTACAAAAAGTCCATCTTGTTATGTTCCTACTCTTTTTTTGATTCCTCCATTACCATGTGATCATATGAAAAGTGGAATTAGTGGGAATTAAAATTATTTTCATGTCCAAATCTGTTATTTAAACTACATTTTTGGATTGGTATTTACGTGGTTTTGCGTCTGAACTCTTCATAACCATTCATTATATTATTCTAATATAAATACTACATAACATATAGTATAAAATATCATATGGGGGGGGGGTGAGAGTTTGGTTGCAATGTGGAAAATGAAATGCTTCCTCCCCTTGCCCACTGTGCTTTGGACTCTTCATTGGATAGACGGACGAGTTTACCGTCCATCCACCCGATTGGCGAGTGGACTTTCACACCTTTTCCCCTACTTCGCCGGCCAGCCACCCTCTCCTCACTTATCAGTGAGCCCGAAATGTACACACTTCTATTTTGGCCTTATACTGTCCCCCACCCCCCCCGCACCCCACCCGCCCTACTACAACTTGTATTTCCCTAGGGTTGGGCCCTGGTGCTTCGGTCTATATGGAATAAACACTTGTTACCTGCACTACATGGTCATGTCGCTCCTCACCAAATCAAACATCTATATTAATAATAATTCAGTGAATGTAGAAACATGAATTCACTCTACAGTGACAGAAGTACGGCCTCCCTAGAAGGCAGGTTTGGAGAGTTTAGGTGGGTGGTTCAGTGGTTAACTGATAAGTGGCTTGTTGTAAATAGTCTAATGGAACCTGTCCAAGTTACCATCATCCACGGCGTAGAGCGCTCACTTCCCATCCGGAGGTCATGGGATCAGCCCCGACCCCCCGACCCCCCCCCCCCCATATACCCGGCCAAGTCAAGCCAAGTATTCACCAACCCTTATACTTGGCACTACCTTGCCTGGTGCCTGGCATTACTACGATTTGTTCATTGTCACCATATTGTAATATGTCGGGACTCGGCCGTCTGAACCCCAAACATTACTAGTCTCCACAGGTGTGTTCTGACAAATGTCTGTCAGTTCCCACCAGTCGTTACTCTCAACAACTCATAAGGAATATAGGAAGACAAGTCGTGCAAGATTGACAGTGAAGCATTTGTGCTTTATTGGCATCAAACCCTGTTCACATACTGGCGACCTCTCACCCTAACTCCTTACCAACTGCCCACACAGATCCACATGACTCTTGTTTGTGTATATCAGAATCAGTGCCTACAGCCCATTGAACCTGAGTCCAATGGTTGTTGCACACGGCTCAGTGTCTTTGGAATATAATTTGCTCATTTGAGTATAGAAAGTGGAGTGTGTCCCCTTGTGGGGTCTGTGGGTCAGGTATAAGGAATGCAGGTGACTGGGCTCACACAGCCAGCCAATCAAACACCCCTTACAGCCTGCGTGGGTGACGCCCTAATAGGGGGCAGCTGTCACTCAACCCCAGCTGCAGGTGGTGTCCATAATCTATGCAGGATGGCTGGGTGTGCTTGTCCATTGGCCCCATGGTAACAGGTAGTTGCAGACAGTTACAACAAACATATATCAATGCTTCTCTCCCTCAATGCACTCTTTCTGGTGCATGAAGGGAACATTTAAATAATTATTAACAGTCTCTTAAGTATGAACATCACATCACAATCTTGGTCGCTATGTGTTATCACATTTCCACATAGGCGCTTATGGCACAAAGCAAATGGGGCACCCATTGCTTCTCTGTTACATAATCCTGGTCCCCATTCCATCAGCCAAGAATAATAATGTTCTTTACCAATATATAAATCCGAACCGAAAATCCGTATATTTCTACAATATCATGATCATGTGACCTGGTGGGATATTATCGGCCATGGGTGCTGTCGGAAAGAATGTATCCCAATGGAGCAGCACTATAAAGTCGTCATGCGCATGCACTGCACGAACACAATTCAGTCGCCGTTCGTACTTGACCTTGAATGTTGCAAGGACATAAACCCCCAAATCAACTAGCATGTAAAGATGTCGGTGAGCTACTGGTGCAACGCCCCCTGGCGCCGAGCCACTCGCCCGATACGGGTACCACGGCTCACGCCGGGCGGTGGGGCAAAATCAACTCACCAGAGGGGGGCCCTCATAAAAGTGACTATATATTGTTAGCCAAATGGTTTCAAATCATTCTGAGTCCACTTGCACACTCGCTCTCCCCCTCTCTGTCTCTCTCTGTCCCTTGTACTCACTTTGTGTGTGGTGAATGTTAAGCACCTGTCAAGCATCTGTCCACTCTCCCCTGTGTCCTTCTCACCCCACACTCCCTTCACCCCCGACCCCTCTCTCCACCCCACATCCCACGTGCTGAATATATCACGAATAGACAGCTACCCGGTATTACATATCATATATATATATATATTCATATATATATATATATATATGAAGAGTTCAGACGCAAAACCACGTAAACTCCAATCCAAAAATCTAGTTTAATTAACAGATTTGCATCTGAAAATAATTTTAATTCCCATTAATTCCACTTTTCATATGATCACATGCTATTCGAGCAATCAACAAAAGAGTAGGAATATAACAAGATTGACTTGTAGGTTTGTTTCCAATGTTTATCTCGATTTGTGGATGGGCGGTTTATCTGGGTTTGCGCCTGAACTCTTCATATATATTCTCCTCATATATTATACAGCATATATGTATATACATATAGTCAATAATATATTATGCGGATATATATGTACATGTATTTGCATACATATATGTGTACATATGTATATATGCATTGTGTATATACATTCTATTCATGGTATATATTACATAGTATATTTATATATATACCGTCCTGATATGACCATAGATGTTGCTAGGACGTAAAACAACAACAAACAAACAAACTTATATATATACATGTATATGGATTATATGCATAGCATATATTACTTAGCATAGTTATATATATGCTGTATAATACATTATGTGAATATAACTAACAGATAAGCTCACTTTGTATTCTAACTGGTTTATATGTGAACTATTCCAGAATTACATTGATTGTGTGTACTGCTGCCTAGTTTTTGTATGCCTGCGGGGTAAGTTAATATGTGTGATAGTGGCGCCATCTACGGTAGAGTTTACTAACTAATTGCCGTGGGACTGACTCCACAATCGCCATTGAAAGGTTTTATTTGGTAGAGCAATTACAGCCATTCCAAGATCAGCAGGGCAGAACCTAGGCCTTGTGGGATCCGTGAAATATGGCGAATCCCGCAGATGTGCGGCCACAACGCAGCCCAGAACAGGCCCAACCGGAGGGTGTCCAGCGGGCATTATGGTTCAACCTGAGAGTGAGAGGCAGGGTGGTGGTGCAGACCACGGGTGCAAAGTGCAATGCGCCCTTCCTGATGGTGTTGTAATCGGCCAACGTTTCACCACCTTGCCGATTGACTAGTGGCTATTGACCGGACGAGATAACCGACTGGGTATGGCTCTCCTTTCCCACACGTGGTGTACTGGGGATCAATCCCCGGACGAGTTAAGCCAAACACTGACAACATTGATAATCGTTGCTCCCTTGCCTGGCGTTCAGCCTGGAGCTAATGGAACTGAGTGGGGTATCGAGGCATAGTGCCGACAGTATGGTATCCCAATTGGCAGCACTACAAAGTGGCTAAATTCTACACTACAAAGTCACAATTCGGCACCATGTCCTGATATAATGTTATATGTTGCTAGGACATAAAACACCAATTAAGAAAGAAACATCAAAGAATATCCAATGTGTTGCTTATTTTAATTCCTATGAGGAAATGTTCATTTATGTGAGGTCCAATGTCTTCCTTTTCGGTTTGAGATCAACTATCTCCATTCTGTGACGTCATGCATGGAATGCTATATAACAGGTTATCAGCTAGTGGGAAATGGCTTCATTTGTTGGAGTTTTACGTCCTGGCAACATCCAAGGTCAATACCTCAGGAGAAAGGGCTTCAAACTCATGATAGTTTTCGTATGGTTGTATTGTCATTGAGTGCTTATCTTTACATGAACACTTAAGGTCAGATGAATGAATGAATGAATGAATGGGGTGTTTACAGTCATATGTGATGACTGAAGGTTGCACAAAAATTGCAACATTAAATGGGCACCACGAAAGGTGGGCACATGTTAGAGAAGACAATTTCTCAGGGGTAAAAGGGGTAGGGATAAGACTGGAAAGATGGCTGCACGAAGGAAAACAAATAAAGGGCCGGCAAAGGGTCCCTGCCCCCCCCCCCCCCAAACCTTCGAAGGGAGGGAATTGGTGGGGGGGGGGGGGGATGGGGAGGGAGAGGGTGAGGGAGGTTCATGTTAGTGGTAGAGAAGGAAAGGGGTTAGCGAAAGAACTAGGCAAGAAGTTATTGGTCTCAGTCAACGATAATGTTAGTAGTGTAAGGAGGACCAACAGATGATTAGGCGGTTCTGCCGGTAGAAATGGGTGACCTCTTTTTTCTCCCGGTGTAAAGATTTCAAATTCCCCCCTGATTCAAGTTCCCCCCTGGGAACTTGAAAACGTTTTCAAATTCCTCCCAGGGTAATTTGAAAAACGTTTTCAAGTTCCCTCCCTCGTTTTAACTTTCCCTCCCCCCAGGGAACTTGAAAACGTGCATAAAACTACACCAACCACCCAGCCTCCCCAGGCCCTATCAGAGGACTGTGGTTGGGCTCCTTAGGCTGCCTTTTTCCTTCCTCCCCCCTCCCCCCTACCCCCCCCCCCCCTCCTGGAAATTGTCTGGACATTTATAATTTTCCGTGAATTTTTCGATTTGTTTAACTTTTCAATTTGTTGTGCTTTTTTGAATAATTAAACAAATTTAGAATTTTTGTGTGAAATTCTTTATTTTCGCGAAATATACATTTTTGGGGTTAATTTTTTACATGAAATTGTTCGATTAACAACAAATCTTTTTGGGGAAATTTTGGCGACTACTATTACTATTTTTCATAAAATTTCGATCTTTTTAAAACTTTTACATTTTTGGGGAATTTTCTTTATTTTTAAACAATAATTTCCCAGAGGGGGGAATTTGAAAATAGGGGGAGGAATCTGAAAATTGTTTTTAAGTTCCCCCCGGGAATCTGAAAACGTTTTTAATTTCCCCGGAGGGAAGTTAAAAACGTTTTCAGATTCCCGGGGGGGAACTTGGGAAGGGGGGAAGTTGAAATCGTTACACCGGGCTTACTTCTCCCCCTGATCAAGGGAGTTGTTTGCTTGGGTGGGGCCCTTTACCTTATCGTTTCTCTCGCTTTGTTCCTGTTGCTGGAACCTGCTGGACCCACCTTTGCCTGTCCCTTCCTCCTGAACCCTTGCTGCTGTTGCTGGATACGAGTGCTAGATTAATCTTCAACCAAAGATTGGACCGATTTATCGGGGCCTTTCTATATTGCTGCAGTTTTGCAGCCGGTAACCGTCGTAAGGTTACGAACCCCCCAAAAGCAAGCGCTAACCACAGGAGGGGGGGGGGGGGAGTGGAGAAGGAGTTGGGTGGGTGTGTGGGTGGTGTGTGTGGGGTGGGTCTGGGGTGGTGTGCGTGGGAGCATGTCGCGCAAACTAAGGACGATAGCCTAGATAGGAAACCGTCCGTGGAGTGCGTATTGACGTAAGGAGTCGGTTAAAAAATAACCCCCCAAAAAACAAAACAAAAACAGTGTAGAATCGGTGGGAGTAGGGTTGACTGGTTGGTTGTTAGAGTTTTATGTCCTGGCAACATCTAAGGTCATATCAGGACGGGTATCGACTTGTGACAGTGTGCATTCATGGCTACTTTATAGTGCTGCTCCACTGGGAGACCAGGCCGCTGGCACCATGACGTGATATCCCACACAGTCACTTTACCTGATACTGTGCTAACCAGTCCTTGCCGTATCTTAATAATGCTGAGCGCCTAGCTAGGAAGCGACAAATATCAATTTATAAGTCACTCGTTTGACTCGTCCGGGGTTCGAACCCGAATCCCACAATCTACCAAAACGGGAGACAGACGCTCATGTCATTCGGCCATCCCGTCTGGCGGTGCCAGTAGTGGGGAGTAGGGAGCGGGGGGCTAGGTGGACCTCCCACTTATAGCCGGAGGACACCCCCCCCCCCCCTTCCCGCGCCACGATGACTCATCACAATACCCCTGGTGTCACATGACAACAACAACAACAACGCGAGCACCGGCTGTGTCTGACGCGGTAAAAGCACACTGACCGCCGCGGGCGGAACGCCGCAGATGGGCACTTGCTATCCGTGCCGCATTTTGTCCACACCTGTTCTATCGTCTCTCCACTCCGCCTCGCTCCTCCTTGATTATGTCTGAAAAGCGTTCACTTTCTACCTCTTACTCCGTCTGTGTCTCCGGCTCGCCGACTGGTCACCACAGAGCAAGGAAACATGGCCCTTTGACTCAACGCTCCTCATTTTCCTTCCTTCTATACTACCCTTTTTTCTTTTCCCCCGGGCTTACTCCCCCCCCCCCCCCTGATCAAGGGAGTTGTTTGCTTGGGTGGAGCCCTTTTCCTTTTTCATTGATTTGCTTTCTTCTTTCTGCAGAACCCACCTGTTCCTATCCCTTCCTCCTGAATCCCCAGCTCCTGGATATGAGTGCACTGCTACCGCTGGGCCGGAGTGATCCTGGTCTACCCCATTGACTCTTTGTTAAATTGTTGTAAAGAAATCCCCGCTGAAGTTGACTCTTCGACCGAGGAAGGGACCGATTTATCGGAGCTAATTCCCCAAATGCCGCAGTTCTCCACCCAAGAGCAGGAGAGCGCGATCGAGTGTCGCAAAATGGTTGTTTCTGTAATCCTCATAGAATTCATGGAAAACCCTCTTGTGGTGTTCGCTAGATAAATGTTGAGTTGGGATCACTGTAGCCCTTTTTTCTGGGTAAAACAGTTTATTCATCTGCACATACATTTTGTTCAGCGTGGAGGCACTGTGTGTATTTGTCCACGGTTAAGACTACATCCAGTAATATGTTTAGGATTAATGGATAGAACCATTCTTTCTATGCAGTACCAAATGCTTCTTAAGTGTACCAATGTCTCAGTTATGGGGCTGTCACACTACGACGTTTCTCCCGGCGACCCGTCAGCGTTGAAAATAAAATCTTGCGCGTCGAGAAACGTCAAACTTTTCGGCGGTTTGGGGAAATAGATGGGCGTCAGCGCGGCGCATTATGCGCGCGCGGCCAAGGTGTGTCGACGCGCTGGGGAAAAAAAAAAAAAAAGTTTGGCGCGACGTCTTCATCTAACCTTAAATGTTGCTAGGGCGTAAAACAAAAACGGCCCAGTTTGCCGCAACGTGTGAGCAACGACCCTCCCGCGCGCACACCGTCTTCGTAGCATTGCCATAACGTTATTCCGGCGCGTCCAACGCATCGCGACGTGCGCGTAACGTCCTTACCCATATATTTGCGCGCGCTGCCGGTCGTTGTTTTTTTTTTTACATGCTTAAAACCTTGGGCGACGCGCCGGCGCGCGCCGGCGTTTTGCGCCGACCATCAGCGTCAAGAATAGTGTACCGACGTGTACCGACGCGCCCCCAGCGTTTCTCGATATTTCACCCATTTTCGCCCAAAAACACCACACGTCGCCAGGTCGCCGGCGAGAAGCGTCGTAGTGTGACAGGGCCTTAAGATATGTAGAATCAGATCTAGACAGGTGCTTTGGTTTCGAAAATTTGATACATTCATCGGACTATGTGGCTTTAACTTCAACCCAAACTATGGAGTTTAATTTATTTAAATAGCGTAAACAGGAAATGAATAGCTAATTCAGCAAATATCCTATTCATACCAATAGATTCAAAAGCAGTTCAGAAAACACTTGTACTTTGGTTTGTGTACCAGCTTTCTGGCATATTTTTTTATTGGCGAATAAAAGGCAAAAGGTTATCTATGTCTGTCTGGTTTTACTGGTGTCCTTCTCTAATTAGTTCATCTGTAAAGCAAATTAGTTGGAACAAGAAGCATGGCTAGTGGCTAATATACTGGTTCTAAGTTAGCAAACTTATGGCCCTGTCACACTACGACGCTTCTCTCGGCGACCCGTCAGCGTTGAAAGTACTATTTTGCGCGTCGAGAAACGTCAAACTTTTCGGCGGTTTGGGGGAAAAGATCGGCGTCAGCGCGGCGCGTTATGCGCGCGCGGCGAACGTGTGTCTACGCGCTGGGGAAAAAAAAAAAAAAAGTTTGGCGCGACGTCTTCATTTAACCTTAAATGATGCTAGGGCGTAAAACAAAAACGGCCCAGTTTGCGCAACGCATGAGCAACGACCCTCCCGCGCGCGCGCCGTCTTCCTAGCGTTCCCATAACGTTATTCCGGCGCGTCCAATGCAGCGCGACGCGCGCCTAACGTCCTTACCCATATATTTGCGCGCGCTGGCGGTCGTTGGCTTGTTTTGGACAGGTTCAAAACACTCAGCGACTGGCAACGCGCGCCGGCGCTTCGCGCCGACCATCAACGTCAACGATAATGTACCGACGTGTACCGACGCGCGCATAACGCGCCCCCAGCGCGTCTCGATATTTCACTAATTATCGCCCCAAAACACCACACGTTGACGGGTCGCCGGCGAGAAGCGTCGTAGTGTGACAGGGGCATAAGCTGATTGCCGAGTACTAGACTAGTACCGTTAGAACTTGGCAAAATACAAAACATTACTGGTGAAAGGACACAATTTTTTCCCTGACTTGAAATTTGTGGTAGGAATACAAATAGGAAATGTGTGGCTACCCATATTATATTTTTCGTATTCTGTACAACGTTCTATGCCTATGTATGCTGGTATGCAAAATTTAAATTATGTATGCCAATAACGTTGTGAAAGTACACCATTTTGTTAAAAGTACACAACTTTTCTAGAAAGTACACAATAATTCTTTTCACTCATCATAATCATCATCATGCTGTCGGTCGCGATGCGACAAATACTGCTTTCATTACTTGACTGCCGCTGTCCATTTATTTTGTGCGGTTGTACATTTCATGAAAGCTGCCTGCAAAGGTGTTGAAGTGCTGCTGGCTTTTGCAAGTTACTAGCGGCACTCTCTCGGGGAGCAAATAGAGGTTTCACACCGGCAAGAACATGTCAAGACAGGCGCAAAACTATTTGTCCCTGTCTTTTCACTGGAGTACCCAAATAGGAAATTTGTGGTAGGCAGGTCTGTTATAGCTTTGGTAACAGTATCGCTTCGGTTGCATGTTTTCCGACCAGAGGCTGGAATGGGGCGTGTAGTGTAATACACGTGTCAGTAACACACCAGTACCGCCGTAATTACAGTATGCATAAATGAACACAACAACACTCATGAGAACAATCCCTTGCGTGGGTAAATTTCCCCGCTGATATCACAAAGTTCGCACTGTGTGTTCCTATGTGCAACAGATATCTGTCCTAAAATTACAACAACAACAATCCCGGGGTGAGTTATCAGGAATTTGGTGGACCTAGAAATGAGTAGTATGTACAGCTTCTACAAGACGGCCTGTACAACATAGCTATGCAACCTGAATAAGACAAATATACGACATGTACAGCACAACTATGCATCCTGTAGCTATAAATCCTATATAGCTATATATCGGGGTGGGAGGGGGGGTGAGGGGGGATTGGTGGGGGGGGGGGGTGCTTGTCGGGGTGGGTGTGGTGGTTGGTGTGGGGGTGGTGGTGGTGGTGGGTGTGCAAGTCCAGGTGGGTTTGGTGGTTGGTGTGGGGGTGGGGGTGGGGTGGGGTGGGCAGGGCGGTGGTGTGGGTGCTAGTGGGGGTGTGGGAGGGTGGTTGGTGTGGGGGGTGGGGGGCAGGGTGGGGGGGGGGGTCTGGGAGGTGGGGGGGGTGCTAATGAGGGTGGTGGTGGGGGGTGCTAGTCGGGGCGGGTGGTGGTGGTGCGGGTGCTAGTGGGGGTGGTGGGGTGGGGGTGCTAGTCAGGGCGGGGGTGGTGGTTGGTGTGGGGGTGGGGGTGGGGTGGTGAGGGTGGTGGTGGAGGTGCTAGTGGGGGTGGGGTGGGTGTGCAGTCGGGGTTGACGTGGTGGTTGGTGTGGGGGTGGGGGTGGATGGGGTGGGGTGGGGTGGTGAGGGTAGTGGTGGGGGTGCTAGTGGGGGTGGTGGTGGGGGTGCTAGTCGGGGCGGGTGTGGTGGTGGTGGTGCTAGTGGGGTTGGGGTGGGGGTGCTACTCGGGGTGGGTGTGGTGGTTGGTGTGGGGGTGGGGGGTGGTGGGGGTGAGGGTGGGTGGTGTGGGTGCTAGTGGGGGTGTAGTCGGGGTGGGTGTGGGTGGTTGGTGTGGGGGTGGGGGGTGGGGTGGTGGTGTGGGTGCTAATGGGGGTGGGGGGTGCTAGTCGGTGTGTGTGTGGTGGTTGGTGTGGGTGTGGGGGTGGGGTGGTGGTGTGGGTGCTAGTGGGGGTGGGGGTGGGGGTGCTAGTCGGGGTGGGTGTGGTGGTTGGTGTGGGGGTGGGTGTGGGGTGGTGAAGGTGGTGGTGGGGGTGCTAGTGGGGGTGGTGGTGGGGGTGCTAGTCGGGGTGAGTGCGGTGGTGAGGGTGGTGGGGTGGGGGGTGGGGGGTGCTAGTCGAGGTGGGTGTCGTGGTTGGTGTGGGGGTGGGGGTTGGGTTGTGAGGGTGGTGGTGGGGGTGCTAGTGGGGGTGGGGGGGTGGGGGTGCTAGTCGGGGTGGGTGTTGTGGTTGGTGTGGGGGTGGGGGTGGTGTGGTGAGGGTGGTGGTGGGGGTGCTAGTGGGGGCGGTGGTGGGTGTGCTAGTCGGGGTGGGGGTGGTGGTGGTGGTGGTGGGGGTGTGGGTGGGGATGGGGGTGGTGGGTGGAGTGAATAGTGGGGTCGGCAGTAATACGTGGCCATAGCGGAGATTACTATCACAACGAGGCGTCTCCCAAGAGCCTCCGGGCGCATGCGTAGCGATACTTGAGGCTATAAGATCAGGGCATTCTGCGCGCCGATCAGACACCTATAGATTATGCATGTCTATGCCTCACGGAGCTGTTGCAACAAATGGGAAAGCAGTATTATATAGCCCATATGATGGATGCAACCATTCCCCCTCATCCATTCCCCCTCTTGCATTCCCCCTCACCCATTCCCCCTCTTGTATTCCCCCCTATTGCATTCTCCCTCTTCCATTCCCTCCAAGCATTCCCCCTCTTCCATTCCTCCCTCATCCATTCCCCTCTTCCATTCCCCCCTCATCCATTCCCCCTCATCCATTCCCCCTCATCCATTCCCCCCTCCTCCATTCCCCCTCTTCCAGTCCCCATCTTCCATTCCCCCTCTTCCATTCCCCCCTCATCCATTCTCCCTCTTCCATTCCCCCCTCCTCCATTCCCCCTCCTTCATTCCCCCTCCTCCATTCCCCCCTCCTCCATTCCCCCTCTTCCAGTCCCCATCTTCCATTCCCCCTCTTCCAGTCCCCCCTCATGCATTCCCCCTCTTCCATTCCTCCTCTTTGCATTCCCCTCCTGCATTCCCCCTCTTGCATGCCCCCTTCCATTCCCCCCTCTTCCATTCTCCCCTCTTCCATTTCTCCTCTTGCATTCCCCCCTCTTGGGGGGAATGGATGAGGGGGAATGGTAGAGGGGAATGCAAGGGGGTGGAAGAGGGGGAATGGAAGAGGGGGGATGCAAGAGGGGGAATGGCACAGGGGGAATGGAAGAGGGGGAATGGAGGAGGGGGGAATGGAAGATGGGGAATGGAAGATTGGGAATGGAAAAGGGGGGAATGGACGCGGGGGAATGGAAGAGGGGCAATGGAATAGCAGGAATGGAAGGGGGAATGCAAGAGGGGGAATGCAAGAGGGGGAATACAAGAGGGGGAATACAAGAGGGGGAATACAAGAGGGGGAATGCAAGAGGGGGAATGCAAGAGGGTGAATGCAAGAGGGGGAATACAAGAGGGGGAATGCAAGAGGGGGAATGCAAGAGGGTGAATGCAAGAGGGGGAATGCAAGAGAGGGAAATGCAAGAGGAGGGAATACAAGAGGGGGAATGCAAGAGGGGGAATACAAGAGGGGAATACAAGAGGGGGGGAGGGAATGCAAGAGGGTGAATGCAAGAGGGGGAATAAAAGAGGGGGAATGCAAGAGGGTGAATGCAAGAGGGGGAATACAAGAGGGGGAATGCAAGAGGGGGAATGCAAGAGGGGAATACAAGAGGGGGAATACAAGAGGGGGAATGCAAGAGGGGGAATGCAAGAGGGGGAATACAAGAGGGGGAATGCAAGAGGGGGAATGCAAGATGGTGGAATGCAAGAGGGGGAATACAAGAGGGGGAATACAAGAGGGGAATGACAAGAGGGGGAATGCAAGAGGGGAATACAAGAGGGGGAATGCAAGAGGGGGAATGCAAGAGGGGGAATACAAGAGGGGGAATGCAAGAGGGGGAATGCAAGAGGGTGAATGCAAGAGGGGGAATGCAAGAGAGGGAAATGCAAGAGGAGGGAATGCAAGACAGGGAATGCAAGAGGGGGATGCAAGTGGAGAGAATACAAGAGAGGGAATCAAAGAGGAGGAATGCAAAAGGGGAGAATGGAAGAGGGGGGAATGGAAGAGGAGGGAATGGAAGAGGAGGGAATGGAAGAGTGGGAATGGAATAAGGGGAAATAAAAGAGGGGGAATGGAAGAGGGGAATGGAAAAGGGGTGTCATAGGAGGCACTCATGCTGGTCTAGTTCAGGCAAATGACACCAGGTGTCCGGAGACCAGTCGCCAAACGGACGGTATATGTGAGCACCCCAGTCTTTAGCAGTCGGGATATGTGTATTGTCCCCCGTTTTTAATTTTAGTCGGAAATCGGGTCGGGTCGAGTCGGGTCGGGTCGGGTCAGGTCGGGTCGGGTCGGGTCGGGTCGGGTCGAGCAGTGAGTTTTAGCGTGTGAATCGTATACGTGAGGTGTGTACCAGGCTTAATTAATTCAATTAGGCCGGCGCCTATTATAATACACCGCTGATGATGATGAGGCTTGATATTTATGGCAGCAACATGGTCATTTTGTCATCATTAAATTGATATATTTTCTCTTTTAAATGCAGCTACATCTCGCCATATCCCATTATATCCAGTTACATCGCCATACATCCAATTACATCCATCTACATCCCGTTATCTCCCGCTGCATGCAGTTACCTCGTGCAAAATCCCGTTACATCCAGTTACATCGCATTACATCGCATTACATCCCGGTATATCCCGCTACATGCAGTTACATCGCGCCACATCCCGTTACATCCAGTTACATCACGTTGCATCCCATCACATCCATCTACATCGCGTTATATCCCGCTACATGCAGCTACATCGCACCATATCCAGTTACATCCAGTTACATCCCATTACATCCATCTACTTTGCATTATATCCCGCTACATGCAGTTACATTGCGCCACATCCCGTTACATCCAGTTACATCCAGTTACATCCCATTACATCATTCTACATCCCATTATATCCCGTTACATCAAGTTACATCGCACCACATCCCGTTACATGCAGTTATATCGCGTTACATCCCATTACATCCATCTACATCGCGTTATATCCCGCTACATGCAGTTACATCACGCAACATCCCGTTACATCCAGTTACATCACGTTACATCCCATCACATCCATCTACATCGCGTTATATCCCGCTATATGCAGTTACATCATGCCATATCCCGTTCCATACAGTTACATCATGCTACATCCCATTACATCCATCTACATCCCATTATATCCTGCTACATGCAGTTACATCGCACCACATCCGGTTACATCCAGTTACATCATGTTACATCCCATTACATCCATCTACATCCCATTATATCCTGCTACATGCAGTTACATCGCGCCACATCCCATTACATCCAGTTACATCACTTTGCATCCCATCACATCCATCTACATCGCGTTATATCGCGCGACATTGCGTTATATAGCCTTACATCTCCTTAAATGGCGTTTCCGTTTTGTTTTATCGCCCTGCATGGCGTTAAGTTACCTGACATGTAATCCGTCATGTCTGCAGCCACCACCACACGGTGAGTGAGTATTGCCTCCCTCGGACGGAAACTAACGGGCTTAGCTTCGAGACAGTTAATAAATCTAACACGGTCTTCCCACCAGCAGGGTAACAAGGCGCACACCACGCAAATTGACGTACAACTAGACGGGGGGGGGGGGGGGATGTACTATCAATCAACCCGTCCTCATATGACTTTAGATGTTACCAACCCACAATAGGTAAGTGCTGTGTAACCTTAATGATGGAAAGATGACTGATGGTTTTTACCAAAAATTCATTTTCAAATTTTATCTTGATAAGTCGTTTACTGCTGATTTTATTTATCATATACCACTTCTGATTTTTTACCAGCGTTGTATGCTCTTTGGTGGCACACATTTCTGTGCTCTATTTTTCTTGTTTGAAATATATTAATTTGTTTAATTCAGATATGTCTAACCACAGCATGACCCCCAATAGCCGATGTCCACTTTAGGTGCTGGGGGGTCATTGATTAAGCCAACAAACAAACAATCAAAAGGAAAGATGATGCAGACATAATGAAAATCCTACGCCGTCTCGGGTTTTATTTAAGCTATTCTATGCTCTCTCCACCATTCCAATATGCCCGATTTCTTGGCATAGATATCGATAGTGTGAATTTGCAGCTGAGATTGCCAGCAGATAAAATCGCTAAACTAAAACATGTTTTGTTTATGTTCTTGGGCCGAAGGAAGGCGACTCACAAGGAGCTGGAGCAGGTGATCCTATCCCAAGGATCTTCTTAACCTGATGGGACAGAGTCACCTGAAGGAAAGTATGGACAGCGGGGCAATAAGGAAAACAAAACTGACAGTTCTCTTCTGAAACACTCCCTGGGGGAGTATAAGCTAAGTGATAAGCTCTCAATTATCTCAAATTTACTTGGAGGGACCTGACTCAGAAAGGGTATTATTCTAATTGCAATAAGTGGACTTTCTGGGCCGAGAAAAGTAATGGGTTTATTTTGAACCCCTTCATTGCCAACATTTTGGAATATGTAGCGCACTATTTTGAAACTGGTGTGCTTTGAGTGTGATGCTCCCTAAAAGAGAAGGTAAGAAAGTTGGTGAATTTTTGTTTTGGTGAAATGGCAATATCAGCACTCCTTTGTCCAGGGGCCACCTCAGCCTCACTAAGCAAATTTGTGGTCAGTTGACAAAGTACTGAATTGGTTGATAACCTTAGGTTATTATGTCATGTCATTGACATTGTTGTCATTGAAGCTAACAGTGTTGCTCTTGCAGCTCTCCTCACAGAGGGGACACACTATATTAAATTTAAAGGTTCACAAGATGTTGTCTAGAAAATCATCTATTACGTTTCTTCTGACAGTTTTGTGCCAAGATAATCTATTGGGCCAACCTTTGGACTATCACATCCTATGCTTATCTGTAGTCTAAGCCCTTGTGTGTTGTTAGGGCCATAGCAACTTATTTAGCTTTTACAACTAAGGTGAAGGATGGTGAAGCCCAATTATTGCTCTTATATTGCCCCTTCCAGGGCTATTTCTAAGGCTACTTTAACCTGCTCGACACTGGCAGCTTTGATTCTGAATGGTATTGACATTAACAGATTTAAAGGGCATATCACAAGAGGTGCTTTGACATCATCTCCAAGGTATATATGTGGGTCATTCTCAGAAACTGTGTACCACTTGAGGTAGTCTACTAGAAATGCATATTTCAAAGAAACCCTTTATTGGAGTGTCAATATTTAGATTTCATCATTTAGCCCAATAATGTGGGAGATATTTTAGATCAAAAGTAAATGTTAATATTGTGTATTATGTATCTTATTGGGATGGATATAGCTAAATACATCGAAAATTACATCACTAATTTGTGACATTGTCAACAGCATTGAAAATAAAGTGTCACAAACTTAATGAAAACCTCTGAACAACAGCTCATTTCAATTCAAATGGTCATATACAATGTCTTCATTAAGTTGAAGACATTTATTTCGAAAAAAAAAATGTTAATTATGAAATAGTTAACATTTTCTGGAGTCATTAACATCGTAACATTTCGTTTCCACTTGCAAGTACTATGAAACTCTGTATCAAACACTGAGTACAGATACAGTACAGGAACTATTTTCACCATTTGACACTCTATGCATGGACCCATTATGGTAAAAGATAAATCCTGAAATTGCCCCTAAACATTGAAATTTGAGCCGAACATTTGTGTAAAATTGTTGTTTCCACTCTGTTACTCTGCTAATCTGTTACTCTGCTAATATTTTCTTGCTTTTCTCTTTAATATTCACAAATAAGACAAAACCATAGCAATGAGGTTTCAAATTATTATTACTACTGCTTATAAAGCAAGTGGCATGTGAAATGTCCCAAAAATGTCAAATTTTGTGTGGAAAATATTTGATTTTGGAGTCAGATTGGTTTCCATGCTATACTGCTATTTATTGGGTGTGAGCATCATTTGACCTACTTAAAAATGCCAGAATATGTTTATTTTCAATTATTCAGATGCAAAAGGACATACACATTGAGGAAACTTGCTTATAGGACTTTGACAGCATTTTGATTTTCTGGTACTGATGTCACACTATTGGTACACAACTTCTGAGAATGACCCATGTATGAACCGTAATTTGGTTTTGAGGAAGACTTCTTGGAATGATACTACTAGTTAATAGTGCTACCATAAGACAGTAGAAGATCTTGGTGTTCCTCACAAAGCTCTTTTGGATATCATTAACAGTGTGCTATGAATTTTGCGAGTACAGTAACTGGAACTTTTCCATTTGGAAATCTATGTGAATTTTGCTCAAATATGGTTGGATGGACGAAGGAATATTAATAAGGAAGAATCTTAGTAATACTTCAACTTACTATGTAAGTCTAGCATTACTGCATATATTAGTAGTGGTCCTAATAGTAGTACTAGTACTACTAGTAGTAGCACTAGTAGTCATACTAATATTAGTAGTACTAGTTGTTATACTGCTAGTAATACTAGTATTAGTAGTAATACTACTAGTATTAGCACTAATAGTAGCACTAATAGTAGTACTAATAGTAGTACTAATAGTAGTACTAATAGTAGTACTAATAGTAGTAGTAATACTAGTAGTAGTACTAGTAGTAGTACTAGTAGTAGTACTAGTAGCGGCAGCAATGTGACTCTGGATGTCCGGTACAGGCTGCCTGCACACATGCGCCGTGTGGACCACATACTAAGGAATTCGAAATGACTATCACCATAGGGCGCAGTACGTCTGGGTATGTGTACTTGCACAAACCAAAGCAGAACCAGGCAGGCCACGGTCATGCATCCGAATCACCCTGAAATACAAAATGGCTAACCATACAACACAGCCATCCCACCTAGTCGCAGTCCTGAAGGGTCCAGGGGTGTTCTGGCACACTGGTGTACTATCTAAGGACAGGGCATGGGTGAAAGGATGCTGTAACAAACCACAATGGGATGGGATCCTCTCCCGCAAGCCTGTATGTCACCTGCGTAGATTTACATAGTAGGCTAAGTTATCATATACAGGTTAGGAAAAAAACTTGAAAATTAAAAAAATATATATATAGAAGCTACTAACACCCAAAACCGCAAAGGTTGGCCCGAGAAAGATCAGGTAAAGACTCGTGAGTGCGGGACCAGACCAATCCAGTATCACAGCTGTCCAGCGTTGAAAACAAGCACCCTCACGGGAGCTTATACGTTATGGGCAGAATAAAAAACTTGTCACAAAAAAAAATTAAAAAAATAGTCGTCGGGCGATGCGCTGTGCATGTGTGCCATATGCATGCTTCCTACCAGTGTGCGCCCGGGACGGGATGAGGACGGCCGGCAGTGGGCAGGTGGAGGTGGCAGATAGGGTAATGTAGGCGGCAGCAAGTGGCGGGGTCTTGATGTGGGCAGGCCGGGCATGGCTTTCCCATCCAACACCCCCACTACCACCCCACCTCCCCACACAAGCACAGACACACTCACGAGTACAATGCAGCCAAACCTGCTCACCCTCTCATTCCCCACCAGCCAGCACCCCACCTCCCCACCTCCTCACCCACACATACACAGACACACTCACGAGTACAATGCAGCCAAACCTGCTCACCCTCTCATTCCCCACCAGCCAGCACCCCACATCTCCACCTCCCCACCCTCACATACACAGACACACTCACGAGTACAATGCAGCCAAACCTGCTCACCCTCTCATTCCCCACCAGCCAGCACCCCACCTCCCCACCTTCCCACCCACACATACACAGACACACTCACGAGTACAATGCAGCCAAACCTGCTCACCCTCTCATTCCCCACCAGCCAGCACCCCACATCCCCCCTCCCCACCCACCCACACATACACAGACACACTCACGAGTACAGTGCAGCCAAACCTGCTCACCCTGTCATTCCCCACCAGCCAGCACCCCACATCCCCACCTCCTCACCCACACATACACAGACACACTCACGAGTACAATGCAGCCAAACCTGCTCACCCTGTCATTCCCCACCAGCCAGCACCCCACATCCCCACGTTTTAGGGGGAAGGGACGGGTAAAGGTGGGTCCAGCGGTTCCAGCAACAAGAACAAAGCGAGAGAAACGATAAGGTAAAGGCCCCCACCCAAACAAACAACTCCCTTGATCAGGGGGAGAAGTAAACCTAGGAGAGAGAAAAAACGGGTAGAGTATAGGAAAGAGAAATGAGTAGAGTTGAGTCAACGGGCCATGACTCTTTGCTCTATGGTGACCAGCAGGCGAGCCAGAGACACGGATGGAGTAAGAGTAGAAAGTGAAATGCTGGCAGGCTCCCCCTCCTGGAACTCTTTTCAGACAGGGAGGAGCAAGGCCAGCATTGCTCAACTATAGGAATACTCCCTTGCCCATTTTAATTTTTTTAATTTTTTATTGACGAGGTATTTACTCTGCCCATAACGTATAAGCTCCTGTTAGGGTGCTTGTTTTCAACGCTGGACAGCTGTGGTGCTGTCTTGATCTGTTCCTTTGCCCAGGAGTGTTTACCTGTGTCTGCTCGGGTCAGCCTTCTGCAATTTTGGTTGTTAGTAATAGCCTATGTTAGTTTTTTTGTAATTTTCCAGTTTTTTTTGTCTAGTCTGAGTAATGATACCTTAGCCTACTATGTACATCTACTTGGGTGACATGCAGGCTTGTGGGAGAGGATCCCGTTCCATTCAGATTTTTGTTATTTGTTACAGCATCCTTTCACCTAAACCCTGTCCTTAGATAGTGCACTCGTGTGCTAGAACACACTCGGACCCTTTAGGAGTGCGGCCAGGTGGGATGGCTGTGTTGCTTCCCTAGCCATTTTGTATTTCAGGGTGGATCAGTTGCATGACCGTGGCCTGTCCACTTCTGTGTTGGTTTGTGCCATTACACATACCCAGGTGGACTGCGCCATGTGGTGATAGCTTTCCTGATTTCCTTAATACTTAGGAGAGCTAATTTCCCTATTTTTTCTGTTTAGTGCCTACCACTTTTCCTGGCCTGTCTTTTGCTTTCTGTGCCAGTACACAGCAAGCATTCACGGTGCTCAGGGGCAGGTGCGGTTTTGTTGTGTCAGTAAGTAATTGTTTTCTTTAGGAATTTTTTGTAGTGGTCAGGGTTACGGATCGCCCGCAATTTTACATTTTGTTTATTCCAGGCATGTGCTGCCATGGTTAGTACACTTCTCTCATGTATTTTCATGTTGCTTCTTTCCGTTTGGAATATTGGGGTCGCCATGGGTCTAGTGTCCCTGTGGGGGGCTACTGTGTAATCCGGTTTCGTGGTGTAGTGGTGTGCTAGTATTTTCAGGTGCGTTTCTCTTCTGCTTGTTAATAGTGTTGTTTTGCATTTTTTGTGTAGTTCTATCGTGGGATATCTTTTGTGTACTTGGAGGCATATTTTAAGGGCTTTATTTTGCATCACTTGTAGTTTGTTGAGTAGTTTGGTACTTTCCCCCATGTATACTACATCACCGTAGTCGAAGTAGGGAAGGATCATTCCTTTATATATTTTGATTGCCATGCTTTCAGTCATGTAGTACCTTAGTTTTGCCAGTAGCCATATTTTATGGTTTGCTTTTTTGATAGTGTTTGTTATGCCCATGCTTAATTCATCTCAAGTTCAGTTGCTCATGAGCAGGAGAGTAAGAGGAAGACTGCCTATGTCAGAAGATAATTTGATACCCAAAACACAAAATACAAAAGAAATCACAAATGATGAAACATCAACAGAGTCAAAAATCTTTTCACAACATAAAGTGTGGCAAAGCACACAAGCCATTGAGAACTGGTGATAATGTCAAATACAAAAACCATGGAGGGGAATGGAAAAAAGGGGTGATTTTGGGGCATACAGAAGTTTCAGGAAGAGAATGCCAAATCTGAATGAGTCTGGTAACATGTTGCATAGAAACAGAGTACAAATCATAGGGGCACCAGAGGCCATTCAGCCACAACCAGTCAGACAGGCACAGAACATGCAGACAAGTCAGAGAGATGTAAACAATGCAGCTAATCTAACTAGGTCAGGTCGAGTGATTAGGCCGGCAGACAGGCTAGACCTCTAAAGGTTAGACAGCTGCCAGCTGTAATGACACACTAAAACTATGTGCATGTTAATGTTAAGATTTATTTTCAGAAAATACATTTGTTGTTTATTTCAAAGTTCACATTATGTCATAGGGGGGCTATGTAGCCAGACAATAACCCAAAGGACATGAGTGAATGGGTACATGCAGACATTGGCTAAACATGGTCAAAGACTAAGACATTACGACATTATGTCACTATGTGTTATTTTCATATTGTGCTTTAACCTGTAAACCCAATGTACATGAACAGGCACACCCAGAGAACAAGGGAGATGATATCAGAGGCACAGGGTGGCAGTGGTTCAGGTCCTTGGATGGTGAATAAAGCATTCAGTATCCAGAAGTCAGTGTTCAGACGTCAAACGTTCACAGTGGGGAATGCTTGATACATTAGCAAGCATGGCCTGAGAATCAGACTGCGGTTTTGCCAGTCTTACTCCACAGGTAGAGGCCAGCTATGTAGCGTGTTTGTGTGGCACGCGCATGCACGCATGTGCGCGCATGCACGTGTAGCAGATGGGAGGAAGGACGGGTTAGCATGACATCTGAACAGCAGAAATATGTCGAGGCAAGTCATGCAATAGTAAAAAATGGACTATTTGTGCCCTGGTACAGGCTCACATACTAGTTAGTGCATGTTCACCTACAGGTATGTGTTTACATACTTGTACCTGTTCACATATTTCACATTGGTAAACCTCCACAAACTAGTACTGTAAAACCTCTCTAACCGACCGACCACCTCCACAGATCGACCACTCCCCTATATCGATTATTATATTTGGGTTCCAAACGATCGCCCATACCATGCCATTGTAACTATTAAAAAAAACTAAACCGACCACCTCCCCAAATGGACAATTTAAAGTCGGTCCCATGGTTGGTCGGTCGATTTAGACCGGTTTTATTGTACATGTTTACAAACTGGCATATGTTTACAATACTAGTAAAATGTTAACAGACGAGCGCACGCTTACAAACTGCTAATTGTCAATGCACTGTAAAATATTTCGGAATTTTGGGGTAGCTAAATAATATTCTAAAAGCAGGTTGTATGTGCATATAATGATATAGAGGTAATAAATATTATTAATGTGGTTGCAGGGTAATAAAGGTACTATTCCACAGAAAAAGGGTTTCTATGTGATATGTACCTTATACATTACTCTGCAAGCAAATGGGTGCCAGATACAAGAAAGCTAGGGCACATGACTAATGACCCGATATAAATAGGGGGGCAGGTAAGATGCACACTCTCTCTCACCACCACCACCAGCCAGTCCAGACCTGTGTATAACATGTGCTTGTGTCAACTTTATGGGGCTGTCACACTACGACGCTTCTCGCCGGCGACCGGTCAACGTGTGGTGTTTTTGGGCGATAATTAGTGAATTATATAGAAACGCTGGTAGCGCGTTATCCGCGCGTCGGTACACGTCGGTACACGTCGGTACACTATCATTGACGTTGGCGGTCGGCGGCGAAAGTCGGCGTGCGTTATTGGTCGCTGAGTATTTTGAACATGTCAAAAACCACCAACGACCAGCAACGCGCGGGAGTAAATGGGTAACAACGTTAGGAGGACGGTAGGCGCGCGTCGCGATGCGTTGGACGCGCCGGAATAACGTTATGGGAACGCTAGGAAGACGACGCGCGCGCGGGAGGGTCGTTGCTCACGCGTTGCACAAACTGGGCCGTTTTTGTTTTACGCCCTAGCAACATTTAAGGTTAAATGAAGACGTCGCGCCAAACCTTTTTTTTTTTTCCCCAGCGAGTCGACACACGTTGGCCGCGTGCGCATAACGCGCCGTGCTGACGCCGATCTTTTCCCCCAAACCGCCGAAAAGTTTGACGTTTCTCGACGCGCAAGATTTTATTTTCAACGCTGACGGGTCGCCGGGAGAAACGTCATAGTGTGACAGCCCCATTAGTTTGGATTAAACCATTTGAGTACAATATTGTGTCTTCTTGTGTGATATTTCAGATACTGAGCCCAACAAGTGATTTTAGAAGTATATAGTTGACAGTATAAATATAAAGAATATGTGTAGAAGTTCTCTGACAACTACTTCAATTTAATCTAATGTAAACTCTTATCTTAAAGTTGCATGGTCCGATGGCGTTTGAATTTTAATTTTATTTTCGAGATACATATATCAAATTGATTGTTATAACCTACTAATCATGAGTCCAGAGTAATTTTGATGAAGAGTGGCTAGTTTTGAAGCAATTTGAGCTGAAAGAACCGAAAATACTTTTGACAAGCTTTGCAAAAGTCTTTTAGTTATGACGCGTATTGACATCTCGCGATGACCACGTGATGTGAGATGACCTAATTCAAATGTAGCCTGGTCTCCTGGTAGCTTCCCCAGATGTCGCCATTGCACTATCAAGTGATGTGATATTTTTATATATTTTATTTTATTTACACTAGCATTGTTTGATTAATTTTAGTGTGTTTATATTTTTGTGTATACTTTTAACCGTATACATTGGCAGTGGTGTAATATCATTCAATATAATATTCACTTATACATTTATACCATATATGGCAGTATGTCCGACATTACAAATATCAGTATCATTTGGTAATATATATGTACATTTTTAATATAATACATATTTAATTGTATTTATTTAAAGTTGCATGGTCCGATGGCGCTTGAATGTTTGTCTTATTTTTTAGATAAATGTGAAGTGAAGGTCATGCATACTGTCTGCAGTGTAGAACTGTTGGCGCAGGGCCAAAAAATCAACGCAACTTAGTAAAATGTGTTTGAGTGTCAGCGAGGACTGACACCCAATACATTCAGGGAGAGGTTCCCCCTTGAGCAGAAAAGCATGTGTAAGCCACGAGTGGCCAATACGGCAGCGGCTAAGGACCACTTGGTCCCACCGACCTCCCGCATGAGTTTGTGGTGGCTTTCCCACAGATGGTTCAATTTCTTTAAGTTTATTAATGTTTTTATCCCACTCATGTTGCCCTTTGGATTTTATGTGGGTGGCTATTAGTGGTTTCAGATCAGAGTGAGGGATCAGACATGGTTCAAGATCACAGTTCAGGGCCTTCTTCGCAGCCCGATCAGCTCGTTCATTTCCTTGTATGCTGGCATGGCCAGGCACCCAGCACAGGTGGATGTCATACCCATCCGTTGTCAGTTGGTTCATTTTATAAAGGACCGTTGCTAGAATAGGGTGATTCGTTTTCAGTCCAGCAACAGCCAGGAGGCAAGGGAACAAATCACTGTATATAACGCTGTGTTCACACATGGGCATTAAGTCGCCTCAACTAGTTTGCCTTGTCTAGTTCGCTCACATTCGCCGTGTGGACGCTGTAGTGTATGTACGGAAACCGAAACCACGCATGGGCTAACCAGCGCGGACTGGGAGGCACCGGAATAAAGCCATTATGATACTAGACCTCAACGCGTGCGGTCAGTATATGATCACGTCCTACGGAAGGGAATTCATCGCGACATTACATGGTGTCAGACGTGGAAATCTGTGAAGCAAAATGGCTCTCTCAGGTCTGAAACCCCCGGGACCACTTAATCTGAACGACGATTTGGCTGCCAACTGGAAAATATGGAGCCATTCTTATAACATTTACGCAACAGCGGCGGGCGTGAAACGAATTAGGGGTAGTTCGCCTCATCTAGTTCACTTCAAGTAAACCATGTCGCGAGGTAGTATTGATGAAGTGAACTAGCTTAAGTCGGCCCATCTAGCTTGTGTGGACGGTAGTGGTTTATTTGATGCGGCTTAAGCACGTCACGCGCATGCGCAGTCAAGACTTGAGTTTGTTGACTTGCCGGGTGATCAAAAGCGCATATTATATAATTTGGTCTATGAAACCGCTAGCTGGGCACAGATATTTTTTTTATCATTTATTTTTAGGTTTTCACTGCCCAGCAGAAGTTTTGACCGTTCCAAAACAATAGGACTCAGTCTATACATATCTAGGTTGAACCCACACTCTCTCATGGCGACGTCGACTAAGCGAAACTGGCGCTGGTTAGTATGGACGCGCTCATGCGCAGATATCAATTTCCGGCTTAAACCGCCCAAGTACTGCATGTGTGGACACGACACACTTTCACGCCTAGTTCGCCTCATCTAATTCGCCTTATCTAGTTCGGCCTAATGTTGTGGGTGTGAACACGGCTTTACATAGTTAGTGTGTTGAATAAAAACGAACGGCTTTCACGATCATTTCCGTCGTTTTCCTTTTAAATGTCTTATTTTTGGCATTAATGATACTTTTAGTTCAAAATTAGGGTTTATTTTTGCATATTTCGTTATATTTATACATTTCGGATGCTTTTGTGTTCATATAAAGTAACATCACTAGGATACTTGCAGGGAACTGGAAAATACATGGCAGGGCGTGAAGACCAGGATATTGGCCTCGCACGATCGTTTTCGTCATGTTTTCTTTTAAGTTACTTATTTTTGGCATTAATGTTACTTTCAATCCAAAATGAGGGTATATTCTGTATTCCTGTATTTATATTTATACATTTGGGATGTTTTGAGATTTAATATAAACTAATAGCACTACAAGATATTGCTGTATCTGTCAACAAGTCGAGCCCGGTTGCCAGGCAACTTTAAACAAATTGCCAGTTATCTAGCAACAGGGTAACTTTTCGGATTTTGAATAGTTAGAAGACAATACATCATTTATGTGATCAGAAATGGTAAGTACAGCATTTTGGGGAGCTGACTTGAATAGTTTGATACTTAATTAGTTTTATTTGATAGAATTTATCCAAGGAGAACTGAGAAAAGAGGTGAGAACGCTGAGAAGGGAGTGGGGACCAGGAGATCGATCTCTCTTGGCCGTTTCCGTCGTGTTTCTTTTAAAACGTTTTATTTTTGGCATTACTGTTACTTTTAATTCAAAATTAGGGTTTATTTATTTATATTTAAAGATTTCAGATAGCTTTAGGTGCATATAATGCAATATGAGCAGGAGATCGATTTCTCATGGACGATTTCATCGTTTTTCTTTAAAAACTTCTTATTTTTGTCATTAATGTTACTTTTAACCCAAAATTAGGGTTTCCTTTTGCATATATATTTATATATATACATTTTGAATGTTTTGGGGTTTTAAATTAACCGACTGGAAATTAAATTAAGAGAATTTTGAGGCAATATTTTCTAAATTAATATATTAAAAACACTTTCTGCTCTGATACAACCAGGTTGGAATTTGCCAATCCAACCAGGGATGGTAAGTGGATAAACTAATATAAAACTTTGTACTAGTCAACACTACATCAGAAAGAAGCACAGCTCAGCCAAGAACAACACTGTCAGTGGAAATTGCCAGGATTCATTTCTGGAATTTGCCGTTTTTCAACTGGACTTGTGAAACATTAAAAAATATATCAAATTGATTGTTATGAGAAGAGGATAATAATAATAATAATAATAATAACAATTGCATCAGTATTCAGTCAATATTTATTTGATAACATCTATGGCATGTAAGACAACTTTAATGAAGCATTAAACGAAAAATTCCACTCAGTTAGCTTCATGTGTTGTTTCTTTATATTTGCATGTGTTGTGTTAATTCTTTGTTTGACTTTTAAGTGTGTGTCTTTATTTTTGTACAGCTATTCTAGCATGCCACTTGCATGATTATCAAATGCATTGTTCCCGGATAATAATATACATAATTATTACATGACTCTTATTCAGATCTGTAATAATTATTTAATAAAATATTCCATGCAATTTTATATCAACTCAGGCTATGGTGCCAGAAATACTACCACTGGACATCCTGGAACCTGACTATGGACTTAGAATGAGGGTCAAGGCTACTGGCCACGAGATTGACCTAATTGATTAATGGCTTCCTTGTGTGATGTGTTTCTCAAAGTAGGATGTGGTAGTAAATTCATTGATTATTCTATATATGCTGTACCAAATCACTTGTTAATGCACCAATATCTAAGATGGATATATATAATCAAATTAAGATACATCTTTTGGTTTTGAAAAATAAATATTTCATCGGACCATGCAACTTTAATACAAGATAGAATTTAATACCATCAATTGTTCAGAGATACACAAACTTTGCAGCGCTGCTAAATATTCACAGATTAGCACACATTTACAAACTGTTACACGTTTACATGCTGGGAACAATTTATAAACTAGTACATGTTTACAAATTGGTATATGTTAACAAACCGGTACCTGTTCACAAACTGGTGTAGGTTTACATGCTGGTAAATACTGACCACCTAGTACATGTTTACAAACTGGTACATGTAAACATACTGGTATTTGTTCACAAATTGGTACATGTTTAGAAGTAGGTAAATATTCAGAGTAGGTCAACTACCTTAACACAGTTTGTGCGCCATTGTATTAGTTAAAATATAGTGATGTGGAATTCCTTCAACCCTCAGGTAGAGAAAGAATACTCATTTTGTTGTATATGTATTTCCAATGAATAAATAAATTGGGACAGATTCCCTGCCAAAACAACCCCTTTTTGGGGGGAAAGGTGGGGAGACAGGGTTAAGGCTGAAATGCCTTGAGCGGGCTGGAGGGCTATATAATATATCGCCAAAGAGTGCCAGCCAGGCTTAGTCACTGACAGCATACACACAGGAAGTAAATAGTATTTGTCCACAAAACTAAGGGCACCATGTGTAGGTAGCACACACTGCAGTATTATTACCGACAATCACAACGGGTCTGTTCATATCCACATTCATATTCACTAATCTCCTGCTATTTTGAACTTAAGTTGATTGGTTATATATATATATATATATATATATATATATATATATATATATATATATATATGCATTAAGCAATTGACAACTAGTTGCCACATTCTGTAGGTTAAAGCCCCAGTCACACCTACCCGGATCAGAGGCCGGACGAGCCCCGGACCGTCATCCGGGGTGGTCTGTGGCGATCCGGGGTGATCCGTGGCTCGTCCGTGGCTCGTCCGTGGTGATCCGGCGTGATCCGTGGCTGGTCCGGGGTCCGCCCCGGATGTTTTAAAATGTTTAAAACATCCGGGGCGGTCCGGGGCATCCGGACTCAAACCAGCATGGTAGTAGTCGTAGTAGTAGCGAAACAGCCCCGGACCACCCCCGGACAGCCCGGACAGGCCCCGGTTCACCCCGGACTACCCGGAAAACCCCAGGACGACCCCCGGGTCGCACCGGCCGGGTAGGTGTGACCGCGAGGCTAAAAACGACGAAAATAGCGATTTTATCCGGGGCTGTCCGGGACAGTCCGAGCAACTGGTCCGGGGGGTGGTCCGGCTCAAACTCCGGGCTCGTCCGGGTAGGTGTGACTGGGGCTTAAGCTCTTCGTGGAGATTATGACTTAAAGCTGTATAGTCAGTATATATGGGGCTAGCCATTACATTATCTAGGCTCCCTGATGTAATCACCTTATCCACGCTTACCTGTCTATTTGATTCATTGCCTAAGAGATCAGTGCAAACTATTACAAAAGTATTAAATTTTCAAACCTAAACCACTTACTTAGATGTAATCCTAACTTACACACCGGTGCACTCGTCAAGTATATATGCTGTCTTTAAAAGGGTATTTGAAATCAAGTTGATGGAACGTCATACTGCTGAAGCCTGGGGTGTCGGAATTTCGACGTGCAAGCCGAAATTAATTTGTCATGCTTCCAATTCAGACATCTTCAAAGTTAGCAACTTATCAATCAATTGAAACTCAAACTGAAATAAGGGAAACCAACAAACAAATCTAATACATTCATCGAAAGAAAGTGGACAGCAAGTCAAACCCATCGGGCTACGCAACTTTAAGATGCGGGGTGTTGTACATTGTACACTGACAATATATATGACCTACAAAGTGCAGTTGGGAAGGTTATTTATGTGTTGTTGTCAAGTGGTTGACCCAGAGGAGGAAGGGAGCCCTCTTGAGGGGTAAGGTGTAGATATTATGTGTAATGCAGGCCTTTAACCAAACAGACTGCGCCCGATGTCGAGTCTAAAAAGTATCAAACCTCATGTTGTCAATTATACCGACGCTGGTCGACAGTATAAGTTAGCTACAGGATATACAGACTCAGTGCTTCATTTTTTTCCCCTTTCAGGAGTACAATGCATCGATTCATTGGAAACAGTGGTTACGGCAATAGGCAGCACCAGGTTGTGCTAGACAGCAGAGATGGGGTCAAAGGTCACGGCGTGGCAGGCTGCAGATATCAAACGCTTACAGGTTGGTTGTTGGTTGTTGGAATTTTACGTCCTGGCAACATCTGTGGTCATATCAGGACGGGGACCGACTTGTGACAATGTGTACTCATGGCGACTTTATAGTGCTGCCCCACTGGGAAACCAGCACCATGACCCGATATCCCACTTTGTCACATTATCCTGACATTGAGCAAACCAGTCTTGCCCTATCCTATTAATGCCGAGCACCAAGCTAGGAAGTGACAAGTATCAATTTTGTAAGTCATTGGTTTGATTCGACCGGGAATCGAACTCCCGATCTCCGGCACGGGAGGCTTGCACTCTACCGATTCGGCCACCACGTCAGGTCTTTGTTGGTTGTTGCTGTTTTTTAGGGGGCTGGGGGGGTAAATATTGCGGTACAATTGTGATGCAGTTGGGTTTCCCTACTCAAACCTCAGAACTGAAAGAATAAACATGAACTTAATGCCCTGGTCACATACACGTTAGTGGACATAGTTGAACGTAGGTGAACGTAGTGGAGGCGAACGTGGGTCAAACGTGGTGTAAGTACGTTAAAATACGTTGAACTATGTTAAGGTACAGCAGGTTTTGGTACTGATAAATACGTTATGGTATGGATAAATATGTTACAGTATGGCTAAATATGTTATGGTATGGATGCCGGTACATTAAGCTACATTCAACTACGTTCAACTACGTTCAACTAAGTTCAACTACGTTCAACTACGTTCAACTACATTCAACTACGTTCAACTAGGTTCAACTACGCTCAACTACGTTCAACTACGTTCAACTATGTTAGCCTCTACTACGTTCACCTACGTCCACTAATGGCTATGCGACCAGGGCTTCGTCTAAGCACCCTAGAGCATGCTGGAGCATGCTGGAGCACTCTAGAGCACGCTGGAGCACGCTAGAGCATGCTGGAGCACGCTAGAGCATGCTGGAGCATGCTAGAGCACGCTAGAGTATGTTAGCATCACAGATGCAAATTCAGCCTCCAACATAGCACTCTTTTGAACATGTCCAAAAATTAAATCGGACATCACACTTTACCCACTTTATTACCAAGTTAACATCACGGACAAGTACGGATGCTGGTACGTTCAACTACGTTCAACTACGTTCAACTACGTTCAACTACATTCAACAACCTTAGCCTCCACTACGTTCAACTACGACCACTAACGTGTATTTGACCGGTGAGTGTCGGTTCCAATCCACCCGTACCACCACTCCCACACCCCATACCCCTACCCCCACACCACCACTACCATCCCCATACCCTCACTCACACGCCGCACCCCAACTCTGAGAGGTGTTGCGCTTGGTAAAGGAATCCCCCCCCCCCCCCGCTCCAGGGCATGGTTAATGGGCTCTTAAATACCCTATCGAAGCGGGGAGTGTTGGGCACCTGACCACAAATGGTGGTTCTGTGGTTTGCATAAAGAGCGTATCAATCCTCTACAATAACACTCCCCACCACCACAGTGGATGTAGGTTTGTGTTGGTAGGGGGGGGGGGGGGGCAATGTAGTGTACAGACAGGTCTCACTAAGTAATTAATAACCCTACACTCCTGATTTGCATCATTATTTGAAATTAAGTATCTATACGCATTCCTCAGCAGTTGTAGAAGGATGCTAGAGTCAGGCATTAATTACACTGACTGTATGTACCACGCCCGCCCTTTACCTCTCTGGACAGAGATTCAGAATGCCCAGTTTCTATTCTGAGGGCCGTCTTGGTGCCGACAGATGCCCTTACGGACCTCCTGAACATTTGCCTTATGGGTGTCCATACACCTGCCACTTCCCGGCGAACCCGTTACGGACTTCCTCAACATTTGCCTTATGGGTGCCCATACACCTGCCACCTCCTGTTGAACCCCTTACGGACCTCCTGAACATTTGCCTTATTGGTGACCATACACCTGCCACGTCCCAGCGAATCCCTTACGGACCTCCTCAACATTTGCCTTATGGGTGCCCATACACCTGCCACGTCCCGGCGAACCCCTGATGGACCTCAACATTTGCCTTATGGGTGCCCGTACACCTGCCACACACAAAGGAAACCTACACTGGGCTTGATGATGTAAGCCTGTTCAAGCCAATTCCATTGCTATCTGTTTCATTTAGGTAGCATGCATTCTTGATAAGAATTTGTTAAAAAATGGTCACATACTCCTGATAAAATAGGGATTCTACTTAAATACAGATTGGAGCTCTATTTAATGTCTATTTGTATAGAGCTAAAGTAGGCCACAAATTGCAAATGTAATTGCCTGTGAGGTATATATATATTTATATATATACATTGCATGTATGTACTAATGGGGTGTTATGATTGGAGGTAACTATCTTCTGCTGGCTAGTCAGATTTGTTCCATTAATAACAGGTTGCCCTAAATGTTTCATGGTGGAACTTGTGAGTAGTAATTCATTCTTTCAATAACAGCTTTCCCTACAAGTTGCAGGCTGTGTGGTTGAAATTGTAATTCATTTTTAATGTATGTGTATATATGAAGAGTTCAGGCGCAAGACCACGTAAACGCCAATCCAAAAATGGAGATAAACATTGGAATCAAACCTTCAAAGAGTTTATTTTGTTATAGTCTTACCTTTTTGTTCATTGCTCCATAACCATATGATCATATGAAAAGTCGAATTAATGAGAATTACAATTATTTTCAGGTAAAAATCTGTGATTTAAACTATATTTTTAGATTGGTGTTTACGTGGTTTTGCGCCTGAACTCTTCATATATAGAAAAATATATATAGAAAAAAGAAAATTGTATTGATATTTGCTATATTCTTTACATTACAACAGTTTAAACATAGCGAGTACTAGAGAGAAACAGACAGATATGCAAAAGTTGTTTAATGACTAGATGGCCACGGGTAAACAGGAGCTATTAAAGTGGAGGATATGATAGAGCAATTATGGCCCCTATATGCATTACAGTTAGTACAGTCAAAGGACCCAGAGATGAGTATAGCTATTGCAAAAGATGTGGAGGACAGGAGAATAGATAGAAACTTTAGGGAGAAAGAAAAGGCAGAGAAGAAGGAATATAAATCACTGTATGTCAATGGGAAAAGGATTGAGACGATAGATGGCCAAGATAAAGGTACCCTTAGGAAGTGGTTGGAACAGATTAGTACAGCAAAGGAAGGCTCTAAAGCTATAGATAGAGATCTGATTGAGTTGGCAGTATCTAGTTCTACAGGATGCCTGAAACAGACTTTATTGGGAATTTTAAGGGAAGGATCATACCCTGGATGCGAAACAGTGAGAGAAAAGGTGTCAAAGCTGCTCCTCACCCAAGATGAGTTTATTTTTACAAAAAGAGTTGCAAAAAATGAGCAGCTGGAAGGTGAGTCTGAGGCTGCATATTGCCAGAGGTACAAAGATGCACTTTACAAAGCATACAGTGCTGAGGAGATGGCACATGTCAATAAGAAACAGTTAATCTCACAATTCACAGACTCATTGTCATCAGACACTATTAGATTTTTTATTGAAATGCAGAGTGCACAGACATTGGAGGAGACTATGGAGCAAGCCTGTAGGACAGGCCAAGCTACAGAAAAGGTAGCCAATGCTGATGGTATAGTTCCAGTTAGTGCAGTTAGGGTAGTAGTTAAGAAAGTGGCAAGAAAAGAAGACAGTGTTGATATGCAATTACAGATGATGAAAACTATGCAAGGGGAAATGAAGCGATTAAGTAAGGAAATAGCTGACATGGGAAAATTAACATTGTCTGATAAGCAGCATGGCCAGGGGATGGTGCAGACAACACAAGTCCCAGAGTATGATAGTTACAAAGAAGAGGTTTCCTGGACAAGCCCTGGCAGACCATCTGTGGGTCACAGGCAGCATAAAGTACCATTACACAGTGGTTATGGTCAGAAACGTGCTACAGAGCAGTACAACGGAGTAGAGCAGAATCCTTTCTATCAACATGGTTATATGAGAGGTGGTCAGGCACGCAGAAGCCATGATATCAGCCGTCCACCCCTCATGTGTTATTTGTGTAAAGGCACACATGTAGTGAGGAATTGTCCTCATAAGTTTGAATGGGAGAGGAAAGGAAAAGTGCGGAATGAACAATTTGGGGATGCACCTCAACAGTCATAAGCAACAAATCAGGTGTCAGGAAACTTGTAAAGGCACATGATGAGAGACCATGTGTATGCATAAGATTTGGTGGAATCTTATGTGCAGGTTTGATAGATTTGGGTGCCAGTCGAAGCATGATTCGGGAAGACTGTTGGAATAAATTAAGAGAGAATGGTATGACTCTTGAGAAGTTGGCTCCAGGATTAAGACTAAGGTCCCTGTCAAAACATTTAATTCCAACCAATGGGATAGCAGATATTTTTCTGTTCGGAAAGAGGTGCCCAGTTCCATATGGTGGCAGAACTACAACATGAATTTTTATTTGGCAGTGATATGATGAAGGAGTGTGAGGCCCATCTTTGTTATGCCAGGGAAGAGATTATATAGTGTGGTGGAGCCTACGCATAGGTTAGCTGTAATGAACCACTTGTTGGTATAGCCGGTGTCATTTCAGAGTTAGGATATTGGTGGGCACAATGGGGGACACCGATTTTTTAGTTCAAATTCCTGCCGTTGGCGTCACCACTGAACTAGTGGGCCTAAACGGCACACTGTCACACTGCAAACTCAATGGCTATGAGCCATCTTCATAGAGAACAAGTGAAATATCTCTAAAACCACACCACCTAGAAACAAACTGTTTGGAACACATATAGAAAACATATTCAATGAATAGATTATATTAAATTTATAAGGTTAGGGTTCTGAATTTCTATTAATTTTGAATAAAATAGACTTTTTGCACTGCGCGTACCAGCAAACTTAATGCATTGTCAATGGCTGTGAGCAATCTTGAATTATATTCATACAGAAGAAGTGAAACATCTCTAAAACCACACCACCTAGAGACAAACCGCTTGGTACACATATAGAAAACATATTCAACGAATAGATTATATTAAATTTATAAGGTTAGGGTTCTGCATTTCTATTAATTTTGAGTAAAATAAACGTTTTGCACTGTGCATACTGGCAAACTCAATGCATTGTCAATGGCGATATCTCTAAAACCACACCACTTAGAAACAAACTGTTTGGGACACATATAGAAAACATATTCAACGAATAGATTATATTAAATTTATAAGGTTAGGGTTCTGTATTTCTATTAATTTTGAATAAAATAGACGTTTTTCACTGCGCGTACCGGCAAACTCAATGCATTGTCAATGGCTGTGAGCAATCTTGAATAGATTATATTAAATTTATAAGGTTAGGGTTCTGCATTTCTATTAATTTGGAATAAAATAAACGTTTTGCATTGTGTGTACCGGCAAACTCAATGCATTGTCAATGGCCGTTTAGGCCCACTAGTACCGACGCGCCACCAAGTGTCGGAAAAATGAACTACGCTAAATATCTCCCATTTCCTCACCTATTTCCAAAGGAGAATCAGAAATTTAGAGGTGCTAATGTAGTAGAAATAGTTCTTGATACAGGGAATGCTCACCCAATAAATCAGAGACCATACAGGATACCTTTAGCTAAACAGAAGCTGGTAGAAGCAGAAATTAAGAGGATACTACACAATGATATCATCGAGCCAAATTGTAGTGCCTGGAGTAGCCCACTCACAATAGTCAGAAAAAAAGATGGAGCTTTTCGTTTGTGTGGGGATCATAGGCGCCTTAATGAGGTTACTTATAAGGATGAATATCCTCTTCCACGGATACAAGATATATTCGATCAACTTGTAAATGATAAGGTGTTTACCACGATTGATTTAAATAGTGGATATCACCTGGTGAGAATGTCAGAAGAAAGTAACACCGGGGCATATATCAATTCTAAAGAATGCAGTTTGGGTTATGTAATGCCCCAGCTGTGTTTCAGAGAATGATGAACTCCATTTTGGCTAAACATTTGGGGGTGTCATGTTTGACTTACCTGAATGATATAATTAGCTATTCAGAGACTGAGGAAGCACACTTAGCACATGTGGCAGAGGTGTTAGAGGAGTTGAGAAAACATGGACTTGTTGTCAAGGAAGAGAAATGTCATTTTGGACTAGCAGAGGTTAAATTGCTTGGGTTTGTTGTATGTGGAGAAGAGCTAAAGGCAGATCCAGATAAAGTTGCAGCAATCAAGGACATGGCCCCTCCTACCAACAAGAGAGAGGTCTGAAGACTGTTGGGTTCAGCCAAATATTACAGGCAGCTAATGCCAAATTATACTGATGTAGTACTAGTAGTGCCAATGTCAAGGTTGACAGGGAAGAATACTAAATTCCAGTGGGATGAAGAGTGCCAATGGGCATGGGTTGAATTGAAGCAGTTGCTGTTAGATTGTGTCATATTGAAGTTTCCAGATCCTGCAAAGCCTTATAAATTATTTACTGATGCATCAGACTACAGCTTTGGAGGGGTGTTGGTGCAAGAAGATGAGAAAGGCATAGAAAGACCAGGACACTTAGTCAGTGGATGGTTCAGTGCAGCACAACTAAATTACCCAACAATTGAAAAGGAAGGTTATGCACTTATGTATTGTCTTACCAAACTGTGTGCTCACTTATTTAGGGTGTAGGTGACTGCCTATACAGGTCACAAACCGCTAAAGTGCCTTTTCACAAAAGAAGTTAAAAATACAAAATACAGAGCTGGGCTGTACTGTGAGCAGAGTATGCTTGCTCCATAGAATATATGTCTGGAAAGGACAATGTATTTGCAGATATGCTATCATGGCTCAGACCTGATAGGGTGATGGAAGAGGATGAAAGAATGTCATCAATAGAGATTGCACACTGGGGAGAAGAGGTACCATTAGAATATTATGGGATAGATCTGGAGGAGCTGAAGGTAGAACAGAGGAAAATGAAAGAATTTGAGTTGGGACTGGAAGGGAATAATCATTACGTGGTGGAAGGAGAGTTGCTGTACTCACTGATAGCACCAACAGGCAAGGGTGAATATCCAAGCATTGTCTTACCAGAGAAATATAGAGATAGCGTGATGGGAATGACACACAAAGATGTGGGTCACATGTCAGAGGAAAGGACACTGGGGAGAATTCATGAATTTCTTAGGTGGCCAGGTATGACTAGAGCAGTCTGGAAATGTATTGCAAAATGTCCCCAATGTGTATTATACCAGGCCAGCAGTGATAAACCAACACCCACCTATATGCCATTACCGGTGCTACCTAACTTAATTGTTGGTGCAGATCTCATGTTGATATGACCTTAGATGTTGCCAGGACATAAAACTCCAACCAACCAACAGATCTCACGGGACCTTGCCCAGTTAGTCCAAATGGAAACCAATTTTTGCTATCAACTATTGCCCATAACACTGGTTGGGTAGAGGCGAAGCCACTGAAAGATAAGTCAGTACAAGGTATTTACAACTACTTAGAACCAGAAGTCTTTTTAACAGAAGTTTCTTCAACAGATCGAGGGTGTGAGTTTAGAAATAAGTTAGTCATGGATTATTTGAAGAGTTGTGGAGTAGAAGTGAGACACACAATACCCTATTCACCACAAGCTAATGGTTGTATTGAGAGATTTCACACAAGTCTCAAAGGCATGTTGAGGAAACTGGTAAACTCATGGGGTGAATGTTGGGAAATGTATCTGGGCGATGTTCTATTAGCCCACAGAACAACTACATCTGTATCTACAGGTTTTACCCCCTTCTTCCTAACATTTGGTAGGAATTCTGGTATTCCCTACAGTAGGGTAGTTCATAGGGAGCTAGGAACAACAAAGTTCAATCTTGCAGACAGAGTAGAGGAGTTGGCAAAAGCAGTTCAGCAGGTGATTGATAACCGTGCAAAGAACAAAGAAACTAACCATATAAGAGCACAAAAGCAAGCCAATGCGGCAATGTTAGAGGTTGGAGAGGAAGTACTGGTGAAGGTACAGGAAAGAGGTCCTCTATAGCCCCATTGGGATGGTGGTTTTGTGGTGCTCAAACAATGGGGGGCTGTTGTGACTATGGTTAGGCCTGCTGGTGAAGAAAGATGGTTGAACAAAAGAGACATTAAGAAAGGTGAACCGGATATAGACGGATGAGAACATAGAGGCAGCAGAGTGTGGTTGCAGGGACTGGGGTGCATAATGGGAAACAACAAAGGAAACAAGGACAATGGTTAGAGCATAGGGGTACAGGTAGTATTCCTTTTTATAGAGGAGTATGTAAGCAACCATTCACATGCATGCCCAAAACAAGAAATGTGTGCAAACATGTCTTGATGTCACATAACCAACCACATGGGTCTAGTCAGTCACCACCACACCCATCAGCCACAGGGACCACACCACATACAGAGCTTGGGGACTGCCAGAGAGTATTGCGGTCACATAGTAGGGTGAAGACACTGGTGCCAGGTCTTTAGGATATAGTTCCAAAGGAGTACAGCTAAGAAGAGGATTATTGGGTTATACTAGTGGTCAAACAGGGATAGGCAGGAAGTGCCCATCATTTTAGAAAATATAATTTATACAAATTCTGCAGTTAGTGTTGTATTTAGACTAGACAATTGTCTTTACAATTTCAGAATTTCAGGTGCTAGTATATAGTCCAGTCTGGTGTCCAAGAAGCAAGGATCTTGCATTTTCAGTAGGTGATATATGATAGGTGGATAGTGTTGATTGTAAGGGGTCTTGTTCGGAGTTCAGTAGTCGCGAACTGAGCGCTTGATCAAATACAATTAATTTGAAATAAGCATAATGGTAGTGACATTTTGGGGAATACCTTCTGCCTGGTGTTGATCATCTTGTATGGGCGAGATGGTGTCTGTACTACAAGCCTATTTGAGGAAGATGGTATTTAGTAACACAAAAAGGGGAAACATGAACCATTGCAACTATTTGGAATGTGTGTTAACATCGCCAGTTGGGATTGCATGGTCTGGGGCATCTTGATTATCCAGGTTTGTGACACAAGGACAACTGGATCTGGTTGATGAAAGGTAGTGGGAAATGATCAAATGTGGCTAGAAGCTTGGTGTCAAAAACCAGAATTAGTTGACATTAATGTTGAATATTACTGTGTTTGCTAAAAGGGTAAGGAGGTGACAGATGCCATTATTGCAAACTCAACAGAAGTACCCAGCCAGGAATAAATATTGTGCAAGATAGGCAGGAAGTATAGAAGTAAATCCAACTCAGTAAAGTTGAGTTCAGTCTCGAGGTCACTAGGATGGAGATATTGTAGCTACTGATATGAGACTGGCACCAGACCAGTGCAATCTGGGTGGCCGAACCTTATATACATTTGATTGATTGATTGGTGGTTGCTTTACGCCATGTCGGCAGCATAGGCCATATTCACGGTGAGAAATGTTTGTTTTTTGTTCAAACCATCGCTTTTACATGTAAAAGCAGAGAATCAATTATGTGCCAATAGACACTCATTAAATTAGAAAGCTCACAATCATATATTTGTGGTCAAGGGAAACAAATTCCCATAGGGCGGTACAGTCCAGCTGCCCTCAAAAAGGCTAAAATGTTTTCCTGTTTTACCTTAGTAAAAAGGTCATGCATACTGTCTGCAGTGTAGAACTGTTGGCGCAGGGCCAAAAAATCAATGCAACTTAGTAAAATGTCTTTGAGTGTCAGCTGGGACTGACACCCAATACATTCAGGGGGAGGTTCCCCCTTGAGCAGAAAAGCATGTGTAAGCCACGAGTGGCCAATACGGCAGCGGCTAAGGACCACTTGGTCCCGCCGACCTCCTGCATGAGTCTGTGGTGGCTTTCCCACAAATGGTTCAATTTCTTTAAGTTTATTAATGTTTTCATCCCACTCACATTGCCATTTGGATTTTATGTGGGTGGCTATTAGTGGTTTCAGATCAGAGTGAGGGATCAGACACGGTTCAAGATCACAGTTCAGGGCCTTCTTCGCAGCCCGATCAGCTCGTTCATTTCCTTGTATGCCGGCATGGCCAGGCACCCAGCACAGGTGGATGTCATACCCATCCATTGTCAGTTGGTTCATTTTATGAATGACCATTGCTAGAATAGAGTGATTCGTTTTCAATCCAGCAACAGCCAGGAGGCAAGAGAACGAACCTTATATACAGTCAGTTGACATGGAGGAAGAGAAAGGATGCCTATGATTGAGTTGGGGCATGAATGGGGGCAATGGTTGTTGCCGTTACACACAGTCATGACTGACCATTGAAAACTAATATTTATTGACTCTAACCATGACTTGATATCAAAGGGAACAAATCAGAATCTGATATGTCAAGATCAAGAGTGATCTCAATTATTGGGTATTCCATGAGTATACATTGTCATACATAGAGATGAGTACATGGACTGGGTAGGTAGCCATGTTGTGTTTTTTTTGTGTCTGCCTAATAACCCTGTCCTTAAGAGAGATATTATCTCAGATTAATTATTAACCTTAGTATTTGCAAAGTTGGTCAGGTTGACTGTGTATGGGAAAAGTACTACCAGATCCAATGTGCAGGAACAAGATGGTTCCAACACATGGACATTCCAATAAGTATACCATGTTTTGTATTACTGTTACACAGTATTGTTTGTGTAAAATGTTGGTGTATGTAACAAAGCAAACAATTTATGAACCACACATGCCTCATATCTTGTGGCAGTAGCACCAAATCTACCCAAAAATAATACACATTGTATGTTGGTGTGAATATATGTTACAAATATGGTTTACTGATGCATACAAATGAAGGTCACTGCCCATCATGCATAATGCTGAAATAACATACATTAAGCAATTGTGCCAGTTGGAGTAATGTAAACATAGTGTATGCAAATATGGTGATCTGATATATAGCAGTGAATATCGCCACCAGTCACACATAATATAAATATGGTAAACATACATTAACTGATTTTTGGATGAGGAATAGGATAAGCAATGTAAAAGATTGATATTATCATAGTCTTGCAAATATCAGTAAAGATTTATCTCAGCTGAAAAGTAATGAACATATGCTGGGATGCACAAATATATAACTATGTTAAACGTGTTGTAAATATTAGTTAATAAGAGAATAGACTGTCATCTAACAATGCTCTTAACTTAGGTATTTGAAGAGAGAAAAAGGAGAAAAAAAGAAGCTCATGGTTTTCTTTATTTTGTTATTTTCAAGGGGCGTATTATTTAATGAGTATATTCCACAGAATGAAGGAAAGTTGCTATATGTCATCATATTAAAAGAATATGTATCTTAATTAATACACATGTCCGCAGACAATGAGCTGATCAGATGTTTACTGCCTTAGACATGGAACCTCATCAGAGATGTCCAGATCAGCATAGTGATGCATCCCAAACTGACAAGGTCTTTATTGGAACCAACAGCTAAACAGGTTTCCGATGACATCACACCACAGCATTGTTGTTCAAGCAAACCAGTCAAGAAATTATGCTATGTATTAAGACACCACAAAGAGTGGTTACGGTTTTATGAGGTACTAAACTAATTATTTCAGGTTTAAAGTAATTGATGGGTGGGAAACTTGGTGGCCAGGAATATATATTGAAGAAGAATGGTCTTGGTATGAACAATTGAAGTGGAGCGAGAGAACCAAATACGTGGGATGATGGTCAGGGACTGATGATAGGGCATCGAATGTGGTATCACCAGCAACACAAGTCTGCCTGTAAGCAGCTATTGAGGATAACACAGGTATGCCTTACACAAGAAGCAGCCACATGACTAACTGAGGGGGTGGTAAGGCCCAGAGACATTCACCTATGGGAAGTGGCCAATAAAACCCCCCTTGGGTAACAAGGCTGGGGCGATGCTGGTGAAGACAATGTTCAAAGATTCCACAACCAGTCCAGGTCTACAAGTGGGGTCCAAGGATTACCACTCATACCATAAAGACATTCCAGAAGGGCACCAGGTACGTCAAAGTGGACCAGCAGACCAAATATCAATATAAAGTGATGTTTAAAGATGATTGAGGAGACCATACAGTGGATGGAGAATATATGATGGCAACCAAGAATTTTTCCAAATTTACCAGAGTAAGGGTAGCTAACATAATCCTAAAATATTGTGGGGATTCGAATATCACCGTATGATAACTCTGTAGTTTTAGTGCAATTTGTTTATAGCTGTGCACATGGCCCTCTATTATTGTAAACAAAGATTAAGATGATGACCCAAGATTATGTAAACATTTTTATATGATATTTCCAAGTCTATTATTGTAAACAAATAATAAGATGATGAGCCAGATTGTTATGTAAACATTTTATATGATATTTTCTGACTATTTGTAGAATCATGGCTGTGCTGGATTGTATTTGGAAGAGTAAAAAGGTCTACAGTAGACAGCCATGATTCTAGGGGCGATTTATCGCTGTAAAATATTTGGGAATTTCGGGGTGATTTTTATTAGTGCTATGCAGCCAACAGGCTGCCGGGTACCAGCTAACTAGGTCACCTGACTGGTACCCGGCTGCATTGGTACTCTGTAGCCAATGGGCTGCCAGCTACAAGCTGAGGTCATCTGACTGATACAGGATTAAAACCTATAAATAAGGGTGCAGGTCACATGCTCTCTCTCTTTCACCACAGCCACCAGCCAGTCCTGACTATGTAAATATATGCCTGTAGCAACTATGTTGAGATTAAAGAAACCATGTGAGTACAATGTTGTCTTCTTGTGGATATTTCAGACACTCAGCCTACCAGGATAGCAGAAGTAGATAAGGGATATAGAAAAAGATACACAAACATTTGAAATGGGATTGATTTCAGGACTGGGATCAATGGGAATCGCGACGAATGTCCACTGTGTATTACACTGGGACATCTACCACGATAACGGATGCTTCAGACTGACTTTCTACACTATGTAGTGGCTCTCCAAATTGGATGGGAATTTGTACACATGCTACACATGCGACACATACAACATTTGCAACAGCGATATTAGGGACCACACTGTGACCTTCAAAGTGGATAGGAATGGAACACATGCGACATTTGCGACACCTGCTACACCTGTGACACTCTGCTGCCTAGGTCACGACCCTCACTGTGTACATACTCTAAGACACACACATGTACATATGTGTATATATGTTTATATACTACATTAACACCTGTCTATACCGAACCCTCCACAGATCAACCACTCCCCTATTTATCGATCGCTTTATTTGGGTCCCAACAATACCATTGTAAGGATATTCTAACTCTCTAAACCGATCGCCTCCCTAAATGGACCACTTAAAGTCGGTCCCATGGTGGATCCATTTAGAGAGGTTTTACTGTATATAATGTACCAACCCACCTGTCCCGATCTGACCTTAGATGTTGCTAGGATGTAAAATAACAACAAACAAACAACCCCCCGCCCCCCACAAAAAACCGACGCTGCCAACCAACGTCCTTCATTCACTAAATAAACTTTAACCGCATTAAGCGTTCCCCGCCCCTTTTAACCAATCGTCTGTCCCTATATCCAAGCATACCCCTCAACCTCTGTCCCCATTCCTGTCTCCGTCCCTGGTCCTGCCCCTCCCCGCCTCCATATCAACCTCCGCCGCCAACACCCCGTTCCCTATCCCGGCCGCACCCCCCCCCCCCCCACCCTCCGCACCCCCCCCCCATCTCTACCCATCCCCCGCACCGTCCGGTGTCTCTCCCCGTTCATGCCCCCCCCCCCACCAGCCCGCCGCCCCCTCCCCGCCCCAGCCCGGAGACAGGTAGGCGGGTACACGCCCCTCCTCCCCGACCAGGCGCCGTGGTGTCGAGTCTGCGGGCCGCTCAGGTGGAACCAGCGCCCGGACCGCGTGCAGGATCTCGGCGACTGTCCTAGCCGGCGCGTGGCAGCGAAACCTGATCCAGGATGCTAGCGGAGGAGGTGAAACCTACTCCACCCCCAGCCCCACCCTCCTCTCATGTATATCCCCCCCCCCCCCCCCAAAAGATACAAGTATGGTAGTATCTTTGGTCACACCGTGAAAAGTGCTAGAACTACCACTTTTCCAGTTGTTGTGCTTTTCTACTCGGCATTCCTACTTTGCCGATGAAATATTGGAGGAGGAATGGGGGAGGAGGTGAAGGGGTGGGGTGGAGGACGGGCGAAGGAGTGAAAGACGGGATGTGTGACGGGTGGCCAGTGACGGGTGGCGGGTGGCGGCTGACGGCAATATTGGGGTGGTGGTGGCGTTGGGGGTGGGGGTAGGGGTGGGGGTTCTTTCACCGACAGTATGTATACCTGGACCTCTTACACTCACCCGCGCACGCGCCCCACTGCAGTCCCAACCTACCTACCTAGCTGTAGGCACTCCCTGCCGTGGAGGTGCCTTGGCAACATCAGTGAGTGTGCGTGTGCCGGGAGTAGTGTGCGTATATCCCGCCGCCCCGCCGCCCCACACGCGCCCTTACGACGTGTGTGGGGGCGGGGGGGGGGGGGCGGGGAGGGGGCACCACCACCACCAGGTCGGTTAGATGGCGACTGTCTATTTCCAGAACTCACCCCCACACACACCCCCACACACACATACACACACACACCAACCACGGCCCAGCGCGTCCCGGGATAGCAGATCCGTGTGCATCCGAGCGCGCTGTCACTGTCCGCTGCACCTCGGTCTGACATAGTTAACCGCCGCCAAACTAGACGCACACGTGAGCTTTGATACGACCTGCTGACACTAGCGACAGAGAAGGTGACTTAACTGACACCTCTAGTGGCTGGTGCATGCCGGGATAGGTAGTAGTAGCAGCAATGCCCGCCAGCCATCTGCGCTGTAATCGTTTAATCGTGGCGATCAGCTATATTGGGACACGTGTAGCACAGGTATCGGTAGTAATAATAGGCCCTAGTATAGTGGTCTGTTTTGAAGACCACTCACCATACCAACAATACTACTATACAAGTATGGTTGGTTAGTTGTTGGGGTTTTACCTCCTGGCAACATCTAAGGTCATATCATGACGGGTACCGACTTGTGACAGTGCCCACTGGTGGCGACTTTATAGTACTGCCCCACTGGGAGAGCAGGCCGCCAGCACCATGGCCTACAAGTATGGTAGTATCTTTTTTGGTCACAACGTGAAAAGTGGTAGAACTACCACATTTTGTGTATTTCTACTCGGCATTTCTACTTTGCCGGGGAGAAGTACAAAAGAAATAGTTTTTGAATTTAAGCAGTTCATAACTACTGGATTGGACCCTTTCATAACCAAATCACTGGTAACCCCCCCCCCCCCCGACACACACACATATATCTGGCGATGAGGTCGGTAGAGGTTAGTAGGGGCGCGGCCCATGTTGGCGCCACCGGTTCGGTTTCGTCCAGAATTAAAGAAGAAGAGGACATATTGTGAACCATTCGTTATTTATATTCGCATAAGTCGTGTATACCATGTATGTGTATAAATATATATATATATATATTATCTTTAGTTCTCCTTACACTATACATGAACTGGAAATTAACTAGAGTGGATTAACGAGCACTGTAATGTCCGCTTCCGATGCGGATGTATATTATATGTATATATATATATATATATATATATATATATCGGTGTATAATTTAGTTACTGTTTACAGTCAACCAAACGAAAACTCTAGCAATATAATATCCACTTCCTATGCGGGGAATGTGGATTTTATAACCGACACAGTCAAACTAATACGTAATAGGCGATTTCAACCACCACCCAACTCTGATAGTAGTGGAAGGCTTAATGTTCTGTGTAGAAGATCGCTGTGCAGCATGCTCTTGTGGAAATGGTCTCATAGAGGATTTCCTTTGTTTGTTTAACGACCCCCCCAGCACAAAAGTAGACATAGAGGATTTCCACTACCAACACCATTCTGATGGTAGTAGCAAGAACTGATGTTGTGGGTAGCAGCTCACTGTGCAGCAAGCTCTATGAAAATGGCCTCATAGAGAATTTACACCACCAACCAATCCCTCTTATGGCATTAGTTCTTCCACTGCCCTCTGGTGGCAGTGGAAGAACTAATGCCAGGGGCAGTAGCTCACTGTACAGCCACAAGCTACATGGAAAGGGTACTATTATAGATGCTTTCCATCAGCAACCTGAATCTTGATGTCAAGAACTAATGCTATGGGTAGTAATTCATCTGCATAAAATGGCTATTACCTTAAAACCTGAGCCTTATCTGCAAAGTCACGTTTCACTATGAGTTAGTAGGATATGAGGGCAAGGATTGGAAAATGTGACTAAGTGGTATTACGATGCCAGTGACATGGTATCTCAGCAGGGCAGCACTATCGACTGATCTCACACTCGTGGGGAACCACCATCGAGTACACACATGTAACCTCGTTTTCAAATGCAATCAAAGTCAGTACTGAGAGATCTGTGATTGTGTTAAATGTCGAGTGATAGAGGTGCAGAGACACTCACCAGTGCAACTGTAATTACTGGTAAACTGTTCCCAAACAGCGCTGAGCGATCTGCGAGTTTTCCATGTACGCACTAAACCATTAGTACAAAAATCACACTTAGCCTTTCAGCAGCCATGTGAGAAATATTTCTATCGGTGTATCCTTGTTCGGAAATCAGGGAAACAATATTGGAATACCACATTAGCTAGCGGATCTACTTTTGTATCTAAGCAAACTTACAGTAAACCATGCCATTGTTAGGCCTTTGCTAGAATCTGTTGTGCAACTAACCTCGTTATCGAATCAAAATGGCGCGAGTGTGGGATCTGTCCATTTATGAGCTGTTCTGAATGCGCATGCTCACAAGTCACAAGTTCTGTGGGGGTAGGCAGCACTATAAAGCCACCTGCATTGCGCGCTGTTGAAGAAATATACCGGTGTATGATCGACTAAAGCTGCTGATGGGCCGTTAGAAGGGAGCCGTGTGCAAAAGAAAAAAAGAGGGGGAAAAAAGAGGTAAACATGGCCCAACTCACGCGGACACCTTCCTAGTTGGGCGATTGTCGATTGTGTGGTGGACGTACGTATGCATGGTGGACTCGCGAGAACTCATAGAATATCAAAGTCAGAGGTCATATCGCTGTGAATATGCCCCTAGCTGTTGACACGATGTTAAAGTTGCATAGTCGAATGGCTCTGGGGTTCTGTCACATTTTGAGATACATATATTAGATTGATCATCTACCTTATAATCTACGTTACTTTAGTTTGGAGTAGCTTTAAACATATATTAGATTGATCATCTACCTTATAATCTACCTTACTTTAGTTTGGAGTACCTTTAAACATATATCAGATTGATCATCGGCCTTATAATCTACCTTACTTTAGTTTGGAGTAGCTTTAAACATATATTAGATTGATCATCTACCTTATAATCTACCTTACTTTAGTTTGGAGTACCTTTAAACGTATATTAGATTGATCATCTACCTTATAATCTACCTTACTTTAGTTTGGAGTAGCTTTAAACATATATTAGATTGATCATCTACCTTATAATCTACCTTACTTTAGTTTGGAGTACCTTTAAACGTATATTAGATTGATCATCTACCTTATAATCTACCTTACTTTAGTTTGGAGTACCTTTAAACGTATATTAGATTGATCATCTACCTTATAATCTACCTTACTTTAGTTTGGAGTACCTTTAAACATATATTAGATTGATCATCTACCTTATAATCTACCTTACTTTAGTTTGGAGTACCTTTAAACATATATTAGATTGATCATCTACCTTATAATCTACCTTACTTTAGTTTGGAGTAGCTTTAAACATATATTAGATTGATCATCTACCTTATAATCTACCTTACTTTAGTTTGGAGTAGCTTTAAACATATATTAGATTGATCATCTACCTTATAATCTACCTTACTTTAGTTTGGAGTACCTTTAAACATATATTAGATTGATCATCTACCTTATAATCTACCTTACTTTAGTTTGGAGTACCTTTAAACATATGTTAGATTGATCATCTACCTTATAATCTACCTTACTTTAGTTTGGAGTAGCTTTAAACATATATTAGATTGATCATCTACCTTATAATCTACCTTACTTTAGTTTGGAGTACCTTTAAACATATATTAGATTGATCATCTACCTTATAATCTACCTTACTTTAGTTTGGAGTACCTTTAAACATATATTAGATTGATCATCTACCTTATAATCTACCTTACTTTAGTTTGGAGTACCTTTAAACATATATTAGATTGATCATCTACCTTATAATCTACCTTACTTTAGTTTGGAGTAGCTTTAAACGTATATTAGATTGATCATCTACCTTATAATCTACCTTACTTTAGTTTGGAGTAGCTTTAAACGTATATTAGATTGATCATCTACCTTATAATCTACCTTACTTTAGTTTGGAGTAGCTTTAAACATATATTAGATTGATCATCTACCTTATAATCTACCTTACTTTAGTTTGGAGTAGCTTTAAACATATATTAGATTGATCATCTACCTTATAATCTACCTTACTTTAGTTTGGAGTAGCTTTAAACGTATATTAGATTGATCATCTACCTTATAATCTACCTTACTTTAGTTTGGAGTAGCTTTAAACGTATATTAGATTGATCATCTGCCTTATAATCTACCTTACTTTAGTTTGGAGTAGCTTTAAACGTATATTAGATTGATCATCTACCTTATAATCTACCTTACTTTAGTTTGGAGTAGCTTTAAACATATATTAGATTGATCATCTACCTTATAATCTACCTTACTTTAGTTTGGAGTAGCTTTAAACATATATTAGATTGATCATCTGCCTTATAATCTACCTTACTTTAGTTTGGAGTAGCTTTAAACATATATTAGATTGATCATCTACCTTATAATCTACCTTACTTTAGTTTGGAGTAGCTTTAAACATATATTAGATTGATCATCTACCTTATAATCTACCTTACTTTAGTTTGGAGTAGCTTTAAACATATATTAGATTGATCATCTACCTTATAATCTACCTTACTTTAGTTTGGAGTAGCTTTAAACATATATTAGATTGATCATCTACCTTATAATCTACCTTACTTTAGTTTGGAGTAGCTTTAAACATATATTAGATTGATCATCTACCTTATAATCTACCTTACTTTAGTTTGGAGTAGCTTTAAACATATATTAGATTGATCATCTACCTTATAATCTACCTTACTTTAGTTTGGAGTAGCTTTAAACATATATTAGATTGATCATCTGCCTTATAATCTACCTTACTTTAGTTTGGAGTAGCTTTAAACATATATTAGATTGATCATCTGCCTTATAATCTACCTTACTTTAGTTTGGAGTAGCTTTAAACATATATTAGATTGATCATCTGCCTTATAATCTACCTTACTTTAGTTTGGAGTAGCTTTAAACATATATTAGATTGATCATCTACCTTATAATCTACCTTACTTTAGTTTGGAGTAGCTTTAAACATATATTAGATTGATCATCTGCCTTATAATCTACCTTACTTTAGTTTGGAGTAGCTTTAAACATATATTAGATTGATCATCTGCCTTATAATCTACCTTACTTTAGTTTGGAGTAGCTTTAAACATATATTAGATTGATCATCTGCCTTATAATCTACCTTACTTTAGTTTGGAGTAGCTTTAAACATATATTAGATTGATCATCTACCTTATAATCTACCTTACTTTAGTTTGGAGTAGCTTTAAACATATATTAGATTGATCATCTGCCTTATAATCTACCTTACTTTAGTTTGGAGTAGCTTTAAACATATATTAGATTGATCATCTACCTTATAATCTACCTTACTTTAGTTTGGAGTAGCTTTAAACATATATTAGATTGATCATCTACCTTATAATCTACCTTACTTTAGTTTGGAGTAGCTTTAAACATATATTAGATTGATCATCTACCTTATAATCTACCTTACTTTAGTTTGGAGTAGCTTTAAACATATATTAGATTGATCATCTACCTTATAATCTACCTTACTTTAGTTTGGAGTAGCTTTAAACATATATTAGATTGATCATCTACCTTATAATCTACCTTACTTTAGTTTGGAGTAGCTTTAAACATATATTAGATTGATCATCTACCTTATAATCTACCTTACTTTAGTTTGGAGTAGCTTTAAACATATATTAGATTGATCATCTACCTTATAATCTACCTTACTTTAGTTTGGAGTAGCTTTAAACATATATTAGATTGATCATCTACCTTATAATCTACCTTACTTTAGTTTGGAGTAACTTTAAACATATATTAGATTGATCATCTACCTTATAATCTACCATACTTTAGTTTGGAGTAGCTTTAAACATATATTAGATTGATCATCTACCTTATAATCTACCTTACTTTAGTTTGGAGTAACTTTAAACATATATTAGATTGATCATCTACCTTATAATCTACCTTACTTTAGTTTGGAGTAGCTTTAAACATATATTAGATTGATCATCTGCCTTATAATCTACCTTACTTTAGTTTGGAGTAGCTTTAAACATAAATAGTTAACTTTGGAGATATTTGTGGTGAAAACATACCAAAGTAATTTTGGCATGCACGTCAAAATGCTGGCTACGGTAGGCTTCAGCATTAACAGGTTCTATTAAATTGACTTTGTATTATATTGCCTTCGATGCAGCAACAAATGTTTAGTAAGTGCAGCAGTATCTAGGTTGGATATAACGGATTCAATCTAGGTAAGTGTTTTGGTTTCGACAATTCTAGGCTTTCCTCAGACTATGCAGCTTTAAGCTATCACCCATCACTCAATGGTAGATTGGTTGGTTGTTGGAATGTTACGTCCTGGCAACATCGAAGGTTATAGCAGGACAGGTACCGACTGTGACAGTGCACACTCATGGTGATTGTATAGTGCTACCCCACTGGGAAATCAGGCTGCTGGCACCATGATCCGATATCCCACTCAGTCACATTATCCTGACACTAAGCTAACCAGACATTGCCCTATCCTATTAATGCCGAGCGCCAGGCTAGGAAGCGACAAGTATCAATTTTGTACATCATTAGTTTGGATCGACCGAGAACCGAACTCCCGATCTCCCGCATGCGAGGCCCATGATTTACCGATTAGGTGACCGCGCCCGGTGTCTCAATGGTATAAATTCATCACAGAATCATGCGTGTGTTTGGACAAGCTGATAGGGCTAGCTGACACGAGATCGAGGCATTCACATAGGAGTAAGGCAATAGATTTGTCAGCAGTTGTTGTACCTGTGGGACTTACAGTGGGTTTAAAACACACTCTGATAAACAAACAACGAATAATAACAAAGCTAACAAGTGGTGAAGTATTCAGGGAGGCATTACCAGCTAGAGTTGATGGGTAGCACCCCCTGGTCTACCGTGATGGGGGAGCCGTACTGTAGGGGGCGCCAGTTCCGGTTAGTGAGTACTTCCGGAACTAATCAGGCAGCATTGTTCCATTGGTAATAATGTAGGCGTGTTAAACTATACAACACATTAGGCACACGTACAATGTTCTACCAACATATGGAGACCAGACGGGATGGCCGAATGAGTTAGAGCGTCCATCTCCCGTGCTGGTAGATCGTGGGGTCGTGGGTTCGAACCCTGGTCAAGTCAAACCAATGACTTAAAAATGTATACTTGTCGCTTCCTAGCCAGGCGCTTGGCATTATCAGGATAGGGCAAGGACTGGTGTGCTCAGTGTCAGGATTATGTGACTGAGTGGGATACCAGGTCATGGTGCCAGCATCCTGGTTTTCCAGTGGGACAGCACTATAAAGTCACTATGAGTGCACACTGTGACTAGTCGGTACCCATCCTGATATGACCTTAGATGTTGCTAGGACGTAAAATAACAACAAAAACAAACCAACATATGAAGCTACTGGTTTCACGATTGCCAATTGCTGAGGGATGTGCAACAGGTTCTATTGTAGGGCTTTGGAATAAGACAGAGACAATATTAGATAAGGGGATATAACCCGGGGAGGGTGTAGACTGCCGGTCTCTAAGCTAGGTACTTGAACTAACATTCTGTACTAAATAAAGTTCTTTTTATTTAAAACAATTGCTTTAAAACGACTGAATGAAGTGGGGGGGAAATAAAGTAGATAATATTAAATAAGGTAAAATAACTGCTTGCTTGTGAACCCTGTGGGGGAGTATTTACTGACAGTCTTTGAACTATGTACTAGAACTGATGTGTCATACTGTACAAATAGAGTTATTTTAATTTTAAATATTTGCTTTAAAACGAATGAATAAAATGGGGTAAAAAAGAAAGAGATAATATTAAATCAGGTAATGTAACTAACTGCTTGGTCGTCAACCCTGTGCCAGTCTTTGAGCTACAACTGATGTGCCACACTGTACAAATAAATCTCTTTTCATTTAAATTATGTCGTAAGACGAGGAATATAAAAACATGAGACAACACTAAATGAGGTAATGTAACTGCTTCATTTTCAACCTGTTCCAAGTGGAAAGTGGAAAGTGAAAGCCTTATTGTGGAACAGCAGTGCAAAATTCATGAAAGTTGAGGACTGCTCATGATGATTTAATGGGCGGCTCACAATTGTCAACATTCGCCCAGATAGTCCTTGGACTTCCCTTTCATCGCCTTCCAAATTATTCCTTTATAATGTACATTATTTATCACTGAACAATCAAATTAATTAATGCAGTCACATTTGCTTCAGCTCACAAATTAGCCAGAAAATGTCGGCTTGACATCTCCCTTAAAAACCCGACAAATTCCAGGTGATCGGTTATCGAGAATGTCGTAGACACAGAAGTTGGTAGTGTTTGGCCTCTTTAAGATATCTGCCCCTCCTTTCCTGACACACACACACATCAGTGCACGGCCACCACACTCCCAATAATCGACTCAGTCGGAATGTGTCCAGCAGGCATTATGCATGTTACCGGTAACATGGGTAATTCACGACGTTGGAGACCGCGTTAGTGTCGGCAAGGCATGATATCGGATGTTACTAGTGCATCTCTAGCTCCTCCAATGACTGTGTAGCATTCTGAATCTCTATGGGGATTTAGCCTTTGTGTTAAATGCAAATGGGGGCTATGGCCAGTCACTACTGGAGCAGCATACGCAACGGGTCGATTTGAAAAATAGTCGGCCTAGCCAACGACCTTAGATTCAACTTATTAAAGCACCACCCTCCCACCCGCGCAGTTTGACCTTTCTACGGACAGAGGGCTGAGTGTCTGAGATGCTTCCACATGGATGACCTAACAATCTGGGTCAACCAATTAAAGTTGCATAGTCCGATGGTATTGAATTTCTGTATTTTTTCTGAGATAAATATATTAAGATTGATCACTAGTATCTACTTTACATTAGTTCAAAGTTACTTTTATTTTAAATGGTAAACTTTTGAGATATTTTTTAGCGCAAACATGGAAAATTAGTTTTGACACGCTTGCCAAAACTGACACAATAGACTTCTGCAGTAACTGGTTCTGATAAATTGATTCAGTATTGCCGTCTATGCAGAAACAAATGCTTAATAAGTGCATCAGTATCTAAGTTAGATATGTAAAATCAAATCTAGATAATTGGTTTGGTTTTGAAAATTTGATATTTCATCGGACTTTGCAGCTTTAATCTTCGAAAAACGAAGCCGTTTATAAAATTGTAGTGGTCAAAAGTGAAATTTGTTCATGGGGCGGACTCCCCCGATGGTCAATTTGCTGATATAAAAATGTACTATTATGTGAATAGATTTTCTGAGATCTCAGTCTAAAAGCTATTCTATCGGAAATATTAAAAGAATAATACTCGAGTTGGACGCAAAAAGTAGTAAGATGCCTGACTAAAAAAATAAAGATATAAAATATTCCAGTACTAAAAATATTATGTATTATTCCTACGTAATGAAGATGTGTATAAAAGCCGCTTGTGTATAAAAGAAATATGGTCTATCTATGAAAAATATATATTGTGATAGCAGCAAAACTGTATTGTTAAAATGTGACTAAAACTGTAAAGTTGTAATTTGTATCTGAAAAGAAATAGGTCAATAGGTGTGAATACAAAGTTTGCATGTTGCACTAATTCCGTCTCCAGCGTTGTGAATTATCGTCATTAACGTAAGCCCAATTCCCCAGCAGCCTCCATTACATTCGCCCAGCATTATGCAATATCATCAACCCATGTGCATATGTAGCGATCCTATGGCTGTCACTGTGATACAGCAATAACTAATAAACACTACTACAATTAGCAGTAACTAGTGTACATATTCAAACTATAATAACAAGGAAAAGTCATGATAACAGTTGGTTGGATGTTGGAGCTTTACGTCCTGGCAACAGCTAAGGTCATATCAGGACGGGTACCGACTTGTGATTGTGCGGACTCATGGCGACTTTATAGTGCTGCCCCACTGGGAAATCAGGCCACCAGCACCATGACCCGATATCCCACTCAGTCACATTATCCTGACTCTGAGCTAAGCCATCCTTGCTCTATCCTATTAATGCTGAGCACGAGGGTAGGAAGCGACAAATATCACTTTTATAAGTCATTGGTTTGACTCGACCGGGAACCAAACTCCCGATCTCTCGCACGCGAGGCCTGCGCTTTACCGATTAGGCCACTGGTACATGGTATGAACCATCCTGCATGACCTCTACTAATTATACACGGAACAACAGTTACAGTCTACTAAATTAATTACCGTAGTTAACCTATAATTAGATTGCAAACACCAATTCATCAAAGGGATTTGGAGGTCAGCACCATCTCCCTTGAGGGTTTCTGTGGCAACATTGGGTTCTGGTGGAGGGTGGTCCTCAAGCCCACTGATCGGTAGAATATGGATATATGTGAATTCCTTTAGACCTTCCCAACACAACCCAAGTCATTTAGTTAAAGACTAAAGTCCGCCATACACATTCAGAGGACGATGATTACCTGTAACGTGGTAGCTGTTCATTGGTGGGTTTTGTGATTTAATTTTATGCATGAACTAAGTAGATTTATCGAAGAAGCCATGCTCTATTATGGAATTACCTATATATATGCAATCACATACGTGCATCACATGTGTTATTGTTGCTGCCCCGGGAGCATAAGACACAGAGATAATGAATCAACAGCCTTCAGCCCTCTACTGGGTGTATTTGCATTTAAATACTGGGTGTAGCCATTAACACTACATAAATGTAAACCGGGCGCGGTGGCCGAATCGGTAGAGCACGGGCCTAGCGTGCGGAAGATCGGGAGTTTGTGGGTTCGGTTCCCAGTCGAGTCAAACCAATGACTTAACAATTGATACTTGTCGCTTCCTAGCCTGGTGCTCGGCATTATTAGGATATGGCAAGGGCTGGTTAGCTCAGTGTCAGGATAATGTGACTGAGTGGGATATCGGGTCATGGTGCCAGCGGCCTGATTTCCCAGTGGGGCAGCACTATAAAATCGCCATGAGTGTGTACTGTCACAAGTCGGTACCCATCCTGATATGACCTTAGATGTTGCTAGGACGTAAAACAACAACAAACAAACAAAAATGTAATGTCACAATGCATAGAAATCATCGCTGTTGAATATTTTATGTGCATATTTCATTCGCTAAAGGACTGTCTACAACCCCTCTGAGTGGTGGGGGTGGGGGTTGGAGGTGTGGGTTGGAAGTGGGGGTAGGGGGTGGGGGTGGTTGATGGGTGGGAGGTGATGGTGGGTGTTGGGGTAGAAAGGTAGGCTTGTGGCAGATCAGATTGGGTTGAGGAGAATGAATTGTAGAGGCTCTAGGAGAACTGTATCTAATTATACACAAGTGTGTATATGTATATGTATATATATACAATTGTCTTCGCCTACTTCATCACGTGACCTGTCTATCAACCCTAGCTAGAGGCTAAATTGAATTAAAGACTTCTGCACATCACTCCAACGATTGCCTTATATGGGAGTGTAGTCGGCTGCACTTACATCACCAGAACATTCCCATGAGCATTGTGTTAAGGAACCTAGTTGTCTAATGATTGGGACATTTTCCACAAAAGGACAGAAATATTGGTTCAGTCCCACTATAGACATGGTGTCCCACATTTCTGTCAAACGCTAGTGCTATAACCAACTGTATGTGGTGTACAGTTCCCCAGGCAAATATCATCCCGATGGAGGTTTACGACGAGATAGGGTGTTTGACCATGTCTCCATCATGATGTCACCTTGTCATGTATTCCGGTCAACGCATCCAACCGGTGGGAGAGTCGTGGATAGAGATCCGAGGCCGTCAATTCAAGTTCCAGATAACAAGGGAGGGGAGCCCCCTTCTCGGAAAGACTGCGTGTGTTGACCTGAAATTAATTATGAGAGTGGACTCCATATCGAACATAGTGGATCCGGGTGCGAGTGCTAAAGAACTGGTAAATATTTATGCGGATGTTTTTCAAGGTCTTGGTAAAATAAAAGTAAATGCTCATATTCATGTTGATACCAATATAGCCCCTGTTGTAGATGCACCTAGAAGAATACCCCATGCTATAATACAGGACATACATAGGGAAGTGGATAGGATGTTAGATTTGGGGGTGATAGTGAAACAGACAGCACCAACTCCATGGGTCAGTTCCATTACTATTGTGAGGAAGCCTGGGAAGATACGGATTTGTTTGGATCCTACTAAGTTAAATAAAGCTATTTTGAGAGGCCCGTATCCCACCCGTACAATTGAGGAAGTTGTGGCTAATACCAGTGGGGCCAAGGTGTTCTCGGTCATAGATGCTAATAGCGGATATTGGCAGATTGAACTAGATAAGGAGAGCTCTCATTTATGCACATTTAACACGCCTTGGGGTCGTTACAGGTATACCCGTTTACCCTTTGGAATAAAAACTGCTGGTGACATATTTATAAAAGAAATGAATGGTATCCTGGGAGGGTTAGAGGGTGTTAATGTGATCACGGATGACATTTTAGTTTATGGTAGAAATATTAAAGAACACAACAGTAGACTTGAAACAGTTTTAGAAAGAGCCAGAAAATTCAATTTGAAACTTAACCCTAAAAAGTCTGTAATTTGTAAATCACAGGTTAATTATGTTGGTCATTTGTTAACATCTGACGGTCTGTTACCTAACAAAGACCTTATTCAGGCAATTATTGATTTGCCTACACCCCAGGACAAAAAAGTGGTACAACGCTTTCTGGGGATGGTTGGTTACATCAGTAAGTTTATACCTAACATGGCGGAGTTAACCAAGCCTTTACGTGTCATCCTCAGCAAAGATGTCGCATGGCACTGGCAGACAGAACAAATTAAAGCATTTGAAGCCCTTAAGCATCTCTTAACTAAAGCCCCTATACTGAAGTATTTCGATGTCAGGCAAGACATAGTTTTACAGGTGGATGCTTCTAAGTCTGGCCTTGGGGCGATGTTATTTCAGGAAAGAAGGCCACTTGCCATGGCATCGAAGGCTTTGGATAAAACACAATCGAATTATGCTGAATTAGAAAAAGAGTTGCTAGCCATTTGTTTTGGGTGTAAAAAATTTCACGAATATATTTCTGGAAAGAGTGTCACCATTGAGACTGATCACAAACCATTGGTAGCCATTATGAACAAGCCGATACATACCTTGTCTGCCCATATGCAACGCATGAGGATGCGGTTGCAGAATTATGACATCTCTGTGGTCCATATTAAAGGCACCCTAATGTTTTTTGCAGACGCACTATCCAGGGCGCACACAAAAGTAAGAAGCCCTGATGAATTATTCGACAACGATATGACGGTGGCCACAGTGGACATAGAGCATGACATTATAAAAAAAATTAAACTGGAGGTGGCAAAGGACAGTGCTCTACAAAAAGTTATTTTGTTGTCTAGGGAGGGGTGGCCAAAACATCACAGGGGTTTGCACCCAGATGTAAAACCATTTTTTACATACAGGTATAACATTACAATACAGGACGATATTTTGCTCAAAGATGACCGCATTGTTATTCCTAAAACATTACAAAAAGACATGTTGGACAGGGTGCACGAGTCCCATTTGGGTGTAGTCAGGTGCAAGCAATTGGCGCATGATACCATTTTTTGGCCTGGGTTAAGTGGTCAAATAGAGGACAAGGCATCACGCTGCCAGATATGTCAGGGGTTGCGGAATAAACAGGCCGCTGAACCTTTGATTAACCATGCAATTATGGATATACCGTACTATAAAATTGGGGTTGACCTATTCTATGTTGAGCACACTACATATTTGCTATTAGTGGATTATTACACAAAGTTTCCGGAAGTTGTGAAATTGACAAGTACAACAAGTCTGTCTATAATAGCTGCTATGAAGCAAGTATTTGGTAGGTACGGTATACCCAGATATGTGGTTTCAGACAACAGACCACAATTCAGCAGTGCTGAGTATTTACGTTTTGCAACTGACTATGAATTTGTTCCGATCTTCTCAAATCCAATGTTTGCCCAGAGTAATGGTCAAGTGGAGAGGTACGTACAGAATGTTAAACGGATGATTAAAAAGGATACATATAAGAATTTTATACATGTTAACAAGGGGAGTTTGTGTGGTGGCATATGCACCTTTGTGAAAGTGATAGGATTATTATTCGAATTATTGTAAGTTGCATAGTGTAAAGGGTGTATGTAGTGTAAGTTGTTACTCACATATATATATATATGTGGCTCGGGTTTGTATTGCAAACATTTAAGAGTTTTAGGGTATTGCAGTACATGTCGCATAAGTTTATTGTTGATGGTTATGGTTATAGGTTAAATGTATGGAAGGGGAGATGTTATGTATCTAGGCCAACCCGGCAGGTACGGGGAACCAGTGACGTATGGATTGTAACCAAGGGATACGTTAATCAAATAAACGTCAGTTACTAACTGGAACTCGAAGTGTCGACTCGTATCTTACAGTATGGGCATCTTGTGCATTTCCTGAATGCTTTTCCTGATGCATTTAGTACCTCAGTCTTCAGGTCTTCGTTCTGCGTGAACTTCACCATTATGTTGTCTTCCATCACTTTTTCGTTTGTTTTCACCCATTCAGATATTCCCCTATTGCCTTGATGGTGTAGGGGTTTTTTGTTGCTTCGATGAGCCACATGGTATCCAACTTCTTATGATATTTTGCCATGACTGAGCAGTAATACTGTTCAGCTGAGTTGTACGTTTTACCATCTTTGCCCTTATATTCACAGGGGTATAAGTTACTGTACCCCTGGAAGGAAATCCCCCAGTTGTGTGCTCTCGTTGCCGCCGCTTCTGGGTTGATTTCTTTTACTAGTATCTTTTTGAACTCATCAGGCTTGTACAGCTTGCCCTCTACCTCAAAGTTCCTTCCTCTCATTCTTGCTGTTGTGTTTTGATTTTTTTCTCTTGCTGTGTACATCTGTTGTACCTTCTTCTCATCCAGGATTTCTGCCTCTGTCCGGTCTGACATTCTTGACTTTGTCTTTGGTGGTTAGTCTTTTCTTGTTGTTGAAAAGCTCTCTTTTGACTTTCTGTTTCTAGTTGTATTTTTATCCCTCTCGTCCTGCGGAAGTCTTTGCTATCATCTGTCATCTTTATTTGCAGCCTTTTTCCCATCTGTTCCTTCCTTTTCTTGTCTGTTGGTTTCTTCTTAATTTGTTTTCTGACCTGTATGCCTTTCTGACCACTGTCCACCCAAAAGTACACTCCGCTTGTTTTACTAGATCCGATACAGTGTCTTCCATGGTTTCTCCTCCCTTATTCGGGATACCATGTACTATCACATTCAGTTTCTTGTTCTCTGTGTTTAGTTGTGTTGTGGTGGTCTCATTTTTCTCCGCTGGCCTGTGTCTTTGGTCTTTGGTCTGCCATTTTTGTTTGTGGCTTCCTGGCCTTCGGTTTCATATTGTGCCTTGTACCATGCACATTCAATTTTCAGGCTGTTGTAGGCCGTTTCTAATTTTTCCAGTTCCTTTTCCAGGTTCAGGGAATTTCTTTGTAGATGTTCTGTGGTCAGTTTAGTTTCCTTGATATTTGTACGTTCAGTCATGGTCATTGTACATTCGGTTTCATTTTCCTTGGATGTTTGCTCAATTTCTTTTTTAATCCAGTCCTTGATAATTGTGGAGACATTCTCCCCTAGGATTGCACTGATCACTTTTATTTCCAGTTCATCCGCTTTGCTGGAGGTTGTCATGGCTTCCTTGGTCATTATGGTGTTTGTCACCTCCTTGTTGTCCCCTGTTATTGTTTTAATTATCCTTTCTTCTAGTCCGTCCAGTGTAATTGCTTTTGTCGTGGTGGTTTCTGTAGCCATGTTCTGTTATCCTAACAATGCATATTTGCACCTATCCTGGTGTTCCTTGTACTTAGGTCAAGTATTTCCACACTTAGTATCCTGTGTGTTGTTGTTATCTGTCGTGTTTGACGCCATTTTTAACGGTTAGCGCCGTTTGCTGCGGTTCATAGTCTCTTTTTATTTGGATTCCTCCTTTGTTATCCTAACAATGCATATTTTGCACCTATCCTGATGTTCCTTGTGCCTAGGTCAAGCCTTTGTGCACTTTCTGTGTAGATTAGCACTGGTTTTCCATTCATATTTCCACACTTTGTATGGAGCCTCCTACACTGCATGTGCTGTCGGCGCCATCTTAGCCATTTAAAATCAAGCTTGGGTACATAGTCTGCAACTGTAATGAAGACAGTTTTTCTATCAGGTTTTCTATCTATGCAGCAAATCATTGCATATGTTGGCGAGGTCAACATGTGTAATTTGGCCACAAGGCAACTCCCCCCTCCCTCCCACGATCTTTCCTAATTAACATATGCCCTCCCTCGCCTCACTTTTCGCCCCGGCACCATCCAGTCAACAGCGCTTCAACTGGACTCGTCTCTCTCAAGCCACATGTTCTCGCACTTGTAAGGGTAGCATGCCGCCAGCAAAGAAGCGAAGTGGTAGGCCCCCCACTCACTACGGTGGCTAGGAGAAGGCAGCCGAAGAGAGCGGTGCGAGAGGTGCGGCCAAGGCGGGCGGTAGCGGAGGCGCAAGGTGCGGTTGTTGAGGCAAATGAAGTAGTGGTGCCAGTACCGCCGGCCGCACAGGCAGTGCGGGGGCGCGCGAGGCAACATGGTATGGTTCCTCAGCAGAGGAGGAGGCAGTCGCAAGAAGCAGAAGATTTTGCGAATAGACTGGAAGTGCTTGAGAGGATAGCGGCTGCAACGGGGGCACCGGTTTCACCTGTGCCGTCGGTTGTAAGGCATGCGCCACCGAGGTTGGTGCTTCAGGCGCAGTCCACCCCTAGGCCGGTTGGGGCCAACGCCCCACCCGTGCTGTCGCCGGAGCAGCAACGGGTCACACCGGTGATCACTCGTGCGTATTCAGCAGCAGCAGCATCGTATGTACAGCCCTTGCTGCCTGCAGCGGTTCAGCACCACGTGGCGGCATCGCTTGTGCAGCAACAACAAGTCATCCAGTCCCCAGGCCATGAGTAGCAACAGGTACTCCCGCGGCAAGGCGTACAGATGCCGTACCCGCAACTCACCGCGGAAGTTCTGCTGGAGTCGGGACAGGCAATGCAGAAACCTAAAGGTACGTTGGTGTTTCAACATCAGTTCATAACTGGAGGGGATGCGTGTAGGAAGATAGTGCGAGGCGAGGCTACATGGGCAGAGTATTTTGCGGCGTTGCGCAGGATTGCCGCTCAGCCATCATTTCCAAAGCATTGGGTCCCACCTCTTATGCAGCACGAGGAGGAATTGGCAATAATGGCCATAAAGTGGGATTGGCCGACATGCCGGCAGTGGTCGGAGAAGATATTTCAGATGGTGGACGATGGGTGTATTAAACAAGGGTGGCACGATGTAGTGGCAATTAAAGGTTTGCAACGTGATGTGTGTACGGAGGCGGTGCGGGCACTGCAGGCAAGACCACAACAATACCACGTGGCGGAGCCGGCGAGACAGCAGGTGGTCGCGAAGCACACGGCAGCTCCTGCTCCCGCAGCGGCAGTGGCAGCTGCACCTATTAATAGTAGGGAGGATTTCTCAAAGGAAGCGGACGGGAAACCATGTTATTTGTGGAACTGGGGGAAGGAGTGTGGGTTCACTTCTTCTCACGGCGTTCTTCCAGATAGGTACCCGCATATATGCGCTTGGTGTGCATATAAGTTTAGGCGTCAACTGGTTCATAGGGAGCAGGACTGCCTTAAAAAGAGGCGGTTCACCGACAAGAAAGCGGGGGCAGAACCCACTGCTGCTCCGCCTGCTGTAAGTGATATTTCGTGTTCTTGTTTATTAGCGAGTAGCTGTACGTGTGGGTTGCGCCCGGCGGGGTCATTCTCGGGCCACGTGGAGCCTGCGTGGCTGGCGGCAGTATGCAGGCAGGTAGTGGAACCCCACCTAACAGCCCCCAATCAACTGCCACACCCTTCCACCCACTCCCTCCCACCCCACCCGCAGCTCCACAGCCAATTGGGCTGGCGGGCCACGTGGTAGACCCCCCCCTACAAGCTATTGAGTTGGATCCCACGTGCGAGTCAGCAAGGTTGGGCGGGGCGTGCTCACAGCAACTCGCTTCGCAACATCAGGTTCTGCATGGTGGGGATATATCAACTTGTTCATTGCCTGTTTCTGATAATGTTGTGGAAGTGCCACCTGTCATGTTTAACTGGTTTGATACGTCGGTTGAGTTAGCTTTGTCGTTAGAGCATGAAGAGAGGCAGTCAGCATTTGCACCTCCCCCCACCCCGTTAAGTTTTCGCGAGACATTGTGCTCTTTCTGGCCTACTACTAATGAGGATGCATGGCATATTTGTAAGGAATATAAGTTAACTTATGATGCGGTGAGGGCCACAGGTCTGCCCAACTATCTTAAAGCATGTATCCCGTTAGTCTCGGGCTTGCTTATTCCAAAATGGCGGGAGTGTCTTAAAGATTATCCAGATACTATGTTGGTCGACCATCTTGAATTTGGGTCGCCATTAGATTATATGGCTACGTCGAGCCCGTCCTCGACTTATAAGAATCATGCGGTTGCTGCAGAGGCGGACTTTCATATTTTGAAGTTTATTAATACGGACTTGTCACATGACGCTCTGCTGGGCACTTTCTCCTCACCGCCATTCGAGCCATGGTTTCAACGAAGTCCGATGATGACTAGGCCAAAAAAGAATTTGACTGCTAAGAGGATCATAATTGACTTAAGCTTTCCTCCTGGGAGAAGTGTGAACATGGGGATTCGGAAGGGTTATTATCTAGGTGTCCCATTTAACTTTACCCTTCCGTCTGTCTCGACGCTCACAGAGAGGCTGACTAGGCTGGGACCTGACTCGTGGCTGTGGGGTGCAGACCTGTCGAGAGCGTACAGACAGCTGAGGGTTTGTCCGCTTGCTTTCCCATTACTAGGTATTGCACTGAATGATAATATATATGTCGATGTAGCGCTGCCTTTTGGTTGCCGCACGTCCGCCCTGGTATGTGCGCGTACTACAAGGGCGATAGTGTGGCTGCTCAGGAATGAAGGCTTCTTTAGTCTCTGTTACTTAGATGACTTTGTGGGTGTGGAATCGACGAAGACAAGGCTAAAAAGGCATATGCTAGGTTCTTGCAGTTAACGACAGACTTGGGACTTACGTTAGCGCTAGAGAAGTGTACTGCTCCGGCGCAGGTACTCACTTGGCTGGGCTTCGTGATAGATGCACGGGTGATGAAAGTGACGTTGCCTGATGAAAAGATTAGGGCGGTTCTGGAAGATTGTAAGCTTTGGGTTAGTAAGAAGAAGGCGTCGAAGAAACAATTTCAAAGTTTGGCGGGCAAGCTTCAACACCTCTCAAAATGTATCAAGCCAGCAGTTCGGTTTTCTAATAGGATTTTGGCCGCGCTAAGAGCTTCCCCATATACAGGTATGCATGAGTTTGATAGGGATATTTTTCTGGATCTTGAATGGTTTCATAAATTCGCAGAGACATACAATGGAGTTCAGTTGCTGCCGAGAGCACCACATGAGAAATGGCTTATTGAATGTCATTCGACGTTGAAAGCGGGAGGGGCTTTTTCTCTAGATAAGTATTACGTGGCGGAATACGATGAGGAATTGTGCGCTGTTAAGTTGAATATTGCCCAGTTAGAGGCGCTCAATCTCGTTCATGCAGTAGCTAATCTCTTGCCTGAAAATCCACATGATTTCTTAGTGGTAGTTAATACGGATAACGCTGCATCCAGGCAGGTGTTAGAAACGGGGAGAGGGAAAGATAAAATTTTGTGCGCGTGTGCAAGGCAGCTTTGGCTCTTAGCTGCTCGACTAAATTTTGAGCTCGAGATTAACCATAAGCCGGGGGTGTCCTTGGTGTTAGCGGACGCCTTGAGTAGGTCCATTGAGTCAGTCGCATGTAAGAAGAAAGTGGATGAACTGTGTGATGCGCGTAAGCTAGTTGGGGTTACAATAGTGTTCGGACTGAGGACGCTAGACTTCTCACTGTAATATGACATGTAATGCCTGGAAGATAGTACTATTTTTGGCTCTATCTTCCAGGCTACTCGTTGATGCATCATCAGCGGCTGCTCAACTCGTACTCCAGTGCACTAGCAGCCAGGACTTGGACTAACAGAGCATCTCATATAAACTTGTATATCAACTTTTGTAACGAACATGATGTGAAGGTACACTACCCATCAACATATGATTTACTCTCATTTCTTATGCTCCTCAGAGACAGGCTTAAGTCGCCGGGCGGAATATTGAATTATTTCAGCTCAGTAAAAACTTGGGTAACAGCTGCTTCCAGAGATGGCTCCGCGTTTGACGCCAACAAGATCAGAACCATGAAGCGGGGCCTTTGTAAAAATTCAACGCACGTCCCGGGAAGAGTTCCGGCCATGTCGCCTTCTGATCTTAAAGCAATAATTTGTTTCCTTACCTCATTAATGCCACAGCCCGTGGTTCTGATCTCGGCCTTTCTAATTGGTTTCCTGACTATGTTACGGCAGAGCAATCTAGTAGTCACTTCCCAAAACGCAACGTTCAATAAACATGTCCTTAAATTTGCGGACGTAGAAGTAGTTAATAATGTTCTCTTTGTAACTGTCCGCTCTACCAAGACTAGGTCGATAGCAGAGTCTCCCATCATCTTTAGGTTGCCAGCCATTCCTGGCTCAACCTGCTGTCCAGTAGCAGCCTGGACGCGTTATCTAGATTCTGTCTCGCTCGCACCTAGTGATCCAGCATTTATGCTCCCATCAGGTCTGCCATTGACCGCAAATATTCTACTAAGGGCGCTTAGGATTGTCTCTGGCACCGTATTCGGATGAGATAAAGGGTTTACGTTGCATAGTCTTAGAAGGGGTTCGGCACAAGCGTGTCAAGGTACTGGCTTAACGATTGACAAGATAATGACCGTGGGGACGTGGAAATCGGATGCCGTGAAAGTTTATCTTAAGACCATCCATGTAAGTGCGGCTCCCGCAGCTCTCTGTCTACTGTTGGGTTGAGAGCTGCTACTTAACTCATATGACATGTCCCTGTATACATGATTTAATTAAGTTGTTGATATGTAACATGTGCGCTTTTCTCATTGATAACAGTACTCGCGGCCTACTACGGTCAACTGCGCACTCCTCACATACATGTCGAACATTGTGAACCAAGTATCCTGCTATGTACGCTACACAAGCTCCTCATGGTTTTCATTAAGGCTTCATTGCCGAGTTATTGATTATCGCTCCTCGAGTATAGATTAATTTTGAATAAATTTTGTTATTTCCAACTGTTGTTTGAGTTGTCTTGTAGGCTGAATTATGGCTGCAAAGCATTAACCGATGTGTTAACCTGGCTTAAATAGCTAGAGGATTGCATTGACAGCTGGCTATATGAATCAGATATTGCATGAAACTCAGACTAAGGTCATTGACAAATTTGTTATATATATATATATATATATATATATGTATATATATATATACAGCAGGATAAGGTCATTGACAGCTTGATATATGGACTTCATGATAATGATCTTGAAAGTTGGGTGTATGAACATCAGGATAATGACATTGACAGATATATGAATATCAGGATAAAGACACTGACCGTTGAGTAGATGAATGTGAGGATAATGACATTGACAGTTGAGTAGATAGATATGAGGATACGGACATTGACAGTTGAGTACATGGATATGAAGATAATGACATTGACAGCTGGTTATTTGGAAATCAGACAAAGAGGTTTTCTTTTGTTTTTTTTAAAACGAATTTAGTTATCCTGCTCATAACGGATAAGTGTGTTAACACTTGTTTTCACCACAGGGCAGCACTACTCCAATTTGATTCAAATCTTTTGAATTTTGTTTAAGTAATAATTTAGATTTTCTTGTTTCTTGTTTTTGGCTTGTAACAGTTTGTAGATTGTATTGATGGCTTGTTATGTGGATATCAAGTTAGAGAAGTTTACAACGAGCTTCTTGCACATCAGAATACTTGCATTTGGCAACTGATCATTTACACAAAAGAATGGCAATTTGATGAGGAATAAAATACCATATATTGATATATTCAGATAAGAACATGACAGCTGAGCATGAAAACATAAGGCTGGAGGGGGGGACTATGTATTGAAGGCAATAAAACCCAAATGTATGAGTGAGTCCAGCGATGAATATAGAGTACCCAGATCGGCAGATACCCCACTAATAACGAAATATCACTGCCATAGCCTCGACATGGGCCCAGTCTACACAGTCGACCTAGATATACTACACGGCGGGCAGGATCATAGACTGCTGTCATATATCACGTTATCTATTCTAGCCACAAACTTGACATAAGGCTATATTGCTTTGTTGTCCTGTGATAATGCAGCAGGCAGGATGGGGGGGGGGGGGGGATACTTACTCTAAAGGTATGACTGCGTTGGGTGGTGCACAGCACAAGATGGTCTAGCGGTATAGTGTCCTGGCCTCCATGTGGGGGATGGCGAGATCGATCCCCGGTCTAATCACACAACAGATTAAAAGTGTACAGGTAAATGCCATTACCTCGCCCCTTGTCTTGGCATGAATAGTGTAGGAATTACAGACGGGTTGTGGCTCGGTGTCGGGTCAGGTATTATGCAATAACCTACTCAGTCACATTATCCTGATGCCATTATTTTCACAAACACATTTAGATGATCGCGTTTGGTTTGAAACTTGACTCTTGGGAGGTCCATCATTCGTTGATGGCTAACACACGTGTGGCAATTGTTGTTGTCTTGTATAGTTTCTTCTAATAGAAGAAAGCGTCTACCTTCTGGATGTATCGGGTACCAGAGCCGTCGGGCACGCAGACATATTTTACTAGACTTTTGACAGTTTAGATAACCTAGATAAAAGATTGACCTGGTACTTTTGGTACACGTGTGAACGACAACGTAGTGTAAATACGGGCAAAAATAGCTTCAGTATAGAACAGGAAATAGTATACCTGCCTCCAGTATCAAATGGATACTTATATAGGCAGAGAGTTGGTGAAATGGGAGAGAATGCAAAAAGACAAGATGGCGGCCATGGAATGCCGTCAATTTCACTTTTAAATCTGATTAAACTAGATGTTTTATTATATTTTTCAACTCAAAGGTAGCGGGTAAATATAAAAACATAAATAAAGAATATATTTTGCTTCTTAAATTAAGACATTATTCACTCAATTAATTTCCCCAGCATGTCGAAATTCTTCGCCAGCTTTTCTAATGGGTTGGTTTTCACCCCTGTACTGTCAGTACGGGGTGAATATGTTATCTAGATAAAACCATGCAGGCAGAGGTGACGTTGGAATTTCAAAGCTGAGCAGAATCGTGCATAGTTTTGCAAGGTTGTAAACCGAGAAGTCTGTAAAATTCTAGGACTTAGTTAAAATTTAGAACAAAATAAATGTTCTTATTCGTTAGTGGCTCTACATCTTCAGTGGTGGAAATCAGGATTATCTTAGATACCTAAAATGAAAGCACTCATGCTATCGGAAAGCAGGTGCATGATTAGGTGCCTGCCTAAGCTGCCCTGATTGCTCTAGAATTACTAATTAACATGTTGAGCTAAAGCGGTAGTGTGTTCCTATGGCTTTGTAAATAAACATGAAACAACTCAAAATAAAACTGCAACCGAAGTAATATTTAGATAATGCAATATACTCAACAAGTATGGCCTTTGTTGATGAAATTACATTCACCTACAGATTACTTTGATACTAAAAGTGTTTTTTCTCTCAAGAATATTTATATATTGTTATATATTTATACATTTATTTATGTATATATTTATATGTAAATATTATTTCTTGATTTATATATGTATATATATATATATATACTATATCGTTTGCGATTGCATGTACATATGTATGCATGTAGGTATGTATGTATATGTAAGTATGTGTGTGCTAACTCTTTACTTTGTAAATGCTATTATTTTTTATTTACAAGTAAATTGCAAATTACAATCTGTGCAGTGTCATTGTTCCTTGTCCCAACTCTATGACCAGAGCTTGTCGAGTATTAGACTATTTCAATGAGAACTACCCTAAAATAAGTACTGGTCAACCGCTACAAGTACCTTTATCACTAAACGCCTGCCCGCGGTAGCGGGAATGATCCCTGTTCGGCGCTGGGTGTGCAATAAGGCTGGGGGTATAGACTAGATCGTCATTCCAGCGGCGCGGTGCATTATGGGATGTGTGGAAGAAAAACAAACCCGCGCGAAGCACATAGCTACTGCTAAGACAATGACAGCTGCTATGAAATGTGCTAGTTTCAGCTCATCTCAACTCTTGTTTGAAACACAAATATATATATAATAAATTAAGATGTTAAACTTTTATCCAGCATTGCATTTCCATCAATCTAGTTAGCACATATTATGCCATCAGCATTTAGACAAACCATAGCCAGTGTAGTAATTGACTGATTGTTTTGTGTGGAATTGTATGTTTCTTAGCTCAAAATGCTTAACTATGGCTGTTTGTCTTAAATATATTCATCAGATCCTTATATTGCATGTGTGCATCCATGTTTATGCCAAATTGCTATGTATTTCTATTAATTTTGAAAAAAGTCAAAGTTTTGCCCTACGCATATCAGCAAACTCAATGTCTGTACACATTTCTTTGTGTGGAACTGTATGTTTCTGAACTCAAAATCCTTAACTATGGCTAGTTTTGTCTTAAATATATTCATTTTATCATTATATTGCATGTGTGCATCCATGTTTATGTCAAATTGTTATGTATTTCTATTAATTTTGAATAAAATCCAAGTTTTGCCCGATGCATATCGGCAAACTCAATGGACAGGCGCCTTTGCTTTGCTCTCGGCGCCGTTTTCAGCGCATGTGCAGTCAGAATGACGAACCCGTCTATTGGCTCCTGTCCAACAGCCCTCTCCGGCAAATTTTGAAATTCAAACCGGGCGCCGTCGCCCTGCCCGATTAGGACTGGTAGGTACATCAGAGGAGGGTCACTATGTCAGAGATGGGGCGGGCTGGTGTGGGAGTAAGAGGCAGGGGGCGGGGATGTTATCGGATGGGGGCCGGTCCATTAGAGTGGAGGGCCGGCCACTATCTCCCAGCGGCTTCTTTGAAGTTAGTTTCGTGGTGCCTTTTACCTAACCAATCACCGGCAGTCTACTGATGCCGGCTTACATGCGCGCGCAGCCGGCACGAGTGATGTGCGCAGATAGAACAGAGAGTCAGCTACAATCAGAGTTGCAGCAAGTCTGGTGTAATCTGCCCGGTTAACGCACTGCATGAGTGGCGCCCCTCCCGGTCCTATCTTTCACTATAGGCATTGTGCTTTAAACGCACTTTGCACCAATACCCACATGCTTCCTGATGACCAAACTTGGCAGAGTTCTTTCCATGCATTTGTTTTTAATGCAGATGGTAGTAAAATTACCATAAGATATATTTTACATTGGATAACAATTAACATGTGTACCATTCACCACCTCCCCAACATTTCCCCAATGGTAGCTATAGCTTCGACCCGGCATGCCTTGTCCCAGTGGCAGTCCTTCCTGACATACATATGGTTTTCTGCAACCAGTACTTCGTAATTTCATATTTAACAAATTGGGGGGAAATAAACATGTGCACACACATATGCAGGCACTTTCATTATTTGTATCCGCATAGTAAGTTATGTCATATATATATGGATAGTGATAAGCCCCGTATCGCTTGTAATAAGCTCTGTAGTGCCTCCTCTCCTACCCTACCCCTTCCCCCCCCACACCGGATTGGGCTTAGGGAGAAGGGGGAGGTCCGGCATGCACCGCTCCACCTCCTGCACGGGGCTTGACACTCCACTCGATCGGAAGTGAATATATATGTGGTTTTGGGGAGCGGGACATACACTTGCTATCCGGACCGCACTTCATCCACACCTCTCTCTATCTCCTCTCCGCTGGACTTGCTCCTCCTTGATATGTCTGAAAAGAGTTCCAGGAGGGGAGCCCGCCAGCATTTCACTTTCTACTCTTACTCTGTCTGTGTCTTTGGCTCGCCGGCTGGTCACCATAGAGCAAATAGACACAGTCCTTTGACTCAACTCTCATTTCTCTTTCCTAGACTCTACCCTTTTTTTTTCTCCCAGGCATACTCCTCACCCTGACCAGGGGAGTTGTGTGCTTGGATGGGTCCCTGTACCTTTAGGTTCCTCTCGCTTTGTTCTCGATGCTGGAACCACCGCTGCACCCATCTTTACCTGCCCTTCCTCGAAACCCTTGCTGCTGTCTGCTGGATACAAGTGCTCAACTACCGCAGGACCGAACAGATGCGGGGCCGCCCCAACGCTTCACCGTTTCAACGTTGTAAAGATGTCCCCAGCTTCTACAACCGTCCCCACTGAAGATTAATCTTCAACCAAAGATTGGGCTAATTTATCGGAGCCTCTCTATAATGTTGCAGTTCTCCAACCAGTAACCATCGTAAGGTTACAAACAACCCCGAACAAGCAAGCAAGCGGGACATAGGTTAGGCGGCAGCATGTCCACCTCTGAAGGTGTTGATAATCCTATCAATACTGCTCAGTGGACACATTTGCAGTTTGGGATATTTTCCATTCCAGCCAGTGGTCCACAACTGGGTCATCAAAGCCTGTAGTATGTGTTGTCCTGTCTGTGGGGAATTGCATATAAAAGGCTCCGTGCTCCAAAGAAATATGTCAGAATGAACATATGTTTGACGTCCAATAGCCGATGATAGGAAAATCAATGTGCCCTAGAGGCATCATTAAATAAAACAAGCTATACTTTTATATATGGTTTTATCTAATCAGACCTTCCTAATTTTACACTTAACAAATTGGAAGGCCTAGATGGACACACACATATGAATTTCTAATATCAGACCGTCGCTGTCTGGAACTAGAGGTTTCTTTTTAATAAGACACACGTGGAATGGTGAGATTATACCCTTTCTCCAGAGGAGATATTTCTTTCCTCTGATTGCACCCTCGGGAGGAGTCATCTGGCTACCAGACCCTTGGGAAGGGAGACGGGGTGGGGGTGGGGGGGGGGGTGATCTCTGATTATATCTTGTTTGTTTATTGTTGTTTTATGTCCTAGCAACATCTAAGGTCATATCAGGATGGGTACCGACTTGTGACAGTGCGCACTCAAGGCGACTTTATAGTGCTGCCCCACTGGAAAACCAGGCCACCAGCAAAATGACCTGATATCCCACTCAGTCACATTGTCCTGACACTGAGCCAACCAGTCCTTGTCCTCTCCTAATAATGCCGAGCGCCAGGCTAGGAAGGGACAAGTATCAAATTTTAAAGTTATTTGTTTGACTCGACCAGGGTTCGAACCCACGACCCCACAATCTACCAACACGGGAGACGGACGCTCTAACTCATTCGGCCATCCCGTCTGGTCTGAGTATATCTAGTTAGCGTTACTTCTTGGTTGCTTTTTGGCCTCACGTGGGTTGTTCAATGATCCTCCTCCTAGGATGGCGTCTAGCCTGCACGGTGATGGTGTGATTACATAATTTTCACACATTATACTGCAGTGGACATAATTGATTATAATAACTCAAAGTTCTTTATGCGCATATTCTTTACGAATAATATATTTGACTAAACAACTATAGTTATTGCCTGTAAAGTAGAAGAAATGTGAAAAAACAATCGTAGTATATTACTAATTAAATGAAATACCTAAAGTAGTCCCGATAAAAAATATATTCTATCGGCTCCATGAGGCTTCAATAACGGCAATTTACAGCAATACCATTACCAAAGACTAATGTACATTCTAAAAATAGCAGCATTCTGTCAGAAAAGTCATCGACAAGCTAATTTAAATCAATTTTAACCTCGAAATAGATGAAACAAATAAAAATAAATAGCAGAAAAAACACTACCTACACAACTCACTAAACAAGTCGTAGTCAATTCGTTCTATGCTTTTTTAAATTAACACTTTCTTAGCAACTACCACAGTCACTACTCCTCATATCCGAAACTATCAAATTGAATTAACCCTCAATTTTGAATGGAAATTATTTTAAATATGTCGTAGTCTAACTGTAGTCATAATAACAGTCGTGGTAGTCAGTATATAGAATACCATACCAGTCTATAAAGTCGTCATAATCTAGTCAGTATTACTAACCGTATAGTGTCAATAACCGTCGTGGTCACCAATATGTAAAATATTGTACCAGTCTATAAGTTATCCACCATGTAGTGTTAAAAATAGCCATTGTGGTCGCCAATATGTAAAGTCCACGGCTCGAATATGTGGTTGTGTAGGCAGGCTATAGTGAAATCAATACAGGCAAAAAGAGAAGTCCACGGCTCGAATCTGGGGTTGTGTAGGCAGGCTATAGTGAAATCAATAGAGGCAAAAAGAAAAAGAAAGAGTATAAAGAGTGAAAGAAGAGAGAGAGTCAGGCCCGAAGGTTTATTATTTATATGGTACATGGCTCCAGTATAGCACACCCATTCTCCCAATGAGAAACAAGCATTTCTAGCTTCACAAATGAGAAACAAGCATTTCTGGTCCCCATGGCTACAGTGATCTGCCCACCAACACCAAGCTGCATGGCTCCCCTGGCCACCCCCTGGCCACCACCTGCCTTGAGCTGAGTGTGTGGTGATCCATGACTAGCAGAGGGGGGAAGGGGGTAGTGGGTAGGGCTCTGAGTGCCCCTTACACACTATCTTACTAGGACCACAATGTCTATTTACCAATCAATCAAGTACCACCAGCAACTAGATAAACACATCTATGCACCTGGCCCTATATACCTGTTTCACAAATAGAACATTTGCATTCCCCCACCAATGCATCATTATCGGAATATTTTACACCAGTATACTATATGGCTTGCTTAATACCCAGATGAAATTTCACTATAATGAAATTCACACTGTAAGAGTATTATGTCAACGGATGTTTCCATAAATGTGCATTATTGCTATATAGCTGGGGAATGTCCAGGCATTGGTTTGTTGGGGTTTTACATGCTGGCAACATTTAATGCCATATCAGGATGTGTACTGACTTGTGACTTGTGTGCACTCATGGCGACTTTATACTGTTGCCCCACTGTGAGATCAGGCCACCGGCACCATGACCCCATTTCACACTCAGTCACATTATCCTAATACTGAGCTAACCAGTCATTACCCTATCCTAGTAATGTTGAGCGCCAATCCAGGTAGCGATAAGAATCAATTTTGTAAGTCATTGCTTTGACTCAGCCAGGATTAGAACTCCTGACCTTCCGCACGGGAAGTCTGCGCTCTACCGATTCGGCCACTGCATCCGATTCCAGTGGAGAGAATATTCACACCGTTAACGGCTAGAATTGGGGTTTATTTATTAACAAATATATATTAATATTATTATAATCCCGGCGAAGGTTAAAATCCCAAATTTCCCACTAAAATATCTAAAGTCGTATACAATTCGCAGGTGGCGCCAGCATGTCATTTTGCTACAAACAAAGTGATAAATGATACACATCAGGGGTCCTAAATAATATCTAAGTGTGAGATGGCATAGTGGCTTTGCTTATATCCACATAATGCTTATTAGTACGCATATGGCCACCGGACCTAAAACGGTCGGTCCGACGCGACCACAAAGGAGCCTGTGCCGAGGCCTCGCTCCCCATGCGCAGAGATCGCAGCCGGGGACGGAAGCCGGCCGCCCGTCCGGCCGGGCCGCGAGTGGTCACTTGGCTCTTAGTCTTATGGACTTGTCCATTAGGCCGGCCATGTTGGCATCGGGCACCGACAGTAAAACCGCCAACAGCGGCGAGCATTCATCAACCTGACAAGCATCCAGAGTGTCCGGCCTTCCTGGGATATTGACACGGATGTGGGTGTGGTGGGTGTGGGCTGGGGTGGGGTGAAATGGGACTGGGACTGGGACTGGGACTGGGACGGGCAGGGCAGGGCAGGGCAGGACAGGGCGGGCAGGGCAGGGCAGGGCAGGGCAGGGCAGGGCAGGGCAGGGCGGGACGGGGCGGGAGGGCGGGGCAGGGAGGGCAGGGCGGGGAGGGGAGAGGTGGGTCAGGCGGGGGGCGCGTGTCAGAGCAGGGCAGGGCAGGGCGGGGGTGGGGCGAATGGGGCGGGGAGAGGAGGGTGAGGGCAGGGCGGCGCCGGGGGAGTACCGTGTGTAAGGGCCTTGGAATCTGGTGATGGCGGGGGCTGGACGGGTCTGGGCGGGGCGGGGCGGGGCAGGACGGGGCGGGCGGGGCGGGGAGTATGGGGTGGGTACAGGAGTCTGGGGTTGACGGAGTGGAGCGGGCGGGGCGTGGTGAGGCGGGGCGGCGCGGGGCGTGGTGGGGCGGGATGGGGCGGGGCTTGGTGTGGTGCTACGGGGTTGTGCCGGCGGTGCGGGGCAGGTCGAGGGCGGGGGCGTGATGGTGCGGAACGGGGCGGGGCTGAGTGGGGCGGGGGCGGGGCGGGGCGGGGCGGGCGGGGCGGGGCGGGGCGGGCGGGGCTGGGCGGGCGGGGTGGGGGGGGCGCGGGGCGGGGCGGGGCGGGGCGGGGCGGGGCGGGGGCGGGGCGGGGCGGGGCGGGGCGGGGCGGGGCGGGGCGGGGCGGGGCGGGGCGGGGCGGGGCGGGGTGGAGTGGGGCGGATAGGAATCTGGGGTTGGTGGGGCGGGGAGGGGAGGGAGGGGACCGAAGCGCAGGTGCGTGGAGGAGCATTGGCGCCAGTGGCAGGGGGAAGGGTGGGGAGGGAGAGTGGTGAGAGGCTGGCTGGAGGTGGGGGAGGAAGAGGAGGCGCCGGACAGACCAGGCTCACGATCTCCCCCGGTGTCTGTGGGACACATGCCGGGAGGAGGGGGATGGGGGAGGGGGGGGCGGAACGGCCAGGGCACGACTCACCGGGGTAGGTGTGGGAGACGGGGCGGCGGGGCGGCGGGACAGTGGGACGGCGGGGCGGTGGAGCGGGTGCGGCGGTGGGGCGGGGGCGGCGGTGGGGCGGGGGGCGGTGGGGGCGGGGGGGGGGGGGCGGTGGGGGCGGGGCGGGGGCGGGGGGCGGTGGGGGGGGCGGGGGCGGTGGGGGGGGGGGGGGGGGGGGGGGGGGGGGGGGGGGCGGGGGGCGGGGGGGGGGGCGGTGGGCAGTGGGCGGTGGGCGGTGGCGTGGCGGCGTGGTGGGGGGCGGCGGGACGGGAGGGCGGTGGGGCGGTGGGCAGTGGGCGGCAGGTGTGGGTGATTGGGGTCGTGAAGGCGTGGAGGTGTGGGGGTGTGGGGGGGGGGGCGTAGGGGAGTGGGGTCGAGGGGGCATGGCGGCTTGCATGTGTGTAGGTGTGGAGATGTGTTAGTGTGGAGGTGTCGGTGCCTGGGGGCGTGGGGGCGTGGGGGCGTGGGGGCGTGTGGGGGGGGGGGGGCGCGGAGGTGTGGAGGTGTGGATGCGAGGGGTGGAGAACCGGGAGCGGGGACGGGTGAACCTGGACACGAGGAACTAGCCATCTAGGAGGCCTAAACACGGGACGATGCGGGTATTGACGGCCGGGCCGCCTCACCCAGGCAAGAGTTCCGATTGATGGAGAGGCGATTCAGCAGGTAGATTATACCTGGTACGGCCAGTTACAGCAGTATCCACACACAGACAAATACACACATATATAGTACCGGACACGGTGGCCGAATCGATAGGCCGCAAACTTCCCGTGCGGAAGGTCGGGAGTTCGACTCACAGCCGGACCAAATCCATGACTTAAAATTGATACTTGTTGCTACCTAGCATGGCGCTCGGAATTAATAGGATAGGACAATGATTGGGTCGCACAGTATCAGGATAGTGTGACTGAGTGGGATATCAGGTCATGGTGCGGCATCCTGGTCTTCCAGTGGGGCAGCACTATAAAGTCACCATGAGTGTGCACTGTCTCAGTGTCTGTACTAGTCCTGATATGACCTTATGTGCTGCTAGGCCGTAAAACAATTATATATATATATATATATACATATATATATATATCACGGACATGGGTCTGGGGCGTGTGGGTGAGTGAGAGAAGACTCTGATTGTTGACTGTCGAATATTGGTCAAATCTAGACACCTACATGGAAAAGTTAAGTAGTTAGTGGCGATTGCTTAACACTACCGTTTCGACAGCAAATGTCATAATCACGGCGATACATCGAAAAGAAAACGATTAAAGGCTGCATTCCATATACGCGTAATGCGTAATGCGAATGCGAATAAAATCCATTATCCCGATCGCTCCATGTAGCGATCGGTGCGTAATGCGTAATGCGTAAAGGTGCTGCGAATAGAAAAGCATCAGTCGCATTTGTCCATTGATATAAGGCTGGAGGAGGCGACTGATAATTACGGACAGCCATGTAGGTTTATGCGGCGGACCTGTTGTTAGGAAGCAGTCTTCATATTTGGGACGGTCCTAACATCCCTCTCTGTGTGTCTCTCTGTGTATGTATCTGTGTCTGTGTGTGTGTGTCTCTGTGTCTGTGTGTGTGTCTGTGTGTGTCTGTGTGTGTCTGTGTGTGTCTGTGTCTGTGTGTGTGTCTGTGTCTGTGTGTGTGTCTGTGTGTGTGTGTCTCTGTGTGTGTGTCTCTGTGTGTGTCTCTGTGTGTGTGTGTCTGTGTGTGTGTGTCTCTGTGTTGTGTCTCTGTGTCTGATAATTACGGACAGCCGTGTAGGTTTATGCGGCGGACCTGTTAGGAAGCAGTCTTCATATTTGGGACGGTCCTAACATCCCTCTCTGTGTGTGTGTCTCTGTGTGTGTATCTGTGTCTGTGTGTGTGTCTCTGTGTGTGTGTGTCTGTGTGTGTGTCTGTGTGTGTGTCTCTGTGTCTGTGTGTGTCTGTGTGTGTGTCTGTGTGTGTGTCTGTGTGTGTGTCTCTGTGTTGTGTCTCTGTGTCTCTGTGTGTGTCTCTGTGTGTGTCTCTGTGTGTCTGTGTGTGTGTGTCTGTGTGTGTGTGTCTCTGTGTGTGTCTCTGTGTTTTGTCTCTGTGTCTGCGAACAGAAAAGCATCAGTCGCATTTGTCCATTGATATAAGGCTGGAGGAGGCGACTGATAATTACGGACAGCCGTGTAGGTTTATGCAGCGGACCTGTTAGGAAGCAGTCTTCATATTTGGGACGGTCCTAACATCCCTCTGTGTGTGTGTGTCTCTGTGTGTGTATCTGTGTCTGTGTCTGTGTGTGTCTGTGTGTCTGTGTGTGTGTGTCTCTGTGTGTGTCTGTGTGTGTGTCTCTGTGTCTGTGTGTCTGTGTGTGTGTCTGTGTGTGTGTGTCTGTGTTGTGTCTCTGTGTCTCTGTGTGTGTCTCTGTGTGTGTATCTGTGTGTGTCTGTGTGTGTGTCTGTGTGTGTGTGTCTGTGTTGTGTCTCTGTGTGTGTCTCTGTGTGTGTATCTGTGTGTGTATCTGTGTGTGTCTGTGTGTGTGTCTGTGTGTGTGTGTCTCTGTGTGTGTCTCTGTGTTGTGTCTCTGTGTCTGCGAACAGAAAAGCATCAGTCGCATTTGTCCATTGATATAAGGCTGGAGGAGGCGACTGATAATTACGGACAGCCATGTAGGTTTATGCGGCGGACCTGGTAGGAAGCAGTCACACACACTTTTTATATACTTTTTATATACTTCACTGCATAGCGCAATACGCATTACGCGTATATGGAATGATGGCATTCGCATAACGCATAACGCATTACGCATTACGCGTATATGGAATGCGCCCTTAAAGGAAAATACATCATAGTCTCCCCATCATGAGAACGAGACGGAGTGGCCCAATCGGTAAGAGCACTGCCTTACTTACCCTGCAGGAGGTCGTGGGGTCAAATACAGGCCGAGTTAAACCAATGCCTTACCAACAATTACTTGGCGATTACAATTAAAATTGCAACAATTACTTGTCGATGCCGCGCCTAACACTCGGCATTACTAGGCTAGGGAAAGGACTAGATAGCTCAGAGTCAGGATAATGTGATTGAGTAGGATATCGGGTCATGTTGCTGGTGGCCTGGTCTCCCAGTGACGCAGCAATGTGAAGTCGCCATGAGTGTGTACACACGGGAACCCAGCCAGCATGATCCGGTCCGCTGTGTACAGACAGAGCCATATAACATTATAAGCCACAACTGACCTAGATAATGGTTTATGTGTGTCTTAAGGGCGCATTCCATATACGCGTAATGCGTAATGCGAATGCGAATGCGACAAAAAAATCGAAACGCCTTGAAACCTATGAGCTAGCTACATTTCATACACACGTAATGCGTAATGCGTAATGCGAATGCGAATGCGAATGCGAATGTGAAAGAAATCCATTATCCCGATCGCTCCATGTAGCGATCGGTGCGTAATGCGTAATGCGTAAAGGTGGTGCGAATAGAAATCTGAGTCTGATGTGTCCATTAGTTTAACACGAGGAGAGGCGACTGAGCATTACGGAACGGTCACGCACAAGGCTTCTGAGTGGAAACATATGGTAGTGGTGGTGGTGGGGGTTCGGGATGGGTTCGGGTTGGTAAAAATGCTACCAGAGCCACAAAAATATGAATACTTATCTATAATTTGGTTATAATAAAGGTAGGAACCCCCATGTGACGTACAAAAAGTTACATAGATATGAATGCAATATTTGGTCATATACAGAGCAATATGGAGAATAATTGTTTATTTTTATTTTTTAAATATAGCCAGTCATGTGACGCATAATGCATTACGCATTACGCGTGTATGGAATGATGGCATTCGCATAACGCATAACTCATTACGCATTATGCGTATATGGAATGCGCCCTTTACACGGATAGAAAGAACATGCGTAGTTAAAGTGACACGAATGCCTACATTAGTAAGTGTGGATCATAAAACAGTGCATGTATAGTGCCTCTTGGGCCATCCAATACATATGTTATAATTAAAGACAATGCCAGAGATTGCAGCTGCATACATTCAAATTACCTAGCTCGCACAATGCACATGACCACATCCATCAAATCATGCAGGTACATAATATCAGTAAATATTCTGGTTTTCAGAGGTTATGCAATCCACATTTATGCATTATGTACTAGATTGTGATGAAGAAAAAAGATCTATTATATTAATGAATCAAATATATGGTCGATTTCCAAATCATGTATAATCTTTTTGTTTATGGTTGAGTCCCCGATCTCGAACATTCTAATCTAATATAAATTGACTCAGATACTCAGTCACTTACAGTTAGAGGCCACGTATTATGATATGGCGACATTTATATATGAGTTATGGTGATTTGTTTTTATAGACAGCTTATCTCATGGTGTGCCCCTATTAAACTACATCCATGTCTTCCATCTTCCCGAATTTACATAATGAACCAATGGTGCAATTGTGGTGCAATTGTGGAAATAACTTGGACCATCTGTCTTAAACTGACTAATATGTCCACAACTTGCTGCCCGCACCTATAGTGTACTGGTTGGCAGTATGTCGGGACAGCAAGCAACAGGTGCATGCCTGGCACCAGCAGCGGACCGTGGGCGGCTGTCACCGGTACCCGGATTGATTGATTGGTGGTTGCTTTACGCCGTGTCGGCAGCATAGGCCATATTCACGGCGACCGGTACCCGGAAGTCGGGTCAGCTGATGAGGACTGCGCCTGGGACGGCACTGTCCACCAGGCAGACTGACAGACTCCCACCGGTACACGTAGGTGCACGCCGGTACATGTCGGTGCACGCCGGTACACGTCTGTACGTGTAGCATGTACACGCCGATACACGCCGGTACACGCCTTATCTCCCCTACCCAGCATGCCCGGTACATCCCGCCCCATCGCCATCACTACCTCAGACGCCACCGCCATCACCGCCACCGTCACCGTCACAGCTGTCACCGCCACCGCCACCGTCAACGGCCACCGTCATCACCGTCACTGACGCCACTGAAGCCACGGCCACCGGCGTCTCGTCCTCTACCGGGGGCGTTTTACTAAACCAATCCCCGAGCATTCTCACAAACTCACACACAATAAATAAGTGAATGGTGTGCTCAACAAAGTCAAAGTATCAATTATCGACTTATTTTAAAAAGTCGGTAATAACTTTTGCCATCTTTGGTATGTCTCATTATATTTATACCTAGATATACATATACAGGCGTATGTATACATATATGTGTATATACATATATATACATATTTATATAAACATATATATATATACATATATACACATGTATATAAATAGATACACATATATATATATAGACATTTAAGATATATATATCCATATACATGCATCTATATATATAAATATATATGGTTAGTGATAAACCCTTTATCGCGTGTAACAAGCTCTGCAGTGGTCCCCCCCCCCCTTCCTATTGTGGTGGGGGGGGGGGGGGGGCAGGTCAGGCATACTCTCGCCTCCCCCCCCCCTGCGAGTTGCAACTCGCCACTCGCGCAGAAACATTTTTTACATAAATATACTTATATACACATATATATATATATATGTATATATAAGCATATAGATATACACACATATATATATATACACAGACGTGTGTGTACAAATGAGAAAAATGGCCAATGTAGGTAGTACGCAGGCTCCTGTTGTGACGCGTGTGATCACGGTGCGACCCTTAAATGTAAGAACTGGGGCCACCCCGAAGCCTCCCACAAAGGAGTATGGGAAGAATTATACCCGTGATAACGGGTAATAACATAATGCATATAACATATTGTATATAAAGAAAATAGTATGGTGGTATATTAGATTTGAAATAAAAAAATGTTAAGCACATAGTCACAGGATTATATATTTTGATGTGTTGACTTTTTTGTGAAGCGCGGCATGGAGCCTGCAGCGGGGCAGGATTCATGGCAGTGGAGCCGAGTCTTGCGGGTCACGTAAGATTTATACCAGATATAAGGTGGTGCAGGATTCATGGCAGTGGAGCTGAGTCTCACGGGTCACGTGAGATATATACCGGATATAAGGCACCACGGGATTCATGGCAGTGGAGCTGAGTCTTGCGGGTCACGTGAGATTTATACCGGATATAAGGCGGCACGGGATTGATGGCAGTAGAACCGATTCTTATGGGTCACGTGAGATTTATACCGGATATAAGGCGGCACAGGATTCATGCCAGTAGAGCCAAGTCTCGCGGGTCACGTGAGATTTATACCGGATATAAGGCGGTGCAGGATTCTTGGCAGTGGAGCCGAGTCTCGCGGGTCACGTGAGATTTATACCGGATATAAGGCAGTGCAGGTTTCATGCAGTGGAGCCGAGTCTCGCGGGTCACGTGAGATTTATACCGGATATAAGGCAGTGCAGGATTCATGGCAGTGGAGCTGAGTCTCGCAGGTCACGTGAGATTTATACCGGATATAAGGCGGCACAGGATTCATGGCAGTGGAGATGAGTCTCGCAGGTCACGTGAGATTTATACCGGATATAAGGCGGCACAGGATTCATGGCAGTAGAGCCGAGTCTCGCGGGTCACGTGAGATTTATACCGGATATAAGGCAGCGCAGGATTCATGGCAGTGGAGCCGAGTCTCACGGGTCATGTGAGATTTATACTGGATATAAGGCGGCACAGGATTCATGGCAGTGGAGCTGAGTCTCGCAGGTCACATGAGATTTATACCGGATATAAGGCGGCACAGGATTCATGGCAGTAGAGCCAAGTCTCGCGGGTCACATGAGATTTATACCGGATATAAGGCGGCACAGGATTCATGGCAGTAGAGCCGAGTCTCGCGGGTCACGTGAGATTTATACCGCATATAAGGTGGCACAGGATTCATGGCAGTAGAGCCGAGTCTCGCGGGTCACGTGAGATTTATACCGGATATGAGGCGGCGCATGATTCATGGCAGTGGAGCCGAGTCTCGCGGGTCACGTGAGATTTATACCGGATATGAGGCGGCGCATGATTCATGGCAGTGGAGCCGAGTCTCGCGGGTCACGTGAGATTTATACCGGATACGAGGCGGCGTGCAGCGGGGTGGCATCTAGAGGCCGGGCCCGCTTGTTTATGGCTTTGTTAAGCGCACATTAGAGCAGCTCGGCGAGAAAACATCTGCCACATAGACAAAACACGGACCAGGTAGTGACAGCGACACCCCCCTATGCCCCCCCCCCCACCTGACCGCCCTCCAGTGTGAAGGGTCTATAGACAAGCCGCAGATCTATCAGCGGAGTTATTTGAAATAGAGAAATGGCTGCAATCGATCATGTATGTTGTATGAATGCATCACACAGTCAATGTGTTGGTACTTCTACATTGGCTGCATTTACTTACAGCAGTGTGCCAGGTATGGTCTATATAGACAGATATATGTATACTATATTATAATATATATATACTATATATATACCGTCAGTCAGTCTATATATGTATATATATATTTCGATACAGTAAAACCTCTCTAACCGACTACCTCCATAGATCGACCACTCCCCTATATCGATCGCTTTATTTGGGTCCCAAAGCATCGCCCATACAATACCATTGTAACGATTAAAAAATCCCTAAACCGACCCCCTCCCTAAATGGACCATTTAAAGTCAGTCGCACGGTCGGTCGATTTAGAGAGGTTTTACTGTATATATATATATATATATATATATATATATATATATATATATATATATATCCACTGAGACATTTAGCATTTAACATTTAGTAACTCGAATATTTGAGAGCAGTTAGTTATGTGGGCACGCAGTGACAACACCACTAGTCATATTTGGGAATACCAACTGAGTAATGATGATACAGACAACTTCCGTCATTTATACTCACATAATGCCTAAAACATTATATATAGATATGGCATCACTCCGTATCTTTATCTTTTTCTTTGTCCTTAGGGGAGCGTCAGGAGGCCAGAGAACAAATTCAAAAGTCACGTAACCATAGCCCCCCTCCCCAGCACAAAAGTAGTCATCGGCTATTGGCCATGTGGAATTCGTCATTTATATTCGTATAAGTCCTCAAGCCTCACATATATATATATGGCATCAACACTAATAACCAATATGTAGGTCATCTCTCTGTCCTTGTTTTTCTCTGTCTCTCACTTGCTCTCTCTTTCTCTCTTTGTATCTGTCTCAAGGGGAATGTCGGGAAGCAAAAAAGGCAATTTCAAAAGTCATGTAGCCATTCCAAACAAGCCAATTACAGACATATACCAATTACAAGCCAATTACCCGTATATATATGTATATGTGCTCTATAATCTATTATGGGAATATAAACAAGGACACTCTCTATCTTCAGTTCCCTTTGTAATAGTATATTCACTGAATCCTATCTAAATGACTCTGTGTAGTTACAGTATTGGCCACACTGGCGCCACCTGTGAGGGGCTCTAAGCACTGTATGCCAGCTGCGTCTGGCCGTTATCGCCTATAGCCCCGTCGGGACGGTCAAACGTCATAGATATACATATATATATATTGAACGTGGAATGGAATCCTGATTGCAGTTGTCGGAGGCCACGCTATGCCTCCGTGTGAGTAGTATATGACAATAAGAATGTAGGACAGGTAGACTGTTGAAAGATCTAGTCACCAGTTTTTAGCATGGAATCCTTATATGGATACTGGTCTACTAAATATTAAGATCTTTGATATCGCAATGTTCTTGAGCTGAGAACAACTAACAACATGTTCTAATGCTCACTGCATAAATGACACACAAAACACCACTCTGAGCTGGAATCCAATATCTGTTGCATTGTGTGACGTCATGGAAGTAAGGGGTAGTAGGAGTAATAAACTGTGGTCAGAATTCCTCACAATCCACACACACACACACACATATATATATATATATATATATATATATATATATATATATATATAGTCTCTAACCGACCACCTCCACAGATCGACCACTCCCCTATATATATATATATATATATATATATATATATATATATAATGAGAAGGCTTTTCTCCAAGCACGCTTGGTAATACTGCGGTGGAATATTGGGTGTCGACGTCCTTTATATAAGTAGTCTTCTGAGCACATGTTAGTCTTATCTCTGAATCATAACAAAAAGCACATCAATTAATTTCTACCAGCCTTACCAGATCTGTACAGCTTCATTGAACTGTAGCACTGAAGCGGTTCATTCATGTTGACTGACCGCCGACCTTAGATTATAAGAGTCCTAGAGGCTCTCCAGCCTAGATTAATTCAAAATACTCCCAGATCAAAGTACCGTTAGAAATACATAAATATAAAGTATTAATAACACTAATATTCGATTGTCATACCTATGGAAATGTAGACATGTTTTCGTCATGTTAGCTATTATATGTTGCTAGGAAGCAAAACTCCAACAAACAAACTACAGTATAACCCCGTTAAACCAAACGTGAAGGGACCCTAGAAATTTGTTTGGATTAACTGATCATTGGTTTAACCAAGCTTTGACTTTGACTTGGCTTTGGCAAAAACGGGGGTGCATTATGAATGTACAAAGTATTTGGACACTATGATTATTGTTTTTTATGTATATACAGTTTAACCACATTAAACCAACCTCGATTAAATCAAACGATCGGTTAATCCAAACTTTTTTCGGCGACCTGGCAAAATACTACCATTTATCATATAAAAATGTCTCAGATGACCTTAAAACCACATGAAAGTTTGGTTTAACTGTGCAGGAAGTGGCCTGGGGCCGACAATTTTGTTTGGATTAACCAATACTTTGGATTAACCGACTTTGGTTTAACCAACTTTTTTATATGATAAATGGTAGTATTTTGCCGGGCCGCAACAAAAGTTTGGATTAACCGATCTTTTGGTTTAACCGAGCTTGGTTTAACGGGGTTGTACTGTATTAGCCTAATTTAATCACTGGGAGTGGAGCAACAGTGGATAGATACGCCAAGCCACACTCCCACCCCCATCGACCCCACTCCGGCTACACCTACACTGCAGTGTGCTGGTAAAATGTGACACAGTCACACTGCATGGTGCTGGTCAGATGGCACACTACACAATCCCAGATGTCGCACTGTATGACACTGGTCAGATTTTACACTACACAACCCCATATGTCACACTGGTCAGATGTCACACTGCACAACCTCATATGTCACACTGCATGCTACTGGTCAAATGTCCCTCTACACAACCCCAGATGGCACACTGCATGGTGCTGGTCAGATGGCACACTACACAACCCCAGATGTCACACTGTATGACAGTGGTCAGATTTTACACTACACAACCCCATATGTCACACTGGTCAAATGGCACAGTACACAAACCCAGATGTCACACAGTATGACACTGGTCAGATTTCACACTACACAACCCCAGATTTCACACTGGTCAAATGTCACAGTACACAACCCCAGATGTCACACTGCATGGTGCTGGTCAGATGTCACACTACACAACCCCAGATGTCACCCTGCATGATACTGGTGAGATTTCATACTACACATCCCCAGATGTCACACTTGTCAGATGTCACACTGCACAACCCCATATGTTACACTGCATGCTACTGGTCAAATGTCCCTCTACACAACCCCAGATGGCACACTGCATGGTACTGGTCAGATGTCACATTGCACAACCCCATATGTCACACTGCATGGTACTGGTCAGATATCACACTGCATAACCCCATATGTCACACTGCATGGTACTGGTCAAATGTCACACTACACAACCCCCGATGTCATACTGCATGGTACTGGTCAAATGTCACACTACACAACCCCAGATGTCATATTGCATGGTACATGTGAGATGTCACACTGCATAATCCCAGATGTCACACTGCATGGTGCTGGTCGTTGTCACACTGCACAACCTCACATGTCACACTGCACGGTGCCATCCATAATCACGTCCTTTATACTAAGCTGTACAGACCTCAGAAGTCGTACTCCCTGCAGTCACGGATCGTTATTTAATATTTCCTACTGTCACCATATCTTTTCTATTTTTATCCCAACCAAGTCCTCCCCTGCCCCCACACGACTCCCTCTGCAGCCCCTCACAACAGACACGCGCAGATTTGGCGCATGCGCCAACGTGCACTTGAACACGCACGGACGCACACATGCACGTATACACATACGCACACACGTATGCACATACTCAGGTACACATATACACGCGTGCACACCAATCTATATGAACATAAGCACACACACATACACGAGGACGTGCAAACACGGGAACACATGCGCACATGCACGCAAGCATGCGCATAGAAACATGTGCACATACCCATGTGCGCGCCCATGCGCACAGATATGCGCACAGATGCATACCTGCATACACCATATACATTAAAAATCTCACAACTTTATATCTGCACTTCCCCTGTCATGAGTCAAGCTTGTTTCTGGCGAATATAGTGGTTTGTGGGGGGGGGGGGGTGCATGTTTATCCTATGTTCATTTTATCTTTATATTTACATGTACTGAATTATTGTTATTATTATCCGAAGTATCACAATCACTATGGCATGGCACTAGTGTCATTCAGTGGAGCAGAAACCAGCCCCAGTTTCAAAGCAACAAGTACTATGGATGAACACATAACCCTCGCGTATCACACCTTAGGAGATGATCCATGGCTTATCAATAGCAGCCGCGCAACTGAGCGGTCGCGGATTGGCTCGCGCGGCACACCGCCAGGGCCAGCCATTACATCACTTCCGCTTCCGCGGCGACGGACGCTGTGTGGACGCTGGCGCAATATGTTGACATATCACCTCCAGTACGCAATCTCCAAGGCCCGTCCGTGCCCTCGCGCTGGGGACCGACTTCATGGGGGCCTGCGTGACTAACGCACCGCCGAGCATTCCCGCGATGAAACAACCCGATCAAATAGAACAAAATCTATCCAGTGAACATATGGGGAATGGCATCTTGACAATTTCGATTTTTTCTTAAAGATAATATTCGGCGAATTGTTTGTAAGCGAGCGATATTTCTACTGTAAGAACCTAGAGTTGGTTGTGATATTGTCGTTATTGTTGTTGTCGTTGGTGTTGGGGAGGGGGGGGTAGATTACAACAACCCTGAGTGCTTCGCCCCTACCTCGCCCCCGCACCCCCCCACCCCCACCCCTGCCCACGACCCTCGTCTAATAGTGTTAGCCGGTAGTTATCACCATGGTAATCATCTTTTACCCGTGCGTTTCCATGACAACGAGGCTATCGTGACGACGGCATTTGCCGTGCGCTTACAGCGCGCAGAGAATCGAGGGCGGCCGTGGTCTGGTGACGTCACAGTGAGCCCGCTGAACTATGGAGACAGGAGGGCCAGACCGGTTCACTAACAAATATACCCCCTGTAATTAGCGCTGTTCTCGACTGTGCTATATGGAACTATATTGGACACTGTACTTTGGTTGTTGGAGTTTTACGTCCTGGTAACTGGCCATATCAGGACTTGTACTGACTTGTCACAGTGCACACTCATGGTGACTTAATAGTGCTGCCCCACTGGGAAATCAGGCCACCAACACCATGACCTGATATCCCACTCAGTCACATCATCCTGACACTGGGCTAACCAGTCCTTACCCTATCCTATTAATGCCGAGCGCCAGGCTAGAAAGCGACAAGTATCAATTTGATAAGTAATTGGTTTGACTTGACTGAGAACCGAACTCCCGACCTTCTGCACGCGAGGCCCATGCTCTACTGATTTGGCCACCGCGCCCGGTTTGGACACTATGTGAGATGCTGTGTAGAACGGTGTGTGAGACGCTATATGGAACTCCGGGAAGGCTTAGTTTTAATATCAATATGCCCCATTGTCTCGTCAACGGCTATATTTCACGTGGGTTTGCTGAGAGAAGAAATGTGAGCTATTAAAATAACATTATTTAGATATTATTTAAATAGCAATAATGCCACCTTTATTATGTAGAAAAGTCTAAATAACTGCGGTCACACATGCCCAGAGGGTGGAAGACCAGAGGAGGTTGGCGCTGACACACATCAAAATATATATCCGTAAGAAATATTTACCACAAATGAAAAGAGAGGTCTGCCCGATATTGGCACAACAATGTCATGAACCTGGGCCAATCGGCGGTGAGAAACATTGTAATCTCAGCTATCACTAGGGCAGTAAGAATATATGAGCCCATAAAATATAGTAAAACCTCTCTAAACGACCACCTCCACAGATCGACCACTCCCTTATATCGATCGCTTTATTTGGGTCCCAAACGATCGCCCATACAATACCATTGTAACAATTAAAAAAACCTCCCTAAACCGACAACCTCCCTAAATGGACCACTTAAACTAAAGTCGGTCCCATGGTCGGTCGATTTCGAGAGGCTTTACTGTATTGCGAAACCTGCAAGTGTCAGTGCGGTTGCCACATCACCAGTCGCGGGAAGTATCGGGAAAGGCTCGGCCCAGGGTAATGGTCGGCAAGCAAACAGGTGAAATAACTCCCACGTTGCTCATAAACACACTAACTGCGTACGAATACACTTGATGGCGGCCTATACACCCGGCTTGTGTTAACGTTGAACCGAGCGAAATGAATGACTAAGGGCATTCATAGATGGTCTGTATCGGATGCAAGGTGAAGAGACAGGGTAGAGGACTGTATGCTTCATCATTTCTTTCTTCTATTCCACTGTGCGCAGTGTCACAGATCCAAGTGACATGCCCCCTAAATCAGCCAGATCATAGGTAACCTCTCATGGTGGGGGTGGGGTGGCTCGTAGTCAGTTACAGAGCGGGTACTGAATTACCAAGGGCGTTCGCTAACCAGGCTGTGGTGGGTCGTGTGTTCGAACTCCGACCGAGTCAAACCAAGTGACTTAACCAAAGAGATACTTGAATGCTAGTGGCGATACTTGAATGGTAGAGTATGGGCCTCGCGTGCGGAAGGTCGGGAGTTTGGTTCTCAGTCGAGTCAAACCAATTACTTATAAAATTGATACTTGTCGCTTTCTAGCCTGGCGCTCAGCATTAATAGGATAGGGTAAGGACTGGTTAGCCCAGTGTCAGGATAATGTGACTGAGTGGGATATCAGGTCATGGTGTTGGCGGCCAGATTACACATTAGTAAGGTAGGAGATGGGGGTGTTTGGCTCAGTGTTAGGATAATATGACTTAGTGGGATATTTGGTTGTGGCACTGGTGGCACTGTATCCCCGTGGGGCAGCACTATGAAGTCACTCTGAATGCGAACTGTCATATAAGTGGTGCCCATCTATTCTAGTAGTCCATACATGAGCCTCACCACCAACACAGTGGTGGCAGGGACTACGCTGACCTCTGTTGCCCTTCTGCATCAACAGGTGGCAGCAGGCTAGCCCTGGGTGGACAGCCCCCTCTGTGCTTGGCTAGCAGCCACCACACCCCCACCATGAGAGGTGACCTATGACCTGGCTGATTTAGGAGTCAGGTCACTTGGATATGTGATACCACGGACAGTGGAGTAGAAGAAAGAAATGATGAAGCAGACATTTCTCTATGCTATCTCTTCACCTTGCGTCTGATACAGACCAGCAGGAACCGGCCGTGCTATACGACATCTGCCTATCACACTATCACACTATCATACTATCACATACAGCCTATCACACTATCAACAATTTATTACACATGGTCATTTTTAGCCCACTCACAAATGTGTTGTATATATCAATATGTCAATATTAATCATTAACAATGGAGCTGTGCTGCCTGATCTAGTTCCGCTAGTCCTCACTATCCGGAACTGGCGCCCCTATTGGTCAGGCCTGCATACATCACTATTACTCGAGTGTTGCCTTTAATATAACGAAACTTGTAGAAGGGTACTACTGATAGTGTCAGCCAGGTTGTTACTTCCCTCAACCAATCATAATTCATATCGTTGTTGCCTACTTTTGATCAAATATAAAGTCTAATAATAATGGTTTCTTTTATACATGGCTAATATGACTACCACGATATTCTGCCGCTAATTGCTTAGTTCCACAGCTGGCCTGAATACACTGGGGCAACCTGTATTCCTGGAATAAAATCTGATTAAACACGTTCTATTTTCAGTGTTCTCGTGCGAATAGTGAGTTATTTACACGAGCTCGTGTTGGATGTAACTCGTGTAAATAGACAAGCACAGCATAAACTCAATGCATTAGCTTTGCATCACGTTCTCTTCCTCCTATTGACAGATAGAGAGACAGATCTAGTTCCGCTAGTCCTCACTATCCGGAACTGGCGCCCCTATTGGTCAGGCCTGCATACATCACTATTACTCGAGTGTTGCCTTTAATATAACGAAACTTGTAGAAGGGTACTACTGATAGTGTCAGCCAGGTTGTTACTTCCCTCAACAATCATAATTCATATCGTTGTTGCCTACTTTTGATCAAATATAAAGTCTAATAATAATGGTTTCTTTTATACATGGCTAATATGACTACCACGATATTCTGCCGCTAATTGCTTAGTTCCACAGCTGGCCTGAATACACTGGGGCAACCTGTATTCCTGGAATAAAATCTGATTAAACACGTTCTATTTTCAGTGTTCTTGTGCGAATAGTGAGTTATTTACACGAGCTCGTGTTGGATGTAACTCGTGTAAATAGACAAGCACAGCATAAACTCAATGCATTAGCTTTGCATCACGTTCTCTTCCTCCTATTGACAGATAGAGAGACAGACAGGGAGAGACAGGGGGAGACAGGGAGGGAGAGCGCGTCAGATCATCAGAGCTAATGACGACGACCAAGTGCTCAATAAGTGATGACGTCATCCATCACGAAAGCATGTAAAACGCCGAGATATAAATCATCCGCGGTGCAGACGAAAAAAAGAGGGAAAAGGGGAAATTAAACAAATATATGTAAAAAAGTAGCGCTGCTACCGCAGCGGCGCCACGCGAGAACCTCGCGAGAACTGGTTGAGTCCACCATTATCGTCTGCTCGCTATTAACCAGCCTCGACGTGGCTTTAAAGATTAAAAGTTGAGCCATCGCGTGCGTCTTGTGATGTGCAATAAGAAGCCGGTGGTGCCTTATGAGTTACTTGGATGGGTCGGGCGCAAATTGGACACAAGAAGCTTGGTATGCTAATGATTAAAGCTGTACAGTCCGATGAAACAATATACTTTTCAAACACAACACACTTACCTAGATGTTATCCTACATGTCTAACTTATACCCCTGTCACACTACGACGTAACGAGCCAACGTAAGCCTGACGTGGTGATTTTTCATCATTACGTTGATGTATGTTGGATTACGTTATGATGACGTCAGAATGATGTTAGACTGACGTCGAGCTACATCACGTTACGTCGTGTTACGTCGGCGCGCGTCAAAGTTTTGAACCTGTTCAAAACTTTCGACGTAACTAGAACATAAGGGTTTACATTCGCCATACGTTCTGTACACGTTCAGTGAACATCACTGAAATGCTTGTCACTATGTTGCACTATGTTGCATTACGTTGCATTACGTTGACCCACATTAAAGGTGGCGGGAACGTGCAGTCCGCGTCATGAAAACGTTGGGAAAACGGACGCCTAATGGATGTCCAACGTATTTTTACCATTTTGCCACTGTTTCATGACGTAAGTAACATAAAGCAATGTAGTTCTGGCAATGGAATAACGTACATAACGTTCCCTGAGCGTAATTACGTTGTCCTCTCTCGTTGAATGACGCTATCACTACGCTTTACCGCCGTTACTCTCTCGTCCACTACGCTGCATCGACGTTCAACTTGTGCCCAAATTTGCATACTACGCCGAGAAGTTCGACGTTTTTCACTTTCTCCCTACGTTGACGTCGTTACGTCGTAGTGTGACAGGGCCATAAGATAGTGATTCAATTATTCGGCATTGTGTTGCTGCATAAAATGGGATACTAAGCCCGAAACTAAGCTAATTTAATACAGCCTGTTACTGCTGAAGTCTATGATGTTTGATGTTGGAGTTTTTACATGATTCCGAAATTAATTTGGCATGCTTACACTTAAAATATCTCCAAAGTTAGTCATTTAAAATAAGAGATACTCCAAACGAAAAAAAGGTAGATTATACTAACTAACCTAATGGATTATCTCATAAAATAGAAGAAACCCAAAACCATCGGATTATGCAATTTAAATACCACAGTGCTTTCATTGGATTGGTTAATAACATCAATTCAAGTAGTGCTCAGCAAACCAAGGTTAGTAAGTTAGTATTTCACCTGATTGATGTTGGGTTGTTGTTTTTATTTTTGCGCGGAGGGAAGTGGTAACATGCCAAATACATTTTGGAATGCTTGTCGAAATTCTGACACCGTAGGTGTCAGCAGCAAGAGGTTCTATTATATTGATTTCCCCAACCTTTTATGCAGCAATAACGTTTTAATGTGTCAACCAGTATTCCTTTTGGATATGTATCAAATCGGCCCTAGTGATAGCTGGGATTATGTTCCTCACCGCCGATTGGCCCATATCAAATGTAGGTCAGTATTTTAGTTTTATAAATGTGATGCTTTCAATGTTCTATGCAGCTGTAAATTGACTTATTATTCCGTTCAATGCACCAATATTTCAGGTAGATATGTAGAATCAAATCTAAACAAGTATTTTGGTTTCGAAAATGTGATGTTTTCGTCGGACTTGCTGCTGTAAGGACAGGGTAAGAGGTATGCTTATTCACCTATGCAGCTGGCTAACACAGAACGAGAATACGGTATGCATAGATCTGTAGTCAGCATCTTTATCCGCCAGTATTCACAACATAAATCACAGTTAATTAGGGTTATTCACAGACACACAAACCGACACCCTTAGAGGTTATTGATAGTGTTTCAGTAATGCGGCAATATGAATCTGCCGGGTTTCTAAGCGTATTAATATGCCAGCATGCAAGGCGGCAATGATATCGTAAATTCTGCTTTTATCAAACACTTTATTTGCTCGGGTTTCACATTAAGACTATTTAGTGCCTCGCCCCCACACCCCACGCCCCACACCCCACCCCGCACACACACACCTCCCCGCTCCTTGACTGGCGATTAGCGCCACTCTGCGGCCGCCCCCACACCCCACACCCCCACCCCCCACACCACCCCACCCCACCCCACACACACCTCCCCGCTCCTTGACTGTCGATTAGCGCCACTCTGCGGCCGCCCCCACACACCCCACACCCCACGCACCCCACCCAACACCCCACCCAATCCCCCCCCCCCCCACACACACACACCTCCCCGCTCCTTGACTGTCGATTAGCGCCACTCTGCGGCCGCTCGGCACTCAATAAAAATAACGACAGGCCAGTGTAGCAGAGCAGTGCTTACCCGGAGCTTCCCTGTCTCGCCAACAGGTGGCGGTAGGGTGTCGGCGGCCATGTTGAATTCATCAGCTCGGCTCCATTCCGTTAATGGTCCTCCTTTGGCAGTTTCACTTTCATCAATTTATACAGAACTCCTTTGGAAGGCGACCTCTGGCGGGAAGTGACAGGCCTTGTGTGGCCACCAGCGGCGCCAATGAGAGCATCCGATGTAAAGAGGGGCAGTCTACACACACACACCCCCCACCCCGCCGGGCTGCGTAAGGGAACCAGCGGATGGCCAATTCCCCGTGCCAGGATCCAGCTTCAGTCAGTGTCGGCTGCTTTGGGGATCGGAACGCGGCGGGTGCAAATTGGCGGGAAACTGGCGCGAGGTCACTGAGTGCAGCGTGATGGATTGCCATGGAAATGGTAATGTGGTGGATTGGGTGTGGTAGGGAGAGGAGGTGGTGAGTGTGTGTGTGTGTGGGGGGGGGTATGTGTGATGGGATGGGATGGGATGGGATGGGGTGGGATGGGATGGGATTTGCGCGGCCCGGGACCAGTCTGTTATATGCCGGTTTGGCATTGAGTGAATGGAAGCTAAACGGAATCGACGCCATCAGAACAACTCACTCCCTTCTACATACATACAAACACATAATACCCCCTCCCCCGCCCCCTCCCACACAGCACTGACCCTTGCCACTCTCCACACACACACACACACAATGCCACATCGACTCCGAGAGCCGTCAATACGGACACCAGTTGCTCGCAGCAACAGCAAAGACGGTTGCGCCGCCCGGCCACCCCGCCGGCCTGCAGCCCGCGTGCAACAGGGTGTCTGCTTGCTCTCTGGCCGACAGTGGCATCTCACGGGTGACGGGCGGTGATGGTGTAGCGCATACAACATAAACGAGATTAAATACCGCCGCCAACAGTGGCTGCGGCGGCGAGGTGCTGTACTTACTGCGTGTCAGGTATGTGGGAACCGGCGCGTACGACGCATACCCATCCCTACCCGTCCATGCACGCCCCGCGTCGGTGGGTCAAGGCCCCCCACTTGGTGGCGGGTTAGTGGGCGGGGGATGCATGGGAGGGTGCCATCTAGAAGCAAGCCACACACTCGCCCTTCTAGCTCCAGCTGACTCAACCAGCGCCAGTAGAGGCCTGGGTCCCCAGCCTCCCTTCCTCCTCCTCCTCCTCCTCTCCTCCCCCTCCTCCTGCCGTGTGTATGGGGAGGTGCGGCGGGCGCCTCGCAGTGTACAACCTGGCCTTAGAGCGTGTGTTTGTGTACTGTCAAAGGGCCATGGTGTCCGGCACCAGCACCAGCACCACTTCTCATCGGCCCCGCCCAGACCAGCCCCGCCCTGCCCTCGCCCCACTCCCCCCTACCCGCCCATCCCCCTAGGCGCCCCGCCCACCCCACCCAGCTCCGCTCCTCCCCGCTCCTCTTCGCTCCTCCCCGCCGCACCCCGCCCCGTCCCGCCCTACCCGCCCCTCCGCTCCTACACGCCCAGCCCCTACACGCCCTCCTCCGCTCCTCATATCTCCTCCTCGCCCCGCCCCCGCCCCCGCCCCCGCCCGTCCGCTCGCCTGCCCGTTGGGGGGAAGTGGGAAGCCACTCCTGAAGCCACATATGAAGGAGGTATGACTAGGAACGGCGGAAAGAGCTTGGGCGGGGGAAGGGATGGGCAAAGCGGAAGGGGCGAGAAGATGGGCGGGCGGAAGGTTGGGTAGAGCGGAATGGGTGGGGAGATGGGCGGGTGAAGGGATGGGTGGAACAGAAGGGAGCAAACGGGTAGGCAGAGGGTGTGTGGAGCAGGAGGGGTGGAAAAGGCGGAAGGGGCTTTGTTTTGTTTATTGGAGTGTTACATCCCAGCAACATCTAAGGTCATATCAGGACGGGCACCAACTTATGACAGTTACTGTAGGCACTCATGGGACTTTATAATGCTACGGCGTTGGAGACCAGGCCTATGGCACCATGACCCAATTTCCCACCCAGTCACATTATAACCAGTGCTGGCCCTATCCTAATAATGCCAAGCGCCAGGCTAGGTAGCAACAAGTATCAATATTGTAAGTCATTGGTTTAACTCGACCGGGAATCGAACTCCGGTGCTTCCTCGTGGGAAGCCAGCGGTCTACCGATTTAGCCACCGCGCCTCATGCCGAAGCGGCCGAAAGGGCCGATGGGGGTAGAGGAGGTCGATGGGGCCGAAGGGGCAGGGAGATGGGCGGGCGGAGGGGCAGCCACGTTCCAGCATGCCGCGGGGTTGCACGGGCCATGCATGACACGTAGTGGGTGACGGGCGCGTTCAGGCCCCAGGCGGTCGAGGGATATGGTGGTGGGAGTTACAGGAAGAGGGGGAGGGGGCGGGGGGGGGGGGGGGCAACAGGGAGCTGGGGTGGAGAGGGAGGCTTAATGGGTGGTAGAGCGAAAGGAGGTTGGGTAACTTGGAGATGGCTTGGTGTGTGAGAGGTGGTGTGCAGGATGGTGAACGAGAAGCGATGTAAGGTGATGTGGTATGAAGGTGGAAGAGAATACATGTACAGTAAAGCGTCTCTAACCGACCACCTCCACAGATCGACCACTCCCCTATATCGATCCCTTTATTTGGGTCCCTACAATACCATTGTAACCATTTTTTACCTCCCTAAACAGACCACCTCCCTAAATGGACCACTTAAAATCGGTGCTACGAAGGGGATGGACGGGGTACGGCGAGGATATTGGATGAAGGGGGGGATAATGGATAGTGGTTAGGTGGAGATGGGTATAGTGGAGAGTGCCTCGGTGGAGAGGGGGATAGTGGATAGTGGTTAGATGGAGAGGGGGATAGTGGATTGTGGTTAGTTGGAGAGGAGGATAGTGGAGAGTGGTTATGTGGAGAGGGTATAGTTGATAGTGGTTAGGTGGAGAGGGGGATAGTGGATAGTGGTTAGGTGGAGAGGGGAACAGTGGATAGTGGTTAGGTGGAGAGGGGGATATTGGAGTGTGGTTAATTGGAGAGGAGGATAGTGGAGAGTGGTTATGTGGAGAGGGTACAGTTGATAGTGGTTAGGTGGAGAGGGGGATAGTGGATAGTGGTTAGGTGGAGAGGGGGATAATGGATAGTGGTTAGTGGTTAGGTGGAGAGCGGGATAGTGGATAGTGGTTAGGTGGAGAGGGGGACAGTGGATAGTGGTTAGGTGGAGAGGGGGATAGTTGATAGTGGTTAGGTGGAGAGGGAATAGTGGATAGTGGTGAGGTGGAGAGGTGGATAGTGGTTAGTTGGAGAGGGGGATACTGGATAGTGGTTAGGTGGAGAGGAGGATAGTGGATAGTGGTTAGGTGGAGAGGGAATAGTGGATAGTGGTTAGGTGGAGAGGGGGATACTGGATAGTGGTTAGTTGGAGATGAGGATAGTTGATAGCGGTTAGGTGGAGAGGATAAGTTGGTATGGGTGGAGTTGTAATGGCTGGATGGAAGGACAAGGGAGCAGAGGTTTTTTTGTGGTAAATATAGTTTATTCAGTGAATAAAGTCTTTTGTTAGCGCAGTGGCACTGGTCTTCCAGCCATGTGACAATACAGTTATTTACAATATATGTATACGTAGTCTGACATTGTCATCAGCAGCTAGCTCAAATCAGCTGAAATAATAATATTAATCATTCAAAGACTTACATATGGTATAGTTTGACAATTCACATATAAAAATAGTAGTTATATGGTGTATTCATACATACTTAGATACATACATGTGTACTGATTAGACCTTTACATTAGAGAGTGGTTAGGTGCATAGTTTCCCTTCATAGGTGTGTATGCCTACTGTGTTGTGAATTGCATAATTATCATGTTGTTGGAGATAACATTTTGAGATGGAGTGTTAGTAGAATGGTTTGTTTATTCTGTTCGATAGAGTGTGGTTAGCTTGTAGGGTTGTGCTTAAAAGGTTAATACCTCGGGTGTGTTTTTTTACTACATGAAGTAGTTTGAGTAACTAGGTTGTTAGTAATGATGGGATAAACTATGCTTGGAGGATTGTACATTTCAGTCATTTAGTAGTCTAGTACAGTCATTTAGTAGTCTAGTACAGTCTTTATTAGTGTCTATGTTTATAGCAATACTACCAGACTGATACACATTTCCCAAATTTGCTGGGCAAATAATTTGTAAGGTGGAAAACTTGGTTTGTTGGCAGCAGGTAAAGGAGCGCGTGGGGTGGTGGGAGGGGGTGGGTGGCCATAGGTGCTTATAATAGATAGATAATTAAATATGGCGACTTCATCACTAGGCCTGTAGAAGGGCCTGATTGACTTGGTGAATTCTTACTAAGGTTCTTGAATTCTAGTTGTGTTTACGCATGTCTAATTCTGACTGGGAGTTCATTCCATAATTTGCTGCCTTTGTAGATAGGGGCTCTGGTCAGTCTATTTTTTTTTGGGGTGAAGTATTTATTCATCTGACTTCATCTGAATATTACATTTGTCAGCGCTGGAGCACTGGTCTTCCGGCAATCTTACTATTGGAATTGACATTCTAAATAATCTAAGTTTGGTCAGTGCTGTATTAGTCACATCACCGATCCTGTAGAATTGACGGAGTGGCTCCTGCTGTATAATGTACAGCGCCAGTCACTGTGGTTCATGCAAAAATGGGGAGCAGCACCATGTAGAAGATGTATACTCGGGGCAACTCAAACAATCGTTGTGGGTTACATTTTTTCTCTTATAAAACAAGCTAAGTTTATAGTTGACAAGACATTTTGTCTGTCTTATATAATGTTCAATGTGTTTAAACAGATTGATAGTTGTGTAGGATGTTCGGTGTGTTGATGGTTTGTTCATGATGGTTAAGGGTGGTGGCAGGGGAGGGGGGGGGGCCAGTGGGGTGGGTGGCAGGGGGAAAAACCCCACAGGAGAGCAAGTAAGGATGCAGGGGGGGCAGGAGCTCAGGGCTAGTAATTACTACAGTCGTCGTTCAAGGGCCTGAATAACCAGGTGGGCTCTATATGCATTTTTGAAGGCAAGTATTGTTTCTGTTTCTCTGACTCTGATAGGGAGGTCATTCCACATGACACTACCTTTGTAGATTGGTGCTCCGATATATTTATTTGTTGAAGGGTGTGGTACATTGAGCAGAGTGGAGGCTCCTCTTCCTGTTATTCTATTTGTGCAGTCAATGAATTTTTCATCTTTTGCGCGTTTGTGCATTAGTGCCATCAGGTGTAGGTCCCTTTGCTCTGATAGAGTATCCAATTTTGTTTTCTTGTGCAGTTCAGCCACACTGAGTATCTTGCCTTGGTAAACTCTTCTCAGTGCTTGGTTCTGAATTCTTTGCAGTTTGATCTTTTGTTGTTTTGTTAAGAGTTCATATATGATGTCATTGTAATCTAGAACTGGACATATTGTAGTCTTGTACAGGAGCAGTGCAGTGTTTTCACTTATGAATTTCCTTAATTTCCTAAAGGTTGTCAGTTTTAGTGCCAGTGTCTGATTCAGTCTTGCCAATTGTCGGTTTCCATTTAGTCTGGAGTCAAGAGTTGTGCGCAGGTATTTGTAGGAGTCCAATTCATGAAGTAAGGTTCCACCCATTTGTAGTTGGATTTGAGGGGCTCTTGTTTTTCTCATTTTCGTCCCATAGATCACATACTCTGTCTTGACACTATTTACTGTTAGTTTATTTTCATGGCACCATGTATTCACCTTATCTAGCACAATGTCTGTCTGGGCTGCAGCTGCCACAATATCTCTATTGTGTACTGTGAGTGCTGTGTCATCAGCAAATAATGTAAATGTTGCTCTTTCAGATACTAGTGGTAGGTCATTAATAAAGATTAGGAATAGCAGAGGTCCTAGGGTGGAGCCCCGTGGCACCCCGGTTTTGACCCTACGGGTGCTGGACTCATTGTTGTTTAGTTTTGTGCACTGCATCCTGTTCTTGAGATAATTTGTGAAGAAATGATATGCTTTGTTGCCTAATCCAGCTCTTGCTACTTTCTGCATCAGGATTTCGTGGTCAATTGTATCAAATGCCTTCTTGAAATCAAGGAAGACAGTGATTGATAGTTCACCTTTATCCATGTTGCCCAAAAGTTCATTCAGTAGAGATACCAGAGACCCTGTTGTGGATTTGTTTTTCCTAAATCCATTTTGCTGGTAGGTCAGGTAGTTGGATAATTCAGGGAATGCTTTAACTTGGTCATGTATAATCTGTTCAATAAGTTTTCCTGGAAGTGGCAGGATTGAAATTGGTCGCAGTTCACTGCAGTATCTTGAGTTATTGGTCTTGGGGATTGGGGTGACTGTAGCTACCTTCCATGCATTGGGGAAGATGCCTGTTTTAATTATTAAGTTGTAAATATGTGTCACTTCCCTAATTAATGTTGTTATCGCCATCTTTATCAGGGCAGTACTGATGTCTTTTATACCAGACAATTTATAGGATGATATTTGATTTGTTCTGTCAAGGATTTCATCACAAGATGTTTCTTGGAGATCATAGTTGTGGTTATTTAGTTTGGCTTGGTAACATTTTTGTTGGGCTGTTCCTCTACTAAATTTACTGGCTAACCTTTCTCCTATCTCGATGAAATAGTTATTGATTTCTTCTGTAAGTAGGTTATCAGGTATCACATTACCAGATTCTTCATTGGAAAGGCTACTAATTTTGGTCTGGTTTTCTGGTTCAATCTGTTTGAGTACATGCCAGCATTTGTTGGCATTGTTTCGATGTTTGTATAGTTGGTCTTGGAGGAATCTTGCTTTGGCTTTTCTGACTTCATTTCTTGTTTTCCTGGTCATACATTTGGCTAAGAACTCATCACCAGGGTCTTTTGATATTTCAAATTTGTGTCTGAAGTAGTCTCTGTCTTGTTGTAGTTCTGTTAGTTCATCATTAAGGTAGCCAGCTGTGTTAGTTCTAATAGTGAGCTCTACTAGGGGAGAGTGCATGTCAGCTGCTTTTGTTATTGTTGTGTTATGCATTTCCCATCATTTGTTTGGGTGTTGTTCAATGAGGAGCTCTCTTTGGTTGAATTCGAACAGTGAGTTTTCCAATTCTCTCTGATCACAGTTTCAGTATGAGCATCCCCACTAGGTGGCAGATTTCTTGTCATTCCTTATTTTCTTTTTTAGTATGTATATTGGTTTGTGGTCACTTATATTATAGTTGATAACTCCTGCATTGCTGCAGTGCTTAATATTGGTGAATCCTAGGTCTATTGTTTTGTCAGAGGTTCTGGTTATCCTGGTTGGTTTGTGTATCTTTTGCTGGAGCTCATGATCTGCAGCAAATTGTTTCAATGTTCCCACAGAGGCTGTTTCTTTTCATTGTAATCTACATTAAAGTGTCCTAGTATGAGTATCTCATATTTGTCCATGTCGGTTATTTGTCTCATGGATTTGTTTAGAAGGTCAATTCCTTCATTTAGATTGCCATCCAGAGGCCTATATATGTTGCCGATGAGTATACTCTTGGTGTGAGGTCTGATTACAATAGCCCATTGTAGTTCGATGTTGCAGTTGGAGAGGTTAAGGTCCTCATATTTCGATGTATCAGTATGCAGTTCATTTTTTGAATGGTGAGTGGTTTAGGAACTTTGAGGAGGGTAGCATCCCCCTGCCTGGTAACTCTGGTAGTACGGTCTATGTAGTTTTCATCCTTGGCTCTGATAAACATAAGAGATAGCAGATGTGCATCTCTCCTTTGGCTCAGGTATGTGATATTAGATCTAGTGTGCATCTCATTCACTGAGAGAACTTTGCCCCTATATACTGTTCTAAGAGCTTGGTTTTGGGTTCTCTGTAATTTATTTTCTTGTTGTTTTGTTAAAAGGGCATAGATTAGATCATTATAATCTATTATTGGCAGTGTAGTTGCCTTATACAATTTGAGCACTGCGTTCTCACTCATGTAACATCTTATTTTTCTAAAGGTTGCCATTCTCATACCTAGAATTTGGTTCAGCCTGGATAGTTGCTGGTTCGCATTCAGTGTAGAGTCAAGTGTGGTTCCTAAGTATTTGTACAAGTTGACTTCGCTTAGCACTGCATTGCCTATACATAGCTCTATATTTTGTGCTTGCGATTTTCTAGATTTTGTTCCAAATATCACATATTCTGATTTTTGTGTGTCTAAGGTAAGTTTGTTATCAGCACATCAAATATTGACCTTTTTTAACACCTTGTTTACCTTAGTAGCTGCCAGAATAATGTTTTTATTGTGCTCTATGAGGACAGCATCATCCGCAAAAAGTGTGAAATTAGCACTGGTAGACAGCAATGGTAGGTCATTAATAAATATCAGAAAGAGGAGTGGTCCCAAAGTGGAACCTTTCCTAGACATCATCTTTTGGTTGAAATTTTTGGGCTAGGTTAGCTCCTATATCAACAAAGTATTTGTTGATCTCTTCTGCTAGTTGAATATTAGATATTGTTTCACCAGTACTGTCGTTTATTAGATTACAGATTTTTGCCTTGGGATCAGGCTCTATTTGATCTAGTAGTCCTGATCTCGTTGTAGTTCTTGTAATTCATCATTTAAGTATTTAGCTGTGTTTTTTCTTATTCTCAGTTTAATCATTGGGCAAAGTTTGTCAGCAGCTCTATTAAGTATAGCTTCTAACATGTCCCAGCACTTGTTCGGATCTTGCTCATAAAATATTTCATTGGTAGCAAATCCCCGTAATGAGGTTGAGAGGTCCTCATAGGTGCAGTTTCTATATGTGCGGTCCAAGTGTGATGTGGTTTGTTTGTCATTCCTTGTTTTTTCTTTATTATATAAATAGGTTTGTGATCACTTATGTTGTAGTTGAGGACACCGGATGTAGTACAATATTTTATATTTGTAAAAGCCAGGTCAATTGTTGTATTTGAGGTTTGTGTGCTTCTAGTAGTTTTGTTAATCATCTGTTGCAGTTCATGTTCTGTGGCAAATTGTCTCATGATATTGGCTGATGGTTGATTTTTGCATTGTAATGCGCATTGTAATCACCAATGAGAAGAGTTTCATATTTGTTAATGTCTATAATTTGTTTCATGGCTGAGCTTAGTAATAGTAGGTCAAAAGTTTCCTGCATATTCCCAATTGGGGGCCTATATACATTACCTATTAGAATTTTCTTTGTATGTGGTCTGGTGATGACTGCCCACTGTCATTCTAGAGTTCCATTTGAAATATTGTAGTTGGCATACTTTTCAGTGTCTATTTGCAGTGTGTCTTTGCAGTAGAATCCTAGGCCTCCACCAGCTTTGACTTGGCCATTTGGAAGCTTTGTTTGCCTGTCAAATCTTAGGAACTTGTGTCCTTGAATTGATGTCAGCTTGTACTCAATGTGGCTGTTTAGCCATGTTTCTGATACTGTAAAAATATCAAGTCCTGACCATGGCAGATCCATTCTTAGTTGTTCAATTTTATGGGTTAGACTATGTACATTCAGGTGTCCTATTTTAAAGCCTGGCAGACCCTTCAGGTCGTTCAGAGGAAGCCTGGCCAGTAATTGCCCCCAATTGTGGTCCCAGCGCGTTCAAACCTAAGAACCATTGTCTCCCCAGTAAATATTGTTATTGCCCTGTCTGTTGCCAGAATAAGATTAGTTATAAAAGTTAAAGTTGTTATCCCACCTGCAATGGAATAAAGTAATAATGTCATCTCGATGACTATTTTACAAGTAATTGACTCTTGTATAGGGTGAGTATAAGTTGTATTAGTAGATAGGGGTGAGTTAACGATTTGAAGATCCATTGCTGGAGTGTCAGTAGATATCAAGGCAGTCTGTCTCATGGGATAGGAGATTTAATATTATCTGATTGGTTAGTGACTGTGTAGCATGCTCGCAAGGATTAGCAACCAAATATCACCCACAATAGTTGTAAGGATGATATCATGCATCGTTAGGCAGTGCAGTGTAGAGTAATTATAAGTATCAACATGCTGTTAACTGTACCAGCATGCCTTTTATTTTACTCAAATATGCAGCGTGACACTAAGTGCATTACTCACATCCCTGCAATTCACACATTCAACAATATATAGTTGATGACAGTAACAAAATAATGACAACTCATTACCTTTTTGTGTGATTGTCAACTAGGGATCACACCTAGCAACCAATCCTTGGACATATTAGTCAATACTAGAATTCAGCATTAGGCCTATTAATCAATGCCTGCATGGGTCATGTCAGTCAACAATGAATAGCCGAACATATCCAGATATTATTCAAAAGCCTTCAGCGCGATGTCATACCACTCCAATTGGCATGTTCTAGGATATATACTTCTGTCAATGTAGTTGACAGCAGTAATAAAACAATGACAACTGATTTAATGTTTGTGTAGCAATTAACCACAAGTCACACATAGTTACTTAACAGGCACATCAATAATGCATAGCCGAATATATCAGTCAAACCAACCAGGAGTCATGCAGATATTATTTACAGGATTTCTGTTTCATCATGCATCTGTAGTATTTGTGTGTTCTAAATATATACCTCTGTCAATATAGTGGACAACAACAAAACAATTACACCCGATCACATTTTTGTGTGGCAATTTATATGCTAAATGATACATATAGCTGTCAATGTGGTAGACAAGAGTACCAAAAATAATGACAATTGATCACATTGTTGTGTGGTGATCAACCACAGGTCACACATGATGACCATATTTGGACACATTTTAGTCAGTTTTGAGACCTAGCATTTTGTGTGATCCACATGAGCACTAATTAATACCAGGAGAATAAAACTAATGGGTATGGGTTACATTTTCGGCTGTAGTTTGGAAAGCATGCTTCAAATTTGAGGTGAATTAAGCATAATACTATAGGTTACAACTACGTAACTTCCAATGTAATATAAACCACACATTTTTTTTTTCTTTCTTTTCCTCCCCAGTAATTGAATGTGACAATTAAAGAGATACAAAGACAATGTGACTGGTAATGGTAATGTCAACACTGTGGTCAAGTGTATGAACAAGCATTAATCAAACAAAAATGACCTAGTTTGGGTAGTCCCAAGGTTAGTGATAGGTGCCATGTCATACAAAAAAACAGGAGTCATGCAGATACTATTTATATGCTTTCAGTATCATGCCAAGCCACTGCAATTGATGTGTTCTAGGATATATACTTTTGTCAATGTAGTTGACAACAGTGACAAAGCAATGACAACTGATTTCATTTTTGTGTGTGGATTAACCACAGGTCACACATAATGACAATATTTGTGTGCATACTCACTATTGTCAACATAGTCAATACTGAAACCCAGCACTTTGCATGATCTGGATGAACATTAATCAATAGGCCTGTCAAGAATGAATTGGGAAACATACCGGACAAATATCAGGAGTCATGCAGGTATTGTTAAAGCCCTCAGCATCACTGTTAGTTTCATGTTAAAGCCGCCTAGTCCGATCAAGCATCATACCCTCAAAATCGAAACAATTATCTAGATTTGATTGAACACATCTGGCTTAGATACTGGTGCACTTATTAAACAGTTCTTGCCACATAGAAGGAAATACTGGTGCAATTAAATAGAACCTGTTACAGCAGAAGCCCATGGTGGCAGAGTTTTTGCATGCTTGTCAAAATTAATTTGGCATGGTTGTACTTCAAATATCTCCAAACTGAGCCATTTAAAATAAAAGTTACTTCAAACTAAAGTACGGTAGGTTATAGTGAACAAACTTTTATATTTATCTTAGAAAATTCCAGAAACTCAAAACCACCGGACCATGCAACTTTAAACAATTACAAAGTAACACAAGAATTGACAATTGATTACTCTTTTGTGTGGCTATCGATCACAGGTCACACATGGCGACCATTTTTGGACAATACTGAAACCCAGTATTTTCTATGATACATGCGACCATCACACAACAGGCTCATTAATAATCCATAGCCGAATATATCAGTCAAACCAACCAGGAGTCATGCAGATATTATTTACAGGATTTCTGTTTCATCATGCATCTGTGATATTTGTGTGTTCTAAAGATATACCTCTGAATAGGTTGTTTGGTGTGGACGGATGGATGGATGGAAGGGTGGGAGCTGGGCTGTAGGTAGTGGGTGGAGTAGACAGTGGTGGTAGTGGTGGTGGTGGAGTACAGGGAGGTGAGGGTGGTGGTGGAGTAGAGGGTGGTGGTGGTGGAGGGTGGTTGTGGTGGTGGTGGAGGGGGTGAGGGTGGTGGTGGAGGGTGGTGGTGGTGGTGGTGGAGTAGAGAGTGGTGGTGATGGTGGTGCAGTAGACGGTGGTGGTGGAGGGTGGTTGTGGTGGAGTAGAGAGTGGTGGTGGTGGTGGTGGTGGTGGAGTAATGGGTGGTGGTGGTGGAGTATGTGGTGGTGGTGGAGTAGAGGGTGGTGGTGGAAGGTGGTGGTAGTGGTAGTGGTGGTGGTGGAGTATGTGGTGGTGGTGGAATAGAGGGTGGTGGAGGAAGGTGGTGGTAGTGGTAGTGGTGGTGGTGGAGTAGAGGGTGGTGGTGGAGGGTGGTGGTAGTGGTAGTGGGGGGTGGTGGTGGAGTATGTGGTGGTGGTGGAATAGAGGGTGGTGGTGGAAGGTGGTGGTAGTGGTAGTGGTGGTGGTGGAGTAGAGGGTGGTGGTGGAGGGTGGTGGTAGTGGTAGTGGTGGTGGTGGAGTAGAGGGTGGTCGGGGGTGGAGTACAGGTTGGTGGTTGCGGTGGAGTACAGGGTGGTGGTGGTGTGAGTGCAGGGTGGTGGTGGTAGAGTAGAAGGTGGTGGTGGTGGTGGAGTAGAGGGTGGTGGTGGTGGAGTAAGTGGTGGTGGGGTGGAGTATGTGGTGTGTTGGAGTAGAGGGTGGGTGGTGGAAGGTGGTGTAGTGGTAGTGGGGGAGTATGTGGTGGGTGTGGAGTGAGGGTGGTGGTGGAAGTGGAGGTAGTGGTAGTGGTGGTGGTGGAGTAGAGGGTGGCGGTGGTGGCGGAGTAAAGGGTGGTGGTGGAGTATGTGGTGGTGGTGGTGGTGGTGGAGTAGAGGGTGGTGGTGGAGGGTGGTGGTAGTGGTAATGGTAGTGGTGGTGGTGGTGGAGTAGAGGGTGGTCGTGGTGGTGGAGTAGAGGGTGGTCATGGTGGTGGAGTACAGGGTGGTGGTGGTGGAGTGCAGGGTGGTGGTGGTGGTAGAGTTGAAGGTGGTGGTGGTGGAATAGCGGGTGGTGGTGGTGATGGAGTCGAGGGTAGTGGTGGTGGTGGTGGAGTAGAGGGTGGTGGTGGTGGTGGATGGTGGTGGTGGTGGTGGAGTAGAGGGTGGTGGTGGTGGTGGAGTACAGAGTGGTGGTGGTGGTGGTGGAGTAGAGGGTGGTGGTGGAGGTGGAGTAAAGGGTGGTGGTGGAGTATGTGGTGGTGGTGGAGTAGAGGGTGATGGTGGAAGGTGGAGGTAGTGGTAGTGGTGGTGGTGGAGTAGAGGGTGGTGGTGGTGGTGGTGGAAGGTGGTGGTAGTGGAAGTGGTGGTGGTGGAGTAGAGGCTGATGGTGGTGGTGGATGGTGGTGGTTGTAGTGATGTTGGTGGAGTAGAGGGTGGTGGTGGTGGCGGAAGGTGGTGGTAGTGGTAGTGGTGGTGGTGGAGTAGAGGGTGGTGGTACTGGTGGTGGAAGTTGGTGGTAGTGGGAGTGGTGGTGGTGGAGTAGAGGGTGGTGGTGGAGGGTGGTGGTAATGGTAGTGGTGGTGGTGGAGTAGAGGGTGGTCGTGGTGGTGGAGTACAGGGTGGTGGTTGCGGTGGAGTACAGGGTGGTGGTCGAGTGCAGGGTGGTGGTGGTAGAGTAGAAGGTGGTGGTCGTGGAGTAGAGGGTGGTGGTGGTGGTGGTGGATGGTGGTGGTTGTAGTGGTGGTGGTGGAGTTGAGGGTGGTGGTGGTGGTGGTGGAGTATAGAGTGTGGTGGTGGTGGAGTAGAGGGTGGGAGAGGTGGTGGTGGTGGAGTAGACGGTGGTGGTGGTGGTGATAGTTGTGTGTGAGGGCGGTGTTGGTGGTGGGTGGTGGTGGTGTAGTAGAGGGCGGTGTTGGTGGTGGTGGAGTACAGAGTGGTGGTGGTGGTGGAGTAGAGGGTGGTGGTGGTGGTAGTGGTGGTGGTGGAGTAGAGGGTGGGGGTGATGGTGGTAATAGTCGAGTAGATGGTGGTGGTGGTGGTGGAGTAGAGGGTGGTGGTGGAGGCTGGTGCTGGTGGTAGTGGTGGTGGTAGAGTAGAGGGTGGTAATGGTAGTGGTGGTGAAGTACAGCGTGGTGGTGGTGGAGTAGAGGGTGGTGGTGGAAGGTGGTGGTAGTGGTAGTGGTGGTGGAGTATGTGGTGGTGGTGGAGTAGAGGGTGGTGGTGGAGGTTGGTGGTAGTGGTAGTGGTGGTGGTGGAGTAGAGGGTGGTCGGGGTGGTGGAGTACAGGTTGGTGGTTGCGGTGGAGTACAGGGTGATGGTGGTGGAGTGCAGGGTGGTGGTGCTAGAGTAGAAGGTGGTGGTGATGGTGGAGTAGAGGGTGGTGGAGGTGGAGTAAAGGGTGGTGGTGGAGTATCTGGTGGTGTTGGAGTAGAGGGTGGTGGTGGAAGGTGGTGGTAGTGGTAGTGGTGGTGGTGGTGGAGTATGTGGTGGTGATGGAGTATGTGGTGGTGGTGGAGTAGAGGGTGGTGGTGGAAGGTGGTGGTAGTGGTAGTGGTGGTGGAGTATGTGGTGGTGGTGGAGTAGAGGGTGGTGGTGGAAGGTGGAGGTAGTGGTAGTGGTGGTGGTGGTGGAGTAGTGGTGGTGGTGGAGTAGTGGTGGTGGTGGAGTAGAGGGTGGTGGTGGAAGGTGGTGGTAGTGGAGTGGTGGTGGAGTAGTGGTGGTGGTGTAGTAGTGGGTGGTGGTGGTTAGTAAGGTGGTTGTTGGTGGAGTAGAGGGTGGGAGGTGTATGGTGGTGAGGTAGGGTGGTGGGGTGTGAGTAAGGGTGGTGGTGGTAGAGTAGAGGGTGGTGGTGGGTTAGTAGGGGTGGTGATGATGGAGTCGAGGGTGGTGGTGGTGGTGGAGTAGAGGGTGGTGGTGGTGGTGGATGTTGGTGGTGGTGGTGGAGTAGAGGGTGGTGGTGGTGGTAGTGGTGGAGTACAGAGTGGTGGTGGTGGTGGTGGTGGAGTAGAGGGTGGTGGTGGAGGTGGAGTAAAGGGTGGTGGTGGAGTATGTGGTGGTGGTGGAGTAGAGGGTGATGTGGAAGGTGGAGGTATGGTAGTGGTGGTGGAGTAGAGGGTGTGGTGGGGGGTGGTGGAAGGTGTGGTAGTGGAGTGGTGGGGTGAGTAGAGGCTGATGTGGTGGTGGATGGTGGTGGTTGTAGTGATGTTGGTGGAGTAGAGGGTGGTGGTGGTGGTGGAAGGTGGTGGTAGTGGTAGTGGTGGTGGTGGAGTAGAGGGTGGTGGTAGTGGTGGTGGAAGTTGGTGGTAGTGGGAGTGGTGGTGGTGGAGTAGAGGGTGGTGGTGGAGGGTGGTGGTAATGGTAGTGGTGGTGGTGGAGTAGAGGGTGGTCGTGGTGGTGGAGTACAGGGTGGTGGTTGCGGTGGAGTACAGGGTGGTGGTCGAGTGCAGGGTGGTGGTGGTAGAGTAGAAGGTGGTGGTCGTGGAGTAGAGGGTGGTGGTGGTGGTGGTGGATGGTGGTGGTTGTAGTGGTGGTGGTGGAGTTGAGGGTGGTGTTGGTGGTGGTGGAGTATAGAGTGGTGGTGGTGGTGGAGTAGAGGGTGGGAGAGGTGGTGGTGGTGGAGTAGAGGGTGGTGGTGGTGGTGATAGTGGTGGTGGTGTAGTAGAGGGCAGTGTTGGTGGTGGTGGTGTAGTAGAGGGCGGTGTTGGTGGTGGTGGAGTACAGAGTGGTGGTGGTGGTGGAGTAGAGGGTGGTGGTGGTGGTAGTGGTGGTGGTGGAGTAGAGGGTGGGGGTGATGGTGGTGGTAGTCGAGTAGATGGTGTGGTGGGTGGTGGAGTGGTGTGGAGGGTGTTGAGGTGGTAGTGGTGGTGGTGGAGTAGAGGGTGGTAGAGGTGGTAGTGGTGGTGAAGTACAGGGTGGGTGGGGTGGTGGTGGTGAGTGGTGTTGTGGAAGTGGTGGGTGTGTAGTGGTGGGGTGGAGTAGTGGAGGGTGGTGGTGGAGTGTGGTGGTGGTGGTGGTGGGGTGGAGGGTTGGTGGTGGCGGTGGTGTGAGGGTGGTGTTGGTGGTGGGGGTGGGGTGGATGAGTGGGTGGTGGAGGTGGTGGTGGTGGGTGGTTGGAAATTGTGGTGGTGGAATGGAGTTGGTGTGGGGTGGTGGTGGTGGAGTGGTGGTGTGGTTGGTGGGTTGTTGGTGTGGGTGGTGTGGTGGTTTACGAGTGGTGAGGAGTGGGGGTGACGGGGTGTGGGTGCGAGTAGAGGGATGGTGGTGGTGAGTACAGAATGGTGGTGTTGGTGGTGGAGTAGAGGGTGGTGGTGAGGTAGAGGGTGGTGGTGTTGGTGGAGTAGAGGGTGGTTGTGGTGCACAGGTGTCGAGAGAGGGTGGCGGTGTGTGTGGTGGTGGAGTAGTAGGGTGGTGGTGGTGGTGGGGTGGTGTAGTGGTGGGTGGGAGTGGTGGTGGTGGAGAGTGGTGGTGGGGTGGATGGTGGTGGTTGTGGTGATGTTGGTGGAGTAGAGGGTGGTGTGGAGGAGAAAGGTGGTGGGTGTGAGGTGGTGGTGGTTGTGGTTGAGGGTGGTGGTTGTGTGGTGGTATGAGTGTGTGGTGGAGTAGAGGGTGGTGGTGGTGGTGGTGGTGGAGTGGTTGTGGTGTGGTGGAGTAGGGGTGGTGTGGAGGGTGGTGGTGGAGTAGTGGGTGGTGGAGGGTGGTGGTGTAAGTTGTGGTGGTGGTGGTTGTGGTGGTGGAGATAGGGTTTGTGGTGGGTGGTGGGTGGCGTAGAGGTTGGTGTGGCGTAGAGGGTGGTTGTAGTGGTGGGTGGTGGTGGTTGTGTGCTGAGGATGTGGATGGTGGTGGAGGGTGGTGGTGGAGTAGAGGGTGGTTGTGGAGTAGAGGGTGGTGGTGGTGGTGGTGGTGGTTGTGGTGGTGGACTAGGGGGTGGTGGTGGAGTAGAGGGTGGTGGTGGAGTAGAGGGTGGTGTAGGGTGGTAAAATGGAAGGTGTGATGGAGAGGTGAACTCGAGGCCAGTTGAAAGGATGGCGGTGGGTGGTGGATGGGGGGTGGTGGATGGGGTGTGCTGGTTAGCGGGTTGCATGAGTAGAGGCGGGTAGTGGGTGGTACGGGTGGGAGGGTGGTATGGGTGGGAGGCGGGAGACCAGGGAGGGTGAGGGTGAGGGGGTGGGGGAGGGTGAGTGTGCTGAGGCGGGTTCAGAGAGAGGGTTGAGTCTGGGAGATGCCGAGTGCAGCCCGCAGCAGCGAGCTTTTACACTGACGAGTCACGCTAAAGCACACTCCACTGCTCAATTATTTATAAAGGCCCTAAAGAATGGGCCTGTAGGTCTTTCGGAGCGCGTCATTAATATGCCTTCCCTGTGTGGCAGCAGCCACAATGTTGGAGTGCATTTATCCTAAATCTCCCACTCAGCTAACCTTAGGGTCGCCATTGCAGAATTATTGTCCAATTTCAACTCTCTTTTTCTATAGTTAAGAATAAAACTAGGTTCAAAGTTTTAACTAAATTAATTCATGCAAGGGATGGAAGGTGGGGGGTCACGGGTGGAATGTAGTATCAACATTTCCTCCTATTCAATCAGAGAAATACAGCAGGATATATTTGCGCAACACCATTCAAATGTGAGCGCGCAGTTTGGATACTACGCGGCTGATGGTTTAATTTCTTTTTTTAAACACACACATGTGGAATTAAGATTTAATGCCGGCACTAACCGTGTCATGCCGGTGTGTCGGTGACTCATCGGGAATCGGAATCACCAAAATTAACCATTCACATGTGGTGCAGGTGACGACAGTAAACCCTCACGTTTGCAAACCATGATAATAACCCACCGTTTCTGTGGGTTTTTGAGGGTTTTTTTAGAACAACAAATAACAGCAACAACAAAACGGTGACTGAGAAGTGCGGTAGCACAAGCCGCGGTGCCTCGCCATATAACCAAACTCCAATTAGAGCATGTAGCCTTGGCTTTTGAATGGCAACTGTAAACAAGGTCAGGGAGACGCCTTCCTGAGTTAGACCACAAAGAAGTAGGGCTTCGTTATTGTATTGCTGCTGTTGTTTTGTGTCCAGAATTACAGGCGTTTTCTTTGATATACTAAATTTGAACATATCGGTTAGTTGTTTATATTTGTGCTAGAACGTATCTAGTTGCTATTTTGTATACGCATATGATAGATTATATATCTCACATAGAGAGAAGAGGTTGATTGGTTGAGGAGGTGGAGTTAGGATGGGGCACGTGTTATCTTACATAGAGAGAAGAGGTTGATTGGTTGAGGAGGTGGAGTCAGGAGAGGACACTTGTTATCTCACATAGAGAGAAGAGGTTGATTGGTTGAGGAGGTGGAGTTAGGAGAGGACACTTGTTATCTCACATAGAGAGAAGAGGTTGGTTGGTTGAGGAGGTGGAGTTAGGATGGGGCTCTTGTTATCTCACATAGAGAGAAGAGGTTGATTGGTTGAGGAGGTGGAGTTAGGATGGGGGCACTTGTTATCTCACATAGAAAGAAGAGGTTGATTGGTTGAGGAGGTGGAGTTAGGATGGGCCACTTGTTATCTCACATAGAGAGAAGAGGTTGATTGGTTGAGGAGGTGGAGTTAGGATGGGGCTCTTGTTATCTCTCATAGAGAGAAAAGGTTTATTGGTTGAGGAGGTGGAGTTAGGATGGGGGCACTTGTTATCTCACATAGAGAGAAGAGGTTGATTGGTTGAGGAGGTGGAGTTATGATGGGGCTCTTGTTATCTCACATAGAGAGAAGAGGTTGATTGGTTGAGGAGGTGGAGTTAGGAGGGGACACTTGTTATCTCACATAGAGAGAAGAGGTTGATTGGTTAAGGAGGTGGAGTTAGGATGGTGGCACTTGTTATATCATATAGAGAGAAGAGGTTGATTGGTTGAGGAGGTGGAGTTAGGATGGGCCACTTGTTATCTCACATTGAGAGAAGAGGTTGATTGGTTGAGGAGGTGGAGTTAGGATGGGGGCACTTGTTATCTCACATAGAGAGAAGAGGTTGATTGGTTGAGGAGGTGGAGTTAGGATGGGGCTCTTGTTATCTCACATAGAGAGAAGAGGTTGATTGGTTGTGGAGGTGGAGTTAGGAGGGGACACTTGTTATCTCACATAGAGAGAAGAGGTTGATTGGTTGAGGAGGTGGAGTTAGGATGGCGGCACTTGTTATATCACATAGAGAGAAGAGGTTGATTGGTTGAAGAGGTGGAGTTAGGAGAGGAAGGAGCTCTTGCATGAGCAACAGCTGAGCATGGGCACCGACTTGTAACACTAACAGTATCTTTGTTGTTGTTTTACATCGTAACAATGTTTGTGGTCACATCAGGAAAGGTACCGCCTTGTGGCAGTGCACACTCATGGCAACTTATAATGTTGCCCCACTGTGAGATCAGACCACCGACACCATGACCTGATATCCCACAGTTACATTATCCTGATACTATGCTAACCAGTACTTGTCCTATCCTATTAATGCTAAGTGCCAGGCTAGGTAGTGACAAGTATCAATTTTATAAGTCTTCGGTTTGACTCGGCTGGGATTCGAACTTCCTACCTTCGGCAAAGGAAGTCTGCGCTTTACTGATTCGTGACTTGTGGCAGTGCACTCCTGACAGCTTTATAGTGTTATAATACTGGTGACATTGATTGATCATGATGCACTATCCCACTGTTCCTGACATTGAGTCAATCCTTTGTCCTATCATAATAATACTAAATGCCCAGAAAGGTAGCGACAAGCATCACTATGAACTTGTGAAAGCCTTTGACTTGTCCCCTATTATGGTGCTGTCACATTACGATGTTTCTCGCCAACGCGCGTCGACGTGTGTAATTTTTTGGCGAAACGTTCGGAGACGTCTGGAAGCATTACGCACGTGTTAGGCGCGCGTTGGTAGATGTTGATGGACGGTGATGGTCGACAAGGGTCGCCGGCGCGCGTTAGGGGATCGGTGAAGTTTTGTGCTTGCACAAAACTTTCGATGACCGACAACGCGCGACAACACGTGGGTGCCAATATTATGGCGACCTTAGGAGCATGTCGAGATCGCTGGATTAACGTTATGCGAATGCTAGGCAGACACCGCACGCGCATGAGGGTCGTTCCTGCACGTTGCGCCAAACTGTTGCTTTTGTTCTTTTACATCCTAGGAACATCTAAGGTCATATCAGGATGGCGCGCCAAACTTTTACCACAACGTCGGCCGCATGCTACCAATACGTTGCGCTGACACCGAAAAGTTTGACGAGTCTCGACGATTTAAAGTGATTTTGCGCATTGGCGGCACGCCGGCGAGATATGTCGTAGTGTGATAGGGCTATTAGGGATCGTATCCACAGCCACCCACCCAAGAAGCGGACGTTCTAACTTTAGACAATCTACATTGCATACATGCAACCAATCTCCGCCGGTTGTATATAGAGATATATGGAATATATTATATATGTATATATATATACACTCCATATAGTTATATCTATATGTACATACATTCTATAGATATATGGAATATACATAGGCTCATTCACACCATGTGATCTACCTATGCTCCCCCACCCGCACCCACACACCTGGTTTCCTTAAAAGACAATCCCATCAGCCTCGTACCGTTATCACACAATGAGGACGGTTCCGGAAATAGACACTGGTGGCGCGTCGGTGTCCCCTCCCCTCAGCCCCACCCCCGCCCATTGACGTCACCAGCCCGGTATCGCTGGTACCAGGTTCAACACTTCCGGTTTTCAGCCGACCTCTTCGTCCTCTTTGTCGTACTATATACAGTGTATATATACACCACAGCTTGCATGGGCTACCTATAAGGTGTGGTATATATAACTGCTCCCAAAGGAGACGTGTTCTGTGACTCTGCTTCCCTGGGTTAGCAACCCTGTCGAATATTTTGTGTTGTGTGTTGGGGGTGAGGGGTTTGAACAGGGGAATGTGGCGATAAAATGATAAGATTGTGTTGTTGATCCTCCAGCCAAAGTTACAGATGAAAAGTGGATGAAGGTTTATAAGGAGTGAGTACTACTCGATAAAATTCGTTTACACTGTCTGGGCTGACTGAACAACAAGCAGATTGGATTCAGTTCCCAATTTAAATACTACTGTCCTATATCTGTTTAATTTTACAGCGAAAACGATGTATATATTCTCACAATAAAATATCATACAGTTCGTGGGATTATTGGTGGTTTGTTTGTGTTTGCTTAATTGTAAGATATCTGGTAGTATTTTATACAACACACTGGTATTGGTTACTGGATCCACTGATTTGCATAATTACAATAATATATATATATGTGTATTGGAGATATGTTATAGTATTTTGAAAAAAGAAGAGAGAAAGATGAAGGAAGGAAGAAAGAAGTGTTTAAAGACAAATCTAGAATCATGCAATACCATGTGATGCATAATACATATGTTGAACTGGAATTGTATGCAGTTACTATTGCAACTAATACTAATAGTTTATTTATGTTATGCTTCTATTATCGAACAGGATTTTCATGTGATTATTATTGCAACTGATATTGTCATTTATGTACCAACAAATTGTACTGCATGGCCAGAAGACCAGTGCTCTTGCGGTGACAAAAGATATTATATATGTGATATATAAGCATTATATATGTGATGTATAAGCATTATGCGAGTATAAAGGCACGGAAGGGAACTATATGTTTAATTACTACTTTATTATTGATGGGGTGGCTTACTTGATGTATGCTCCCCCCCCCTCCAACCATGTGAACAGTGGCGCCCCACCGGCACATTCTAACCAGGATGCTAGACTGTCACTCGTGACCAGGAATATATATAGCCACGTATATACGCACGCGTATATCCAGGTGTAAGGAAAGCGCACTGTGGTGCCCCCCGGTGTTTTGCGGGGGAACTCGCCACTGATTTGTGGGACTGCCACCAGATGGCACTCGATGATGTGCACAACCTACGAACATGCCCCGACCACCGCAGTTGGCTTGCAACCCTGCTACACTATAGACCTACTAAGAATTGTACCTGCTACCATCTACGTGCTACCTGTTACCAGCTTCGCAGTACCGGCACCGTTGTACTGGTATGCCGAAGGCATATTGTGCTTTCTGCAGTATTGTACATACGGAACCGGTGAACGACACTTGTTATACACCTTTAAACAGGTGTTCGACCAGGACGAGCACGAGACAAGTGGCTATTGCTATGGCTGAGGGAGGGAAATTGACCAGCGTAAAGGATGAACAGTCAGACAATACAATGGATGTCGACCTGCTGGAGAAGGAGGAAAGGGAGACCACTGAGAGGATCAGGCACCTTCAAAGACGGAAGAAACTGGCCGAACTGGAACGCGTGGAGTAAGATTTGCATGAGGATGTGGCGAAGCTCACGCTCGACCGGATCAGGGATCGCAGGAGGGATCGGGCAATCGACTGTGACGCGGGGCACAACCAGAGCACCTGAGCAAGTCTGCGTGGCGAGGGCGACATTCGATCGCGAGGGAGGAGCACCAGCAAACGTCGGAGCGCATCTCATGACCGGCGAGGGCGCCACTACCGCCGGTGCTCATCAAGCTCAAGCTCGATTATATATATATATATATATATATGTATATATATATATATATATATATATATATATATATAATTATTTCTTGCAAGGTGGAAGGAAAAGACGAACAATGTAAGTGGGATGGAAAACTGTATTCTCCGGCAAGAGGTAAGACTTCTTGCCGATAAAATAAAAAGAATTGAGCGAGTGGTACAGGCATGAGGCAGAGCCAGGCTAGGAAGAAGAGGCCAGGTGTCAGCACCAGGCGAGGCAGAAGGCCTGACCAGTCGCTTGATTAGTTGAGTGTCATTAGTTGTGTAGTGTCATTTCGTGTCACCTAAGGACACAGTTCATGGGTAATCAGTTTACGGATAATAATACTCGTATAATTGCTTACACAGCATATATATGTATAGTTGGTCAGACTGGCACAGGCGTGAGTGCACGGTTGAACGCGTGGGCAGACAGGTGGGGGCCAGAAGCGGACCTGAGGTTGTCAGAATTGAGCAGTAGATGACTAGTCTGAATGGGTAAGAGCCCTGCAGTAGATGACCTGAGGGAGTGTCTTTAATTATGCCAGTAACAAGCTGTAGTGTGGATAAAGGCTTCTGATTAATTATACTCTAGCCTTTACAACATATACACTATTTAAGGATATCTTTCTGGCAGAGTTAATCTGTAAGCCCAATGTGTATGTGTAGAAATAACATTAGGTCACATCAGATCGCCAAAAAATACAAATGCGTTTTTTTCTACACACACAGAAATGACATTAGATGTCTTGGTTGAGCTTACATTCCGTGGACATGAGTTCATAAAACACACACTATGTGCACACATATAAAATGGCTGTGAGAACCATTCCGTAGGTCTGAATTTGGCGTACACCATACGTATAACCGAACCATGTTCTGTATAGCTCTACAAGTGTGTACGTAGTACTGGAGAGTAGGATTTGAAAGCATGTGGGGTGTATTTTATTATACACATGTCGTGAGTACCCATGCCGCAGGCCGCATATCTGTACCTATGGAATGTCACAGTCGGATATATGCAACACACGTTTCAACACAAGATGTTCAGCGTGTGTTGAATGATTATTGTTGTGTGTGGAGGAGTCGAGACTATGGAATGCTACTTTTAGTGTTGGTACTTGGGTGAGTCAAATACCCTATAATACTAAGACGGCTCACTCAACCTGTACTGTGTAATCAAAATGATCAAATCCACCACTTGGTGCGCTGGCTGTTCTCTTGGTTAAACAGTTGCAATATTATATGTATAAATGTATATATGAATGTGAAAGATGTGTGATGATGGCGATGATGATGATGATGCTGATGATGTGTATTTGTTCATAGCAATTTCATATTTATGTGTATTCATAATTACCTATCTCATGTATAATATAATTGTATGTGTTTACCAGTGAAACACCAACCAGCAGCCAGGCTGATCAAACCCACCACAAAGTGGCACTCCAAAATTTACATTACCATGGGAGAGATAGGGAGTGAGCCGTCTTAGTATTATAGGGTCTTTGGGTGAGTGCACTCATTCGCGTGGGTTTTGTGGGGTTTTATTATTATTGTTTTATGTTGGTTTTTTGGTTGTGGTTTTATTGGTTGTTGTTGTGCTTTTTTTGTGTGCATTTTTTGCAGCAGCAGTAGCAGTATTGTGGCGTTGTCGGGCCAGTAGTGGTTCTCTAATTCCACAGGCTGGCTGGCAGGCTGGCAAGCTGGCAGCCAGGCAGGCAGACTGGCAGACTGGCAGGCTGGCACGATGGCAGGCTGGTAGGCAGAGAGGCTGGCAGGCTGGCAGCCAGGCAGGCTGGCAGGCAGCTGGCAGGCGGGCAGGCGGGCGGGCAGGCAGGCAGGCTGGCAGGCTGCACCACAGGGAACCAGTCGGCCGGCCCACATCACCACTTATAGGCCGCATACAACTTTAATGCAATGTTGGCCGCGTGGTGGCGCGCAGGACGGCCCTGGCGGCACGCGTTGTTATGGTTATGGGGATTGTTTGGCCGGCGCCCGGCGCCGCGCTGCCCCGCCTTCACCCGGCGACGGCCCGCTCGAGGCGCCCCCTGCCGGCAGGCGGGCAGTGAGGCTGCCCATACGGACACAGCTGTGTATAGGGGGCCCAGCTCGGTGCGGTGTCAGGGTCACTGCGCCCAGTTTGGTCTGAGCAGTGGCGCCAATCAAGTGAAGACATCTGCATCATTGCTGAGGTTGTTTGGTGTCAATCAAGTGAAGATAGCCTAAATATTTGGCACCTGTGGTGTCTCAATAAAGCGAAGACAGCCTAACCATTTGGCGTCTGTGCAGTGTCAATCAAGTGAAGACACCCTAACCATTTGGCACTTGTGTGGTGTCAATTAAGCAGAGACTAACCATTTGGGGCATGTGCAGTGTCAATCAAGTGAAGACAGCCTAACCATTTGGCATATGGGCAGTGTAAATCAAGCAAAAATAGTCATATGTGAAGTGTCAATGAAATGAAGACAGCTGCGAGATTGGGTATGTGCCGTGTCAATCAAGTGAATACAACTGCAATAATGTGTCTGTGCAGTAGCAATCAAGCTGAGGCAGCTGCAACAGTGAGTCTGTGTCAGGTCAATCAAGCAAAGACAACTGCAACGTTGTGTCTCGCACTGTCAATCAAGCCAAGGCTGCTGCAACAGTGAGTCTGTGCCAGGTCAATCAAGTGAAGGTAACTGTAACATTGTGTCTGTGCAGTGTCGAACAAGTGAATAGTTTGTCATGTGATCATCATACTCAGAAGATCAATTGGTTAGCCATCACCCATCAGCATTCTGATAGTGGAGTGTGTTCTCTGTACGCAACGCCTCTTTGGTGAGGGTGTGTGGGTTTGATACATCACTGCCCCTCCGTACCCTCCCATTCACCAACATAAAAACAGATGAACCCAGAATACTGACTGTGCTGGTGCATGGATAAAGGTTGGCCATTCCTGAAGTGTGTAAGTGTGTGTGTATGTGGTGCTGTGAGTGTGTGCGCCTATGTGTGTGTGAGTGTTGTCCGTTAGTGAGGCTGCGAGTGTGTGTGAGTGAATGTGTGAGTGTATGAGTATATGTGTATGTGAGTGTGAGTGTGTGAGGTGGTGAGTGAGTGTGTTAGTGTGTGAGTGTGTCCGTTGATGAGTGTGTGAGTGTGTCCGTTCGTGAGTGTGTGGGTGTGCTAGAGTGTGAGTGTGTCTGTTGGTGAGGCTGTGAGGCTGTGAGTGTATGAGTATGGGTATGTATGTATGTGAGTGTGAGGCTGTGAGAGTGTGAGTATGTGAGTGTGTCCGTTGGTGAGTGTGTGAGTGTGTTAATGTGTGAGTGTGTCTGTTGGTGAGGATGTGAGTGTATGGGTGTGTGGGTATGTGAGTATATGAGTATGTGAGTGTGAGGATGTGAGTGAGTGAGTGTATCCGTGTATCCGTGTGTTAGTGTGCGAGTGTGTCTGTTGGTAAGGCTGTGAGTGCGTGAGTGTGTGAGAGTGTGAGGGTGTGAGTATGTCCGTTGGTGAGTGGGTGAGTGTGTTAATGTGTGAGTGTGTCTGTTGGTGAGGCTGTGAGTGTATGAGTGTATGGGTATGTGAGTATGTGAGTGTGAGGATGTGAGTGCGTGAGCATGTCCGTTGGTGAGTGTGTGAGTGTGTGAGTGTGTCTGTTGGTGAGGATATGAGTGTATGGGTGTGTGGGTATGTAAGTATATGAGGATGTGAGTGTGAGGATGTGAGTGTGTCCGTTGGTGAGTGTGTTAGTGTGTGAGTATGTATGTTGGTGAGGATGTGAGTGTATGGGTGTGTGGGTATGTAAGTATATGAGTAGGTGAGTGTGAGGATGTGAGTGTGTGAGTGTGTTAGTGTGAGTGTGGCTGTTGGTGAGGCTGTGAGTGTGTGAGAGTGTGAGTGTGTGAGTATGTCCGTTGGTGATTGTGTGAGTGTGTTAATGTGTGAGTGTGTCTGTTGGTGAGGCTGTGAGTGTATGAGTGTATGGGTATGTGAGTATCTGAGTGTGAAGCTGTGAGTGTGTGAGCGTGTCCATTGGTGAGTGTGTGGGTATGTGAGTGTGAGGTTGTGAGTGTGTGAGTGTGTCCGTTGGTGAGTGTGGGAGTGCGTCTGTTGGTGAGGATGTGAGTGTATGGGTGTGTGGATATGTAAGTATGTGAGTATGTGAGTGTGAGGATGTGAGTGTGTCCGTGTGTTAGTGTGTGAGTGTGTCTGTTGGTGAGGATGTGAGTGTATGGGTGTGTGGGTATGTGAGTAGGTGAGTGTGAGGATGTGAGTGTGTGAGTGTGTTAGTGTGTGAGTGTGTTTGTTGGTGAGGCTGTGAGTGTGTGAGAGTGTGAGTGTGTTAACATGTGAGTGTGTCTGTTGGTGAGGCTGTGAGTGTATGAGTGTATGGGTATGTGAGTATGTGAGTGTGAGGATGTGAGTGTGTGAGTGTGTCCATTGTTGAGTGTGTGAGTGTGTGGGTATATGAGTGTGAGGCTGTGAGTGTGTGAGTTGATGTGTAGTTCTTTAGTGGTATGGTGGTGAGTGAGGTGAGGTGTGAGTGTTGTGTATGTATGGGTATGTGAGTGTGAGGATGTGAGTGTGTGAGTGTGTCCATTGTTGAGTGTGTGAGTGTGTGGGTATGTGAGTGTGAGGCTGTGAGTGTGTGAGTGTGTTAGTGTGTGAGTGTGTCTGTTGGTGAGGCTGTGAGTGTGCCCGTTGGTGAGGCTGTGAGTGTATGTGTGTGTGGGTATGTGAGTATGAGAGTGTGAGGATGTGAGTGTGTGAGTGTGTCCCTGTGTAAGTGTGTCTTATGGTGAGGCTGCGAGTGCTTGGGTGAGTGTGTGAATGTGTGAATATGTGAGTGTGAGTGTGTGAGGTGATGAGTATGTGACTGTGTGCAATTGTGCCATGTAATGCTATGACTGTGTGTGTACCTGAGTGGCTATCTGTGTACATTTAAGACTGAATAGTTGGTAAGCACGACCATGCATGAACATTGTTTATGTGTATAGATATAGGTATTTCTGGGTTGTGCGGCTGGGATCGGCAGTAGCCTGTAGAAAAGTGTTGCATACGAGTATGAAATGTGGTACTAAGTGTGTTTGAGGAGCATCCGGTGGGTGTGCAGTGTGTGAATGTTGGCTGTGGTGTGTGTTTGGTGTGTGGAGAGAGGGTTTACACAGTGTGTCTGTGCGGATTGCCATGTGTATATTGTGGGAGGCCTGTGTGGCCAGTGAGTGTCTAATATCTAAGCAGTGATTGTCTTGAGTGTAGTTAGGTGTTGACTCTGATGTGTGTAGTGTAGGAGTGTACGGTGTCTACGTGTGGACTATGGTGTGTGTGTGGTGTAGAAGTGTGTTGTCTATGGTATCTATGTGGAGTAGGAGTGCGATACTTCTGTCGACTGATGTGTGTGGCGTGTGTGGTGTGTGGTGTGTGTGGTAAGTGTGGTATGTGTAGTATGTACGGTGTGTGTGTGCTGTGTATGATGTGTTGTGTGTGGTGTGTGGGTGGTGTGGTGAGTGGTGTGTGTGGTCAGTGTGTGTGTGGTGTGTGGTGTACAATGTGCGTGGTGTGTGTGGTATAGGCGTGTGATGTTTATGTGTCAACTGGTGTGTGTATGGTGTAGCGGTGTGTGGTGTCTACGTGTGGACTGTGGTGTGTGTGTGTGGTGTGGTGTGTGTCTGGTGTATGTGGTGCGGGAAGTGTGGGGTACATGGCATCCATTCACAGTGTGAACTTTCTGCGACAATGTATGATACGTGAGTGTGAATAGCTGTTGCATATTATTTGCGGGTCTGTAAATTTGGCCGTGTCGTTTATATACACCTATGTGAAGCTTGTGGTGTGCGTTACATTGGGCTTTGAACATACACTAACAAAACCTCTTTTATTTGGGTCATACCAGTAAAAGAATGAACTTAATATCGAGCGTGCATAATACAATCAGATATCGGGCCGAACAAAGGTGTGCTGCATTGACTAATGTGCTGACTCCCTCATAATGTGGCGTCCAGATCGCGAGGACTAATGTCGTTCACACCGTTACACCACGGCGGCGCTCCGCTCGTCCTGAATGTGTTCGGGTGTTGTCAGTAGTATAACGAGATGTCGGGTTTTGTCAGGCACTATTCTCATTCTGCTCACCTGTTGCTGCAACCACACAACCACGTATACTGCGGCGTATCGGTGGCCGGTTTTTGTTGTTTTTATTGCTTTGTTTTTTAAAAGGGAACGTTGCATGGCAACGTGCACATGACGCATCGGTGTTTGAGCATACATCGCGCAAGCCGAGATCAAGCCGCCAGCACCATGATATCCCACTCATGGTGACTTTATCCTGATACTGACCTAATCAGTCCTTGCCCTATCCTAATAATGCCGGGTGTCAGACTAGGTAGCGACAAGTATCAATTTTGTACGACATTGGTTTAATTCGACCGAGATTCAAACTCTTGAATTTCCGCACTGGAAGCCTGCGCTCTACCGATATTCGGTCACCACGTCCCGTCAGGCCGGTAATAAGACATGCCCCAATGCTCTGCGCATTCTTACGTTATTCGCAGCAAATGATGTGTTTCCTGGTAAATGTCTGACGATTTAGAACCCACTGCTCTTCTCATGTAAACACACACGCGCAACCTAATAGAACTGCCAGGTCCCAGTGATTGACGGCATCGAATTATTTACCTATATTGAGAGCCTGGAATAATTGGTATTTCCTCATTACCTACTCGCCTTCACTCTCTCTCCCCTTGTTCACTACTACCCCTGCCACGCTCCAGTTTCCCTGCCTGTTTCCTCCACATCCTTTGTATCTCTGTCCGTCTCACGCCTCGTCATCTATCCCTCCACCCCCATCATCTCTGTCCCTCTCACCCCTCGTCCTCTCTCCCTTCACCCTCTTTATATCTCTCACTCTAACCCCTCGTCATTTTTCTCCCCCTTCACCCTGTGCCTCTCACTCTCATCCCTCGTCAGTTCTCTCCCCTTCATCCTGTATCTCCCTCACTCTCACCATCGTCATTTTTCTCCCCCTTCATCCTGTGCCTCTCACTCTCACCCCTCATCATTTCTCTCCCCTCCATCCTGTATCTCTCTCACTCTCACCCTCGTCATTTTTCTCACCCTCGTCATTTTTCTCCCCTTCACCCTGTGCCTCTCACTCTCACCCTCGTCATTTTTCTCCCCCTTCACCCTGTGCTTCTCACTCTCACCCCTCATCATTTCTCTCCCCTACATCCTGTATCTCTCACTCTCGCCCTCGTCATTTCTCTCCCCTTTACCCTGTATCTCTCTCAGTCTCACCCTCGTCATTTCTCTCCACTTCACCCTGCAGTGAGTGTGTGAGTGTGTTAGTGTGTGAGTGTGTTTGTTGGTGAGGCTGTGAGTGTGTGAGAGTGTGAGTGTGTTAACATGTGAGTGTGAGGATGTGAGTGTGTGAGCGTGTCCATTGGTGAGCGTGTCATTTCTCACCCTCGTCATTTCTCTCCCCTTCACCCTGTATCTCTCTCACTCTCACCCTCGTCATTTCTCTCCCCTTCACCCTGTATCGCTCTCAGTCTCACCATCTTCATAACTCTCCCCTTCAACCTGTATCTCTCTCAGTCTCACCCTCGTCATTTCTCTCCACTTCACCCTGTATCTCTCTCAGTCTCACCCTCGTCATTTCTCTCCCTCACTCTCACCCTCGTCATTTCTCTCCCCTTCACCCTGTATCGCTCTCAGTCTCACCATCTTCATTTCTCTCCCCTTCAACCTGTATCTCTCTCACTCTCACCCTCGTCATTTCTCTCCACTTCACCCTGTATCTCTCTCAGTCTCACCCTCGTCATTTCTTTCCCATTCACCCTGTATCTCTCAGTCTCACCCTCGTCATTTCTCTCCCCTTCAACCTGTATCTCTCTCAGTCTCACCATCTTCATTTCTCTCCCCTTCAACCTGTATCTCTCTCACTCTCACCCTCGTCATTTCTCTCCCCTTCATCCTGTATCTCTCACTCTCGCCCTCATCATTTCTCTGCCCTTCACCCTTATCTCTCTCAGTCTCACCCTCGTCATTTCTCTCCCCTTCAACCTGTATCTCTCTCACTCTCACCCTCGTCATTTCTCTCCCCTTCACCCTGTATCTCTCTCACTCTCACCATCGTCATTTCTCTCCCCTTCACCCTGTATCGCTCTCAGTCTCACCATCGTCATTTCTCTCCCCTTCACCCTGTATCTCTCTCACTCTCACCCTCGTCATTTCTCTCCCCTTCACCCTGTATCTCTCTCACTCTCACCATCGTCATTTCTCTCCCCTTCACCCTGTATCTCTCTCAGTCTCACCCTCGTCATTTCTCTCCCCTTCACCCTGTATCTCCCTCACTCTCACCATCGTCATTTCTCTCCCCTTCACCCTGTATCTCTCAGTCTCACCATCGTCATTTCTCTCAACTTCACCCTGTATCTCTCTCACTCTCACCCTCGTCATTTCTCTCCCTTTCACACTGTATCTCTCTCACTCTCACCATCGTCATTTCTCTCACCTTCACCCTGCGCATCTCACTCTCACCCTCGTCATTTCTCTTCCCTTCACCCTGTGCCTCTCACTCTCATCCTCGTCATTTCTCTCCCCTTCACTATGTGCCTCTCACTCTCACCCTCGTCATGTATCTCCCGTTCACCATGTGCCTCTCACTCTCACCCTCGTCATTTCTCTCCCCTTCACCCTGTATCTCTCTCAGTCTCACCATCTTCATTTCTCTGCCCTTCACCCTGCAACTCTCTCACTCTCACCCTAGTCATTTCTCTCCCCTTCACCCTGTATCCCTGTCTCACCCTCGTCATTTCTCTCCCCTTCAACCTGTATCTCTCACTCTCACCCTCGTCATTTCTCTCCCCTTCACCATGTATCTCTCCCCTCCATCCTGTATCTCTCTCACTCTCACCCTGGTCATTTCTCTCCCCTTCACCCTGTATCTCTGTCTCACCCTCGTCATTTCTCTCCCCTACATCCTGTATCTCTCTCTCGCCATCGTCATTTCTCTCCCCTTCACCCTGTATCTCTCTCAATCTCACCCTAGTCATTTCTCTCCCTTCGCCCTGTATCTCTCTCACTCTCACCCTCATCATTTCTCTCCCCTTCACACGGTATCTCTCTCACTCTCACCCTCGTCATTTCTCTCCCATACATCCTGTATCTCTCTCACTCTCGTCATTTCTCTCCCTCCGTATCTCTCTCATCTCACCTCATTTTTTCGTTCTCTCTCACTCTCACCCTCGTCATTTCTCTCCCATACATCCTGTATCTCTCTCACTCTCGTCATTTCTCTCCCCTTCACCCTGTATCTCTCTCACTCTCACCTCTCGGCTTTTCCCCCCTCCCCTTCACCCTGTGCCTATCTCTCCTGCTCACCCCTTTTCCTTGCTCTCCCCCTCCCCCCTCTGTTTCTCTCTCTTTCTCACCCTTTGTCCTCGCTTCCTCTCCATCCATCTCCCGCTTTTACTCTCAGTTCCTCTCCGCTCCTACCTTTTATCCACCCCTCCCTCCATCACTTCTCTCCTTTCCATCTCCCATTCCCTCTCTCCCATCTTCTTACCAGTTCAAGTCTGCCTTTTATCGTCCTACCTCCATCAACCCGTCCTTCTCTTTCCACCCCCCTCCCCCAAACCCTCCTCTTCATATCCCATAATCACCCTTTTCCATTACATGTATTATCTCCCCTGACCTCATTTCCCTGCTCACCTCTCCCGTCCTCCTCCCTTCCATTCTTCCCATCCCCCTTCCTTCCCAGCCCTCCCCCCTCCATCCACAGCCCAGTCCAAACAAGCCTGATGATATTCATTAACTAATTGATCCTCGCTTTGTGCTGCGCCCTGATCGCTGATCCCACATCCCGGGGTGTGCTTCTCTTTCCGCAACGTCCACACTACACAATAGCGCCCGTCTGACCGCGCTGGCTTTTTATCACGGTAACCATGGAAATGTGTGGCGAGAACCTTCTTGTTTACCCCTTTATTTTACCCCCCCCCCCCCATTTCCCCTTTTTCCCCACACACAGGCCTAAGCACCAAGACGGATCCTCTCTCCCCGATAGCAACACCCAAATTGACACCCCCCCCCCCTACATCCCCAGGTCTAGGACTTGACAATGGATGCCACAAATAACACCCATCGACCGATTTCCGATTAACCATTGTGGGAAGTTCGTTAAAACGCCGGTATCGTTAGAGGTATTCCGACATGGATAGGGAGGGAGAGAGAGGGAGAGGGGGGGGAGAGGGAGGGATGGAAAGATGGGGGAGGGAATAATGGATGGAAGGAGTAAGGGAGGAGAGGGAGGATGGGAGGGAGAGAGGGAGGAGGGGGAGGAGGGGAGGCAGGAGGGGAGGGAAGGAGGTAGGGAGTGAGGGAGGGGAGTGAGGAGCGGAGAGAGGTGGGGGGAGGGGCTGTCATTGAGAGGTAATGATTGTTTCCGACAGAAATCAGATGTTTTAAACGGCACTGCATTCAGGGGAGTGTTGTTTATTAGGCAGTGGTCTAGAAAAAGCAAACGGCGAATAGTCACCATTAATGGGCAGCTAAAAAAAACACCAGATTATTTATGGTCGTATCGCGCGTTGCTAGGTCACCAGAATGCGCCGCGCTAAAAATAGACCACGCGATGCACGCGACTTTGGAATTCACGCGAGTGTCGTAGTCCGCGAATTTATGTATGTCTCATGTCTCGAGTTTTTGTCATTCTCGGTGTCGCTCCAACAAACTTTCTGTTATCGTAGTCAAGTATGTCGTATTCCTACCTCCCCTCAGGATAGGGTATCTTCAAAATAGAGGGTGGACCCCTTCGCATAAATCACCTTTAAATTATAATTTTGCAACCTCATTCTCATATGCTGCATCCTAGCTGACAATTCATGTATAGGATTGAGCATAATTGATACCAATGGTTTATGGTCTGTCTGTATGGTAATTTCGTTTCCATAAATATATTCCTGAAATTTCTTGCACCCAAAATAGAGCGCGAGAAGTTCTTTTTCTATAACTGCATAACTGATTTGAGTCTTATCTAATGCTTTTGAAGCCATGGCAACGGGTTGATTATTTTGGAATACGGTGGCTCCCAAACCATATTTGGAAGCATCTAATTGTAATACTATTTGTTCAGCTCCGTCAAAATATCTTAGAATAGGTGCATTGCTCAATAAATTCTTCAGTTCCTTAAATGCATTTATTTGGGGTTCTTCCCAATGCCATGCTACATTTTTCTGAATGACAGTTCTTAGAGGCTTGGTGATTTTTGCCAAGTGGGTATGAACCTGCTTACGTACCCAATCATGCCTAGAAATCTTTGTACTGCAGCTTTATCTGTGGGGTTGGGCATTTCCAAAATAGCTTGTACTCTTTCTGCATTGGGCTTTAGACCTTCCGCAGTGATTAGATGTCCTACATAATTTACAATGGATTGGCCTATTTTTGTTTTATGTGGGTTTAAGATTCATTTCTCTGGCACGCAATAACACTACTTCTAATCACTCATTATGTTTGTCTACTGTTTTCCCATGTATCAAAATATCGTCTGATATTACATGAACTCCTGCTAGGTTTTGCAACATCTCATTCATTTCCTGGATGAATATGTCCCCTGCAGTCTTTATACCAAATGGTAATCTGGTGTATCGGAATCTACCCCATGGAGTGTTAAACGTGCACAGCTTGGAACTGTCTTCGTCCAACTGTATCTGCCAGTATCCACTATTTGCATTCAGAACTGAAAAATACTTGGCCTCGTGTATCTGAGCTACCACCTCTTCTACTGTACTCACAGGATAAGGCCCTCACAGTATCGCTTTGTTTAATTTGGTGGGGCCCAAACAAACCCTAATTTTGCCTGGCTTTTGTACAATGGTTATAGAATTTACCCATGGGATTGGTTCTTCTTTAACTATGACACCTAAATCTAACATTCATTTTAATTCTTTTTGTACGTCTTCAGTAATTGCTAAAGGTATCATACGTGGGGGTCTATTGCAGGGGCTACATTTACATCAATATGAATTTTTGCATCGACTTGTATTAAGCCTAATCCATCAAATACATCTGAATACTTATGTACCATATCTTGTGCTGTCTTCCTACTTGGTTCACTCTTGATTGTATCGATGAGAGCCAATAGTCTCTGTGTGATACATGCCTCCTTCCCTAGGATGGCACTCCCTGCATTGGTCACCTGGAATTTCAGTTCTGTTCCATTAACGTCCAGTTTGGTTTCCCCTTTGGGTCGGATGCGATGTCCATTGTATGTGACTAGTTGACACTTTGATGGCTGTAAGCTGACACCCACAAGTTTACGGTAGACTTCCAATGGCAGGATGTTGGCCTCCGAACCAGTGTCTAATTTGAATGACACCTCATAGTTTCCAAGGCTGATGTCTGTATACCAGAGTTCATTATTGTGTCCATCAATGCTGAATACAGCTCCTATGAACAAATCATAATCCTGATAGTCCTGGTGTTGCGCCTGTTGTTCATTAATGTTATTTGGGTCAACTTTAATTTCGTTGATCGGTGCAGTGCGATGTGTTGTGATTGGCAAACTTTCAGAAAGTGTCTGATCTTGTGACATCTCACACATTCCTTCCCACGAGCAGGGCAATTCCCTCTTGGATGAGCATATCCACATCGATTGCATTGGAAGGACTGTGAACGTTGTTGTTGATATAGTGCCGTTGATGGTCATTTCCATTGCGGTGGGCGTGACTGTGTCATGCCGTGGCGTCCGTTGCCGGTTGCTATGCTGTCGACGCTATCCTCACATTTGTTTTCACTACATGACAGCTGTGTAGCCTTATTTTCACTTAAACGGCACATTTGTATACAATCATCTAGAGATAATTTTGGAGTCTGCAATAACTGATTCCTCAATTCGTTATCTTTCACTCCACAAACTATCGTGTCGCATAATAACAAATCTTCTATGTTGTCATAACAACAATGCGTTACACTCGATTTCAGCTCGCGAATATATGTGTCCATGTTTTCGTTAGTTTGGTTGTAGGAATTAAACTGATACCGTACAACTGTAATGTTCGATTTGCCCTCACAATATTGACTAAATGCAGCAATTAATGGGCCAATCTTGTCTCTTTCCGATGCGTCTATTTTCAATGTCTTGTGTATCTTTTGTACCTCGCTACCAGCAAACATGAAGGAATATGAAACACTGTACCTTTTCGGATTTTGATGCTGCACCCGACACTGTAGCATAAATCTCATATGAGTGTAGCCATGACCTTCATTTAATGGCCATATTTTCATCTACATCTAGGGCTTTTAATCCAGTTAAAGCTATATTGTACTGTTCGTCCTATGAATCTGATACCATGTAATGAACGTGTTGACACCGTGAGTTGTGTGATGGAACTGTTTATTTACAACCGTTCTCCCACCATGCTTCAGTCATGACATCACTGTGACCTCTGACCTGGATACATAACAGGGGTGGCACCAACCCCAACTTCCGGTGTATAAGCTGAAGCTGCGACCCAGCACGCCAGGTAGCAGCCTTAGTCATTATTGTGGGACCAGCATGACTCGGAATACCCGTATCATAGCATTGTTTTTTGGACTATGCTTAGTACTTTGTGAAAATGATTCTCCGGCGATTTTAAAGTGCTTAAGTGGTCTGTGGAAGCACTCAGCACTTTTGCATTCGATATTAGACATCTGGACTATTATCCATTAGATAGTGACACATTTAAATAATCCCACCAGACATTGAGTTAGCTTTCAGAGTAGTTATACACTTGTACAGACCACCTGTTCAGACTTCATGATTGGCATAATTAGATAAGAATGAATCAATAATACAGTAGGATTTTTGTGGGTTTCTTTTTAAATCTGTCAATATTGCCTCACTGAATCCTATTAAATGTTGAACTGCTATTGACAATTCTGTACAGCACTCAGACACTCAATTCTTATATAGTTACCCGATATCACATTGTATTTGTTCTGAATGAAGTAACAGTCATCTACTCTCATTGCATAGCATCGCAAATCTAGTTGGCTCAGTGTCAGGATAATGTGACTGAGTGGGATATAAGGTCATGGTGCTGGTGGCATGGTCTCCCAGTGGGGCAGAATTATAAAGTCACCATGAGTGCGCACTTTCACAAGTCGGTACTCGTCCTGATATGACCTTAGATGTTGCCAGGTCATAAAACTCCAACAACCAACCAACAAATACGAAAGAAAAAGGCTTGAACTATTAACGCTTCCAATTCATAGTTAACGTCATTTGTTGTAGCACGGTGTAGATCTGGTAGTCATGGCAAAACATTCTTGAAACGGCAAGCATATATGTACGCTCATAGCGTTACATATTGGAACATAATATTATCAAAGGACATTTAGTTGCATATATATATATATATATATATATATATATATATATATATATATATGCAATCGCTAGAGTAGAGCGGAAAGTAGTTTCAAATAGGATTCGATGCATTTGTAATTAGACATGTACGGACATCTGAATAAAGGAATATATTTCATCTTTATTGTGCATTCATCTAAAGTATTTAATAATTTAAACTATACTTCAATACGCGTGCCTCCACATATGTAAAATCACGCTTTTCATTTTTATTATGCATTTACTTCGCGAGTATATTATTTGCGATGGGTGGGGTGCCTATGAGGGAAAAGAATATTTTACAATTTTCATTTCAGACGTACTGACTAAGTTTGTTGTTTGCTAGGGAATACTAATATTCTAGTTCAGGAATACTATTTTCTTATTTAGTCTATTGATACCTTACTTTCCCAGGTATTTGGCTCTCTATCCCTCCCTTCCCCCTACCCCCACTCCCGAACTCTGTATTCGATTCTGTATTGGGATTATATGGCTTTTCAAATATTGTTTATGTAGGAGAGGAGTGGAGTTGGCTTGACGGCAAATTGCCTTTCTATCTTAGCCAATCAGATCATAGACTTATTACTGATGTGAGGGTGATTAAAATGGGAAATATCGCCTACAGCTATCTATGTGGCTCCTTGCCTGAGAGGTCCCCCCTGGGATTGTTTTTTAAATGGTTCACTTCCATAAGTTGCTTAACACTTAAAAGTACTGCACTTACATATTATATACATACACAGGATAGGTTCAACAACCATACAGTATGTAACTTTATAGGATCTAGGTCATAGCAACCAGTGTTATTGGGGTGATCAAAATATTGTGTATAGAGCAGGATTCGAACCCACACTTCTTGCCATTCCAAGCCTAGCGTGGAAACGATTACACTACCTTGGCTCCCTGATGCGATCACGCTATCCATGCCTACCTGTATATGTGGCCCCTTGCATAGGAGGTCAGTGCACATAACTACCAGAAATGAAATGATGTCATGTCAATTGGTAGAACATAAAGTGGTGTTCTCTGTGGCGGAGTGGTTAGAGTGTTTGTCTTTTATCTAGTTTGGACTCCTAATCTGAACGTTGATGGTTCAATTGCCGGTGTCCGCACCTCTGCCAATTCGCGGCGCTCGGAAGTAGGATAAGAGTCGGGATTGCAAAGTTGTATTTATTCAAGAACTTATTAATTGGAAGTTAGGTCAATTATAACTCGTTTTGTGTCTGTATTTTTCTTAGGCCGAGTCATTAGGGGGCTTACTTGACACCAGGGTATGAACGGTGGGTCATTACAAGGGACTAGCATAAGCTGCACAGTCGCGCTCTTTCTGTATGAAGCAAATAATGTGTGGGTCTGAGCCTGCGTTCACGGTGTGATTCTTTAAGGTAGGGGTTGGGATGAATCTAGAAGTATAATCTATCAGCCAACCAAACTCAAGATAGTCTACTAGCTGAACATCGGGATAGTCTAGCAAGGCCGCCTGCCAGGCAGAGATTTTAAGGCCTGAAACTACTGGGAGCCTTGTTTTAAGATAGTTTGGGAGTGCCGAGGCTCTCACTGCTTGGTGAAGGTTAAGAAACTGATCGTTTGAGGTAGATAAGGCAAGAACAGCTTGGGGGCCAAACAGCCTTTAGTGTCGGGCTATACTCAAAAGGCGACAGCAGAACAAACTGCTTGGCCTGAGGCGGATCTGTAAGTAAATGAGAAGCATGAGAACTCATGTCAAAGGAACCAAACTCTATTTCAATGGGGTGTGTGGATGTGACTGATGTGAAGCATATATCTAACGTTCGTTGTGCGGTTGTGTCAGTCAGCTGATCATGCACGGAGTGTGTAGTGGTGGGCGTCATGTGGGGGCTTCCTACATGTCGAGTGTTATTAGCATTAATTGGGAGGGTGGTCAGGGGGAACGGTGGGGAGTCTTGAGTGGTCGGTTGTGTGAGACCGGGTAGATATTGACTGCATTATGTTATGCAACTTTGTTGGGGTGTTGTTAGAGTAGGGCTTACATGTAGGTGTTCAGCATGTTGCGTCGGAACTTGTGCTTGGGTAGAGGGGGAAACGAGTTGTGAGGCGTGGTTGTTTCTAGTGGGTAGATATTGTCTGTGTGTAATTTGCTATCGGGAAGGTGCGCAGACTGTGAGTCAGTGTGTTTGTAGGGGTGTATCTGGGGGCGTGTTTTGGCTTTGGGTGAAATAGTGTTGATGGTGTGTCGGGAGGGGGGCGGGGAATGCACCGGTGCAGGGAGAAGTACCGACGGGAGTTCGGTGACTGAGACAACTGTAAACAGGAGGGGGAGGGCACTTACAGAAACCCCGGTGGTGGCGGCCTTATCACTAGCCGCTTTCTTGTCATGTCAAGCATGCCCCTTGAGACAGTCCTGCTGTCTGTGCGCATGTAATTTCTTCACCCTGTATGCGCACCAGGCACAGTTATGAAGGAACTTCGCCGGGTGTGTGCCGTGAGTGGTGCCAAACCCACATTCTTTTCCCCAGTTCCAATTGTTGCATGGATGCCCATCCATCTCCTTATTATACTCATTTCTGTTGTTAATAGGCTGTGTTGGAGTGGGTGTGGGGGACAGTGTGCCCGCCGGTGGTGGGCAGAGCACATACTGTGCAGAGCCATACCCCGTGAACTGATACGGAATAACGGTGGGGGCTCTGCCTGCTACGGCACAAATCTCCGGCTGGATTTCCTTAATTGCCGCCTGGTCTTCCCAGCCTTTGGGAAGGCGGCCGTCCACAATTAACTTAAACACCTTTTCAGACCAGTGCAGGTTGGCCACTCCCAAAGAGTGGCCATGTGAGTTAGTTCTTGTTCATGGTTAATTATATATTTGTACCAGGTAGGTGGAAGAGAAGGGAGTGTAGCTAATGTTCTAAGCGCCTCAAAGTACTCCAGCCAGGTGGCCTCTCCCCTTGTTATGTAAAGGTGTGGTAAGAGCACTATACCTTTGGGCTTTTTGAAGGTTGCTGCTGTGTCGATTAGGAGGTCGGCTATGGTGGCTGCGGCGTGTTGCGCCCTCGTCTCAACTGGTTGGGCGGGCCTGGCTTCCTGTACAGCTCTCCGTGGCAGGTCCAGCATTTCTGCCAGATAGAACTCTGGTGCCAGCATCTGGTTTTGTGGAACATCTGCGCTTTGCTGGAGGGTGGCCTAGTGTCGGGGTCGTACAGCACCTGTATCGCCAGTACTGGGGCCACTCCCAATGGAGCAGTGGGTGGGACGACAGTTGTTGTTACTGTAGGCATAGGAAGGAGTGGCTTGGGGACTGATGCTACCTTCTCGAGTACATTTACCCGTGCTGCAAGGTCCTTCGTGACCTGCAATGCCTCCCTCTGCAGCTTTAGTAAAGTGGTCAAGTCCATTGGGAACTGTTGACTCGCCTGTGTTGCATTAGCTGAACTGGCCGGTGGTTATTCCGCATTTGCATTGTACCTCCGTGCGTGTGGAGCCAAGGCCCTCGCTGCTTGTCTGAGGGAAGCCCGTGTAAGCTGTGGGTGGAGAGGGGGCCAGCCCAGCCATTTTACTCGGCGGCATGACCAGTTCCGAGGTGTTGAAAGTGGGCGTGTGTTGAATCGGTGAATTTTGAGTTGCTTTGATGAGAGCCAGGACCGAAGTGCGTGGGAGAGGGCAGGGTTGGGTCATGTGGGCAGGGGTGAAGGAGGGGTCACACCAACCTCGCTTGCGAATTAAATATGTTGCCTCATCAACATACGTAATTTGGATTTCCACCGCTGTGTTAGTGTGTATTACTTACAGTCTGATCAAAGGCCAGTTGCTCTCATACCATTTCTATAGCCCTGCTCACACATAGGCCTTAAGTCGCCTCAACTAGTTTGCCTCATCTAAGTCGACTCAGATCGTGCATGTGAACGCTACTCTCAGGCAAATTAGGGCTGAGTCGACTCAACTAGTTTGCCTCATGTAGACCGCTTTGTGGCGTCCGTCTCCCGTGCTGGTAGATCGTGGGGTCGTGGGTTCGAGTCCCGGTCGAGTCAAACCAATGACTTTAAAATTGATAATTGTCGCTTCCTAGCCAGGCGCTCGGCATTATTAGGATAGGGCAAGGACTGGTGTGCTCAGTGTCAGGATAATGTGACTGAGTGGGATATCAGGTCATGGTGCCGGCGGCCTGGTTTCCCAGTGGGACAGCACTATAAAGTCGCCATGAGTGCGCACTGTAACAAGTCGGTACCCGTCCTGATATGACCTTAGATGTTGCTAGGACGTAAAACAACAACAAACAAACAAACAAACCGCTTTGTGAGGTAGATTAGCTGAGGCGACTTAAGGTGTGAGTGTGAACACAAGTGGTTTAGTTGAGTCGGCTTAAGCGAGGCACTGTCTATTTGTGTATGTATGTGTCTATGTATGTATGTGTGTATGTGTGTGTATGTATACATATGTATGTGTGTATGTATACGTATGTGTGTATGTATGTGTATGCATACATACTTCGTGAATTCATCCCCAGATGAACTCACAGCCTTCTTTTGTTTCCTCTTTTTCTTTAGAGGTGGTGGCTCTGGTGATGAGTTCACCACGGGAAAGTCGTCGTCCGTGACATTCTCCCTGTCGGTAACCTCCTGTGGAGGCAAAGGCCTTCTGTCGTGAGGCCTAGAAGGATGAAACTCCTCCAGCTTGGCCTCCAAGAGGGTGGTCATGTGGGATTCCCAGTCCAAAGGGACGGTGCCCATGACATCAAGCTCCATGTCAACATCCAGGTCTGACATGACATGCGCAGTGACCTCAGGTGACGGCGGGCCTGTCACCACCGGAGATGAATCATACTCCTCAGACGGGCGTGCTGCAGCTGCTGATGCCGCCGGCTTACTCCACTTCGTAGCCATCGGTAGTCTGTAACAATTGAAAGAAAGTCACTTTAAACCGCAATTCATTCTAAATGACACAACAGGTTTTAGCAAAAACCAAATTTGAGCATCTAGTGGTATTGGAGAATGTATTTACACCATTCCAATACAGGCGTGAATAAGCTAAGTGTATTGTCGTAGGCATATGGTATCGAAACCAAAACCAAACGAGGGGTAGGGACCAGTGTATCGGTAGCCTCCCACAATCTCTCTTCCGCACACTTCTCCCATCTGTGGCTTCTGCGCCAACAAGTTGGAGAAAATGGTATGAAACTCGGAGGTATGCCTAAAAAGGTGTGGGGAGTCCATAAAAGAAACCCAGGATAATTTCCAATGCAAATCCATAAAAGAAACCAAGGAAAAATCCCAACGTGATGTGGCTCCAACCAACATCGCTCTCCGTTCAGCAACGGGCAGCTTATGTTCTATAGGTGTTCTTGAATCTAAATCCCCCATAAAAGTGAACAAACACATCACAAAGTTCTAAAACTTTTGCGAAAAGATGCTATAACTGTATAAGGCATCACAAACAATGTGTATCATTATGACTTCTATACTTACAGTTAGTATGTTGTCGTAGATAAACAATTTCTGGAGCAACTCAACGAACGTCCTCTGGTCGTGAGTTGTTTATGCTAATTGCTGGACCTGGATGTGCTTCCTTCTCCCTAGCCTGAGGCTAGCCAGAGGCTTAGTACCGAGGTAAAACATATGTATGTGTGTATGTATGTGTGTGTATGTTTGTTTGTATGTATGTTTATGTACCTTTGTATGTAGGGTTGTTTGTATGTATGGTTGTTTGTATGTGTGTATGCATGTTTGTATGTATGTGTGTATGTATGTGTATATGTATGTGTATGCATGTTAGTATGTATGTGTGTATGTATGTATGTTTGTATGGGTGTATGGTTGTTTGTATGTGTGTATGCAGAGCGCCTGGCTAGGAAGCAACAAGTATCAATTTTTAAGTTTTCGGTTTGACTCGACATCGGTTCGAACCCACGATCCCACGGTCTACCAACACGACTCTGCATTAATAGGATAAGGCAAGGACTGGTTGGCTCAGTGTCAGGATAATGTGACTGAGTGGAATATCAGGTCTGGTGCTGGCAGCCTGGTATCCCAGTGGAGCAGCACTATAAAGACGCCATGAGTGCATACTGTCATAAGTCGGTACTCATCCTGATATGACCTTAGATGTTGCTAGCATGTAAAACATCAACAAGCAAATATCGATCTGGGCCGATTTAACATGCGTATCTGAACACGACACACTTTCAAAGCTGGGTATGTGTGAATGCGCCGCTAGTTTGACTCATCTAGGTCACCTTATCTAAATCGGCCTAACGTTGTAATTGTGACCACGGCTTAAGTGGTGTGGGAGGCAAAGAATCCCTTGGGTCAGTAAAAGTGTAGGCTCGGGCTTTCTATCGACAAACTGTATAATGGTCAAAACAAGTGTATTCAGACTTATCCATGACAGGCAGTATAAATCCTCAAGAAGAAAAAAAACCGAGTATCGATAGCATGTTTTGAAATCTACAGATGCAGTGTAGGTGGGGAGAGATCGGGAGGGTGGCGTTAGACTGCACTGATATAATTCGCGCTCAAATATACTTTTTCCTTGAAATATGTAGCAAACATTGAAATCGTTCACATACATTTCAGCGTAAAGTGTCAATTACATGAGAAGATAATTGGGATTTTACATCCCAGAAACAATCTGGAGTTATACTCGGACGAAGGCCATCTTGAAGCAGTGGATGCTCTATGACGTTTCTATAATGCTGCCTCACTGAGATACAGTGCCACCAGAACCACGACGCAATCTCTCACACAGTTACATTGTCCTGACATTGAATCAACCATTCCTTTCCTTATCCTAATAATACTAGAAAGAGAAATTGGTTCGGTTCAAGTATCAATAACAGTTATTGTGCAATCTAGCTCCAAAATAATCGTTGGTACAACCACCCCACCCACACCCCTTGTATTTTTTCAAACATAAAGATCCTGCTCACGATGAGTCAATACCTGAATGTTACAGCCCATAGATTATGTAGTAGGCTAAGCCTTTGGCGTTGACTCGCCCAAAGGAGTCGAAACCCAACAACTTCCACAGCCTGAAGCGGACGCACTACCATCCAGGCCATATCGGTAGCCATAGCAACAACAACCTTGCATTAATCAGTAGCGCACGGAGCTTAACCCGCCATTTTGGGGCGACATGCGGCAACAATTTTAACCAGCATCTCCATTATTTACCAGCCCGATTGATTTCTCTATTGAGCAGCGCGTGGACATATGGAAACCATGCGAAGCTGGCAGCACATGGGCAGCCATTTGTTGTAGCGCGTGTGTAAAATATTCACGCATGCGCCCATATGGTATGTGCATTACTCGGAGTCGCTTCGGTTGCGACGCTTCCATGTGTTCCGCTTATGGCGTCGCGTCACGAATGTCGTCTGTCCGCTTCATCAATGTCACTACCATCGTTACGTAACAGCGTCCTTCCCACATAGCAGCGTCTCTTTCTCCCTCTCTCTGTCTCTTCTATCTCTCAGTGCTATCTCCCTGTTCTATCTCTCTCCTCTCTCTCTTATATCTCTCTCCTCTCTCTGACTCTCTCTGTCTCTGCCTCTCTCTCTCTCCCCCATGTCCACATTGCGCTTGGTGTGCACAATATTGGATCGATCATTATATAGTTGTTGTTTTGTGTGTGGACTTGCATTTCACTAATGATAATCTTGAGCCAATATATTGTTTTTCTGTTTTTGTTTATTTTTGTTTGTTTGTTGTTATGGGATTTATTGCGATGGGAAACGTATGGGTTTTGTATTTAGATGAGTAGTCCTAGGTTTCACAATAAATGATTTTGAATTATTTCTTCTTGTTTTATGGGATCTCGAATTTTCTCGATAGGTGATCTTGAACCAATGATTTTTCTACAATTGTGGAGGAAGTGGGGGTTGGAGGAGATGAAGCTTGCGTTTTACTATCGATGAATTTGAAACAATAATTTGTATAGGTTGTTTTCTGTTGGGTGTCTGTGTGGTGGGCGGGGAGAGGGGCTAGATTTACGTTTCACTGCCAATCATTATCCCACTAGGACATTTTGTTGGTGTTTTATTGGGGATCTGTAGGGGGAGACAGGGAGGGATTAGGTATTAAATTTCACTATTGAAGACCTACGGGGATGACCGAATGAGGTTAGCACTGGCTTCCGATGTTGAAATGAACCATGGGTTCCATCCCTGACCGAGTCCAACCATATCAGTGAGTGAGTGAGTGAGTGAGTGAGTGAGGGAGTGAGTTAGTGAGGGAGGGAGTTAGTGAGGGAGGGAGGCTGGGAGGGTGGGAGAAAGGGAGGGAGTGAGGGAATGAGCTGGTGAGATAACTTAACAAAAATTCACGCTATATTAGGACTGGTGCGGATTTGTAGTACTTCCCATAGCGAATTTATAGTGCTTCCCTACTGGGAGACCGTGCAGCCGGCACCATGACCCGATATCCCAGTCAGTAATATTATCCTAACACTGGGTGAACCTACTCCTTATACTAGTAATGCCGCACATCAATAATGTAGGCTTGACTCAGCCAATAATCGAACCTTCGAGTTACTCTAGGTAAGGCCGGTGCCTGACTCACTGGGCCATATTGCATCCCTTTAACTACCTGCAGTCAGTGGCGTAGCCAGAGGTGGGGCAGGGGAACAACCACTCCCCCTGGCCACATTCTTTAAAAGTATCGCCTTTCCAACAATTGTTTAGCTTGTAGTTCCCTTGTGTGATAAAATTCGTATCTGTCATGTGTTTTGATTTAAATTCAAGATAACAATGTTATGTATCTCGTTGTGGTTTGATGTTGAAAACAAAATAAAACTGCATAACTAATTTTGAATTATTTGGTATGTGTTATTGCACCTTTATATGTGCTCCATCTTCCAAACTTTATAACCTGGCTTCACCCCTGCCTGTAGTGATACCATGTTTTTTAAATTGTCTTTTTTTAAACCAGGCATGAGGCGATAGGTCTACTAAGATACAAATGGATTTAATTTTTCACACATTAGACTGACAATCCATAGATAACAAGAAAAGCATATTCAACGATATGCCACAACAACGCCATTTTGTTATATCCTAAATTTGATTGTCATATTCCACAGAAACAACATGTAATATGACATGTGATATGACAAGTGATGTGCATTCATGCATCATTGCGGAACTAAATACACCTATTAGATAACCATAGCTAGGAACTTTTGTTTGAGATAGCAGATACATTCTTGGAACGGACAAGTGCTGATGGTACAAGCTGTGATAGTACAATGTCTGAACACTTTGACTTCTGGATACTGAATGGTGTATTCACGTCCAGGGCTCGCTGAACCCACCGGCTAAACTTTCCATGATGTCATCTCATTTACATAATCCTTTGTCTCAAACCTTTGCATCTCATTATCATATATTAACCACATGCCTATACGTATATTGCGCATATATCACACAAGCCACTCAGGGTTCTGTGGGTATGCCCGCATACAAATGTGGAAATCTAGAGGCTCTGAAATGTTATTTCCGGCCATTTCATGGAGGTTATATACCGGGGATTTTATGTGCGATGCGGGGGACAACTTCCGCCCCTTCCTTCCTCCTAACCCCCCTAGTTACGGCCCTGTTTTCAAAACCTATTCATCTGTGTTACTATCCAGATTCGCGTACGAAAACATGCTGATGACGCTTCATGATGCGGAAACATGCTGATGGCGCTTCGTGACGCGGTTCTATTTTACACCTGTTGAGTGCATCAACATCGAAAGCCAACAAAAATAGCAACATTTTCAGAAGCAAGCATTCATCATCTGAAAAGGTTCACTAATGTCGAATCCCACAATTAAATTTCTTCTAAATTACATACGCTGTGACGTTTTGGGTTGGGTTGGTTTTTGTTTTGGGTGGTTGTTGTTTTTTTTGGAGGGTAGTGCAAAAATCAATTCGGTCAAAGTTGTTATTCAACACCGGCAATATGAGTTTCTGCGAATGCTGATGCTTGAGTTGTAGAGGTATTAAAAGGGAGGGGTGAGAGATGGCAGGGGGGGCGGTGAAACAAGAACCGCGCATGGTGTATACACACCTACAAGCGGCATTAGTAGAAGAAAAAACACTTGTCCCTACAGGCTGCTATGCGACACCGTTGTTGTGGCATGTAACCATGGGTACTGGGGGGTGACGGAGAGGCTTCTGATTGGCTGTTATCCGGGTCCCTGAGGTCCGATTACCGCGTCCCTGGGTACGCTGGGAGTCTTCAATACTGCCGGTGGCCTGCCTTCGCTCATGCAGGCGTGTGTAGAGGCGGTGGAAGGCAGGGTAAGAGAGAGGATCGATTTAGTTAATTCCCCCTTTTAAATGTATAAAAGGCTAACCCATTAGCATTGACAGGTAAAGAAGAAGAGAACACTCTTCTCTGGCGTTGACAAGGCAGTAATGCATCTTGGCATGAACCCGGCTGTACACCATGTTGTGCATTTAATTTAATCCATTTCGGCCATTCTCATAAATGGTCTGTTTCCGTTAAAGTTTCAACAGATGCTGCTGAATTTTTCAGATGTGTTCGCAGGTGCTGCAGTCATGCGCGTCGGGACCATGTGTGTGCTGGCAACCAGCCAGGCACCAGCCAGGCACCAGGCGGGGCATAGACTGGCGCCAGGACACTTGGCTCCCGACGAGGGAGATTACATTTGGGGGGGGGGGGGGCTGTCTTTTTGTGGTTTTCGTTTTGTGCTTTTTTTTTATGTTTATGGCTGGTGATTTTGATTATGAGTGGGGGGAATCTAGCAGACGTTATCCTTGGTATATATCTTTGGTAGATATATTTGGTATTCAAGCTATCGCTTTAGTTCACATTAGGTGTGGCGAACTGTGCGTCGTTGTTGTTCTTGTTTCAATACATCTATTTATTGTGCAATAGTTACGTGGTTATTGACGTGTTCCTGTTTCAAACCTCTCTTTATTTTACATTAGTTATTGGGGAACTGTAGAGTACTAGTATTTCCAGCCCTCTCTTAATTTTAAATTAATGATTGCGTACTTTACAATATTAATGCTTCAAACCATCGCTATATTTTACATCAGTTATGGGGAAATGAACATTGTTATTATTTCTAACCTTCTCTTTATTTGACATTAGTTGTGGCGTACTGTACTAATACAGTGTCCCTGTTTTAAACCCTCTCTTTACTTTAGTTATGTTGTTGTTATGTTGAATGGGAGTTCAGCATCCACTCACACACACAAGACTAATAGTAATACAGTATCACTGTTTTAAACCCTCTCTTTACTTTAGTTATGTTGTTGTTATGTTGAATGGGAGTTCAGCATCCACTCACACACACAAGACTAATAGTAATACAGTATCACTGTTTTAAACCCTCTCTTTACTTTAGTTATGTTGTTGTTATGTTGAATGGGAGTTCAGCATCCACTCACACACACAAGACTACTTTAGTTTGAAACCTACACACATTTGCTCGTCGTGATCCCTTCTGCCTTAAAAACCTGAGACGGGGTGGGAACACTTCCGACTCCTTCAATCCCCCCCCCCCCAATCTCCCCCCCCCGAACTCTGCTGCGGGAGGGGGCGCTGAGTTTTTAGCATATGCAATGCACTTGCACCGAGGTTATATTTCTTCTGAGTTATAAACTCTGAACTTAAAAATGTATACTTGTCGCTCCCTAGCCAGGCACTCAGCATTACTAGAATAGGGCAAGGATTGGTTGCTTCAGTGTCAGGATAATGTGACTGAGTGGGATATCAGGTCATGGTGCTGGCAGTCTGATCTCCCAGGGGGGCAGTACTATAAAGTCGGAATGAGCGTGCACTGTCACAAGTCGGTACCCGTCCTGATATGAAGTTAGATGTTGCCATGACGCAAACCTCCAACAACCAACCAACATGAACTATGAAGGAAAGAAAAATGTATTTTAGAAGTTTTCGGATATAATATGAATTCGGATTCCCGTCAGAGTGCTGGCTTCCTGGGCCGGATCAGATTCCCGGTGTAAAGATTTCAAATTCCCCCCATATTCAAGTTCCCCCCCAGGAACTTGAAAACGTTTTCAAATTCCTCCCAGGGGAATTTGAAAACGTTTTCAAATTCCCTCCCTCGTTTTAGCTTTCCCTCCCCCCCATTTTGGGGGAATTTTCTTTATTTTTGTAATATTTTGTTATTTTTGATTATCTTTCATGACAAATATTATAATATACAGAGAATAGCATAATGGAAATTATTACTAGTACAATAAAACATATTTAACCACAAATGATATTTAACCTCCAAGATGGTTAAGGAAAAAATATTATAGGTCTGAAATTTAAAATGTCTTTTAAAGTGTTTTAAACAATTTTAAATTCCCGGAGGGGGGAATTTGAAAATACGGGGGGGAATCTGAAAACTGTTTTTAAGTTCCCCCCCCAGGAATCTGAAAACGTTTTTAATTTCCCTGGAGGGAAGTTAAAAACGAAATTTATTATTAAAATTTTTAATTAAATGAAAAAACGTTCTTCAAATTCCCGAAGGGGGGACTTTGAAAGGAAGGGGAAGTTTGGAAAAATCGTTCTTTCTTACCACAGGGCTCAGTCAACCCAAAGACTTACTGAATTAATGCTTCTTGGCACGATGCCCACATTAATTGGCTGTGGTATGGTGCTATGATCCTAGTGGCAAGGTAGTGACACATTAAGGTAATGCTAGCTGCGGTAGTGACAACAGGCTCCCTTTTTTAAGTACAGTAAAACCTCTCTAAATCGACCGACCATGGGACCGACTTTAAGTGGTCCATTTAGGGAGGTGGTCGGTTTAGAGAGTTAGAATCCTAGACACACATCCCCAATGGAAACGAGTATTGTACCCCTTGCCCATCTCGTCCAGTCCAATGTATCAATACATCAATCCACGTTTTCCCTTTTTTAAAGTATTCGACTCTACCAGGGTTCGATCCTAAGATACAGCCCCCCAAATGCAAACAGGTACTGTACCGCTAGTCCATCTCGTCTAGTCCAATGCACCAATACATTAATCCATGTGAATCTCGTTTGAAACCAGGAGGATAGAGAGGATGGCAAAATGTCAGGGGGCCAACTACTCTAGAACTGTTGTAAGTTAATGTAAGTAACATTTTCGAGTCAGCCGACAACCTGCATACCAACACATAACATATTAAAAACGCCCAGACCACGCAGTGGAAGTTTCCTTTCACCCTGAGTGCGCATGTCCTTGGTTTGCGCATGCACTGTGTAAGTTAGTACTGTAAGCCTTTAATCATTGAAATTAACTGTTAAATAAATTCGGACATAAGCCTATGCTGTCGCACAATTTGTTCATATATTACCATAGTCCTAACCATTCACCAACTATAGACACAGAGCACAAGTATTAAAGTGGCCACTTTATCTAGTTTGATGTCATCTAGTAAAATTTGCATTTAAATAATATTAAGTTTGTATAAGTAATACTCTTTTAACAATTATGATCCCATTATATATCGTCTTATCTACAATTATTAATATTGTTATTTCATCAAGTAGCTATGGTAAGTAAACAACAACCAACCTGCAGAAACAGAAGAAACAAACTGATGTTTTCATCACATGGTTGCTGTCTCCATCTATAGACTAGTGCCTCTAAAGCCCCAGTCAGACCTCACCAGATTGAAGAACCGGACAGAAACCGGACACTGTCTGGTGAAATACGCCAATGTACGGTTTATATACGGCTGGCATCTGGCGTGTCCGTTATCTGTCCGGTGGTGTCCGGTACAAGTTTTGAACATGCACAAAACTTGTACCGGACAGCACCGGACTAAAGTGTACGGTTGGTGTCCATTTTAAGTCAGTTTAGTCCGTTTTGTCCAGTTCATGTCTGTTACCCATCCGTTACGTCTCCGGTTTTCTTCCTGCAGAGTCCGTTGACTGTGCTGCGGGAATTCAGTCCATCGTTTTTTTTTATCTGTTTTCGGCACGTCCGTGATCAGTCCGGTAGGTGTCCGGTTTGTGTCCAGTTGGTGTCCGGTCCATCCGTTTGACATTCGGTTTTTACCCGTCGGTTGACCGTTGCTTGTCCGTTGTTATGCGGTGTCGTCCATTTATCGTCCGTTTATCGTCCGGTGGTTATTCGTTGAAAGCCCAACATTTTGACACATTTCAATACATTTTGACACCGGACACCAATGGACTAGACAATTCTTTGTCCGATGGTGTCCGGTACTCAGTCCGGTAAGGTCTGACTGGGCCTTAATGCATATCATATATGCTTGCTGAACCGGGCCATATGACCTTGGGCACATGGTGTCCGCTTCCCATGCGATATCCTGTGGGATCGGTCTCCTGCCGAGTCCAACCAAATATTTATGAATCAATTAATACTCGTCAGTACCTTGCTGAATTAATACGATAGGGCAAGAAAAATGTGATTCATACTCAAATGATGTAGAGTGCGGGAACCGAAAGCAATGGTGTATCAAATAGGCAAATCGCTATCAAGTTATTTAAGGAGTATAGCTCCTGTGTTTGAATGAGGAGACAACTGGGTAACGCTGAACTTATCCTATAAAAGAAAATATATTAAATTGCCTGAATCTGCTTAACTCTTCAACTGTTCTACGGAAATTTAATAAGAAAATAACATATACATCGGTGTAAATAACTATATCTTGCAAAACACAAGTAGTACCTTATTAGCTAATAGCGTCGATCCAGGGTAGGCAGTGTGGAGGTTACATAACACCTGTTTCTGAGGCCTGCTTTGGTAAGGTGAGGTTTTTATTTTTTCGGGGTGGGGGTGTGACGTAGGATCCCTTGGGGTGTTTTTGTGTGTGTTTTTTTGTGTGTGTGACGGTTTTCTCCACTTTTTTCCTGCTGGTTCCGTGGTGCAGCGATGCGTGCACCAGAACATGCGATCGGCAAACCGCCTACCTGTTGTGCGGCACATTAAAGTTTCAGTTACTTTCCTCTCGGCAGTCGGGACCGGTCGGGGCCCAGTGCCAGAGCCAGTTTGAGGCTGGCGGGGTGGGTGTGGGAAATTGGCCCTAACCTCTCTCCTCTTCTCTCTCTCTCTCTCTTCCCTCTCTCTCTCTTTCTCTCTCTTTCCCCTTAGACCTCCCACTCCCACTACCACCCACTCCCCCCCTTCTCACCTACCTGCCACCGCCCCCTCCATTATCGCCCGACACCCCCCAACGCACACTCATCCCCCAGGTCAGGGGTCACTCGACTGTATTTCTCTCTTGAAGATTTATACTGCCTATCATGGATAAGTCTGAATAGACTTGTTTTCACCATTAGACAGTTTGTCGGTAGAAAGCCCGAGCCTACACCTTTACCGACCCAAGGGATTTTTAACCTCCCACACCACATAGACATGGTATGAGAGCAACTGGCCTTTGATGACGCTGTAAATTATACACAGCGGTGGGAATCCAAATTGGCAGAGATGGGGGCATGGGGAATCGAACCACTGACCTTCAGATTAGGAGTCCGACCTAGAAAAAAGTCAGACACTCTAACCACTCTGCCACTCTACCATGTGATTCAACCTACAACATAAACTTTGCCAGAAAAGATTTAGCAGAATTGAATCCAAGTATAAATATGTCTGAAAAGTAGAAGGAATAGTAAAAAAAAAAATGGTGTAGTGTATTATTATGCTCCCCCCTCCATGTCAAGGTTAAAGAAAAGCCGAAAGTAGTCCCTTAAACTTTTTTATTTTAGTGGCAAAGTGAGGCTTCAATGACAGCACGTTACCAACATACCATCAATAAAGTCTAGCGGACCTTCTAAAATAGTGATATTGTCGGAAATAAACGTTGACAAACCAAATTCCGAAGTAATTTCAAACCCCCACAGAGTAAAAAATAACAGAAAAAACACTACCTACACAACACACCAAACAAGCATTGGCCAGCAAGTTACTATCTGTTAAATTAACACCGTGTGTCAATAACCATTTTGGTCACCAATTTGTAGAGTCTAGTGCTCAAAGATGTGGCTGTGTAGGCAGCCTATGGTGAAATCAATACAGACAAAGAGAAAGGAAGCGTATAAAGTGTAAAGAAGAAGAGAGAGTCCAGCCCTCTGGTTTATTATTTATATGGTTACATGGGTTCATGGTAGAGTATCACCCCATCCCTTTTCCCCAATGGGAAACAAGCATTCTTGGCCCTACCAATAGGGATCTAGCATTCCTGGTCCCTATGGCTACCAGTGGTCTGCCGACCACCACAAGCTGTATGGCCCCATGGCCACCACCAACCTTGACCTTTGAGTGTGGCGATCCCTATCCCAACAGAGGGGGTATGCCCTGAGTGCAATCACACCCATACCTGCCAGCACCACTATGCCTATTTACATCCCACTCAGGCACCACCAATCCATACATATATATACATACATGCGCTGGTCACGTACACCGATCAGTAATAGAACATTTGCATTCCCCCCTATGCTGAATATCGGAATATTTTACAATAGTGGTCATCATTGACTTCATAGTCCCAATCATAGTCCCAACCAATGTCATATTCACCACCATTTAAGACTCTTTTGTCAAATTATTTTGCGAAGACACAGACAGACAGACAAACAAACGAACATACGCATACACTTTTATTATATAAATGTATATGTATATACATATAGATAATGTCAACACTATATTAATCCGTCCACGTATTTCTCACACACTCTTCTAGGTAAGGTCAATGTAACACAAAATAGTAGCGTCATGGTGTTTCCATAGTTACGTATTTATTATTTATGCACGCTCAATTTCTAATCCCTTTTCGATGATCCTTTAATGTATTTTTAACACTATTATTAATTCCCTCTTTTAAATAGATTAATTAGACACAATAGTTCAATGAAATAGATACGTTGTCTGGCTGAATGCAGGTCGTGCCCTACAGTGTGATGCATTTAAATGCAGGCTTCCTCCTAAACAATTACTTTATTATCGTCACCTCAGTCCTGAATGTGCTTGTATTTCCTGGCTTAAGATTTCACTTCCGACTTATCTGACTTTGCGATGTTCACACATCACTATTTGGTGCTACTTTAGCATGTGGTCTACCGTGACTTTATCCCTAACCCTAAAGCCCTGGTCACATAGCCGTTAGTGGACGTAGGTGAACCTAGTGCCCTAACCCTAAAGCCCTGGACACATAGCCGTTAGTGGATGTAGGTGAACCTAGTGCCCTAACCCTAAAGCCCTGGTCACATAGCCGTTAGTGGACGTAGGTGAACCTAGTGCCCTAACCCTAAAGCCCTGGTCACATAGCCGTTAGTGGACGTACGTGAACATAGTGCCCTAACCCTAAAGCCCTGGTCACATAGCCGTTAGTGGACGTAGGTGAACCTAGTGCCCTAACCCTAAAGCCCTGGTCACATAGCTGTTGCTGACATAGATGAACGTGGTGGAGGCTAAAGTAGTTGAACGTATTTGAACGTAGTTGAAAGTACCAGCATCCGTACTTGTCCTTGATGTTAACTTGGTAATAATGTGGGAGAGCCATGATCTCCAATTTAATTTTTCGACATGTTCAAAAGAGCGGTGCGTCAGAGGCTGAATTTTAAAAGTAGTAGAATGTACCTGTTAATATACTCTAGCGTACTCTAGCCTACTCTTGCATACTTTGTCCCGCACAAAACCATGACCGTTCCACGTCGCGCATGCCTGGTCAGATAGCCGTCAGTGGACGTAGTTGAACGTAGTGGAGGCTAACGTAGTTGAACGTACCGACATCCGTACCATAAAGTATTTATCCATATCATTCGGTAGCAAAAGGTGTTGTACCTTAACATATTTCAACGTAGTTTAACTGACTTTTTTTTTCACAAGCGTTTATTCATCAGAACAAGTATAGTATCAACGCCGGAGCACTGGTCTTCCAGCCGTTTTACATGCACTCTGGAATTTTACACATGGTTTGGTAGTATCCTGTGCTGTTTCTGTGCAGCACAGGACACTTTGTACAATGGGTGTGTGTGACTCATGCTGCATTATGTGCAGCATGAGTCACTATACTTGTCAGTCTTAGGTGACTACTTGACTATGTACTTGATATTGTAATCATTTCTCATTGCAACTGTACTTTTTTGGTTCATTATGTCTGTGTGTTGGATTTGTAGTTTGCAGTTGTTTAGTTTCTTGTTTTGTTTTTGGTTAGATTTGTGATGGTAGTGAGTGTGTTGTTTCTGTATATGTGGGTGGTTTACAAGGTTCTGTATTTGGTTTGTATTGGTTTGTATTGGCAGGTGTCTGCCTTCGTTTTGTTTTGCTTTGTTTTATTATGGGGGGGGGGTAAGGTCCCTGGTTACACCACTTTTGACCCACGTTAGCCTCCACTACGTTCACCTACGTTTACCTACGTCCACTAACGGTTAAGTGACCAGGGCCGCGTTCAGGGTCCGTCTCGGAGGCGCCTCGGCGACGTCTCCGCGATGCTTTTTGGTCTATTTGCGTTCAGGGTCCGTCTCGGCGACGTCTCGGTGACGCCTCCCTTTTCAGGCAGGAGACAAAACAGCGCCTCGAAAATGGCCGCCGCCTGCAGTGGTTTCATCCAATCAGAGCGCAGCATTTCGATTGCAAATGGCCGCCGCCTATGAAGGCCGCCATTTTCGAGGCGGCCAATAGCTAAATCCGTTCAGACTAGCCTGACGTCACGGGCGCCTCCGAGGCGCCTCCGAGACGGAGCCTGAACGCGGCCCAGGGCTTCGCCCTAAACAGTTACTTAAATAGACAGGTGAAGTCAGGTCGGATGCGGTCTTCTATTATCCCTATTCAACTAACGTTTTGGGTTAGCGGTAGGGTTGAAGTCCCGGTAGACCGCACGCTAAAGTAGCACCCATTATTTGTACTCACTGCTTTATTAGTAGAGGACTGTCATTGTCAGAAGCCATAACCAGCCAGCATAAAGCTACACATAAGTTAATTGTTCTGTCTTAATGACCTACTTTCCGCTCAGGACGCGGTGTCAGCGGGGAAGCAACAACACATCAGCTGCAATTAGAACACAATTTGACAGGACACTTGAAGTGCAATTAAAATGTCAAATGAAACCGGGGTCTGTGCGCAACTTCCAACGTTTAGAAAACATGGCGCCTTACATAGATTATGTACGTTTGTTTGTTGAGGCTTTACATTCTACCAATACCTAAGGTCACATCAGGATGGGAACCGACTTGTTCCAGAGCACAATCATGGCGACTTTATAGTGCTGCCACACTGGAAGATGGGGCTGCGGACACCATGACCCAATGTCCCACTCAGTTACATAATCACATTATCCTGATGACGAGTAGCCTAAATGAGCCCTTGCCCTATCCTATTGACGGTAAGAACCAGGCTAGGCAGCGACAAGAATCAATTTTGTAAGTCATTGGTTTGACTCGGCCAGGGCTCTTCAAACCCATGACCTCCTGCACTAGATTGTTTGTTTGTTGTTGTTTTACGTCCTAGCAACATCTAAGGTCATATCAGGACGGGTACCGACTTGTGACAGTGCGCACTCATGGCGACTTTATAGTGCTGTCTCACTGGGAAACCAGGCCGCCAGCACCATGACCTGGTATCCCACTCAGTCACATTATCCTGACACTAAGCACACAAGTCCTTGCCCTGTCCTAATAATGCCGAGCGCCTGGCTAGGAAGTGACAAGCACCAATTTTCAAGTCATTGGTTTGACTCGACCAAGGTTCGAACCCACGACCCCATGATCTACCAGCACGGGAGATGGACGCTCCAACTCATTCGGCCATCCCGTCCGGTCTCTTCCTGCACTAGAAGAGAACCAGGGTTCTTACCGGTTAGCCCACTCCGTCCAGTGATATACATAGATGGCTGGTCTATTGAAATCTTTTTGATTTATTGGGTTTTGGGTTCCTAGCAACATCCAAGGTCATATCAGGCCGACTACTGTCTTGTGACAGTGCTGTGCTTTTGGGTGCTGCTCCACTTAGACACCATGCCGCCGGCACCATGTCACAATACCCGACTAAGTCATATTATTAGGCTGGCATTGTGACAGCCAATACTTTCAATATTCCTAGCCATACCGAATGCCATTCAGGGTTGTGACAAGTACCGGTTTTTGGAAGTCTTCGCCATGGCTCGGGCGGACATTGATCCAATGACCTCCCAATCAGGAAGTAGAACTATCCGACAGTTGTGTTTGCAACTTCAACTAAGGATTGGGAACTGAATAGAACATAGTTTGGTTCGGAACCCCAAGCTTCTACCAATATTCACCATCATTATGGAAGGCTTTGGCCGGTGAAGTCATAGGCAACTTTAACACTCATTTTATTATTAAATGTACATGAATATGATTGAATAGCTAGTCACATCGGAACATGTACCGACTTGTGGCGACTGTATGGTGCTGCCCCACTCGGAGACCACGACACCGATAGCTAGCATGTATCTGGGTATGTAAGTCTGACTGGTACGGTTACCAAGGATAACCGTAACATGCTGGGGGGTTTGTTTGTTTGTTTGTTGTTGTTTTACGACCTAGCAACATCTAAGGTCATATCAGGACGGGTACCGACTTTTGACAGTGTGCACTCATGGCGACTTTATAGTGCTGTCCCACTGGGAAACCAGGCCGCCGGCACCATGACCTGGTATCCCACTCAGTCACATTATCCTGACACTGAGCACACACAGTCCTTGCCCTATCCTATTAATGCCGAGCGCCTGGCTAGGAAGCAACAAGTATCAATTTTAAAGTCATTGGTTTGACTCGACCGGGACTCGAACCCACGACCCCAGGATCTACCAGCACGGGAGACGGACGCTCTAACCCATCCGTCTGGGGGGGGGGGGGGGGGGGTGCAACTTGGTAACCTTGTCACAGTGACATTGACAGAAAGTAGTTTCAGCAATGATCAGTACATGCGACCTCAGTGTCATATTGCATATTCTTAATATAAATTTGCATTTGCACACTAACAGTAAACATTCATTCCCAAATAGTTATTAGATACCCCATTGTTATTAAGTGTACATTAAATGAAATAACCCATTAGTATATATATAGCACCTCCTTTATCGCTCAACATGTTCCTAAAAGAACTGCATCAGTAAACGAACCAGCGTTATATGGGGTCATTATACCATAGCATGAATAGATATACACCTTTGTAAAATATCCAACAAATGTCATAATATGCCAGCATTATCAGGATAACGCAAAACGAATGTATTAAATGATATTGCAATGTGAAGAAATTGTGAATAAAATGGGTTAGTATGTCAATCGACAACAATGGAACGGAAGGAACCCAGGCTTGATTCCCCTATGTTGCTCTGGTTAAATGTCCAATGTATGTTGGATGGGGGGGAGCAGTGGTTGTGATTCCGTGTTAAACGGGGTGTACCTACATATATAGGTATACACAGGTATGGACATATACATAACATCCCGTAGACAGGTATATATATATGTACGTTCCTTAGGTCATATCAGACCAAATATAGTATCATTATATATGTCATATAACTGGTACGTTATATATATATATATATATATGTCACATTGTCAAGCAAACATTAAAGAAGAAAATTCAAACTAGGTCACTTCATATGTATATTTATGTCATTAAACCTAGTACATGCCTGCCAACTAGACTGGGGCAGTATGTATTATACCGACCCGCATCTGCCAATGAAGGCATGACCACCAGCACTTCGCTATGCTCGTAACGAGAGTAACTTAAACGACACGGCTATTCCAAGTTCCACATATTCCTCAAGGAGGACTGAAGGTGCCACCCAGCACGCCGGGTCGCAGCGTCAGCTTAAAGTTCCATAGTCCGATTAAAGAATCAAATTTTCAAAAGCAAAACAGTTATAGATATTTGATCCCACGTATCAAACTTAGATACGGGTCTACTTATTAAAGTTGCATAGTCCGATGGTTTTGAGTTTCTGTATTTTTTCTGAGATAAATATATTATATCGATCACTAGTATCTACTTTACATTAGTTCAAAGTTACTTTTATTTTAAATGGTAAACTTTTGAGATATTTTGAGTGCTAAGATGTAAAATTAGTTTTGGCAAGCTTGTCAAAACTCTGACCCCATAGACTTCTGCAGTAACAGGTTCTGTTAAATTGACTCAGTATTGCCTTCTACACAGAAACAAATGCTTAATAAGTGCATCAGTATCTAAGTTAGATCTGTCAAATCAAATCTACATAATTGGTTTGGTTTTGAAAATTTGATATTTCATCGGACTATGCAGCTTTAAGTATATGTCGCTGTATTGAATGGAATACTATGCCAATTTAATAGAACGTGTTACTGTTGAATCCGATGCTGTCACAAGTTGTGCATGCTTACACTTGAAATATCTCAGATATCAGTCATTTAGGGCTGCCAGCGACAACACTTCTTTTTAAATCCTGAAAAACTGAGGGGGGGGGGGGGACCAGAGGCATGCTCCCCTCCGCCAATTTCTTTTGTTTAACCTATGATTAAAATGGTGCAATCTGGCACCTACTTGGACATATTTTGGCCTTGAAATTCCAACAGTTTTAAGACTTTAAGACTAACAAATAATTAAAAGTTGTTGTTTTCTTCACAAGATTAGATTCTCTCCCCCCCCCCCCCCCCCCCCCCCCCCCCCCCCCCACCGTGTATTTGGAAATTCAGTTTTCACATAAATCAGCGATTTCGCTGAGAAATGGGATCCAGGGACTCATTTTAAATCAAAGGTACTTCAAACGAAATTAAGGTACATTAGAGCGATCAAAGCACTATATTTATTAAGTCAAATCTTCCTGGCATTAGATAAAATACTACATATTGTATGTGTATTTGCCACCTCCCCGACGTTCTGCCGGGTAAGCTGAACGTAAGCTGCTACCCGGCGTGTTGGGTGGGAGCATCATTCCCTTCTGAGGGACCAGTAGAACTTGGAACACACGTAATGGGACGCAATGGCATAATTACTAGATGTAATCACTAGTACTGTCTTAACCCACCAGATGGCAGGACCTTGCAGTGTCTGGACATTGAAAGATGCTATCATTCTGTAAAATATTCTGCTATTCGGCATAGGGGGGGAATGCAAATGTTCTATTACTAATTGGTGTACGTGACCAGGCGCATGTATGTATGTATGTATGTATGTATATGTATGGGGCAGAGACATGGACAATCTCTAAGAAAATGTACAAACGTTTAGCAGCATTTGAGATGTGGACTTATCGAAGGATGATGAAAATATCATGGACAAAGAAGATCACCAACAAAGTTCTCAGAAAAATTAAAAATAAGAAAAGCTTGTTTGCCACTATACAGACAAAGAAACTTATTTATTTTGGCCACATCATTCGTCAGAGTTCAATATACCGTACATTGTTGGAAGGGAAGGTGAATGGCAGCAGAGGGAGAGGGAGACCAAGAACATCATGGTTTACAAATATTTCACAGTGGACAGGCTTGAATTATTCACAGTCTATCAGAACAGCACAACATCGGGACAAGTGGAGAACCATTGCATCCAACCCTCGACTAGAGGATGGAACTATTGATTGATTATATATAGTATAGATTATACGAGTCTTACCTTGGTACAGATATGGATAACTGTTGTTTTACGAGGTATAAGCCTCGGATAGATGTGGGCTAGGGAGAGGTAAGCACGTCCGGTACCAGCAATCTTAACCTACTTATTGAGGATAAAAATGACTTTCAAACAATGGATACTATTACTTTACCGAAAAGGTACACCAACGGAATAGATGTGGCAGGGTGTGGCGGGAGGGCCCTAGCCCACATCTATCCGAGGCTTATACCTCGGTAAAACAACAGTTATCCATCATCTGTACCAAGGTAAGACTCGTATAACTATACTATTTTACCTCGGTAAACAGCCTCAGGCTAGCCTCAGGCTAGGGAGACCTTTACATAATTCATTTTTATCCTTAATATCATTCTTCTTATTATTATAACATTCTAAATTTTTGTTCTCACCTATTCTTGTTAGTTGGCGAGAAGACGCTTTGCAACGCCGGTAGGCTTTTCTAGTCGTTTATTATAATGTTTTGCAAACGACTTAGCCGTCTTCCAGCCTGCATGCGCTAGTATTCTTTTCACAGAAATACCAAGCACCCGTGCCTTGGAGACCATGGCTCCTCTAGTTGAGTGGGAAGAGTATTTACTCGTATCCACTCCAGCCAATTTCAACACCGTAATTGTCCATCTGGCAAGTGTGTCTCGTGAAATCGCCTTATGTGGCTTTATAAAGCTCACTAATAGTTGTTGTGATGCACGTAAATCCTTTGTCTTGTATATATAAGCCCGTATGGCCGACACAACACATAATTTCCGATCATTCGGAAAACAGTGTTCGATTTAAGCAATTTTTCTAAATCAAACGTAGCTTGTTGCTTGTCTATTTCTAATCCAGTTAAGGATAAAGCAACAATCGTCTGTCCTCTGTGTCCGGTTACTAACAATAACAGGACCGCGACCTTAAAACCTAACTGTTTTATATCTAACCACGAGTTGTGAGGCCAAGCCTGAAACAACTTAAATACTATAGAAACATCCCAAAACCGACTATACTTTGGTTTTGGAGGATTCCTTTGATAAATTGAACGAAGTAAATAACAAATAACATAATGTTTTCCAACTGTTTCGCCATCAATTCTAGGTAATATAATTGATAACGCACACCTCGCCGCATTAATCGATCCAAAGGAAAGTCCTTCATCCTCTAGAGAACGAAGAAACCGAGCTACTTGTGAAATCTTTGGATTTGTTGGCTTAACTTTCATTAACAAACAATGTACACCCCATTTCTTTAAATAGGTTGTATACATTTTGACAGTTCCTGGCCTCCAGGCATCCGATACTATCCTATCCTCAGTAATTCTGTCCAATCCAAATTGCTGTAGCTGCTTCCTTAGAAAAGGAATGCCAATAGGGGCGTCGTTGACACGTCGCCGTGAACCACTAGCGGTCCGTGGTGCGTCAGATTCCCGAGTTTTCTTGGGAATCGTATACGATCTTTTGCCAGTTGTGAAACTGCTGGCAGCCAAGGTTGCGTGTCCCAATCGGGCACCACCAGTATCGCATGTGTCCCTTCCAAGCCGATTTTTCTCACTACTCGGCTGATAATGCTAAATGGTGGGAAAATATAAAAATAATTATTTTCCCAGGTAATAGCAAACGCATCTACTTTCCAAGCATCCGGTTCAGGATGCCAAGAAACATAACAGGGTAACTTGTTATTATTTCGTGATGCAAATAAGTCAACTTCAGGTGTACCCCATTTTTCACAAACGAAGTTAAACAAAGGTGTAGAGAGAGACCACTCTAAATGGTCATGGAAATTTCTACTTTTATAATCTGCAAGTGTATTTTGTGACCCTGGAATATGCGCTACAGTCAGCCAGACTTGTTGAGCCTGTGCCCAGTTCCAAATCAGTTTAGATAACTGATTGCAAGACTTTGATTTGGTTCCACCCATGTTACGAATATATGCCATGGCAGTAGTATTATCAGTTAGTATTCTAACCTGTGATTTATTTATCTTTACTAAACTACGTAAGCCCAGATAAATAGCACGCAATTCTAGTGCATTAATATAGTCTGATTTTTCATCATCAAGCCATCTACCTCCTGTTGTGACCCCATCTCGATGAGCTCCCCAACCTTCTAACGAAGCATCAGTAGTAATTACTGTATTAGGTTCCGCCATGCGGATTGGATTTGGTGAACTTGCTATATGTTGCATCCACCATCCAATATCCTGTAACCCTTCTTGCGAAATAAACATCTTTCGCTCAAAATTGCCTTTAGTTCGTGTTAACGCTAAATTTTTATCTATTTCTAGCGACTTAATATGGGCCTTCCCATATAACACAGCAGGTGCATATGAGGTCATTATGCCAATAAGAACAGCAACCTGTCTAATTTTTGGCTTTGATAACTTAATAAGCTGAGTCGCTGTAGTCATAAACTTAATTAGTTTTTGTTCTGTTATCGACACTGTAAGGGACTGTGTATCCAGAATAAACCCTAAACATTTGAGTTGTTTTGTTGGTTTAAACACTGACTTTTGTTGATGTACATAAAACCCCAATTTAGTGAGTAATGCACATAAATCCAAAACTGCATTCACACAACCAATTTGTGTTGATGCTATAATAAAAGAATCATCTATGTATGGAAACATTATATGACCCTTCCTCGCCATTACCGAGAAAACAGGTTTAAGCAATTTAGTAAATAAACGTGGCGCACAAGCTAAGCCATTCGGCATACAGGTAAACTCATAGAGTTGGTTATCCCAAATAAATCGAAGAAATTTTCGGTATTGTTCCATTATGGGAAGCGTATAATATGCATCCTGTAAATCAACACTAGCCATCCACGCATCTGGTGTAATCAGATCCCGTGCCGTATCTAGAGAGAACATTTTAAAATGTCGATATTCCACCCTTTTATTAAGGATTGTTAAATCCAGGATCATTCGAACATCACCATTAGGCTTCGGTCTCGAGAAAATGTTTGAAATAAACTGTCCTGAACAGTGTGTCACTTTTTGTATAATTCCTTTCTCAAAGAATTTATGTACCTGTTTAGTTAGTGCGTCTCGTTCAACTGGTTGAATGTTATATGGAAAAGGTATTATACTTTGTACAGGAATTTGTGTAAAGGGAATTTGAACACCCCTAACTATTTCTATAATTTCTTGGTCACTAGTAATTTTGTGCCACTCAGAAATATGATTACTAATATTACCAGCCACAAAGTTGCTTACAGTTTGTGTGTTTTTAGAGGCTGCAGGGACTTGTAAAGTTTGTGTTTGGACCTCTACTTGGACCCGCCCCTGGGGAAAGGTCTCGACGAGTTGAACCCTCGACCTATTGGCCGTGCGGTGTTGTCGGTCCAGCCTGGGCGAGCGCCCCGGCCCCGAAACCCTTGACCGAAGTTTGAACTCGGTCTGGTTCCTCTGGTGAACCGTCGTGGACGAAAATCCCCTCGTGACTTTTTGAAACGAGGAACTTCCTGTTTCTTCTTGCCATCCATGTTTTTGCCACTCTTGGCTGCAGTCTCTACCTCTTTATAGAGGTATTGTAGTTGACCGCCAAACATCTTGGTATTATCTAAAGGTTTCCCTTTAATCGGCTCTGGAGCAAGATAGAGCGTAAACTCCTTCCCCTCATTATCGGTAACCTTCTTAGAGCGAGCCACTTCTTTGCCAGCATCTGTGCAAACTGACTTGAAGACATTTTCATATCTTCGAAACGACAGGTAATTACCTGCCGCCGCTAGTACTGCAATGCCTTTGTCCATTGTCTTAGCCAAAGACGAGAACTTATTTTCACTCTGCATCCTATTAGCCACAGGAACAATAGCTGTTAGGGTAGCCAACACTGCCTTATGCACTGTGTGCAACACATCCTCAAACTTCTTACGGTCATCCGTCATATTGACATCCCGATCCATTTCTTTAATGATGGAGTTGGGAACACCCTTTATGCCTGTTAACTCATCTCCTAACTTGGAGATAACCTCCGCCGGTTTGAACGTGCGAAAATGACCATTCACGGTCTCGCGCATAAGCGTAGTGGTTTTAACCCGCTTAGCCTTTGGCTTCTCCACCTTCTTAGCCACTTTAGTGCCAATGTCCGCATAGACCCCTTCATATACGGTGTCTGAGTCTGATTCCGTAGAAGTAGACCCAGTGGACGACTCAGAAGAAGAATATTTCCTTTTCTTCTTCTTCTTTTTGGACTTAGTCTTCCGCTTTTTGCGCAAACCAGACTCTGCCCGCTCCTTGGTGAATTCATCACCCGAAGAAATCACCTGTTTCTTCTTCTTTCTCCGTTTAGGAGAAGGAGGAGGAGGAGCCTTAAGCTCCACCGCCGAGTCTGTGTCCAAGAAATCCTCAAATGAATCCTCTTGGACACTCGGCCTACGCCGCTTCCGAGACACAGGCGATTTGGCAGTCAAGATGTGGCTTTCCAATCTTGCAAAGCGAGCCTCCCAATCTGGAGGCGCAGGCACATCAGGCACTGCGTCCTCGTCCGGGTCGGAGAGGATATGCGCCCGGGGCTGTGTCGACGGCCCTGCCGACAACACGGGTGAGGAGTCGTACTCCTCGTCCACTCCACTCGGAACACGCCCCTCGGCTGCTGCTGCACCGCGCTTACTCCGCTTCGTGGCCATCGGGAACTGAAACAAACATTTTTGGTCAGTCCCGGTATATATATATGTCACAATATGGTTGTTTCAAACTCATTTGGACATCTATTGGTGTTAAAGAACGTGTTTATACCGTTATAACACAGGCGTAATAAGCTAAATTTGTGCGTGGGTTGTGGGTCAAGCCCAAACCTTACGCGGGGTCGGGACCAGTGTATCGGCCCGCCCATCCCTCTGTTCCGCACACTTCTCCCACCTGTGACTACTACGTCAACAAGTTGGAGAAAATGCTACGAAACTCGGAGAAACGCCTGAAAAAGTTTTGTCTAGGGGAGTCTATAAAAGAAACCCAGGAGCATCTCCAACATTACTCTCTATTAGAGTACGAGAGAATTTCCACATGAGATAGGGCGAAACCCACATCTCTACCCATAGTCACACGGTGACCCGGGTGTTGACATAACCGCTAATGACCGGTTTGGTTCCTTCGCGAAACCCACTCGAGTGTTCTATCCTTGGTTGTTTATAACCAAATAACTCGTCCAAATTGGACCAACGAAAGTCTAAACTTTCCATATTGATGCTCTAATGCATCATAATTAAGCTAACCACAGTTTTTATTATACTTACTGCGTATTTGCTTGTATGTAGACTAATTTTGCCGGAGCAACCCAACGACACGTTATCCAGTCGTGAGTTGTATATGCTAATTGCTGGTACCGGACGTGCTTACCTCTCCCTAGCCTGAGGCTAGCCTGAGGCTGTTTACCGAGGTAAAATATATATATATATATATATATATATATATGATGTATAACATATTATGCGAGTAGAAAGACACGAAGGGAATTGTTTCCTTTATAATATTATATTACTTGATACCATTGTTATTCTCCGCAAGACCCCGCACTGACCGGTGGCGCCACCTGCGCCCACCTCCCCTCCATCTGCTGTCGACAAGAGTCAGTCGCACTGAAGGATATTTTCTATATATCTGGCAAATATTCACTATTCTATATATTTTAATGAGGTATATTTCTATTATTTTATGCATAATCACACATGTACATACATATCTACATATCTGTAGGTATACTATATCTGAGCATGTGGGCCTATGTGTCGATAATGTGAATGCCACCACCTATCATACACATGTGTAAATTTTCCTTATATCCGTGCCAGCTTAGGTCAATATTGCATCAGCATCACAGGCAGAGTCCAAGAATCAGGCCACCAGCTAACCATCCCCACCGCACCGACCTCTTCAGACACAAACAGAAAACTCATTCAACTTCCTTACTCCCAACAGCGTCATTGGGTTGTGGTGGCGCCACCTAATGTAAACAAAATTAGTCACTTCTACTGCCGTTATTCCCATTAGGTGGCGCCATCATGGGGTGAGGGATCACTGCGACAGTCACAGTAAGTCGGCTCGTGAATATTTGCCAGATATACTGCAGCTCTACACGTTGCACGGACTCTGACTAGACCTACTTTCACTATGACAGACAATTAAGGTGGCAGGTTTCGAGGTGAAAGGGTGGTTGTTATTCAATTCCACTACATGGCGCTAAAATAGCCTGCTACGACTCAATTAAGTTTCCATTAGATGGCGCCACCATATCGCATCACCTTCTGGACTGGTATACTTTACAGAATTTGTGTTTGAATTCGTACGTGAATAGTCTCGCAGCAAGATATGGCCAAGAAAAATAGTCAAAAGGTTGGGTAATGGTTTTTGGAGTGTCACGTCCTGGCAACATCTAAGATTGGGTAAATAGAAATAACCATGTATTTTTGCAATGTAATATAGATGATGGCTGAATAAGTTAGAGCATCCGTCTCCTGTGTTGGTAAATCATGGGATCGTGGGTTCGAACCCTGGTCGAGTCAAACCAATGACTTAAAGATTTATCCTTGTCGCTTCCTAGCCAGGCGTTCGGCATTATTAAGATAGGGCAAGGAGCAGCGGAATGAGGGAAACCAATTGTCCGTGATTGAAATTTCCCATGCTTAAACAACTAATGTACAACAAAAAGAAAAATATATATATTGCTCACTCCCACTACTTTTGGGTGAATAATTTATGAAATTATGTAGATTAATAGACTTTAAGAGTTACATCTTGACCTTTCTGTAGCTCCCATCTTTTTTTTGTTTGCGTTCTTTCCCAATGTCTCAACTATAAGCAATATATAATGCACATTAATCGAACGGCTGCAGCCGCAAGCATAGGATGGTAAGTTTCCAGGTGGTCTAATGGTCAGGATTCCACGCTTTCACCGTGGCGGCCGGAGTTCGATTCCCCGTCTGAGAATGGCGATTTTATGGCGGACCTTTAAAAAAATTAAAAGGAAAAAAGAAAGAAGAAGGAATCTAGAGAAGGAAAACCCCCAAAATATCCTAGAAATTACCATACATTTCAGAAATCTACGAAATCGGGCCGATCTTTCATCCCTGCCTATGCGCCCAAAACAAAATAAAATCGGAAAGCCACTGAAAATCGGAAGATTCTCATCCCTGCGCTAAGCCTTCCTCATCTGGGGTTGGTCATTAGTAGCATAGAACGAGTACTCACTCCCAGACAAAAGTGACCAAAGTACATCATTGTACCAGCAGCACAAGACCTCACTGGGGAAACACTATAAAGCCGCCAAGAATACTCAGTCACCAATTCGCATATGACCTCAAATATTTCTAGGACACAAAACTCCAGATCACTCATTCGGTCACTTTAAACTGTAACAGAAGAGTGACTAAACACATTTATTTATATATTATTTAAATTCGACGTACTTCTCAGTTGAAGTATTATTAATGGAGCAGTCACACTACGACGTATGTGGTTGGGGTGTAGGTGGGTATAGTGAGGGTGTAGGTGTAGGTGTGTGTGGTGGGTGTTTAGGGTGTGTGTGGTGGAGGTGTAGGTGGTTTGTGCTGGAGTTGTAGGGGTCTTGCAGAGTGGACAACGCGTGGCAACGTGTTGGGTTTTTGGGCGAAACGTCGGGACACGTTACAAACGCGTTACAAACGCGTTACCGGCGCGTCGGTACACGTCGGTACACTTTGAGTGACAGGTAGGTCTGAACCAACGCGTCGGCACGCGTCGCCCAGCGCCGAAAGTTTTGTGCTTGCACAAAACTTTCGGCGCTGGCCGACGCGCACCGACGGGTTGGCTAGCGCATTACGGGCACGTTTGCAGGACGTCGATACGCGTTACCAGCGCGTAGCCGGCCCGCTCGTAGCGCGTCCAGAAACGTTGAGGAACATCGTGGAATTTTCCCACACTTCCGACGGGCCCGGCAACGTGTCGTTAACGTTCTATCAACGGGTTTGGGGCGCGTTATTGGCGTTGCTCCAGCGCGTCTCGACGGGTTGAACGTGATGATGGCGCGTGTGGACATGTTGCTGATGCGTCTGAACCTGTGGCTGGCGCATGTTAACGTGTTGCTGGCGCGTTCGCGGCGGTGCGCCAGCGTGCTGCTGACGCGTCATCCAGCAGTGGAGCTTTATTTATATCAAAGCACCCGATCTAGAAACCCGATGGTGAAGCGCCTTCCCCACGCCTGCAACACGCTGCGATGTTTCGACTTTTCGCAAAACCCGCCGAAAAGTTTGACGTTTCTCGACGCGTTGAATATATTTAAGCGCGTTGGCGGCACGCTGCAATACACGTCGTAGTGTGACTGCTCCATAAGATTCTTACGACGATGAGGATAGTTTTGGTAGTAGATACACGAACAATAAATTACCTTAGACCTAACCCTCTTAAAATTTCATAGACCTGATCAAGTAACTGTCTCGTAAAAAATTTAAAAAAGTAAAACATCAATTGAGCATATTTATTTTCCTCCGAAATGAACACAAGTATGCATGCTCCATGAGCCTGTGCTATTTATAAAAATATAAATCACAGTTCCGACCAGAGTATTCAACCGCAATGGACGTCCCCCGCTTTTAATCTTATACACAGCATTACGTCTCGATCCACGTATAGTTCCCTACATTACCACAGTTCAGTATAATGACAAGTTTGATGCAGTGTAAATGTGATTAAATAGAACTCGCTAGAAACAAGCTGTAAAAACTTCAGTGTATAAATACCGTAAATTCTCCATTACAAGCCCCGGTTTAGAACACAAAACGCCCTAACTCCTCTCCCCCACCCGCTCTCCTTGCAGCCTACCTAGGAAGGACAACATTTTAAAAAGAGGGAAAGGGGCGGGTTTGTCTCTGAAATATAGCTGAGCATTGTTTCTAGGATCTCAATATTTCATGAAGATATTATATCTATAATTTAGTATAAAGAATACATGTGCAAACCATGTGACCAGAACTATAAACTGATTCTCAGTGAAGGGATATCAGAAGTTAATGATGTCAGGGGAAGCTAATTGATATCAGGGTTCTAAAATAGCCCTACCAGATAGAATAATTAATACACCAATAGTTAGGCCCACATACCTCAAATGTTAGTAACAAAAATTCCCTAAACTGGATGTTGGTGGCCAGATGGGAAGGTGCCGGGATGTGTGTGTGTGTGTGGGGGGGGGGGGTCCTCCCTGAATGAAATGTGATATGGAACAAAAAGTGAGAAAAAAAACAGGTCATAATCGAGGTGCAGCTTGTAATGGAGAATTTACGGTAACAATACTCTTGAGAGATAAGCACGGCATCTTCGGCATTAAACCCAAATACGCCTTTAAAAAGTTAATAAATGTACATCCACGATATTACCAGTAAGTCTTACTACATGTGAATGCAATACTGCCTACAAATAGCTGTCATAGGGTGCTCAGGTAAACACCTGGGAATCAGTAGCTGAATTCGTCATCTATATTCCCTGTGTATTCACATATATCATCAAAACCTAACGTCAACGCCACATCTCGATCTTCTAACAGCTGTACAACGGCTTCGCCCGAGTTCTTATCCTTCCGCAGCATTTCCCCGAGCTGAAAGCACACAGGCCTTGGATGAATTGTCTACACACTACCCACATGAATTGTCTACACGCTACCTGAAAGAACTGTCTACAGACACTGCCCAAAAGAATTTGTCTACAGACACTACTCAAAAGGATTGCTTACAGACACTATATAAACAAACTTTTTAGACACTACCTGAATAAATTGTCTACAGACACTACACAAATAAATTGTCTAGACACCACAGGAAAGGTTATTTACAAATACTACATGACTTAATTGCTTAGACACTACACTAATTGTTCACACACTACCTGAAAGAATTGTCTATATACACTACACAAAAGTATTGTTTACAGGCACTATATGAACGAAACTTTTACATTTACCTGAAATGAATTGTTTACAGATACTACATACATAAAGTGCCTAAAGACACTACAGAAAGAATTTTTTACAAATACTGCAAGAATTAATTGCCAACAGAACTACACCATTTGTCTACATACACTACCCAAAAGAATTGTCATTCACTATATGAACGAAATTTCTAGATACTACTAGAATGCATTGCTTACAAACACTACACAAATATATCGTCAAAGGTTACCACAGGAAGAATTTTACAGATACTACAAGAATTAATTGCTTACAGACACGATACCAATTGTCTACAGACACAACAGATATTTGATTATTTATACAGTACACCAATTGTTTAGACACTACACCTATTGTCTAGACACTACAGAAATTAATTGTCTACAGACACTACACAAATCGATTACGGTCACGGCACCAGTGTCGTGGGGTTGATGAAAATGGGAAATACTGTGCTTAAAGCGGGACTCGAACCCACATCTCTTTGCATTCCGGGCCAGTGTGCTAACCATTACACCACCTAGGCTCCCTGACATCACCATACTACCCACGCCTACCTGTCTATGCGGCTCCATGCCTGAGAGGTCAGTGCAGACCACTACACTTAGATACACTAACACATGACTTATTTTCAGACACTATAGGTATCTCTCCCATGGTAATGTAAATTTTGCAGTGCCATCTTGTGGTGGGTTTGATCAGTCCAGCTGCTGCCTGGTGTTTCACATGTAAACACATAGGCATACAAGGCAAGAGGGTGAGTTTAAAATAAAAAAAGAGAGCTTGCCTGTCATTTGGATTTGGCTGATGTTGCGCCTACTGCCTGGTCCCCACCTCCCCCTGCCCCGCCCTCCCCTGCTCTCTCCCCTCCTTCCCTCTGACCCTCCCCTCCCAACTTCACCACCCTTCCCTCACTCCCCTCCCCGCTCCACCCCACCCTCCCCCGGCCTCACCGCCCTTCCCCTCCCCTTCCCCTTCCCTTCCCTCTCCCTAACTCCCTCATCATCCACCTTACCCAGCGCTCTCACACCACACCTCCGTCCCCTCTCCCTTCCTCCTCCACCCTCCCCCTTCCCCCTTCCTCTCTGCATCCCCCTTCTTCCCTCACACTCCATCTCCCCCCTCCTTCTCCCCCTACCTCTCCTCACCCACCACATGCGGTGCTCTCACACCACACCTCCCTCCCCCTTCCCCCTCCCTCCCTCTTCCTCCACCGCACTACCTCTCCCCTTCCTCACCCACCTCAGTCACCACACCTGATGACCCCCTCTCCCTCCCTGATGTAAGTGGTGGTGGTGGGGGGGGGGGGGGAGGGAGGTCCAACTGGTTGTGTGGTGCTACTCCTATAGAACTCCCACCACCACTGCTACCCCCACCCTGCCCCTCCACCTCTTAATCCCACCCACCCCCACCACCATGCACACATTTTGTGTGGTGGGGGTGATGGTGTATGTGGTTGGGGTGTAGGTGGGTATGGTGAGGGTGTAGGTGTAGGTGTGTGTGGTGGATGTTTAGGGTGTGTGTGGTGGAGGTGTAGGTGGTTTGTGCTGGAGTTGTAGGGGTCTTGCAGAGTGGCACCTCACAATCTTTAGCACCCCTAAACCCCCACCACACACCTACACCATAACCACAGCCCTAAACCTCCACCACATACACCTAAACCCATCACCACACATCTATACCCCCACCACATCCCTAAACCCCCCCCCCCCACCACACACACACCACACCTACATGACACACCTACACCCTCACCACACACACCTACACCTCAACCACACACACCTACACCCCCACGACACACACACCACACACTTACACACCCAGCACACATACCCACCACAGACCTACACCACCAACACACACATGCCTAGACCCCCACCACATCCCTAAACCCCCACCACATCCCTAAACCCACACCACACACCTACCAAGCGACAGCAGGGTTTCTTCTGACACTTCAATGCTATCAAAATGATCAAACCCACCACCTGGTGTGCTGGCTGTTCTCTTGATTACACAGTACAGGCTGAGTGAGCCATCTTAGTATTATAGGGTCTTTGACTATACTCTTCCCTACTTCCATTACATAGGCGTGCAGGCATCTGTTTAATGCAATAAGTTATCTTACACCAAGTTATTCACTAAACTAGTGTGACAAACAACACAACTCATTCTCGATAGACTGGACAACATGAATAGTTGCTGGTAGAAGCCTGAGTCATCCCGGCTTATTGCCCAGAGGTCGACTGACCCTCCCCCCCCCCCCACTCCCACCTACCCCCAAGTATTATATAACCTCTTGTGTGACGTGAATAGACTAGTTCGCCATTCCGACTGCGTATGCGCTGAAAACGGCGCCGAGACAAAGCAAAGGCATCCAGCCATTGAGTTTGCCAATACGCTTAGGGCAAAACTTGGATTTTATTCAAAATTAATAGGAATACAGAACAATTTGGCACAAACATGGATGGATGCATGCAATAGTCACTTTACAGGCCGATGCTTACATCACCATTGATTAGTAATCCTTGTTCTAAATATTAAAATGTCAAATGTGTCAACAAAAACTTGTTTCAAAGAAATATATAACCAATGTCTGATTAACCTTACCCATTTCCTTGCCCAACAAATGTTATTAACCGTAGAATATAAATAAGAACATGAATAAAGTAAGTAAAACTGACTCTGGCTATGGCTCTAACACTAGTCTAAGTGCCCAGATTTGTTTAAATCTAATTGCAGATGGTATAAGATGTGCTGATTAGATTGATGCAAATGGAATGCTAGGTAAAAGATTAACATCTTAATTTATTATACATATTTCTTTAGTTGGTATTCTATGTTTCAAACAAGAGCTGAGATGAGCTGAAACTAGCACATTTCATAACTGCACCCAGTGTCTTAGCATTAGCCATGTGCTTCGCACGGGTTTGTTTTTCTTCCACGCATCCCACAATGCACCGGGTGGCTGGAATGATGATCTAGTGTATTCCCCCAGACTAGCCTGACGCCGGCTGCGGTGGTAAAGCGCATGCGCAGTGGAGTCATTGTACACCATTGAGTTTACTATAAAATTGTGTTTGCTATAAAAGCTCTGTCTCACCTTGTGGCCGACGCCGATGAAGTATCATCGTTACCATTTATGCGACACCAAACATTAAACAATGCTTTAAAAATTCCTTCTTTAATTGCATTGCCTCATCTTGCCCCTGTGCTTGCCGCTGACGACCATGAAGTATTATTGTTACTATTGATGCAATACCAAAGATTAATCAACGTCCTTCTTTAATTGGGTTGCCTCACCTTGCCCATGTGCTTGCCGCTGACGACCATTACGTAGCCGGGCTCGGAGCGTGGGATGACCGTCTCCAACATGGCCTCCTGCACCCCGTCCAACACCCGGTCCTCATCTGTCCGGCAGATGCACACCCCGGGCCCGATCACGTCCTCAATCACCATCTGCACCACCAGAGGACAGGGTGAGAGAAAGGGGGCGGTCAGTGTGTGCTTAGGGAGCAATGCACTTACAATACATATATAGGGTAGGTTCAACACCCATACAACTAGTAGCTTGTACAGGATCCTGGTCACGGAACCAATGTTGTGCGGGTGATGAAAATGGGAAATATTGCGCCTAGAGCAAGAATCGAACCCACATCTCTTGCATTCCAGGCCAGTGTGCAAACAATTACACCACCTAGGCTCTCTGATTGATGATTGATTGATTGGTGGTTGCTTTACACCGTGTCGGCAGCATAGGCCATATTCACGGCGAGAAATGTTTGTTTTTTGTTCAAACCATCGCTTTTACATGTAAAAGCAGACAATCAATTATGTGCCAATAGACACTCATTAAATTAGAAAGCTCACAATCATATATTTGTGGTCAAGGGAAACAAATTCCCATAGAAAAAGAAAAGTTTTATTAATAATTGATAGAATTTATTTAGTAAACTATATGAGGTGGTACAGTCCAGCTGCCCTCAAAAAGGCTAAAATGTTTTCTTGTTTTACTTTAGTAAAAAGGTCATGCATACTGTCTGCAGTGTAGAATTGTTGGCGCAGGGCCAAAAAATCAACGCAACTTAGTCAAATGTGTTTGAGTGTCAGCTGGGACTGACACCCAATACATCTAGGGGGAGGTTCCCCCATGAGCATAAAAGCATGTGTAAGCCACGAGTGGCCAATACGGTAGCGGCTAAGGACCACTTGGTCCCGCCGACCTCACGCATGAGTCTGTGGTGCTTTTCCTACAGATGGTTCAATTTCTTTAAGTTTATTAATGTTTTCATCCCACTCATGTTGCCATTTGGATTTTATGTGGGTGGCTATTAGTGGTTTCAGATCAGAGTGAGGGATCAGACACGGTTCAAGATCACAGTTCAGGGCCTTCTTCGCAGCCTGATCAGCTCGTTCGTTTCCTTGTATGCCGGCATGGCCAGGCACCCAGCACAGGTGGATGTCATACCCATCCGTTGCCAGTTGGTTCATTTGATAAATGACCGTTGCTAGAATAGGGTGATTCGTTTTCAGTCCAGCAACAGCCAGGAGGCAAGAGAACGAATCACTGTATATAACATAGTTAGTGTGGTTGGATACCTCGACACACTCCAACGCTCCCTGATGTCACCACCCTATCCACGCCTCCCTGTCTATGAAGCTCCTTGTCTGAGAGGTCAGTGCAGAGTACTACATAAACAAACCAACATTCAGTCAGTGTCCTTAGGGTATAATGTGGGTTCCTGGTGTGTTGGGGACGCTCAATGTTATGTGCGTATGCCGATGATTGGTTAAAGGGCATCATTACGTTGCATTGTATTCCAAGTAGAATCTCTGCTTGAAACCCGATGCAACGTATTTCACCTGGATCGATCTAATACAGACAGCCGTTGAACATTGTCCTTTTTTTCTTTCTTTTTTTTGTACGATTGGTCTTCCTCATTCCACTGCTCCTTGCTCCATCCTAATAATGCCGACCGCCAGGCTAGGAGGTGACAAGTATAAATTTTAAATCATCGGTTTGACTTGACCAGGGTTCGAACCCACGAACCCATGATCTACCAAACAATCTTTTGGAATTTAGCTTGTTTGCGAAAAGTATGATTATATTATGCGAGTTCTTACCTTCAATGGATAATTTAATAGTATATATTGTAATTCCGAACTATAAAAATGTTAACAAAAGAATGAAACCTATTGAAAAAAACTCCAATCTACCGAAAATAACGAATACAAAATAATCAAAATACATAACAACATAATGAAACCAGTGAAGTTGCAAAGCAGACCCTGACCTTAGTCTTGAAGTATTTGCCCTTTTTGTACTCAGGGTCGACCATTCTGACCCGGAGGTGGGTCCTAATCCACATCCTGTGAGCAGACTTCTGAGACTTGCTGGCCGAGCTACCGAAAACAGAAGGTAATTGGCATGAGGGGTTTTGTAAATAAATGCCAATGTCAGAACAGACTTTTGAATAGCATTTAATTCTCCCTCCCCATTCAACCCCACTATTGCACTGTCTGCTCTGATACCGCTAGCGCTAATGATACTTCACTGTTAACTCACGTCACTATCAGCGCATGTCAGTACACATCCCGTCCCAATTACTGCACTGCCTGCACAGGTAAATGCATTGTCAGCTCACATTGCCTCTTTATTTGCTCACATCACCCCACTGTCAGCTCATTTCACTGCACTGCCAACTCGCATTATTGTCAACTCATGTGACTGCACTGCTAGCTCATGTTTATTGTCAAATAATGTGACTGCACTGCTAACTTATGTTACTGTCAACTCATGTTCCCGACAACTCATGTCACTGCCAACTTTACATTACTGCCAACTCATATGACTAGACTGCCAACTCAGGTTACTGCCATCTCATGTTACTGCACTGCCAATTCACATTACTGTCAACTCATGACATTGTGCTGCCAACTCACAATACTGTCACCTCATGTCACTGCACTGCCAACACACATTACTGTCAACTGATTTAACTGCACTGCAAACTCACATTGTCAACTCATGTGACTGGACTACTAGCTCACATTACTGTCAAAGCATGTGACTGCACTGCTAACTTATGTTACTGCCAACTCATGTGACTATACTAACTCATGTTCCCATCAACTCATGTCACTGCACTCCAAACTCACATTACTGTCAAGTCATATGACTACACTGCCAACTCACATTACTGTCAACTCATGTCACTGCACTGCCAACTCGTGTTACTGTCGACTCATGTCACTATACTGCTTGTTCCAATTACTGTACTGATTGTTCATGTCACTGCTCTGCCTGCTCGCTGTCAGCTCACCTCCCCGCACTGCCTCGCCCCTCGGCATATTCACATCATTGCACTAACTGTTGCTATGACAACTCAGACACAACTTCACCTGCTGACATGTTTCCGCTTCTTGTCCTTATCTCCGTGATCATCGTGGTCCATGTCCCTATCTTTTCGTCGGTCTCGCTCGCGGTCTCTCCTGCCATCTCCATTCCTGTGCTTTTCTTCTCGGTCCAGGCTTTCTTTTCTATGCTTCTCATCTTTCCGATGCTCCTCTTCCTTGTATTTATCTACCTTTGCCTTATCTGAAACACATAACACTTATTAAAATATCTATGCTAATACATTTAGAATAACAAAAATCTAAATTCATACTCCAATGTAATATGCACTTGAAAATGTAAGTCATGATATTGTTTAATTTATTCTAAATTAAATAACTAAATTGCATATTTTTCTGTATATCAAATATTATTTCAGGCAACAAATCACTATTATAAGGCTTAATGTGGAGGTATTTCAGAGATCATATTACATTGATACAGCCAATATCACACTGAAAACTATACATTTATTGCTTGCTATGGTAAAGCTGCTTACTTAAAACTTTTGAGTTGATATTGTAGTCTTTTTTGGTGACGAGTTGTGCTGCAAACTGGCTGATTGTTATGCATTCGCTGCTGAGCGTCATCTTCACAATGACCCTCGAATTGTCCTCATCGATACCCTGAATCTGAAACAAAGCCACAGTTGGTCAACAAAGCGGGGACAGAAAGTATTGAGATGCACAGCCATGACAATCACTCTAACAAAACTGATGGTGTCTTTTAGCTGAGTTTTTTGTCTTACATTCTTTAAAATTTTTACTTGATTTAAAAATTATTGTTTTTATATTACAGTATAAAACCGCATGGGTGATCGTTTGGGACCCAAATAAAGTGATCGATATAGGGGAGTGGCCGATCTGTGGAGGTGGTTGTTTCGAGAGGTTTTACCATAGTTGATTAAGCAGCAGAACTTTCAATCATGGACAATTGATCTTCCTCGTTACACTCCTTTCCCTATCCTAGTAATGCCGAAATCCAGACAAGGTAATGACAGGTATCAATTTTAAGTCACTGATTTGACTCGACCAGGGTTTGAATCCCACAACGTACAAAAATGGGAGGCGTCCGCTCAACTCATTTGGCCATCTCGTCTGTCATAATCTCTCCGTATCTAGTAGACTCGAGTACAGTCAGTACTACCAAATCAACCAAAATGATGTTTAATATCAATAAACCACTTAATTATATGTACAATTTTCACACGAGAAGGTTGTTAAACACCAAACTGTTAACCTACCGCCAACGCCCAGGACGTCACGGTCGAACAAGATACGGTGGTGCCACCTGGTCTCAAATGAGCACACTAGGTTTTTGGGGTACAGAATCTATGTCACGATGTGATGTACATTTAATATTATTATATTTGACAGACACAATTTTACATACGAGTAAGCGCATGTAAATCCGATTGGGTGGTCAGAGTGAGTTTAACTGGGTTGACGTTGTAGGCTAAAGCCCATTTGAAATCACTCACTCCACCCACCCACAGGGACTATTACGATGTCTACAAATATGTGCAATTATGTCGTTTTTCTTCCGTTTTAATTCCAAGTACAGACCTATTTTGGTATTTGTCATAGAACTACATTCCGATGACTTCACCCCTGTATCAAAGTAACGCGTGCAATACGGGATAACAAGCACCCCTGTACCAAAGTAATGTATGCAATAAAGGACAGCAAGCATTCCTGTATCAAAGTAATGTGTGCAATAAATGACAGTAAGCACGACTGTATCAAAGTAATGTATGCAATAAAGGATAGCAAGCATTCCTGTATCAAAGTAATGTATGCAATAAAGGACAGCAAGCATTCCTGTATCAAAGTAATGTGTGCAATAAATGACAGTAAGCACGACTGTATCAAAGTAATGTATGCAATAAAGGATAGCAAGCATTCCTGTATCAAAGTAATGTATGCAATAAAGGACAGCAAGCATTCCTGTATCAAAGTAATGTGTGCAATAAATGACAGTAAGCACGACTGTATCAAAGTAATGTATGCAATAAAGGATAGCAAGCATTCCTGTATCAAAGTAATGTGTGCAATAAAGGACAGTAAGCGTGACTCTATCAAAGTAATGTGTGCAATAAAGGATATCAATAAGCCATGTATCAAAGTAATGTATGTGCAATAAAGGATATCAAGCACCAGCATATGAAAGTGTCAGATGTGCAATAAAGGATAGCAAGCACCTCTGTATCAAAGTAATGTATGCAATAAAGGATAGCAAGCATTCCTGTATCAAAGTAATGTGTGCAATAAAGGATAGCAAGCACCCGTGTATCAAAGTCCCACATGTACAATATAGGATAGCAAGCACCCGTGTATCAAAGTACCACATGTGCAATAAAGGATAGCAACCACCCCTGTATCAAAGAAATGTTCATGCAATAAAAGATAGCAAGAACCCTTATACTAAAGTAATACGGGTAGACGGGGGCGACTCACCGTTCCGTACAAGTCTTTATGCCGCCCGTTAGTGACCCTGCAGTGAACCCCCCTGGTGTAGGTCAGTTTGGCCACTTCAGGGTCCACACCGTCGGCGTCTCCCTTCTGCTGCTTCGCCAGGTTGCGGTCGGCACCGAGACCCAACCCCTTCGGTCGTAGAACTACCTCCACTGGTTTTGTCAACCTGCAATGATTCAAATGTCGATGTATGCTCAAGCCATTGCAAAGGGCTATCTGACTTGTAACCCTAGCACTGTAGCAGTAGCAGGGTTTGTGGAAAGACAGTGTTACTGATTATGATGTTAATGTGTTCATTTGTTCACCCATGATCTCTTTATGCTTCACTGAGACCGGACTCACATCACCAAGGATATATATATATATATATTAAATCGAAATTACTTAAAACCATCGGACTATACAACTTCAACAAATGCTCATATTTTAGTGTCAATTTTCTTCTAGTAAGACATCAACACTTTTTATTATTTAAATTTCGTTGTTTTATTTGATAAAAGCTGCCAGGCCAAGTTTGGTCACACAAATACATACCCTCACACCCACATAGTTTGCGACCGGACACGGTGGACAAATCGGTAAGAGCGCATACTGTGCGGAAGGTGAGGAGTTCGAATCCCAGCCGAGCCAAACCAATGACGTACAAAATTGATACCTGTCACCTAATCTGGCGCTCGGCATTGCTATGATAGGGCAAGGCCTGGCTAGTTCAGTATCGGGATAATGTGACTGAGCCGGAAATCGGTTCAAGGGCGGGCATTGTTACAAGTTGGTAACTGTCCAGATTTAACCTTAGATGTTGCTAGGATGTAAAACCCCAACAAAACAAAAACATGGTTCGCGATTTCACACGATGTGTAACTTATGCCATGATACCGAACATGTTCACTAATTGTATACACAGGACCACAAGTGTCACGTGACCCTGAGTAACACATGACCTACCTGCCCTTCTTGCCGATGCCCTCGCCTTCCGTCCACCCCATCCCACGCAACATACCCAAGCCGTACTCCTCGATCGGAACCTTGGTGTAGTCCGCCGCCACAGACTTTGAAAGAAACAGACACTTTCATTCAAATCAAGATTTAAAACCGTGTTAATTTTGCAGCGTTCTCGTCGCGCAGAAGTGCACAGCGTGTTCACCAGAAGGTGTTGCCACCTATGTTTTAGTAATGCATGAGGCTATTCGCAGAGCTGCATTGCTCTGCAAATTAGCAGAAGAATGATTACTATTCGCAGATCTGCTTTGCTCTGCAAATTAGCAGAAGAATGATTAATTTGACTAAAGTCGGGTCGGGTAAAGTCAGGTCAGGTAAAGTGATGTCGGGTAAAGTTGGGTCGGGTAAAGTAATGTCGGGTAAAGTGATGTCAGGTAAAGTTGGGTCAGGTAAAGTCACATCGGGTAAAGTTGCGTCAGGTCAAGTCAGGTCGGGTAAAGTGATGTTGGGTAAAGTTGGGTCAGATAAAGGTGGGTCGGGACAAGTTGGGTATGGTAAAGTGATGTCAGGTAGGGTAAGTCGGGTTGGGTAAAGTCGGGTCGGGTAAAGTGTTCGGCCTCTTTTTATCACATACATTTCGATTTTGTCTGCCCACGTCTAACTGTACGCAGGCGTGATGTCCACGTCCAGTGTGTTCACAGCATTAAGCAGTACAATGATGCATGCTGATTGGTTGGTTGTAGGTCTGCGAATTACAGTATTCGTGGATGTTATTCACAGAGCAGCTCTGCGAATAGCCAGTGTGTTTAGTAACGGAACCGGTAATGTATCAATATGAGGTATTGGATGTAGGGGTGTTCTTATATTTCTTGCATGCACAGATTAATGTTCTCTGTGTGTGTGTGTGTGTGTGTGTGTGTGTGTGTGTGTGTGTGTGTGTGTGTGTGTCTGTGTGTGTGGGTGTGTGTGTGTATATGTGTGTGTGTGTTATCGTAGTGTAAGTTTTCTGGTGCATCGTTATCATACACAATAGATAAGGGGAGTACTATTAATACACAACAAGGCGTATTTTTAGAATCACCTCACACTACATGTAATATAATTCGAAAATCTGTGTCTAGATACTGTAGTAGTCTGCACTGACCTCTCAGGCAAGTAACCACATAGACAGGTAGGCGTGGGTAGTGTGGTAATATCAGGGAGCCTAGGTGGTGTAATGGTTAGCACACTGGCCTGGAATGCAAAGAGATGTGGGTTCGAGTCCCGCTCTAGGCGCAATATCTCCCATTTTCATCACCCCCACGACAATACCAATATGCGAGAACCCTTATACTAAAGTATAGTCCGCCTGGAGCGTTTCCACCTGGACAATGTTTTAGACATCATTGCTGTACACTTTAAGCTTCTGGAACACCTTATGTTTGTTGCACATATCTTTGGAGTAGTTATTTAAATGTGGTTAATAGTTTAAGATATCCAACAGTGGAAATTACAATACAAGGGTTTCTTTAAATTGAATGAAATTTGTTCATTATAGGCCGGGTCACCTAGTTTACTCGGTCAGGCCGGCGAAGTTCTCAGTTACCTATCCTGTCCGAATGGGCAAGTCGTTATTTTTCTGATCTGCAGTAGCAGATTTCAGTTCCAATTGGTTGACTTGGGCTTGGGCAAGTAGTTATGCCACTCAGGCAAGTAGAAAATTCAGTCACTTGCCCGATTGGGCAAGTGGGAAACAAAGTTACAGTGCTACCCTGGTTGGGAACGCTGCATTGGTTTCCATCTATATCTTAGTGTGGCAACTCGGGGACAACATAATAAATTAATTGTTGAAACATACCCCTTCAGGCCTGAGGGACACATCCAAGCGGTTATCAGTCTCATAGCCTTCTGGAACCTTGTTCAATTCCATAAGGGGCACTGTGAAGTTGGAGTCCTTTTTGGCATCTTTCGCTCCTCTGCGGTTTGCTGCCTCTAAAGAATTGCACGCAAAAAAATATAAATCATTATGCTATAACATTACCATAATATAACTATGATGAAGGTATAACGGGATGCGATGGTCCATTGGTGGTCTAGTGGTTAGAGTGCTGGCTTCGCAAGTGGGTGGTTGTGGACCTCTACCTGCTCAAGGATTTAAATAATTGGTATTTGGGTCCTTCTCTGAAACTGAGTATCACATGTGTGACATGGAAACCAAAAGTTAAAACATTCCGAATAATAGCAGAAAACATTCCAAATAATAACATCAAGATCCATGTTCTTATAAAGGTTTAGATGTTGTGCATAGGTCACAGTTGAAAAATTATGTATTTCACTTTTCAATTTTGACCTCACACAAATTGTGCAAAATGCTAAAATTACTTGTGTAACATGGAAATCAAATACACATCATTCACATCATTTCAAGATCATTCAAACAAGAAATTCTATTGATTACATTTAAGCGTAAAAGAATGTCTTCGAAAAAAATTCTAGGTAAGCGAAAGTTTGGGTTGATGCATGGTGTTGATGTGCAAATTTTAACATTTTCTTTTTAGCACAAAATCATACAAGCATTTAAAAAAATATACATTTTGTGGGATAGATTAAATACACGTACTATTGCTAGCAATCTTAATGCACAGGGGCAATAATTACTATTTGACTTGCTACGAAAAAAAACCACAATTAATCACTACCAATGTGACCTGGAAACCAAATATGTGGTTCCAAGTATCAGAGAGCGACCCAATTACCATTACTCTCCTTGATACGGCAAAGACTGGTTGGTTCAATCAATGTCATGGTAATGTAAGTAAATGAGATACTGAGTCATATATGCAAGTGGCACAGTGAGGCATCACTATAAAGCTATCAGAAGTTTACAGTGTCACCATTCGTTAGTCATCCAGATATAACATAAACTCAGACGCTGCTAAAATGTCAAAATCCCAATAATAACCTTATGGCTACGAAATAGTCCTCTCAGCAATTGACTTAAACTAAAGACCAGACTCTCGGTACCATTCAACAACTCGTTTGCCACCACAGAGGTAAAATGTGAAATCCCAATAAATCTACCTATTCCTATGAAATAGACCTCTCAGCAATTGACTTAAACTAAAGACCAAACTGTGGGTACCGTTCAACAACTTGTTCGCCGCCACAGAGTTAACAAGTAAAATCCCAATAAAATTACCTATGGCTACGAAATAGTCCTCTCAGCAATTGACTTAAACTAAAGACCAGACTCTCGGTACCGTTCAACAACTCGTTCTCCACCACAGAGTTAAAATGTAAAATCCCATTAAATCTACCTATTGCTATTAAATAGACCTCTCAGCAATTGACTTAAACTAAAACCAGACTTTCGGTACCTTTCAACAACTCGTTTGCCGCCTCAGACTCGATTGTGTTCCCATCGACCTTTGTGAATTCCCTTTCCTTCTTTTCATCGCTTTGGTCCTCCAATTCATTTGGGCTGCACGGATTTTTCCATTTATTTACGGTTATCAATGGGATCACCAACGCTGTCTTTTCTTTTCTGAAAGAGAATGGTACAATTGCATCGGATCATTTAGTATATCTACATTGCCAATGTAGTTAAGTTACACTGTGTATTTAACTTCAAGACTCTAGCGGATTGGAGTTCTCCAGGTAGGCAAATACTCTCCCTCTCTTGAGGTGCTCGTGTGGTAGGAAGAAAATGGCTCTCTGCCTTCATTCAGTCCACAAATGTTGTGGATTTTTAAAAAAGAGAAAAAATAAGTACGTCTATTTGTGACCAGCCAAAGGTTTTTTGTTTTTTTAACTAAAGAAGTCAAATAAAACATCCATCTAAATGCAAAAAAAATGGCTATGATAACTCCAGCATTATAATGTTGATATTTACTCTAACGCTAATTAATTACATCTAATTATATACACATATATATATTAAAATACATTGACACTTAAAAATCAATCGTCAGAATGTATGAGAAATATTGCTGTGATAAATTTAAATAGTTATTTGAAACCTTCGAGTCTCCAATAGTATATAGGGACTAAGGACTTGCATTCTCAATATTAATGGGATACTTTACAAAACAAATCCCTTCAATGAAATGGCAATGTCATTCATATAATTTTGTAAATAAATTATTCAAAGGTATTTTCTTTTATTAAACTAGAGCTACAGATGGTATTGCATCATAAAGTGTGTGGGCCACCTACCGAAAGATGCATATATATGTTAAAATACGATACTGGGTACCAAAAGTGTGATATTCATGACAAAACCCACTGAAAATCAATCAATGATTCACATTTACTTCAGGAAAATTAGTTACCATGTCAAATAGACATTATCCTAGCAAATATATAACTTTTTTAAGTTTATTAGGATTCACCATGCTTCATTGTTTGAAGTAATGTTTGTCACAAAACGGACATGAACAGACTTTGTTTTTTAATTGCATTATTTCAAGAGCAATGCAAGCTATGCTCAAAATATCCATTGGATTATTATTACAATGTATAAAGTCATTGAAACTGAAAGAAAACATGGTGATTTTATTTATTCATGATGTTGTGTGCGGCTTTAAACATTTGTCACAGTGACGGACACGATGGGTGACAAACGTTACGGCATCTTTAGGTCACTAAAATTTCATAAGAAATTAATTATCCTAGCTTTTTTTTTAGTATAGGTGATTAGGTTCTTTTATATGCGTCCTGCACCCACGATGACTCCATTATTAATTCTTAATGACTAGAAATTGCCTATTCAATATTACCAGTCAGAAATTTGATGTTTTTGTTCACCATTTTGATCGTTTAAAAAAAAAGAAAAATGTCCATAACATGTTAAGTTTTTAAATAAACACTACCACGTTGTCTGAGGTATGTCTGCTATCCCTAAACTATATGTTCGACAAAAGATAAATGATATTAACGCACAGATAGCTGTGCTAACACAACATGAAATGTAGGTGTCTGCATTCTCTCCAGTGTCGTATTTTTATATATATACTAAGCATGTAGTGGCAGTCAACATTAAATAAGTTATATCAAATTTTATTTTAATGTTAGTTAAATAGAACAATAAATGCAAACAAACAAGATGGAGACCACCGAATGGAACACCCTGTTTGGTCAAGTTTTTCATATGATAGAGATATGCTTGTTACAATCCTCACGCATGTCCCATAAGAAAAACTTGACCAAGCAGGGTGTTGTATCACCCATGCTATCTCTATGGTAGAGACTTGCAAATCCGCGTGAAACGGTCCTCACGCATCGTCCCATAAGAAAACCTTGACCAAGCAGGGTGTGCGTCACCAATGCTTTATCTATCGGACAAACATTTCAGTGCTCAGTCTTGCTAAATGGCAAATGGCCCCAATATAAAATTACGACCATCAGATTGATAAACAGGTTGTCTCTTTAGCTGTGTTCACACGGGAAAAGTTTACGCCGCTTTATACAAGGCGGATAATATGAACCAAACTAGTGTCGCATTCACACGGGCAGTACTTGGGCCGGAAATCGATATCAGCGCATGAGCAAGTCCATACTAACCAGCGCCAGTTTCGGTTAGTCGACGTTGGCACGAGAGGGTGTGGGTTCGACCTAGATATGCATAGACTGAATCATATTGTTTTGGAACCGTAAAAACTTCTGCTGGGCAGTGAAAACCTTAAAATAAATCATGATAAAAATATATGTGCACCTCTAGCAGGTTCATAGACCAAATTATATTATATAGTGTGACGTGCTTAATCCGCCTCAAGTAAGTCGGTTGCGTTCACTCGGGCGATATAAGTCGAATCATAAAATTCAGTTCATATAAACCACCTACACAAGTGGTTTATCAAATCCGAATAATATGAATCGAATCAGCCCTAATCCGACTTAGCCTCGCGTTCACACGCGAAATGTAACCCGAACTATACAAGTCAATTTTTATGATTCGAATTAACTGCCCCGTGTGAACACGGCTTTTGTGTGCCAGGCGATTTGATTGTATCTGGTGCGATTTTTTTAGATATTTTAATTTTTCTGAGATGTGAAGTGATCTAGTTTACTTGGCAGCTGGGCCACCTGACCACAATGCAGTATTCTGATTGCTTTGTCATGTGCTGTTGTTCACATTTACATGATGCAGGCTATGTGCTTTTCTTGGTCATGTTGTTTTGTCATTTTTTAACTAATAATTGTCAGTTATTTATTACAGATAGTGCACATACATTTAAAAGACAGTTTTTCTAATGGCATTTCAGCATATTGGATTAATCAACTTGGGTGACGATAGCAACTTTTTCACACACAAATGTGATGTCATCGCTCCTAGCCAACCCCAGCCAAGAGGTGGGTTAAACTTTTTGCACAAGGGACGTGTTTTTGTCAACTCCAGTCGCGGTGTTCTATTTGAATTTCTAGCAACTTGGGTGACCCGAGTCGCGCATGCGCATAACCCCGAGCATAGACTCTAAACCCACTGAGAATATAAACCGCGACACCGGCTTCATCTAGTGATTGCCATGCCGTTCTGGCCGATAATCGTGATTTAGGCCGAAGCGAAAGTCGAGTAAACAGCGCGATGCGCACATACCTAGATTCAGTACTACAGTAGTAGTACTACTACACTAGACTACTAGTATAGTTAGGTATGTCAGATACCGATAGGGGGGCGTCGGTCACCATGTCTGTCGTAAAATGTTCATGCATTTTCACCATTCCGGCCTTGTTTAAAGTACTTTCGCATCTGAATATTTTCATAAATTTTATATCCCTGGAGAGAACATGAAATAACCTCACAGAAAATATACATTAAAATACCAAAATCAAAATACTTAGAGCATAGCAAGCTGTAACAATGTGGTAACGGTCACAGTTTATTATAATGGTGAATCCAGACTAAATTTAACAATTAAGCTGACATTAGAAATGCCATAACTTTCCCCCCTATTAAGTCTTTAAGATATTTTCAAAATTACAACAGATTTATACCGACACCCTCTGGGGAGGCTAAGGACTAACACGTGTACATATATATAAATATGTATGTATGTATGTATGTATGTACGTACGTACGTACATACATACATACATACATACATACATACATACATACATAGATACATACATACATATATATATATATATATACATAAACAATACCGGAAACGGAAATCACTCGTCGACCTTCGGTACACAGTAAGCAGGGTGGACGACAGCAATTGCTTAATAATATCCTATGGTCTTAATACCTTGACGGCGCTCCGCCGCAGAGTAGCGCACGCCAAATCAAGGAACAACTACACTGGTCCCTCACCACAGACCTTCCATATATGGTGCGATGAGGTCACTGGGGCCAGTGTACCTGTTCCTCTGCACTACTCTGCATCGAGGCTGTCAAGGCATTAAGTCCATAGGCCCAATTGACGGTATTTGGGGTGAGCGATTGGTTAATAATATATCAAAACAAATGCCTGCTGCCATCGATTTTGCCGATATGCGCAGTTCAAAACTTTGATTTTATTCAAAATTAAAGGAACTAAAGAACAATTTGGCATAAACATGGATGCACAAATGAAATATTAATAGTTTATTCCGCGGAAAAGGTTTTACCGAGTTGCTAGAATTTCAAATCGAACACCGCGAGTGGAGTAAAAAAATACATGCGCAGTCATAAAATACTTTGCTGTAGTTATATCAGGGGTCGGTCCTAACTTAAGCATAGCTTATTCATATTACTGTTTCAAGTGTTTGTTGTGTTTTGAAATTTTAGATGATCTGCCTACTATATAGGGTATGCACTGAAGTCACGCAAACCGGAAGTGCGGCCATTGTGGCGATAGTAACCACAATAATAACACACTGTCACACTGCAAACTCAATGGCTATGAGCAACCTTCATACAGAAAAAGTGAAATATCTATAAAACTAATCCACCTAGAAACAAATCGGTTGGTACACATATAGAAAACATGTTTACCAATAAGATTATATTAAATTTATACGGTTAGGGTTATGGATTTCTATAAATTTGAATAAAACTGACGTTTTGCACTGCGCGTACCGGCAAACTGCCCGCGAAGGGTAAAATACGGCAATGCTATGTCTATGTGGAGCATTTATTTTTGTAAAATAAATTTTAAAGCTTTCATTGGATCGATTAAAAATATCTTAATGCGCGATTGAAGAGGAAGATCTGAAGTATTTAATGTAACCTAAGAGCAATTTACGCTGAAAGTATTAAAAACAGAGATAATAGTGAAAGTTGGGATATTCTGAGTGTCAGTGCCAGTGCATTGTCAATGGCCGTGAGCAATCTTCATACAGAAAAAGTGAAATATCTCTAAAACTACACCACTTAGAAACAAACTGCTTGGTACACATATAGAAAACATATTCAACGAATAGATTATATTAAATTTATATGGTTAGGGTTGTGCATTTCTATTAATTTGGAATGAAATAGATGTTTTGAACTGTGCGTACAGGCAAACTCTATGGGTTGTTTACTGTCTGATGTCGCCACAATGGCCGCGCATCCGGTTGATGACATCACGTGAATACCCTATATAGTACTGAATCAGTACTAGTACTACTAGTCTAGTAGTAGTACTACTACTAGCACTAGACTAGTCTACGTCTACAGTTCTAGTGTCAGTACTGACTGTAGTGACAGTAGTGTCACTGACACTGTCTAGTGTCTGTCACACTGTGAGTATTTATTTTAAAAGCATTTGATCTCAATGGAACCTATTCCAGTGCAAAGAGCTTGAAGAGACCTTAAACGTGGTAGTCATATAACTTTTCTAATGTAAATATCAAGAAAGTTACATCACTTTGAAGTTGAAAAATATGCCTAATTATGGGCCCTTTGTTCTATAGTAAACCAGCCAAAAGTTGGCACCCAAAGGCTGAGGCATGAATGCCAACTGCCAGTTTGTGTGAGACAGAGTGGTCACTGTTATGATTGTAAGCAAGTGCTGCGGATTAAATAACTCTCTTGGCCCTCTATCAAACATCCTTAAAATTTTACAACATGTAGACAACTAATAAAGGAACAATATGTGCATATTTTGATTGGACATTTTAATCAACTTTTGAGTGATTTGATGAAGATTTTGTGGAGAAAAGTAAAACTTGAAATTCAACCATCAACCTTTAAAACTAATACTGGTCCAATTGAAACAATTAAACAATGAGGATGTAGATAAATATGTGGTCTATGTCATAAAAGCAAGAGTTAAATTGTAGCTAGAAGACCCTCCTTTTGGCGACCTAAATGGTAACACCTAGTGCAAAGCGGCTTCGCGCAGCGGAATGAAGCTAGCGGTACCGCCGTTGACGAACCGATTCGCGGCGATCGGCGCTTTTCACACATAGCTACAGTCACTGTCAGTAATTACGCGACGCCAACGAACCTGTTCAATTGTTTCCCGTCGAATGAATCAACAAACGCTGCCTTATCCTCATCTACATAACTTTCATCGTCTTTAATTGCAGAGCTTTCGAGCTTACTGGACTCCTTCTTTTTAGAAAACCCAAACGAAAGAGAAGGTTTCTTCTGGTCGCAGGCCATAATCACCGGAAGTTGACAATTTTACGCTGGTTGTAACAATGCACACGTATGAGAGAATGAGTCGCCCAGATCCAGCAAATACGACTCTGGAAGCGAATCGGCGCTGGCAGTTTGGCGTGTACTTCCATCCCACAATTTCAATGAAAACTGTACTGCAGATCTTGTCAGCATATTGTAAACATAGTTTACCATAAGATGGCGCCACCAAAGTACTTCTGTCATTTAGTATATTATGAAAACGGAAGCCCAAAGCTACAAGCCTAAGTTTCACGATTTACACATACAGGTATCATCTTCTGTCTATAATTTAGGCCTGCATGCCTGTTAACAGATTAGGTTTTTTTCACACAGGACCTTGTGTATTGATAATGGTACTACTCACGAAGCAAGCGTTGTATGTACCAGTTTTGGTATCAGCGCTTGTCGATACGATCATTAAATGAATAATATGAAAATTAATGGCAGCATAGCCATTTCGAACGTGAGAATACTAGTACTAGTAGGCTACTAGTAGTACTGTTAGTCTACACTACTACATCCAGTGGTCCGAATCCACACCTTCCATGGTTTCAAACTGAGTGTGAATAATGTTGAACAAAGAAGCCCATAGCTCAAAGTGATAGTTTGAATGTGGGAAACCGATATGATTACGTGAATGCTCGTCTGATACCGCGCGGGACTGGGGCCTGGGCAAGTGGGCGGTAGCGGGTAGATGTACAATATCATTGAATATGCAGTATTATCATTATGAATCATATTGGTGAACAAACGGGTAAAAGGCCCACACGCAACCTATTTGCGTAAACGGACTTTCTTATGGTATGGGCTCTTCATTAGGCCTACTCAACGTTATTAAGTTGTTGATTTCTAATTTGGAGCTACATCGTCATTGTCATTGACCGGGCGCGGTGGCCGAATCGGTAGAGCACAGGCTTCGCGTGCGGAAGATCGGGAGTTCGCGAGTTCGGTTCCCAGTCGAGTCAAACCAATGGAGGCATTCGACTGGGCCTCTCTATGCGAATATCAAAATATTTTATTATAAATTCCTATTCGACTGTGACCTGAAGTGGGTTACTATACGCATGATTTGGATGTGTGTTGTGGCTCCATCCGATCCATCCGTAAATCTTGCGGATAGAAAGGGCCCAGTCGAATGCCTCCATAGACGGCATTATTAGGGTTGGGCAAGGGCTGGTTAGCTCGGTGTCAGGATAATGTGACTGAGTGGGATATCGGATCATGGTGCCGGTGGCCTGATTTCCCAGTGGGGCAGCACTATAAAATTGCCATGAGTGCGTACTGTCACAAGTCAGTACCCGTCCTGATATGACCTTAAGCCGTGTTCACACGAGCAATGTAAATCGATTCGTAGAAAGCGACTTGCCTAGTTCGACGCACATTTCGCGTGTGAACGGGCGTCTGAGTTGAATTAGGGCTGAATCGATTTCTGTGATCCGCATAGTGTAAACCACCTGTAGAGGTCGATTACGTGAATCGATTTCTGTGAATCGATTTATTTTGCCTGTGTGAATGCAACCGACTTACTTGAGGCGGATTAAGGACGTGACAGTCGAGACCTGAGTGTGTTCATCATTTATTTTTAGGGTTTCACTGCCCAGCAGAAGTTTTGACCGTTCCAAACCAATACGATTCAGTACATACATATCTAGGTCGAACTCACTCTCTCGTGGTGACGTTGCCTAATCGAAAACTGGCGCTGGTCAGACTGGACTTGCTCATGTGCAGATTTCGATTTCCGGCCCAAGTGCTGCCCGTGTGAACGGGTGGCTAATTCGACTCCTGGTATCCACCTTGGCTGAATCGCTTTACAATTATGCCCATGTGAACACGGCTATAGATGTTGCTAGGATGTAAAACAACAACAAACAAACATCGTCATTGCCGGAATGGTACCAAAGAAAACACCAGATAGTGATATGCCATTGACAACTACGATCGAGAATATGAACATCTGCTGACTGGCATTCTGTCATATGTAAATCATGTTTGTTACCAGTTTCGCAATGCCCACAAAAGACCTCCCACATGTAACCTCCCTGAAATGGCATTTTAAAGCCTCTGGATTCCAAAATGTCCTGGGGACTCCCAGAACCCCCTAATGCCTCGCGCACTCGTCCATTCCAAGAATTCAACGGCCCCAACGGAAAATTCCTTTCTATGGCTCTGATATCATTATCAGCAAAACAACAGACATATTCATCTATTAGTGGAATCAGGTAATGTCACATTAATTAATGTTGCTTAAAAAACATATAACAACATTGGTTCTAAGATTTTCGCGATTTTAGGTGATGTGAACTGGGTGTATGCAAAAAGTGCATACCGGTAAACAGTGGTGTTGTGCTAAAAAGAAAAAAATGGGGAAAGGGGTGGGGGAACCCAGGGTTGGATTTATTTGAAATAATTCGAGAACGCTGTTTCCCCTCCCATAAGTATAAGGGAACTCCGTTCCAACAGAACATCACTGCAGGTAAATCTGATGGTGTTTGTTGTTGGGGTTTTATGACCTGGCAACATCTCAGGTTATGTCAGGACTGATACCGATTTGTGACAGTGCGCACACATGGCAACTTTATAGTGCGGTCTCACTGGAATACCAGACTGATGGCACAATGCCTTAATTAGCAACTCAGTCACATTTTCATCACACTGAGCTAAACAGTCCTCACCATATCTTATTAATGCCAAGTGCCAAGCTAGGTAGTGATTAAAATCAATTTTGTACGTCATTGGTTTGACTCAGCTGGGATTCAAACACCTGATCTCCCATGCGGATAAGGGGGAGTTCGAATCCCAGCCAAATCAAACCAATGACATACACAATTGAAACTCACCGCTAGAACACTCACTCATAAATGTATCTATGTCTGAGGAGGGATGAGAGGGGTGCTGCAATGCATGAGGTGTGTGAGGAAAGCTGTGTGAAGTGGATGGGACCACACACATCTGGCCCCGGTGAAGGGGCATACTCAGATGAACTGGGGGTGTTATGGTAAACCCAAGACCCAAGTCAAATCAATGACTAAAAAATGGATTCTTGTCATTGCCTAGCCCGGTTCTCGGAATTACAAGGTTATAGCAAAGAGCAGTGGAATGAGGTGGATCAATTGCCCGTGATTGAAAGTTCTTGATGTGAGTGCCATTGGTTTACATAACTTTAAAACAATAAACATATTCACCAGAAATATTAAAAATAGTCGCCAAGGAAATAGATTTTTTTTTTTTTAAATGGGAGGTGGGGGTGGGGGGAGCTGGTACTAGCTAGCATTGGCCAATTTTTGGTGGGTGGTGTTGGGAGTTAAAGCTGCATAGTCCGGTGAAATATCAAATTTTCAAAACCAAACCAATTATCTAGATTTGATTTTACATATCTTTTTTTGTTGTTGTTGTTGAAGATTTATACTGCCTATCATGGATAAGCCTGAATAGGCTTGTTTTCACCATTAGACAGTTTGTCGATAGAAAGCCCGAGACTACACTTTTACCGACCCAAGGGATTTTTAACCTCCCACACCACATAGACATGGTATGAGAGCAACCGGCCTTTGATGACGCTGTAAGTTATACACAGCGGTGGAAATCCAAATTGGTAGAGCTGGGGGCACGGGGAATCGAACCACCGACCCTCAGATTAGGAGTCTGACCTAGAAAAAAGTCAGACACTCTAACCACTCCACCACAGAGAACCCCACTTATTAAGCATTTGTTTCTACGTAGAAGGCAATACTGAGTCAATTTAACCTAACCTTTTACTGCAAAAGTCTATGGTGTCAGAGTTTTGGCAAGCTTGCCAAAACAAATTTTCCATGTTTGCACCCAAAATATCTAAAAAGTTTACCATTTAAAATAAAAGTAACTTTGAACTAATTTAAAATAGATACTAGTGATCGATCTAATATATTTATCTCAGAAAAAATACAGAAATTAAAAACCATCGGACTATGCAACTTTAAGGTGGTGTGGAATGATATCAGGTGGACTTCTAGCTTGCAATTTGGAAATGATCAAGCTTTCAAAAGAATCTAATCAATTTAATGTTATTGCCGTGTTCACCTTGGGGGGTACCTGGACATGTGCATTCATTTCATACAAATGTATGATGGCGGGAAGAGCCTGCAAGCCCCTATGACGTCAACGTTGTCATAGAGATATGTTAATGAAAATTTGACCAATCGAGGATCTGTGACACAACTGCGAGTCACGTGGTCGGAGGCTGTGCACACGAGCGAGGCGGGATTTCCATACGCCGGTAAGCTGTGAACGATTGTATGTAGCATTGGTCCCATGGATACAATCACACTGGCGGATATCTGCTAGGTCGCCGACCTGTGTTTTCCGCACATTGGTTCTGAATGAACAACAGAAGACACTCAACGGAGGTAGGCAACTATTATTTTTATCACAATAATATTGACAATCGAGCGGCAAGATGGCCGACTCCTTAGCTTAAGCCTTTCGGCTTCTGCAGATCGAGAGAGAAAACGCCCCATCTGAGGATTACTTTAACTGCACATGGAGTAGCACTGTGCCTTACAACGCTGTAGGTATCATGGGTCGATTACAACGTGTTTCGACTAAATACAGCTGCAATTATGAGCGTTGTCGATTAGTTTTCGTGTGGAAAGCATGCTAACATGTTTTCGGTTCCGACTGCCCGCTGTTGATTGACGGCGACGGGCACCTGCCGTGCAGCGGCTGTCAGTGTCTACAGAATTGGCGTTGTCACAGACCAGGCTCTCGGCTCTTGTGACAGTGCTTCGCTGCCCTCGACGAGTCTAAATTGTACTTTATGATCAGTGCATTGCGGCAGGCAATGTATTAATGGTGCGTCTTTCCCCTAAACGATGCAAGACTTGATACAGTCCGCTGCAGAAATAAGTCCAGCAACCCCGCTGCTCAGCCTCAGGAACCCATGATGTCCCATGTTTACAGTCTCAAGACTCAAAGTCCTGCGGCCGGGGTGTGCAGAGCAGGGCCTGTCTTGGTAGTCATCAGGGCCCGTATGCATGGGGCGGTGGTAGCGCTCCAAACCTGTGGGTAGAGGCGATCTCCGGGTTAGCGCCGAAAAGTCGGTAAGCATGTGGCCGGGGTATGCAAACCCCAGGAGTTAAAAGTCGGGTAAGCTAACCCCATTCCGTAGCAGGTATAAGGGTGGTGGTAGGGACCGACTCGGGCCAAATCTATTGAATGCGATCATATTTAACAGAATGACATATGCAATAAGTGAAATTTCATGAAATTAACCCTAGATTCGAAGCAATATTAACGCATCAGGTACAACGGCGGCGATATTAATATTGTCAAATCGACGAGTGTACACAAAACAAATCATCGCCGACAGTATGGATAGCGGCGGCGGCTTGTTTACTTTACATTCGTCGATTCGACAATATTACTGTTGCCGCCGATGTAGCGGAGGTGTTAATATCGGTTCGAATTTAGGGTTAATTTAATGAAATTTCATGATTTGAGTATGTAATTCTGTTAAATATGATCTCATTCAATAGATTTGGGCCTAATAAATTGCCGCCGATGCGGCGGCGATGTTTTGTTGATTTCGACAGTATGGATAGCGGCGGCGGCGATTTGTTTTGTGTACAATTTAATGAATTTTCACGATTTGAGTATGTGATTCTGTTAAATATGATCGCATTGAATAGATTTGGGCCTAATATATTGTCGCCGATGCGATGGCGGCGATATTGCCAAATAGCGGTGCTCGCCGGCTACGGGCACAGAGGGATTTCCCAAATCTATAAATAACTGCTAGGGTAGCTAACGCCTCTGCGCTTTGGCTCTGTGCATACCCCATGACCCATTTCTCACCACTGGCGTTAGGTACCCCAAACTCGGTCCTTACCACCGGGGCCGATAAATAATTCTTCATCCCAGGCGTGAAGTGGTCCCAGCACCTCGTCTCAGTTATCGCAGAATACCGTCATTTCTGGTCTGTTACTGTGTATAGCAGATTTAAGTACCAACGACAAATGTCGGTACCGATTATTCCATCGTAATATTACTTTATAATACTAGTAATAGTGATAGTAATATTATATTGAAGTATCAGGGCATTGACCATTGTATAGTTCACTACAAACCAGTAGCAATTTGGACACAATTGTCAAACAACACCAATCTGAAAATGGATTGCATTGATGGAAAGAGCTTTGAAAACCATACAAGAAAATCCAACAATCATGTCAATCGGTTGATTATTAAGGGTGCTAGAGCTATTTCAATTTCGGTAATGAGGGGTAATTTTCTGCCTTTGTTTTAATGCTTTAGCATTACAAGTATGTGACCGAAAAACTAGATATTTAGTCAATTTTTGTTGTAACTTGCTTAATAATTGATATATCTCACCGATTTTTTCAGTGTAAGTAAATGACTATCTGCTCTGTCAATTACACCCATTAAAATAAAAGTGAGTGAGTGACTTGGAGGATTTACACCATTAAAATAAAAGTAAATGAATACATTAGTGATTCAGAAAGGTTATAGGAATTTCTCATTGTGTATGTTCTCTGTGGCGGAGTGGTTAGAGTGTCTGACTTTTTTCTAGATCAGACTCCTAATCTGAGGGTCGGCAGTTCGATTCCCCGTGCCCCCAGCTCTGCCAATTTGGATTTCCACCGCTGTGTATAACTTACAGCATCATCAAAGGCCGGTTGCTCTCATACCGTGTCTATGTGGTGTGGGAGGTTAAAAATCCCTTGGGCCGGTAAAGTGTAGGCTTGGGCTTTCTATCGACCAGCAGTGGAATGAGGAAGACCAGTCGTCTGTGACTGAAATTTCCCCTGCTTAAACAACTAATGGACCCCAAAAAATAAAAAATGAGTATGTCCATTGTAGCTACTTTGATCCTTACCTTCGTATTGTTAGATTCATAAGAATCTCAGTAATATAGTATAACTATCATATATCCATGAAACGTTAAGTTTTCTTCCTTTGTTTTAATGTTTTAGCATTACAAGTGTGTGACCCAAAACCTATATATTTAATAATTTAGTCACTTTTTGTTCTAACTTCCTAAATAATCGAGATATTTAAATTGAATTTTCAGTGTAAGTAGATACCTATCTGCTCTGTCAATTCCACCCATTAAAATAAAAGTAAATGCACACATTAATGACATTTGTGGATTTTCGGTCATCATTGATATAATTGATCTTATAACACTGAAACTCGCCATCTGTTTAGTCTAGATCTGAAGTGCGATAGTAGCTCGCAAATAAAAATTGTCAAAATATCAGAGCCAGAAATATATTTGTTTAATTACACAACTACCGAATCCTGTTCTAGTAGAGAACCTACCACACACACCAGTTCTACGCCAACATATCTTAAATTCCTGCATTAAATTTCTCTACAATCAGTCGATATAGAGCAGGCAGATATGGCTCGGTTTGGAAACTTGGGTAAGAAGGGACTACCCTGTAGATGTTAGGATAAGGACAGGTTAACATTAAGGAGCTCTGGCCTTTTGGTTGACACATATTAAAAGGTCAGGGTGGGGTTGGGTGGTGTGGGATTGTGTGAGTATAACTATAAGTAGAAAATTAAGCAGGTTGGGCCGGAAGGTGAGGGAACCTTGAAAACTATAATGTCAGCATTTCACTAAGGGATGGTTGACCTCATAACTTATGCAAGATTTAAAAAAAAGAAATGTAAGGGGAAAAAAGGTATAACATAATTTGTAGCCGGAGCTAGTTGGGCATTAGCTGCGGAAGAAGTGAAACATAGGAGAACTGTTGGAATATATTATCAAGTTAGTTGTGGCCGGGATAATTGACAACCGACGTGTTTGTCCTTTATTCTTTTCATAATCTTTTTAAAAAAAAATAGTAATACAACGTAATACAGCACATGTATCAGAATAGTTTGTCATTGGTTGGTTATATTAGTCACATCCAATGTCACTGACTAGAGTTTCCTCCCAAAAGTGTTATGCCTTTTCGTTGTTTACATATTTTAAAATTATATTGATTTTTGTTGTTTTCTTAAAGGAACGCTGAATTTTCTTTCACAAGAATAAATCGAAGTTCTAGGCTTACAGTGGCTAAGACTAGTAAGAGCTTATGAGCCCAGGTATACGCACCTCGAAACATGATCTATCTAATTTGTGCTGTTTGATATCCTGTTTCCAATTTCTCTATTATTATTATTATTATTATTATTATTATTATTATTATTATTATTATTATTATTATTATTATTATTGTCATGGGGGTGATGAAAATGTGAAATATTGCGCCTAGAGCAGGACTCGAACCCACATCTCTTTGCATTCCGGGCCAGTGTGCTAACCATTACACCACCTAGGCTCCCTGATATCAACACACTACCCACCCCTACCTGTCTATGCGGCTCCTTGTCTGAGAGGTCAGTGCAGACCACTACACTCGTCCCCCTAGCGCGTAGCCTGTACAGGATCCTGGTCACGGCACCAGTGTCATGGGGTAATGAAAATGGGAAATATTGCGCCTAGAGCGGGACTCGAACCCACATCTCTTTGCATTCCGGGCCAGTGTGCTAACCATTACACCACCTAGGCTCCCTGATATCAACACACTACCCACGCCTACCTGTCTATGCGGCTCCTTGCCTGAGAGGTCAGTGCAGACCACTACATTATTATATATTTTTTTTAAATGTCTATGTACTCCTTTGAAAGTTCATAGAAATAATTTGATAGATCCGCCCACATCAATGAGTGCATCTTTTATGACATTTTAATGTGAGTGATTATGTTGATCATTTAATAACGGCTGGCGATAACTGCACTTTAGCTCATGATATTTTACTATGCTAGTCTATAGAAAGGCTCTTTATGCGCATAATTCAGATCAGCAGTAATGGCCGATTCACATTGGCTTTTGTTCATGAAATTACTATAGTGAAGTCAAGCAAGATAGTGGTAATTGCCTGGACTAAGCGCTTTAGAAAATGATGGATGTGTTCTGAATTTCATGTAGCATCGGCAGCACTGATCTCTTATGTTTTATCCCTCCGTTCCATTTGATCATGTAGAAAATGGAACATATTTCTTATACATGATCAGTAAATAATGAATTAAAAGGGGGGGGGGGACAAACCCTAAAATCCCCACATCCACTACGGTTCATTCCTACTGATCCATGCTTGGGGACTAGTTTTAAAACGATCCAACTGCTGGTAGTTAGGTATTTTTTGTAATAACTGTGGTTTAAAAAAAAAAAGATGGACATAACGGGGAAATCATCAGCTGTGTACTCTGCAGGGATGAAAGATCTCCACAATTTCACAGACTTCCACGATGTTTGGTAATTTACACGTTTATACAAAACATTCTACAGGAGAGGGAGGTATGTAGTTCAGACAGTAGCATGTCCACCTGTGAAGGTGTTGATCATCCTATCCATCCTGCTCAGTGGACACATGTATTTGCAGCTTGGGCTATTTTTGGTTCCAACCAGTGGCCCACAACTGGTTCATCAAAGGCTGTGTGGTATGTACTGTCCTGTCTGTGGGAAAGTGCAAATAAAAGACCTTTCCTTCAAAGTACTATATCAGAATGACCATATGTTTGACTTGAGTTCTAATAGCCGATGATGTGAAAATCTGTTTGCTCTCAAGATAAAACAAACTTTATTTTAGAGAATATTCTGCAATAGTCTACTTTTGTCCATCAATTATTTCGATGCCACATAAATCTAGGATGGTTTCAAATATGTAACTGTGTTTTGGGCACCTGGAACAGCTGGCCAGCACTGCATTGGTAGCTAGTCGGTGTCGAAACCCACGCACAAATTTCCTTGAAAACACGGAATTCTCTCCATTGGCTTAGCACTGTCGGGGTTTCGTGGGGAAATTACTGGAAATCAGGTTCCCTAAAATACTTTAAGTATCTCTGTAGGTACCGGCAGCAACATTTAAAAATAAACATAGGGTCCAATATTTTTATTCCTTCCTGTACATGTTGAAATTACAAGCCCAAATCCAAAAACACTTAGGCTATATATCTTATTGTTTTTGAGATAATCAATTTTAGAGATTTAATATATAAAAATGTATTAATTTTGAGTTAAAAGTGGGACTTTGACCAAGTAATAAAAAGTGGAACCATGTCAGGGGAGTTCTGCTGACCAATTCCAATTGTACATAGATATAAAGGAAGTTAAAATGTCAATTGCTAAATCAATTAGTCATCAGATAGAGCATATCTTGATCTTCTAAGACATGTAATTTCATTAAAATCAGACACACACAGAAGTAGTTATGAACCTGTGAAAATTGGTGGGGAAAACACCATTCCTGGAGTTTTTTTTATGCCGCCGCCTAGTATCAGTATGCCAATTCTCAATCATTACAGACTGCTGTGATTTTATTATCACCCATCTCAGTGTCGATATCCGGGTTTTTTGTGTGTGTATTTCCCAAAACAAATTTATCCCACATTCCTGTGTTTATAATGTAGGTACCCCAACCACAGACTGATTACTTGTTGCAAATAGCAAATTCTGTCAAAAATGCTCCACTTCAACATCCTGGCAAAACAAACCACAAAGGGTTCTTACAAATTTATTACAGCAGAAACAAAATTTGTTCTCTTACCTTTAAGGTGCTCTTAGAATCATTTTATTATTCAAAGAAATAAGCCTGATACAGCTAAATAAAAACTACTACCAACTCCCAGTTTTCACTCTCAATCCATGGTAATTCCCAGGTGCATATGTGTCATGGTATCCCTAGTAGAATTAGCTAGTGTACATCCAATTTGTGCAACAATTCCATTTGTTGATCAAAGTACCCAGGAAAAAGGTACTAATACCCCTAGATAGCTGAGATTGCGAGCTTTCCATTCATATAAAACAGTATAAGTTTTAATTTTAGAGAAACTGCAAAAAAAACATTGAAATTTGAAGTTGACAATTTTTCCATTTTAAGTGCTATTTTCTACTGAAAATATAATTTTAAAACCCTTAAAAGTTGGTACTGAATTAAAGAGAATTTAATTTCCTGTCCGATCATAATTACCAGTGCTCATGTGAACCTATGGCGCTCATGCGCACAGCGATTTAATTACTCAAAATTGGGGGTTTAAAATTATTATTTTTAAATTGTACATTAATTGTTTAAGCAGGGAAACTGGTCTTCCTCATTCCACTGCTCCTTGCCCGTGTTTTATTTGTTGGAGCTATAAAAAATGCTATCTTTTTAGCTTTGAGCAGCACCGATAGATTAACAACCTAAAAACATCCATATCTTCCTTAATATTAGATCAATTTCGACAAATGAAGTGTCATTTTCTTTCAAATTTAATATCCTAACAAGTGAAATCCATTAAATCAAGTTCAAACCTGTTTTTTAAAATCACTTGGGAAACCTATGCGGTAGTAGTACTTACTACCTGACTGGCCATGTGCAAGGATTTTTGCTACTTTTGAAGAAATGTATAAACATCATTGTAAAATTAAATTAATTCACATCTATCAAAGTGTGTTGTATATAGATTATGATGTAAATAGAAAGAGCATATTGAGGATAATACAATCTCCAGATTTCATGGAATTATCTTGTACATGTGTTTTTTTTTGGTGCCATTTCAAACTTGCTCAAAATTTGGCTTTTTTTGGCCAGATTTGATCACAATCATTGTAAAATTAAAATAATTCACATATGTCAAAGCGTATTGTATATACTGTAAATAGAAAGAGCATATTGACGATAATAAAGCCTGAAGATTTCATGCAATTATCTTGTACTGGTGATTTTCTGTGTCGTTTTAAACTTGCTCAAAATTGGGAATTCTGCCAGATTTGATCATAATCATTGTAAAATTAAAATAATTCACTTATATCAAAGTGTATTGTATATACTGGAAATAGAAAGAAGACATTGAGCCTAATAAAGCTTGAAAATTTCATGCACAATTTTTATCTTCTATGGGTGGTTTTCTGTGTCATTTAAAACTTTCTCAGAATTGTGCATTTTTTTACCAGATTTTATGAGTTGCCAAATTGAGCTCTGGACCATTTTGGACCTTTTTCTATCAACTTTTCCTAATCGTATGGGGTCCTGAAAAAAAATAGCGGGCGTGGTGGCCGAATGGGTAGAGCGCATGCGGAAGGTCAGGAGTTTGGTTCCTGGTCATGTCACTTCCTAGCCTGGCGCTCGTCATTAATAGGATAGGGCAAGGACTGGTTGGCTGTTGTCGGGGCAATGTGACTGAGTGGGATATCAGGTCATGGTGCACTGTCACAAGTCGGTAGCCATCCTGATATGACCTTAGATGTTGCCATGATGTAAAACTCCAACAAGCAACCAACCAATAGAACTCAGAACAGACACGATTCACAGGTGTCATCTTTATCGATCACTATTGAAACAAAGACCAATAATGCCATGGGAAGTACACTTCAGTATTTATATTATAGCTTATTATTTATATTCTTCCGGACATACAACAAACTCACAATTATAGTTGGATGAGACAAACTCTGGCTGGTACCTCAAAAAGCCCCATCGTTCAATAATCAGGAATCATAATCGAGTAATAATAATCGACCGACTGGAGGCCGAGTAGCGCAGTTGCCGCCCAAATTTGGCTCCCACGGGCTGCTCTTTCCTGAATGGATGATCACCCACATATTCTGGTAGCCCCTGCCGGGTTAGCAGAGGCGACGCAGCACTCACCCACCCGACTTTGGGTCATAGGCAGGCCCTACAGCCTAAATAATATTGGCATAACATGTCATACAATACATTATTTATATTCTCCCAGACATACAACAAACTCACAATTATAGTTGGATGAGACAAACTCTGGCTGGTACCTCAAAAGGCCCAAACATACCCAAACAAAAGATTATCTCTGCATTTGCTAGCAAGGAAGCAGCTCTGATGTCTGCCACTAGTCTTTCATCGACCGGGGCCGGCAGGTATTCGAATACTGCGCCTGACTTCCAGTCTCCGCGCTCCTTGATTTCAAGGATAGATGCGCCACATTTCCTCAAGAAGGTGGCAACGCCCATGCACAAGCTATGTTGTCGGAGCTGCAGGCCAGCTTGGGCATACAAGTATTTTAAAGATGCCAGGTAGAACGAGTAATGCATCGAAACCAAACCCCCACCACATGGGAGCCGGAAGGCGTGAGTCTCTGGAGCCAAATCGATATCGGTGAAATGTCTTCATACCCAGTACACCGCACACAGTGCTGGGTTTAACGCACATGACACATGGTATTAAGTGTATCATCTCTCGGTATTGGATGGTTTTAGACTTGCATACCCGGACCATCATCATCATCCCTCCTATGAAAAGTGAAGTCCGATCTGTGTAGTGCTCTAATCGATAACAATATAGCAGCTCGTAGTGCTGTATGACCCGGTGTCAACAACATGATGGTGAACAGTTTTAACAGATGTGTTGGCAGCAGGGGAAGGGGGTGCTTGATTCATTGCGTCACCCAGCGATCTACGAATACCCGACATGCACTTACAAATACAATGGTTTTTATAGTCAATGGCTGAGCAACCCAAGTCCTTTGGTTGTTCAAGGTGCACAGGTACGGCCGTATAGAACTATAACACATGCAATGGGCTAAATACGACATGTACATGCAAATTTGATCAGATGGGCAGGGGTAAGGGGAAACTCTGTCTGCAAATATCTCGCAGAACTCCAGGTATGCCTTAACCTGGACTGTCCTTGTCAGCTTGGTAGTGTCGGCATAATGGGTGTCTTCAAACACGTCACACTCCTTCCGCAACCTGGCCCAGACTGGATCAACAATGGAAGAGATCATGGCACATCTGCATCACGCACACACGCACTGAGCCTACTGAGACCATCACAAATTACTTCTTTTTTTTGTGTTGATACACACCTATTGGATATCAAAATTGTGATCGATCGACATCCAGAATATGAGGCGCAACCATGCCATGGTGGTTTTGTTTTTACTTCTACCCAAGTTCAAGACTGCCCGCATCTGGGTGTTGTCTGGTACAAACACCACTATCCTATCTTCCCACAAGTGGCCCCACCTACACACACCTGCTAGAATCGACCACAGTTCTAGGATGTTAATGTTGTCCGTTTTACATCCCATGTCCTTGGTGGCCTCGAAGTGGTGGCCCAGCACTCGATGGTTTTTGCATCGCCAAATTTGAAAGCACCTGCTAGCCAGTCGCTCTCATGAGTGGCACTGAAGCCGAACATAGTTGCTGTAGACTGATATACATGGATTCGATGATCTGATGATTTTTTCTTTACCGTTGAAGCCGGCTGCAAACTCCAGCCACCAGCTGAGGTCTGGCGGAACTTGTTATTTAGTCATATTTTGTGGTCGCAATTCTTGGCCGATGCCACTAAGTCGTATGCCCTACGGGAGAAAGTGTGACCACTGTGTATAACTTTACAGCAGTGTGCTAACACGCCTGGTAAGCTCTCCATCTCTCTTCGTGGCGTTCCTACGGCGTAGAAAGTAATGTAATTGCTCTTGTAGTTTGTTTAGCTTGTCTAATGGCAGCCGAAGCTCCATAGCGACCAAGTCGATCTCGATCCCAGACAACTAGCACCCGCACCACAATCATCCTCCAGAGCTCCAACTCTTCCGCATCTGGCTCTACTACCACACACTCTGCCTCACGCGACTTAGGTTTAGACTCACCACAGTCACTGACTGACATCTCCATCATGCCGTCCACGGCACACTCCTCACCACTCACCGCTCTCGAATTGTAATCATCGACAGGCTCCACTTTAACAGCCCACATACCTACTTTAGCCTTCACTACCTTGCATTTGCCCCTCCCCCCTCAGGGCTCATGCTCATCCCCACACGCTTGACAAACGTCTAGCACCATGACTAGACCGAAGCAGTGACCTGCACGCCAACGAACACTGGGAGCTGTGCACACTGGAGTCACATCCGCACCAAGTCAAATTTCCGACCGACTGGAGGCAGAGTAGTGCAGTTGCTGCCCGAAGTTGGCTGCCCGAAGTTGGCTGCCCGAAGTTGGCTCCCCTGGGGCACTCTCTGCTGATTGGATGATCGCCCATGGCTTCTGGTAGCCGCGGCCGGGGTAGCGCAGACGGCACAGTGCTCACCCACCCGACGGTGGGTTATAGACAGGCCCTACAGCCTAAATAATATTGGCATGTTATGCAATACATAATTGTTTTGCATTTTTCTCTTAGTAATATCTAACATATGAGTAGAAGCACCTGTTTATGACTGAACACCCGCAGTAGCTTTGTGGAGCTGACTGGCTATAAGTATAATAATGTACACCATGATATTTATCCCAAACCTGTCACATTCTACCGACACCACCAGTCATTGCCATTTTCCTAATAATGCAAAAATCCAGTCAGATTAGTGGCAAATACAGTAGTAGTAGTACTTGCCTTCAAGGGATAACTGCATCCACATCAGTGTTGTCCTATTTGAGACAAGAAGAGTGTACAATGAGCAATTGGTTACAACTAGTAAGTATAACTTTTTTTTAGCAGGTGCTCAACTCATTCAGCCATCTTGTCTGGTGATTTACTATTGGGTTCTAGAAAGTGGGCTAACAAAAAGTAACATAATTTGGAGGGAGAGGGAAAAATGGATATAATCTGTAAATACATGTATATAGCATAGCGTCCAAAAGATAGAATTTGAATGGAAGCAGAATAGCTTGTAATATTGATTGACATTAGTGGTTTTGTTTTCGTAAGCCTCACCACAATATAAATAAAAAAGATTGCACTGTCAATAGCCATGTCATATTTGCCTTGCTTGGAACCGTTCATCACTCGTTGGTGGAGGCAGCAGGTCCAGTATCAAATGCTATAAATAAACTGATGAGTCATTCACGCGCATGCATATTAACTACCGGACACGGTGCTAGAATCGGTAGAGCACAGGCTTCCCATGCGGAAGGTTTGGAGTTCGAATCCCAGCCGACTCAAACCAATGACTTACAAAATTGATACTTTTCACTACCTAGCCTGGCGCTCGACATTAAGGATAGGATAATGTGACTGTGTTATAGGGGCATGGTGCTGGTGGTCTGGTCTCACAGTGGGGAAGCACTATGAAGTCGCCATGAGCGAACACTGTCACAAGTCGGTACCCACATGACTTTAGATGTTGCCAGGACGTGAAACAACAACAAACAAACCGCATTAAATTTACTACAGCCCAGTGCATGCACACGAAGACAAAGCCAGAGAACCTGTATACACAGAGCAGTTTACATATCTGAATAATAATGTGATCTTTGTAGATTGTTATTGACAGCTTGCAGAAGACCTTTGTTTTACCAATATCTCGTTATATTTAAAATATATGTGGGGGTTGTCGTCTGTAAGCCCTTTCTATACTACTCACAATATTAAGGGACAAAGAGTCACCAGACGCGGTGGCCGAATCGGTAGAGTGCGTGCTTCCCATGTGGAAGGTCGAGAGTTCGAATCCCAGCCGAGTCAAACCAAGGACTTAGAAAATTTATACTCGTCGCCCAGTATTATCTTCCAGTATGATCTCCCAGTGGGTACCCGTCCTGATATGGTCTGAGATGTTGCTAGGATGTAAAACAACAATAAGCGGGCAAGGATCCACATAGGCAGGTGGGCATGGATAGGGTGGTGACATTAGGGAGCTTAGGTGGTGAAATGGTTAGCACAAATTATGGGTAATATGTATAGAATATCAGATCACAACACGTCATGGTATTGTAGCAGGGCAGCACTATAAATGTGCTGTTGGTTAAACACTGCCACAAGTGGGTACCGAGTATGATATGACCTCAGATGTTGCTACGGTATTAAAAGAACCTGCAATCAATCAAAGCTGTGACATCAGACGGTGCTAGGACATGATACCCCACGCACTTCCTTTATTTTTGGTTAATATATTAGAAAATCCCCCCCCCCCCCCCCCCCCCCACACACACACCTCAGTTGCAGTATGGAGCCGTGATTTACAAGGTCTGCTGGGAGGTATGGTGGGCGTCTTACCTACTGAATGCCGTGCCAGCCTTGCCTGACCTGACTACCTCTGCCTGTCCACGCTTTATTGCCATCCAGACCGTGCTACATACATCTTAAACTGGGGGCACACCGAGTTTAGAGTTTAAACGGGTGCCAACTCGACCTTTATCCACGGAAGTACATGTAGATATATTCAAGTTATGTACTTGATGTTTATGATTTATTCCCGTTTATGTACAGGCAATTTACTAGTAGTAGTAGTAGTAGATTTATAGTGTGGGTACAAGAATGGTACTACGCCTCTGGCTACTCGTAGTCCAGGGAGAAGGAAGCAGATCCGGGTCCAGCAATTAGCATAATCAACTCACAACAGGAGGACGTTTGTGAGCAGCTCTGGCAGTTTTTCTACATTAACTACAAAGCCAACAAGGTTAGTATCTTACAAACTGGATACGTTGGTTTCGTTCATGTTAGCATTCACATACAAAGTTTTAAAAACTTTTCCATAAGTTAGGACTGTTTTACAGTTTAATTACGATCGTATTGTTAGGATCGTAAGAACAATGTATCCATTGTTCAGGTACTTATAAGCCGCCCGTTGCCGAATGGAGAGATATTTGGCAGGAGCCATACATCGCTAGGATTTATTCCTGGGTTTCTTTAAGATTACCCAATTAAGTATTTCGATAAGGCGTACCTCCGAGTCCTATAGTATTTTCTTCAACTTGTTGGCGAAGAAAGCCACAGGTGGGAGAAGTTTATAGGACAGAGAGTGTGGGACGGACTGCTAAACTGGTCCCTATGCCTCGTTTGGATCGGTTGGTTTCCCATACCGTCATCCTATGATTGTCCATTAATCACACGCTTGTGTTAAGAACGGTTTAAATACGGTTTTAACGCCATGATACACACCTAGTATAATTATACTCTAATTATCTGTGTGATGTTCAGCCTGAATAATGACTAACCATTGGTCTTTTTAGTCACAGACCCCGAGCCATGGCTACGAAGTGGCGTAAGGCAGAGGCACCACAAATGCTCAGTGAAGATGAAGATCGCCGGAACAAAGAGATTCCGACGAGGTGGGGGGGTCCAAGGCCGGGCCGGGCCCAGCTGACCTAGTTGAACGGGTTGCACATCTAGTACAACAGAAGATGGAGGAGATGCTTCCCCCCAGAGTGGCGACCAGAAAGGGAAGAAACCAGTGTTGCAGGATTCAGAGGAATCCGACTGGGAGGATCTTTCGGAAGATCAGACCCCGTCTGATGATGAGTCAGAGGAGGTTGTTGTGGCTGCGTGCAAACACAAACGCAAGAAGACACACTCATCAGATAGGGATGAGTACACAAGGGCATGTAAAAAGAAGCCGCACGTGAAAAAGATCAAGAAGAAGAGGAAGTACAAATCCTCTTCTTCAGACGCGCGGGGAAATACACAGAGTTGAGTGGCAAGGTGATGAAGAAGTGCAAGGTTCTTCGGCGTAAAAAGATCCATATTACTACGATGATGAGGAAAACAATTCAGGGGCACTTCAACACCTTTAAGACGGCTGAGGTCATTATGAAGTTAACCGAGAAACTGACGGGGATTAAAGGGGATCCCGGAATCTGCCATCAAAGACATGGATTCAGATGTCAGACTTAGTGAGGACGGGAAAAGGTCTGAAACGGTTTTACACACAGTACACTAAGGGGTACTCTCGGCACTCTCGGCCATTGCACCTATAGCCAACAGGATGATGGCTGAGAATAAATTCTCTTCGCTGTGTGAGATGAATGGGGGAATTGCACTGCTGGTAGCGACAAGCAATTTCCTGTCCTACAGACGTTTAGAAAAAGTCCTCAAGGCAGTCTGCAGTGATGCAGGCAAGGAGGTAGCCAGATCAAAGAGGGTCTTGGACAATGGCGGGAAGGAATAGACATTATTCCTTGCCCCCAAACCCATTAAGGGAAAACCACTGGACAAGACTAACATGTTCAGTGGACAACTCCAGCACTTGTTCAAACAAGTGGAGACCGTTTCCAGGTGTGGGAAACATATGGAAACGGACAAAAAGAAGTCCGCAGACACAAATCCTACCCGCTTCAAGAAGACGGGACAGGATTTTCGAAACCGTCAAACCGGACAACATGGAGGCCGGTTCAGAACAAACTTCAGCTTCTATGCCAGAGGAAGGGGCCAAAGGCAGTTGTTCAGCTGAAACAACGGGAACAGGCCCTTCAAGGGGGAGTTCAATGCACAGAAGCCGTTACCCCACCCAGGGAACAAACAGAAGTGGCAACGCAAACACCCGTAAGCATATTGAACGGTGGTAACCTCAATGATTGCCTACCGGAATGGAATACGATTACAGCGAATTTAGCTGTCCTTAGTTTAGCGGAAGGAGTAAGAATACCCTTGATTGAGGAACCTATTCAAAATAGCATACCTTTCCCTTACCGATTTTATTCCGTGGAAAAGGCATCATAGAACCAGCAGCTGCATGTGGCTAGGGAATTCATATCTAATATTTTAACGAGACCCAAACCAAATGGAGATGTAAAACTAATTCTAAATCTAACTTTATTTAACAAACTCGTAGAATACAAACATTTCAAAAGGTTTTCATTAGACATAGCTAGAGGCTTAGTAACACAAGGCTCCTGGCTAGCCAGTGTGGATCTGAGATGCATACTATACAGTACCAATCTATAAACTTGATCGTAAATATCTCAGGTTTTGTTGGAACGACGAATTGTGAGTTCATGTGCATGCCTAATGGACTATCTTGCGCTCCACGCATTTTCACAAGGTTACTTAAACCAATATTTTCCCAGATGGCTAGGGAAGGACATATTATGTTTCCTTATATTGATGACTCATTTATTGTTGCATACGAGTCCCGGTCGAGTCAAACCAATGACTTTAAAATTGATACTTGTCGCTTCCTAGCCAGGCGCTCGGCATTATTAGGATAGGGCAAGGACTGGTGTGCTCAGCATCAGGATAATGTGACTGAGTGGGATATCAGGTCATGTTGTCGGCGGCCTGGTTTCCCAGTGGGACAGCACTATAAAGTCGCCATGAGTGCGCACTGTCACAAGTCGGTACCCATCCTGATATGACCTTAGATGTTGCTAGGATGTAAAACAACAACAAACAAACAAACTATTGTTGCATAAACACACCAACAGTGTCAGACAGCAGTAGACAAATTATGCGAGACATTTAAGAAATTAGGATTCTACATACATGGAACTAAATCAGTATTAACACCAACAAGGAAGTTAAAGTTTCTGGGATTCTTTATTGACACCACACAAATGACCATTTCATTAACGGAAAAAAAGTTGATAAGTTTACAACAGCAGCAAACCAATTATTACAATTGAACAAACCAAAGATAAGACAAGTCGCAATACTGATAGGAGTTATTATAGCATATGCACCCGCTATTCTGTATGGCAAGGCTCATATTAAATCGCTAGAAATAGATAAGAACCTAGCGTTGGCTCGCACAAAAGGAAACTTTGATGGCCCATGACAATTTTGCCAAATGGTCAAAAAGATATGTGGTGGCTGTCGCACATCAACAATTTGCCCAACACTACTACAGTTACAAGACGCTTCACTAGAAGGATGGGGGGTGCACAGAGGGCAACAGGTGGTCGGTGGATGGATGATGAAATCTCCGATCACATAAATGTACTAGAACTTGGAGCTATTTATCTAGGATTACATATCCTAGTTCACCTATCTAAAAATCATGTAAGGGTATTAACAGATAACACAACAGCTATGGCTTACATACGTAATATGGGAGGGACTCATTGCAAACCATGTAACTATTTAGCCAAACTAACTTGGGACTGGGCAGAGAAACACGGTATATTGCTAACAGTAGCTCATATTCCAGGCAGTCAAAATACTTTGGCTGACAAGAAAGGTCAACATTTTCACGACCATCTAAAATGGTCATTAAATCAGAGTATTTTCAACCACATTTGTGATAAATGGGGCAAACCAGAACTTATTTGCATCACGCAACCTTTTGGCATTCCTTTTTAAAGAAAACATTTAGAGCAATATGGTTTAGACAAAATTACGCAAGAAAGACTCATTTCACATGCCTGGAGGAAAGGAACGGTGAAATTATACACAAGAAATGGGGACTTCATTGTCTTCTTAAAGGAGTCAAACCATTAAACCTACAATAGCCCAAATATTATGATTTCTAATAATATTAGAAGATGAAGGGTTAGGATTTGGTGCAATTAATGCAGCAAGATATCTACTTTAAATTATTCTACCAAGAATAGATACACAAACGATTGGAAAGCATCAGTTAGTACACTGATCGGTGTATGAAAGAAACCCACCCAAACCCAAATATAATAGGTTTTGGGATTTGCTTATATTATTTAAGTTATTCAAGTCATTGCCTAGTAATAGACACTTATCAATGAAGGAACTAGGATTTAAGTTAGCAGTACTATTACTGCTAGTGACCGGACACAGAGGCCAAACAATTGTGGCACTCTCACTGGATGGACTAGAGAATATTGGAGACATTACTAAAGTTGAATCGCACAGGGGACGCACTCTCCACAGTTCATGTAAATAGTTTTCCGGAAGATAAACGGATGTGTGTAGTTTCAGCCATTAGGTCTTATATATCCAAGTCATGCGGAATAAGGAATTCCAGACAGCTGCTGATCAGCTTTATTAAACCGCATAAAGCTATCTCGAGAGTCGCACTCGCAAGATGGACCATCAAGGTACTTAAACAGCAGGGGTCAATAATGGACCCTAAGCATCTCACTTAATGTGTGGAGCCATGGTCTCCAAGGGAAGACAGTTAGGAATCTCAGTTAAGAGAATCCTTGCACACGTGGGGTGGAAGACGGCTAGATCGTTTGCAAAACATTACACCAAACGACTAGAAAAGCCAAGCGCCCTGGCGACTCGCCTCCTCACTGACTAAAGACGGGTGAGAAACAAAAAATTACTATTTTGCACTAAAAACATAGTATGTTTGCAATATTATGTATAAAAGGAATTTAAAAAATGAGATTACGTAAAATTCTCCCTGGACTATGATTAGCCAAAGGCGTAGTAATGAGGTAAAATAGTATAGTTATACGAATCTTACCATGGTACAGATGATGGATAACTGGTGTTTTCCCGAGGTACTAGCCTCGGATAGTTGTGGGTCAGGGCCTGCCTACCCTACCACAACTATCATGTTTCGCTGGCGCCAAAACGAAAACACTAAAGTATCCATATAATACTAAGATAATTTGTTATCCTATAAAGTATGTAAAAGATTGCTGGACCCGGATGTGCTTCCTTCACCCTGACCCATGACTATCCGAGGCTAGTCCCTTGGGAAAACACCAGTTATCCATCATCTGTACCCAGGTAAGATTTGTATAACTATACTATATATATCCTCACTATATGTAGGTACTGACAGCGAAATTAAAAAATATGCACATGGTGCAATATTTTTATTCCATCATGTAGACATTGAAATTAAAAGCCTAAATCCAAAAACAGTTCGGCTATATATATTATTGTTCTTGATATAATAATTGTTTAAGATTAAAATATAAATATTTATTAATTTTGAATTAAAAGTGGAACTTTGACCAAATATAATAAAAAAAAGTGGAAGGATGTGAGGAGAGATCTGCTAACCAATTTCCATTCTCCATATATAAAGGAATCTAAATTGCTAATTGCTAAATCAATTAGTCAATCAGACTTTTAAAGAGACAATGTCAAAAAGTGCAATTCATAACAAAAGAAATCATTCTGATTTGACCATATAGTTTCAAAGCTTGGTAGTTTCTTTGAAAACTGCAATGAGACTGAATAAATGCTGAATAGTTCACCTATTCATAACAGTGTAACACCCTATTTTATTTCAGAGCTCTTATCTGCATATAATCAAAAGGTATTTGCATTTTAAAATGTCGAAAAGTGTAATTGTTTGCATGTAAACAGCATCTGTAAGTGCATTATTTTCAACATTTCAATGCTTGAAAGCTCATTGCAGCAAAACAATCTTTTGAATCCTCCTCATATTTGGCACAGTATTACAATAACCATTCTCTAAGACTAATAGATATTACTTATATCAATATTATATCCCAAAATATGGAAGATATTGAATTTTGATTGAACATATAAAGACAAATTGTGGGAAAACCTAATATATCAATTTGATGAATCTTTAAATGCTCATTGTAGCTTAAGCAATTAGTTAAACTTCCTAGAAATGGACAGTGCACATCATCTGGAGGTAGTACACATTAGTGTATTAATATTCTGTCTAGAAATACAAAAAGTGCATTTTGATTGCACATACACAATAAAAGTGTACAAAATAAAAAATAACAATTTGTTCATCAAACTTTGAACACTCACTGTGGCTCATCCAATAGATGCATCTTCTTGATATTTTGCACACATAGCATATGGAACTAATGCATATTGGCTATAACAATAATTTTGCCAAGAATCTCAACAGCTGCATTTTCTTTGCAAATACAAATTAAAAGTGTCTGAAACCAAAAATATTGATCTAAGTAAATCTTTAGATATTCATTGTGCCTAGAGTAATGGTTGGATCCTCCCCAAATCTGGCCCAATATTAGATTATATATTCTGAAATATATCTCAATAAACATAAATGTCATATACATGTTTTAATTCAGTAAATTCGTTTTAAACTGTCAAAATAATTTAAATTGCAGAATTTGACCTGATTGACCCTTTTGACCTACGGCAAACTACATACAGATAGAAAGCTGAGGTCATTGCCCTTCTTTTGGAACCATCTATGACTTTCTACAAAGTATTACAAGGGAGCGCAAGCCCATTAAAAATACCCTGTTTTCAGAGTTGTTTTTATTGACACCAGTAATGAAGGAATATTCACTAAATACACTCATCATACAAATGGACTTTACATAAATACAAACTTATTATATATTCAATCCAACAACAACATCGGGTAGAACATATGTTGATATTCTAGGTTATGAAATTTCATCAATATCAAATACATACAGAATTAGTTACAAACATGTGAAGATTGATTATTAAAAAACCCACCATTCCTGGACCTTTTCATGGCGCTGCCTTGGGTACTTTAGGCTTCAGTGTATTTATTTAGATCTCACAATGGATATATTCTTATACATTTTTATTTTTTATTCTTTCTCGCCCATGCAATACAATCGTATTTCCAGTAAAATAAAATAAAATAAAATACCTTTGAATAGTTTATTCAATTTGTTTAAAGCAATGACTGCCATTTCATTGATATATTTGTTTTGTAAAGTATCGCACTAATATTGAGAATGCAAGTACATACATACATACATACATACATACATACATACATACATACATACATACATACATACATACATACATACATACATACATACATACTTACATGCATGCATGCATGCATGCATGCATGCATACATGCATACATACATACATACATACATACATACATACATACATACATACATACATACATACATACATACATACATACATATTAACATACATACATACGGAGACAGACAGACAGACAGACAGACAGACAAACAGACCACACCCCTTACCGTAATGTTAAGCAACGGCATAGACAGGACTGTTCCAGCTGAGTGAGATGGGAGGCTGGACTAGTGGTATTATGTTACGACATGCAGATGATGGGATGCAGGGTTCCGCTAGTAATGGAGGTCTAGGGTGGAGGGAGGGAGCTTGCACTAGGGTGCTAGTTCAAGGTAGGCGGTGGCGTCAGAAGCATTTATCTACCCATCCATTCACCTGACGTAGCCAATTTCTCTTCCCCCCCCCCCACACACACACACACAAACCAACATCATCATCATCTAGTTGGCAATATCTATTTGTATTACCCATGACATTTTGCGTCATTATAACCTTGTTAAATAGATTCATGGGGTTTAATTTATGGGGTAAGTGTATGTATACATAAACTTGGTAGCATGGATGTTTTCCCCCCAGCTTTGTTGTTGGGCGCGAACTTTATGCACATGGTATGTGGCAGGTGCAATTTGAGCCCACTGGTGTTGGCATATAGAGTATAACCCCGTTAAACCAAACTTGAAGGGACCCTAGAAATTTGTTTGGATTAACCGATCATTGGCTTAACCGAGCTTTGGCATTGACTTTGACTTTGAGTAAGCATGTATTGCAGATGTAATATACAATGTTTTTGGACACTTTGATTATTGTTTTTTATGTGTACATGTACAGTATACCCCCATTAAACCAAGCTCGGTTAAACCAAACGATCGGATAATTCAAACTTTTTTCAGCAGCCCAGCAAAATACTACCATTTAACATATAAAAAAGTCAGTGGGGTCTCAGATGACCTTATAAACACATGAAAGTTTGGTTTAACCATACCGGTGTGGCCTGCGGTCCGACAAGTTTGTTTGGATTAACCGATAACTTGGATTAACCGAATTTGGTTTAACAAACTTTTTTATATGATAAATGGTAGTATTTTACTGGGCCGCCGAAAAAGTTTGGATTACCCGATCGTTTGGTTTAACAGGGTTATACTGTATTGATTGGTGCCTTCTAACTGAAGACACTCCAGACCTTTCACTATTCCCTTTCCCATCTCACTCACTCACTCACTCACTCACTCACTCACTCACTCACTCCCGGCTGGTTAATACATTTTGATTAATAAGCCAGCTGGCTCTTTGCATGTAGTAGTGAATTTGTAGGAGATTGAGCTCCTTAGATCGAGGATACTCGGTTGAGCCAGATGACGATTTTGGGTGTGGCTATTTACTAGGCCTGGCATGCCTTGTGGAAAGGTTCTAGTAGTGGACGCAGTGCGCATGTCACATGTGTGTTTTCTTATAATGTTCTTACTTTTGGTTTGGAGTTAGATCTGTCAGGGATGAAAGATCTCCGCGATTTCCGAGATTTTTCCTGGAGCAATAAGTGTATACTAATACATTGTTCAAAGGCTGCAGCACTATAAGTGTATACTAATATGTTGTTTTACGCTGCAGCACCATCAGTGTATACTAATGTGTGGTGCAGCCGCTGCAGCACTATCAGCGTATACTACTAATACGTGCTTCAAACGTATTTGTATGAAACTCAACTTCCGGGAATTTTCCGTGATTTCCCCCTGACAATGCTAAGCCTATGGGAGAATATCAGCATTTCCGCTTTTTTTCTGGGAGACCACTTTCATCCCTGAATTGTGGGTTATTTATAGTGTGAGTAGTAGTGCTTTTATTTGGCATCAATTCCTTGCGCGCACGCGTGTGTGTGTGTATCGTAGGTTTATTTTCCGTGGTAAATAAATACAATTTAGTAGTTTAGCCAATCCAGTGCATGCTCCCCAAGTTTCTCAATTAAATAAAAGAAAAGAAGAAATATTGATTAATATGACAGCAATGGTTACCTGGAGACATCACTGGCAAACAAGCTCCCTGACTGTAATATAGGTAGCAGAATTACTTTCTTGGCCACCTGCATAGGATTTATTATTAATGACTGCTAGGCACCTTACAAGTGATGCAATATAGGTTGTGTGGTGACTTGTCATACACTAACGGGATTCACAATATTTTGTGAACCCAAGAAACATCTCAATAAGGCAGTGCGCTATTTATTTCAGTCATGGTGCCAGCAGCGTGATCCCCCAGTGGGGCAGCACTATAAAGTTACCGTGAGGTCGCACTATACCAGACGGTACCCATCCTACTATGACCTTAGATGTTGCTAGGATGTAAAACACAAACAAACAAACCTAGTTCCCCTGGTCCTCCATGAAGGACAGATTGCGAGCCAGGATGTAGATCTAGCACTTTAAACTCACTCTGCGCATTCCTCCTGATGATCAAAATTGGATACGGTTCTTGTCATACATTAAGTATTACATTAGATAAAATACCACTTTGTGTGTGTATACACTTGTGTGCACATTTCCCCGCTTCTGATATGTCAGCTGTCGCGGTGACCAGGTGTGCTGGGCCTCAGCTTCAGTCCTTCCTGGTGGACCCGCGGAACTTGGAACTCGCATATTAATCTCACAGTGGGGGGCCCCATAACTGGCGAAATTGTGGGTGGGTGTGGTTGGGATTGGGGTTACATATTCATTGCACATGACAGCTATAAGGCGTGTTATTGTAAAGGGCGCATTCCATATACGCGTAATGCGTAATGCGAATGCGAATGCGAATGCGACAAAAAATCGAAACGCCTTGAAACCTATGAGCTACATTCCATATACGCGTAATGCGTAATGCGAATGCGAATAAAATCCATTATCCCGATCGCTCCATGTAGCGATCGGTGCGTAATGCGTAAAGGTGCTGCGAATAGAAAAGCATCAGTCGCATTTGTCCATTGATATAAGGCTGGAGGAGGCGACTGATAATTACGGACAGCTGGGCTTCATGAGAAATATGAAGCAGTCTTCATATTTGGGACGGTCCTAACATCCTTCAAAGCAAGCTAAACTGAGCCATGTTTGGACCGTCCCATTCTTCATATTTCTCATGAAGACTGCTTCCTAACAGGTCCGCGCATAAACCTACATGTTTGCACCGTCCCATTCTTTATATTTCTCATTTCTGTGTTTCTGTATGTGTCTCTGTGTCTATGTGTGTCTCTGTGACTCTGTGTGTGTCTCTGTGTGTGTGTCTGCGTGTGTCTGTGTGTCTCTGTGTTGTGTCTGTGTGTGTGTGTCTCTGTGTGTGGGTCTCTGTGTTTCTGTGTGTGTCTGTGTGTGTGTGTGTCTCTGTGTATGTGTGTGTATCTGTATCTGTGTGTGTGTGTCTCTGTGTCTGTGTGTGTGTGTCTGTGTGTGTGTCTCTGTGTTGTGTCTCTGTGTGTGTCTCTGTGTCTGTGTGTGTGTCTCTGTGTCTCTGTGTGTATATGTGTTTGTGTGTGTCTCACAAAGAGACACAGAGACACAGACACACACATAGAGACACACACAGACACACATAGTCACACACACTTTTTATATACTTTTTATATACTTCACTGCATAACATGTAGGTTTATGCAGCGGACCTGTTAGGAAGCAGTCTTCATATTTGGGACGGTCCTAACATCCCTCTAAGCAAGCTAAACTGAGCCATGTTTGGACCGTCCTATTCTGTGTGTGTGTCTGTGTGTGTCTCTGTGTGTGTATCTGTGTCTCTGTGTGTGTGTCTGTGTGTGTGTCTCTGTGTGTGTCTCTGTGTGTGTCTGTGTGTGTGTCTCTGTGTCTGTTGTGTCTCTGTGTTGTGTCTCTGTGTGGTCTGTGTGTGTATATGTGTCTGTGTGTGTCTCTTTGTCAGAGACAGAGACACAGACACACACATAGAGACACACACAGAGACACAGAGTCACACACACAGAGACACACAGAGACACACACAGAGACACGGAGACACAGACACACACAGAGACACAGAGTCACACACACTTTTTATATACTTTTTATATACTTCACTCCATAACGCATAACGCATAACGCAATACGCATTACGCGTATATGGAATGCTGGCATTCGCATAACGCGTAACGCATAACGCATTATGCATTACGCGTATATGGAATGCAGCCTTAATAGTTGGGTTGGGTCAGGTAAACATGCATGTATGATACATGCGAAGAACTAGAAAAGTTACATGTGTGTGCAGGAAGTGTGGGGGAGACTTTTCAAACAACAGAAGGACCCCACAGAGCCCAATGATTGCCAGGAAACTCTTAATAAACATTACTCATCATAGCCGCCGGTCTTTGGGTACAGAATTTCAGTCTGTTGGGGGAGGGGGGGGGGGTGCTAGGCGCTATTGAGTTCATTGTTAAAGCTGTTGATTCACTCAACAGTAATTGACCTCCCATTTATTTCTTATAAGTTATGTCTAATGATTTCTAATATAAAACAGCAGACACTCCATAACTAGTTTGCCACAAAGATGTTTTTTTGGTTGGGGTTTTACATTTTGGCAACATCTAAGGTCATATCTGGACAGGTACTGACTTGAGACAGTGTGCACTCATGATGACTTTATAGTGCTGCCACACTGGGAGGCCAAGCCGCCAGCACTAAGACCCAATTTCCCATTTAGTCATATTACCCTGACACTGAGCTAACCCGTCCATACCCTATCCTAGTATTACTGCAGAGCACCAAGATAGGTAGTGAGAAGTATCAATTTTGTAAGTCATTGTTTTGACTCGGCTGAGATTCAAAATCCTCACCGTCCGCATGCCAAGTCTGCGCTCTTGCCGATTCGGCCATTTTCATGTTTCCCAATCTAGGCGGGCAGCTAATCAGAATACCTTACTACGATGGTAGAAAAATATGATTTTACACGCACATGTGTGTACATAAAATTCCTCATGCGCGGTGTGGTTTCAGATGGGTTGAAATTGAAGCAGAGGTGAAGTATATTATCTAGTCATACACATTTTTATTGAAAGTGTAGTGCGGTTTTTTTTTTATTGGAAAATGAAGTGACTTTAGGTAGCACAAATATAATGGCACCAAGGTAGCACATGTAATCAATTAAAAAAAGGGCCTTATTAATTATTGATTAAATTAAATAACATTAATTCTATTTACAGTAACAATAGTAGCATTGGCGTGAGGATATTGTATTGTATATTTGTGGCACATGTGGAACCAGACGGGATGGCCGAATGAGTTAGAGCATCCGTCTCCCGTGTTGGTAGACCATGGGATCATGGGTTCGAACCCTGGTCGAGTCAAACCCATGACTTAAAAATTGATACTTGTTGCTTCCTAGCCAGGTGTTCGGCATTATTAGGATAGGGCAAGGACTGGTTGGCTTAGTGTCAGGACAATGTGACTGAGTGGGATATCAGGTCATGGTGCTGGTAGCCCAGTGGGGCAGCACTATAAATTCGCCATGAGTGTGCACTGTCACAAGTCGGTACCCGTCCTGATATGACCTTAGATGTTGCTAGGACGTAAAACAACAACAAACAAACAAACATGTGGCACATATGAAATAGTTGCGATCATTATTGTTGTTACCCCACTTCTGTTTGTTTTTTAATGTGTTTAAAAAAGAGAGAGAAAAAAAGAAATCCTTAATATCACTTGTATCCAATATCTCACCCAGCCACGGCAATTTTATAATGTATCCTGGCATCCGAGATTCATGCCAACAACAGAATATTAAATACTACTACGGTAGTTTGGTGGTTTAAAATAAGATGCGTTGCGGGGGTTAGTGGGGGGTGGGGGTGAGAGGATAGTTGCTGAAAGGAAAAATAATTGTTGTGGACACATGTGTTAAGCCTATTTACATGCAGGGAGGGAGTATGTCCCTGTAGATGCCGCGGGACCATTTAGCCAAGTTCCCCGGGGTGTGTGTGGGGGGGGGGGGGGGCGGTGGACAGAGAGGATAGTGGTTGGAGGAGGGTGGAAGGGGAGGGGGGCGGATAGGGTGGGGGTGGGGTGGGGGGGGGTTCTGCACCATCAAGGACTCCCGCGCTAGGCTTTGGACGGCAGCTCCTGGGTGTACCAAGTGTTGAGTGCCTGGCCAGGGGTGTCCGCCTCCAGCCTACAGCCTGGTGCGGGCCGTGGGGGGAGCCCTGGGGGAGGGAGCCCTGGCGAGGCGTTGTCGTGCGGTCGGCCCGTCCCACGTGCACTGGGCTTGGAGGCAGCAAACCAACAAAATAGGCGTATTGATCAATCTGCGCCGCGGAGGCACGGGGGCCTGGCTAGCTGGTCGGCCCGAGAGTCGCAGCGCACTCCTTCCCTGACGCCCTGTCAGAAGCCTCCCCCCCCCCCAACAACAACAACAACAACAACAACAACAACAACAACAACACCTCACTTGTGTCCATACTGAGGAATTTGTTATATGAAAATATATACACTATTATTTTTATATAAATATCGGGGGGGTAATTTTTTTTTTAACCCTTCTTCTTCTTCTTCTTCTTCTTCTTCTTCTTCTTCTTCTTCTACAACCACAATAACAAATCCAACTAACTCAATACATTGTCAATGGCAGTGAGCAATCTTCATACAGAAAAAGTGAAATATCAACGAACAGATTATATTAAATTTCTATTAATTTTGAATAAAATAGAAGTTTTGCACTGCGCGTACCGACAAACTCAATGCATTGTCAATGGCCTTGAGCAATCTTCATACAGAAAAAGTTAAATATCTCTAAAACCACACCACCTAGAAACAAACTAATTGGAATACATACATAGAAAACACATTCAACGAACAGATTATATTAAATTTAAACGGTTAGGATTCTGCATTTCTATTAATTTTGAATGAAATATACGTTTTGCACTGCGCATATTGGCAAACTCAATGCATTGTCAGGTTGTTTACTAGTTGATATCGCCACAATGACCGCACTTCCGTTTGATGACGTCACAGGAATACCATCTATAGTAACTACCAGGTTTTGAGATTTTCTTAACATCTCCCCCCCCCCCCCCACACACACACATACATATATACCCCGTCCAGATATGACTTTAGCTGTTGCTAGGACGTAAAACAATAACAAACCAACCCTACATAAATACTACATTTTGACATGTTTCATCTGGTGTTCCTTCCCCTGCTAGGCTGGCCTCCTGCCGGCCTCGTCTGTCCCCGCGCGCTTGCCCTGCCGGCAGCCTGGCCGCCCACTGCTGTTGCCGGGTCATGCCTGCCGGGCTGGTGCTGTTGAGCTGCTCACTGTGCTGGGGAGTGAGGACCTCGGTGGGCGGTGGGCGGTGGTGGTGGCGGCGGTGTGTGTGAGGGGAGGGGGATTCCGTGCTGAGCGCAGGATGAGCATGCAGCGGGCCGAGGGGAGGATGGCGGAGGGGGAAGGAAGGGGAGGGGGGCGGTCAGACTGCAGCCGGTCTAGCCTCACCATTTATCAGCCTAACTAGGATGCGCGCGCTTGGAGTGGCCGCAAGGCGGCAGCACTAGTTGCGAGCTGCTCCCAGCGATGATGGTTTTACCGACCATCGTCTGACCTGCCCCAAAAATTTGCTGCATCACAGGCGCCAAAGTAATGGAAGACCTTTGTTCTGCGCCCCTAAAATTTCACAAAATGTGTTAATTATGGGTAGTGTGCGTGCGGAGGGGGTGGGAGGGGTAGGTAGCAGGGGAGGGGAAGGATCTATTGGATGGGTGGGGGGACATCTGTTGTTACTGCTTGATTGCTGGGGCTTTACATCCTAGCAACATCTATGTTCATATCAGGACGGGTACCGACTTGTGACAGTGTGCACTCATGACAACCTTATAGTGCTATCCCACTGGGAGATCAGGCCGCCAGCCTCATGACCTGATATCCCACTCAGTCACATTTTCCTGATACTGAGCTAACCAGTCCTTCCCCTATCCTAATAATGCAGAGCGCCATGCTAGGTAGCGACACGTGTCATTTGTGTACGTCATTGGTTTGACTCAGCTGGGATTCAATCACCCGACCTTCCACACGGTAGGCCGGCACTCTACCGATTCGGCCACCGCGTCCGATCCTGTTGTTACTTGTGCCGTAGGATGTGTTTGTGTGTGTGTGGGTGGGGGTGGGGGGGTTGCCTTTCAGTTTCAATGCTGGCCAAGTAGCGCGGTCCTTCTCAATGCGGTTATGTGCACCAGGCGCGGCTAGTTAGCAAGTTACTTGCACATGCGCGCCGGTGAGCGACATTTAGCAGGTTAATAATGCTGGCGCTCATTCCACCTCCTCAGGCATGTGCAGGGAGTCCCAGCACGGTGGCAGCGACCGGTGTCATTGATATATACTGCACCTAATATTGCCGGCTTAGCTAAAATTAGACGCGGCGCACAGCGAGCTGCCTGCATAGTCGGAATCGGTGTTAATTAGTGTGCTTTGAAGCCATTCGCGTCAGGTGGTTCAATGTTTGCTGTCTGATATTGATAAACCCTCGACCCGGGGCTGTGTCTTGTTTGGTTTGCACCCTCTCCATATATACAGTAAAACCTCTCTAACCGACCACCTGCACAGATCGACCACTCCCCTATATCGATCGCTTTATTTGGGTCCCAAACGATCACCCGTACAATACCATTGTACCGATTTAAAAAAACCTGTGAACCGACCCCCTCCCTAAATGGACCATTTAAATTTGGTCCCATGGTCAGTCGATTTAGAGAGGTTTTACTGTAATATGAAATATGCTTTGATTTTGTCAGAATTTATTATCGTGGTCGCTTAAGGCCCAGTCACACCTTACCGGACTGGGGAACCGGACACTGTCCGGTACTGTGCGGCAATGTCCGGTACCCATCAAACCGGCGGTGTCCAGTACAAGTTTTGAACATGCACAAAACTTCTACCGGACACCGCCGGACTGAGTTGTCCGGTACATGTCTGGTACCCATCCATACATGTCCGGTACCCATCCGTTGATGTCTGTTTTGTCTGTTACATGTCCGGTACCCATCTGTTACATGTATGGTACTTATCCGGTTGTCCGGCAGCAATTGGCCCAATTACACTCCATTTCGATACATTTCAATACATTTTGTGTACCGGAGAGCACCGGACTAGACAATTCTTTGTCCGGTACTCAGTCCGGTAAGGTGTGACAGGTGCATTAATTAGCATTAAATAAGTCAGACAGCTGACTACACTAACTAATGGTACCTTTTGGTCTTATAAGACGTAATAATAACCGGCTACCGGATAATGTGACGGAGTGGGATATCGGGTCATGGTGCCGGCGGCCTGGTTTCCCAGTGGGACAGCACTATAAAGTGACCATGAGTGCGCACTGTCACAAGTCGGTACCTGTCCTGATATGACCTTAGCATATATATTTGGGTCCTCGTTGTAGTCTAATTTGCCTTGAAGCTGAAGATATTTTAAGTGAAACCATGCTCAATTTATTTTAGTGTTTCACACACAAAAATATGAGACATAGTCTCTGTTTGAATCCCTTTTCAAGTGTATCAGGATACCACAGAAGCAGGAAGCTCCAATACATGTTTGATTGAATGCACCAGTATCTAAATTGCACCTGTGTGGGTCAAATCGTTTAGAAGATTCTTTTTCATCGGATTATTGTATCCTTTATATACTGTTCTTCATATTACGCTAGTGGAATTCGACGGCGTATAAAGCAGCTCTCCACCCCTCCAGTATCAAAGTTCAATAAGGTATCAAGGAGCAGGGTCCTCGGGGAGGGGAGGTGAAACCGGTTTCTCAAGTTATTAACTTTGTTCAACTTGTTAATGTTTTTGTTTCTGGTTTCCTTCAGACGCTGTGCTCATGGACTCTAACCCATACTCTCTGAGTACAAGGTAAGTCCAATTGAATTAGTAATTGTTTCCCCATCCTCCTGCTGATGGAAGTATCTAAACTGTACCGGATGACCATGCCCGCCAGCTAATAGACTACATCATGCTTCTGAGTACACATGCGCTGAAAATGGCATTGGGAGCAAAGCAAAGCCGTACGTCCATTGAGTTTGCCGATACGCGTAGGGCAAAACTGCCATTTTATTCAAAATAAATAGAAATACATAACAATTTGGCACAAATATGGATGGAAGGATGCAATATAATAATATAATGAATATGTTTAAGACAACTCTTCATAATTAAGCATTTTGAGCTAAGAAACATACAATTTCAGTCACTTTACAGGCTGATGTTTACATCACCATTGATTAGCCAGAAGTAATTCTTGTTCTAAATATTAAAATCTCAAATGTGTCAACAAAAACTTGTTTCAAAGAAATATATATATAGCCAATATCTGATTAACCCTACTCATTTTCTATTTCTACATATATCATTAACCATAGGATATAAATAAAAACATGAATAAAATAAGTAAAACTGACTCTGGCTATGACTCTAACTCTAGTCTGAGTGCCTAGATTTGTCTAAATCTAAATGCACATGGCATAAGATGTGCTGATTATAATTTATATTGATGTAAATGCAATGCTGGATAAAAGATTAATATCTTAATTTATTATATATATATATATTTTTAGTTGGTATTCTATGTTTCAAACAAGAGCTGAGATGAGCTGAAACTAGCACATTTCATAGCTGCACCCAGTGCATTAGCATGCCATGTGCTTCTCGTGGGTTTGTTTTGCTCTGACGCATCCCACAATGCACTGCGCTGATGGAACCGTGATGTAGTCTATTGCTTGAAGCAGGCACAGGCAATTAACTATCATTACTTCTATGCTACCCCTCCCCTACACCCGTACACCCGTCCGTCCCCCCTCCCCACACTCTCGCGCTCTGTTCTTCATGTTCGGCTTCATGAAAGTGCTCAACAAGCAAGGAAATAATGTTTTTTTTTAGTAGGAATGACATAGTTTGGAGAATGGAGTGGGATATGTGCAGTGTAATACTAAACGTGGTAAGGAGTCCACTTCCTGCTCAGTGTCAACGGAAGAATGTCAGTTCTGTGTTGAGATGTGTGCACAGGCTGAAGGCGCTGTCTTGTTGGTTGTCGCTATGGTGGGTGTATCAGTATTCTCCCACCGGCCTGACCTTTCCCACACAGTCGTTGAATCTGTTCAATTTTTATATATATATTTTTTTTCCAGTGCCGGAAAGCACCTGGAATTTGTCGGACTCAATAGAAACCCGTTTAAAAATTAAAAAGAAGTCTTTGCGAAGTTGAAAGGGTGGTACTAGTAGAAGGAAGATGGCAATTGCTATCTTAATGTCAATTTAGTTTCCTATGTGTGGCATATTTCGTACACGTTGTTACATAACACAGTTAGTTTAACTGGCAAGAAAAGCTATTCACAATGAATAATTAGTTTGAAGGTGCTCTATATTATAATTTTTAGTAATGTTATGAATTCAACTTTATAACTTATTAAAATACAATTAAGAGTGGAAATCCCAACAAACCTAGCCCAATGATAGGTGTCATTCCAAATGCCGTAAGATCTAGCCCTGAACGTGATGAATTAAGTTCATTGATCTGGTTACGAAGTTTCCTTTTCCTATTATTATTATTATTATTATTATTATTATTATTATTATTATTATTATTATTATTATTATTATTATTATTATTATTATTATTATTATAATACCTGTAATTGAACATTGATTCAAGGAGAACGGGCACATTATTTGGTATGAGCATATTGAAATATGAATATTTTATTTTCGCTGGACTGGTGGGTAGTGGCGTTGGTTGTACATGGATATAACCCAGAAAGTAAGAGAAAGGTGGGCGTTGTCCTATGTCCGACATATGGGAACGCGCGGGTCATCTCTACCAGAGAGAGGCAGGGACCCGGCCCCCCCCCCCCCCCCACCCTCACGCCCCTTACTACTCCCCCCACCACTACTCCCCACAGTGACACTATTTCACATACTCACATGTCCTTAAACTACTTCACAACTAAGTGTCTACAAGAGCCTAGTTATATATACACAGTGATAGAAATAAACAAACAATTTTCACTTGTCCGTCTGAGTTTTCACTTGTCCACAGTACTTACCGTTATTATCTTAGTTAACCTCCATGATTATGGGATTAAATCTACACAAATAAATCAAAACAACAAAACAAATGTCATAAATAATGTAAGTTGCATTTAAACAAAGCAAACAAAATCGTGAAATACATGTTTTTCGGTCCAAAATTGTCACTTGTCCAACGGAAAAGCTCAAAATATATTCTGCTTGCCCGTGCCTACTCTCATATGGCTCGGACAAGCGGACAAGCTCTTATTTTGAACGCTTATATATTATATAAATATTTATTTATTATAGTACACCTACACCCCCTACACACCAACCACACACATACACACCCACCACACCTACACACCCACCACCTTAGGATGTAAAACTCCAACAACCAACTATTATAGTATTCTAATAACATGTGTCTTATATGATTAAAATGATATTTTATTTAAAGTTGCATGGTCAATGGCGTTTGAATTTTTATTTTATTTTGTAGATAAATATATTAAATTGATCGTTATAACCTAGTGATCATTAGTCAGAGTAATATTGATGAAAAGTGGCTAGTTTTGAAGCAATTTAAGGTGAAAGAACCAAAAATACTTTCAACAACCTTTCCAAAAGTCCTCGAGCTGTGACACTTATTGATATCACACAATGACCGTGTTACATATATGGTACTTGGAATGAGGGTATGGCTAATGGGGACCCTTCAGTTTGCATGGGTCTCTCGTCAGATGGTGCACCATGCGGTTCTCTGTAATGCTTTGGTTGGATAGACTATTAGAAGCAGTACCTTCTACTATAAAGTGTCTGTAAATAAGAGGTGGTGTAATGGGGATTGAGGGGGGTGTAGTTGGGTTGAGGTGTGTATGGTGGGGGGGGGGTATGTTTGTATGGGGGGGTGGAGGTGTAGGGGTGTGGTGAGGATTTTGGGGTGTATGGTGGTGGGTGTGTGATGGGGTGTGTAGTGGTCAGTGGGTATGGTGTGGTTTTGGGGTGGGTGGTGGGGGCATATGTTTGTGTGGTGAGGGTGTATGGGGATTTATGGGTGTGTGGTAGGGGTGTGGTGAGTGGGTATGGTGGGGCCTTAGGGATGTGGTCGGTGTGTATATGTGTGTGGTGGGTGTTGACGGTGTATGTGGTGGTGGTGGTGTAGCTGGTTTGTGGTGGAGGTGTAGGGGTGTCTTGCCAAGTGGCACTTCACAATCATTAGCATCCCTAAACCCCCACCACACACCTACACTCCCACCACAGCCCTAAACCCCCACCACACACACCTATACCCCCTACACCCCATGACACACACCTATACCCCCAGTACCCCTTACACCCCAACCTGGACTGGTGTGCTCAGTGTCAGGATAATGTGACTGAGTGGGATATCAGGTCATGGTGCCAACGGCCTGGTTTCCCAGTGGGACAGCACTATAAAGTCGCCATGAGTGCGCACTGTCACAAGTTGGTACCCGTCCTGATATTACCTTAGATGTTGCTAGGCCGTAAAACAACAGACATACACCCCAACCACACACCTAAACCCCCACCACACACACACTTACACCTCAATCACACATACACACACCACCACACACCTACAGCACCACACACACCACACACCTACACCACCACCACTTCCCTAAACCCCCACCACACCCCTAAACTCTCACCTCACACCTACGCCCACACCACACACCTATACACCCACCATGCCGCTAAACCCTCACCACACACCGACACACCCACCATGCCCCTAAACCCTCACCACGCCCCTAAGCCCTCACCACACACCGACACACCCACCATGCCCCTAAACCCTCACCACACACCTATACCCTCACCACACACACCCCTAAACCCTCACCACACACCTACACCCCCAACACACACACCCAACACACCTACAACCCCACCACACATACCTACACCCTCACCACATCCCTAAACCCCCAGCACACACCTACACCACCAACACACACACACATACATATACACCCTTCTATCAACCATGATGGCCGACTTGGACCGGGAACGGGTGCTGCCACCAAGTGTATAGCGAGAGAAATGGCTCATGAAAGCTCCCCATTAGACCACGAGATTGACCTAATTGCTTAATGAGTGTTCCTGTCTCAAATTTGGTGTCCAAGGGGGAGGAGGTAATAAATTCACTGATTATTCTTTATAGGCTGTCCCCAATCCTTAGCTAATGCACTAGTGTCTAAGTTGGATATATAGAACCAAATTTAGATCAGTGTTTTGGTTTTGAAAAAAATACGTTTCATCGGACCATGCAACTTTAATATATTTGATAAACTATCGTTTATATATATTATATTAGCTAGATATTGTTATGAGAAAGTTGTAAAGTGTGGGAGGATGTAGGTTGAAGTATGCCAAATAAAGTGATATACAATAATACTCTGGATAATAATAATAGTGGATTCAATAATAGTATGCAAGAAGCCACATAGACAGGTAGGCGTGGGCAGTATGGTGATATCAGGGAGCCAATGTGGGTTCGAGTCCCATTCTAGGCGCAATATTTCCCATTTTCTCATCACCCCCATGACACTGGTTGCCGCGAACAAGATCCTGTACAAGCTACGCGTTGTATAGTTGTTGAACCTACACTGTGTATGATATATATATTAAGTGCATTGCCTGTATGTATGTAATTGTAAGCATTAATAGACTTACAATTCCAGGGGGACGAGTGTAGTGGTCTGCACTGACCTCTCAGGCAGGGAGCGGCATAGACAGGTAGGCGTAGGTAGTATGGTGATATCAGCGAGCCTAGGTGGTGTAATGGTTAGCACACTGGCCTGGAATGCAAAGAGATGTGGGTTTGAGTCACACTCTATGCGCAGTATTTCCCATTTTCATCACCCCCATGACACTGGTTGCCATGACCATGACCCTGTACAAGCTATGCGCTGTATAAGTTGTTGAACCTACCCTGTAAGTGCATTGCCTGTGTGTATGTAATTGTAAGCATTAAAAGACTTACAATTCCAGGGGGATGAGTGTAGTGGCCTGCACTGACCTCTCGGGCAAGGAGCCACATAGACAGGTAGGCGTGGGCACAATAGAATTGCACAAAAAATGCAACGTGACACTATATTAACCAGTAAAAGGGAAGCGGACCTCAAAATACTAGCACACCATTACACCACAAAACCAGGCTACACAGTAACCCCCCGAAGGGACACCAGGCACATCGCAGCCCCAGTGCTAATGACAGCAATAACTAACACACAAATTTATGAGAGAAGTGTACTGGCCATGGCAGCACACCTGGAATAATCAACCCACACAACAATTGGCGATCGAAAGACTGGACCACTATAAAAGATTATTAAAGAAAACAAGGCTGTACACAACCACCTACTGAAGGAACAATATCTCACCTGTCACTGCTTGCTGTGATCTGGCACAAAATGCAAAAGCAGGCCAGAAAAGATGGTAGATATTACAAATATGGAAACTAGCCCTCCGAAGTACTAAGGAAATCAGAATGACTATCACCATATGGCAGAGTCCGTCTGGGTATGTGTACTACTGGCACAAACAAAAGCAGAACTGGGCAGACCACGGTCATGCATCGGATTCACCCTGAAATACAAAATGGCTAAGCATACAACACAACCATCCCACCTAGTCCTGAAGGGTCTGGGTGTGTTCTAGCACACTGGTGCACTATCTAAGGACAGTGCGTGGGTGAAAGAATGCTGTAACAAACCACAAAAGGGACGGGATCCTCTCCCGCACTACTGTATGTCATCCGGGTCGATGTACATAGTAGGCTAAGGTATCATACTCAGATTAGGACAAAACTTTGAAAAATAACAAAAAAGACTAATAGAGAAACTACTAACACCCAAAGCTGCAAAGGGTTGGCCCGAGCAAGACCAGGTAAACACTCCCTGTGTGTGGGACCAGACCAAAACAGTATCACAGCTGCCCAGCTTTGAAAACAAGCACTCTCGCAGGAGCTTATGCATTATGGACAGAATAAATAACTTGTCACAAATTTTTTTTATATGTGAACTAATATTTTATATACATGTAGTTATTTTTGTAACTATAATATCGTGTGACCTAGGGCGACATGTGTAGCGTACACATGTCCCTACATTGCGGATGTCATGTCTATGCATTAAGACAGTAACTGAATCATTAACTCAATAGGGGACGTGATTGTGACCCTGATCTCAGCCACATGTGGTTTCTGTTGTAGTGAGACCCGTCCAGACGCTGCAGTGGCCTGGTGATAGATAGATCATTCTGCGCGATAGGATTTTTCGTACACGGCCTAGTTTTCTCCACGTGCAATGTGTCATTCCATGCCCATCTAGCGGTGCTCCTGTGTGACCATTTTGTTTCTTGTTTAAGTGTGGATTTCCGTCTACTATTTATCCGAAATACTTTCCATGATTGATATGGAATTCCATATTCTCTCTAGATCCCTCCTCGATTAAAAAGAAAGCAGGAAAGAAATTGGGGGGGGGGGGGAGCACAACACAAAACCACACTCAGAAGCTGCCATCAACATAATGATAATATTAGTAATAATAATAACGATAATAACAAACAATGCTGTATGCACACATCCCCTTCGAATAAAAAAAGAAAAGATCATGATCCGATATCCCACTCATTCACATTATCCTAGATACTGAGCAAATCTGTCCAATAATAATAATGATAAAAATGATAATAATAATAATAATAATAATAATAATAATAATGTGGAGCTCCAGCCACACGGAGAACTTTTGTAAGTAATTGGTTTGACTCAGTCCTAATAGTATTACTCTAAAGTGATTTTTTATTTTAATGTTTCATATACTAATAGACTAACTAGGCACGAGGTGCAGCTGGATGTAACTGCCGTTGTCGACCGCCCTCTGGTGGGCAGTGCTCTGAACCGGGCCTCGATACATTCGGCTGCTGCTTTATTTTCATTAAACATAAAAATATGAGAGAAAAAAACTGAATTGTGTATCATAGTGTGATGGCGACCTCCGCCCGTGGCTATTTTTAGCCCCGGTCGATTTGGTGTACTGGGAGGTGGGGGGAGGGAGGGAGGGAGGGCACCACATCATCGATAGATCTGCCGCCCGAGCACGCGCGGTCGTTGGGAGCAGCGAGCAGTCGCTGTAGCCACCGTCCGGCTGCAGGCGCTGGTGCAGTTTAGTTACAAGCGCTGGTACAATGCAGCCAATAGTGCTGGTAAAAATGCAGCTATGCTACAGGCACTGGTAAAGTGCAGCTGTAAGCGCTGTTGTAGTTGTAAGCGCTGGTACAGTTCAGCTGTAAGCGCTGGTACAGTGCAGCTGTAAGTGCTGGTACAGTGCAGCTGTTAGGACTGGTACAGTGCAGCTGTAAGCACTGGTACAGTACAGCTGTAAGCGCTGGTACAGTGCAGCTGTAAGTGCTGGTACAGTACAGCTGTAAGTGCTGGTACAGTGCAGCTGTTAGGACTGGTCCAGTGCAACTGTTAGGACTGGTTCAGTGCATGCCGGTAGAAATGCAGCTACCAGTGCTGGTAAAGTGCAACTAAGTGCTGGTACAAAAAGGAAAGTTTTATTTAACGATGCCTCTAGAGTACATTGGTTTTATCATCGGCTATTGGATGTTAAACATATGGTCATTCTGATATATTTCTTTGGAGGAAGCCTGCTGCCATCACATAGGCTACTCTTTCTGATAAGAAGCAAGGGGTCTTTTATATGCACTTTCCCACAGTCAGGACAGTTGTGGACCACTGGTTGGAACGATAAATAGCCTAAACTGCAAATGGGCCCAGTGAGCAGGATCGATTGGACGATCCATACCTTCACAGGTGTAACTCTACCTCCTGAGCTACATCCTGCTCCAAGTGCTGTTACAATGCATCCATAAGTGCTAGTGGAAATGCAGTGACTGGCTCTGGTAGTGTGCAACTGTAAGCACTTATTCAGTGCAGCTGTCAGCTCTGATACTGTGCAGCTGTCACCTCTAATACAGGGCAGCTGTCAGCGCTGGTACAGTGCAGCTGCCAGTGATGGTACAGTGCAGATGTCAGCTCTGACACAGTGCAGCTGTCAGTTCTGATACAGTGCAGCTGTCAGCTCTGATACAGTGGAGCTGTCAGCAATGGTACAGTGCAGCTATAAGGATTTTGACTGTCTGGCTACAGGTGCTGGTACAGTGCAGCTGTATGGATTGTTACCATCCGACTACAGATGCTGGTACAGTGCAGCTGTATGGACTATTACTGTGTGGCTACAGGTGCTGATACAGTGCAACTATATGGACTATTACCAGGTGGCTACAGGTGCTGGTACTGTGCAGCTGTATGGACTGTTACCATCTGGCTACTGATGCTGGTACAGTGCAACTATATGGACTTTTACCATGTGGATACATGTGCTGGTACTGTGCAGGTATAAGGACTGTTACAGTCTGGCTACATACGGTGGTACAGTGCAGCTGAATGGACTATTACCGTCCGGCTACAGATGCTGGTACAGTGCAACTGTATGGACTATTACTATGTGGCTACAGGTGCTGGTACAGTGCAACTATATGGACTATTACCGTGTGGCTATAGGTGCTGGTCATCATCATCATGCTGTCGGTCGCGATGCGACAAAGACTGCTTTCAGTACTTGACTGCCGCTTTCCATTTAGCTCTCTGCTGTGAGAGTGATGTCCATGAGTCGGTCTTAATGTCTCTCAGCTTCAGGTTTCTCTTGATGGTCATTTCATGAAAGCTGCCTGCAAAAGTGTCGAAGTGCTACTGGCTTTTGCAAGTTAGCAGGGGTTCTCTCTCGGGGAGCAAATAGAGGTTTCACACTGGCAAGAACATGTCCAGACAGGCGCAAAACTATTTGTCCCTGCAGTGGCTGGTCGGGAGATGTTGGGAGTTCCACACATCAACTGCGCTTGATGCTGCCACAGTGACATGTTTTCTGTTCAGGGTTTGCTCCCTTAGCCTTCGGTTCTGTCAAGAACCTGTACCAAACTCCCTGAGGTATTTATTGCAATACCTGCATACCCATGTATGTTGGTACTGTGCAGCTATAAGGAGTGTTACAGTCCGGCTACATACTCTGGTACAGTGCAGCCGTATGGACTGTTACCGTCCGGCTACAGATGCTGGTACAGCACAGCTGTATGGAGTATTACCGTGTGGCTACAGGTGCTGGTACTGTGCAGCTATAAGGACTGTTACCGTCCGGCTACAGGCACAGTGCAACTGTCAGCGCTAGGGCCATCCAGCTACAGGTGGTGGTACAATGCAGCATAAGGACTGTTACAGTCTGGCTGCATAAGCTGGTACAGTGCAGCCATATGGACTATTACCGTGTGGCTACAGGTGCTGGTATTGTGCAGCTATAAGGACTGTTACCATACTGCTACAGGCACTGGTACAGTGCAACTGTCAGCGCTAGGGCCATCCAGCTACAGGTGGTGGTACAATGCAGCAAACGACCGGCTACAAATACTGATACAATGCAGCTGCAGTCAATTGGTATCACCCTGCAATACTTATTGTTGCAGTCTGGTTAATGTGGCTTTTACAGTGTGACAACAGATCACTAATACAGTCCATAGACACTTCTGCAATTTGGCCACATATACTGCTGCAGTCCGACTACCACTGCTTCGACAGTCTGGCTACAGCCGCTTCTGCAGTCTGGCTACAACTGCTTCGACACTCTGGCTACAACCGCTTCTGCAGTCTGGCTACAGTCGCTTTGACAGTCTGGCTACAACCGCTTCTGCAGTCTGGCTACAGCCGCTTCTGCAGTTTGGCTACAACCGATTCTGCAGTCTGGCTACAACCACTTCTGCAGTCTGGCTACAACCGCTTCTGCAGTCTGGCTACAGCCACTTCTGCAGTCTGGCTACAGCTGCTTCTGCAGTCTGGCTGCGGCCGCTTCTGCAGTCTGGCTACAACCACTTCTTCAGCTTGCCTACAACCACTTCTTCAGTCTCTCCATGCGGTGGTGCCACCTGGCGACACGCGCTGTGCGCGCAGAGTGGAACTCTTCTAGACAGTGCTCCTGTAGACGGTCTACATCTACTCCTCCAGCTCTGCCTATGTCTGCTGAGCAATAATTGTGTGGGGTGGTTCCCCCCCCCCCCCTCCCTTCTTCCTCAAGTACATGGGTTGCGTGCATACTACACGTACTTGTGTGTCACTGGGCAAGGCCTGGCCTATTAGAATCTAGGAGTTGGGAGACATTTATTGTGGTAAACTGGAATTCTAACCCCAGTGATGAAAGCATGGACTCAGAATGCTGGGAACGGAATTGGGGTATGCATGTGGGCGGTGACGCAAACAGTAGTTGTAATATGAACAAGCAGCAACGTCAGCTTTGCGGCATTCGCCGTAACATTATGCAGAATGGTGCACCCATAGAATCGATGTTAGATAATACAGACGTGGGAGGGGGGGGGGGGGTGTTAATGTAATTGTTTGTAACCGGCCGACGACAGTTGATATTGCCGAATTGAAGGTTGCGTTGTCATGGAGACTACACTTTATCACTATGCTGTATCTTCTTGATGTGGGAAGTCCCGAGAACTGTGATAGAAACAGGAAGGCCTAGATGATAGTGCCGTCGGCTTCCATGTTGTGGCCGAGTCACACCAAATAAATAATTATAAGAAACGAGAGACATAAAAGGTATTTCTCGGTACCTGTGTTGCGATTGACGTAACTAGGAAAGGGTATGAAGTTATAGGTAAAAACGTGGTAGAATAATGTTACTGAGTGGAATATTGGGTCGTGGTGCCGATTGTGCGGTATCTGAATGGGGCAGCGTCATAAAGCTGCAGTGAACGGACAGGCACAATGCGATGCCATGCTGATATATCAAATGTTACTGTGATGCAAAGCGCAATCAATCAATCAATAAATCAAATTATTCACTCCATTGATCAATACATTGTTCATATGCAAAAGAGCTGAGAATGTAATACGAATTTCTGTGTGACAATGTCAATGACAAGACATGGATAGTGCTGCTGTGCCGCCATCATAGCACTAAGCACAACTGTGTGTAAGCTGCATTCGGTGCAGATTACTGAACAGCATTAGAAGGGGCGGGTGATCGATCTTAACCAACAAAGCGTGGGCTAATCTACTCTGCTGCAGTAATCTATATTTACAGTAAATTCTCCAGTATAAGGGGCATTTAGCTTCATGTTTGGGCTTGTCCACCCATATTTCGTTCAAGAAGAGTCCGCCCTCTCCTCCCCCCCCCCCCTTTCCCGCAAGCCACCAGACTAGCCAACCAATATATAATATTGTCATGGGGGTGATGAAAATGGGAAATACTGTGCCTAGAGCGGGACTCGAACCCACATCTCTTTGCATTCCGGGCCAGTGTGCTAACCATTACACCACCTAGGCTCCCTGATATCAATACACTCCCCACGCCTACCTGTCTATGTGGTTACTTGCCTGAGAGGTCAGTGCAGACCGCTACACTCGTCCCCCTGGAATTGTAAGTCTTGTAATGCTTACAATTACATACATACAGGCAATGCACTAACACATACATACGCAGGATAGGTTCAACAACCATACAGCGCAAAGCTTGTACAGATCCTGATCACGGCAACCAGTGTCGTGGGGTGATGAATGGGAAATACTGCGCCTAGAGCGGGACTCGAACCCAATCTCTTTGCATTCCGTGCCAGTGTGCTAACCATTATAGGCTCCCTGATATCAATACACTCCCCACGCCTACCTGTCTATGTGGTTACTTGCCTGAGAGGTCAGTGCAGACCACTACAATATATATAGTCAACAGGTAAAGGAAACACAAAATACCACCCAAAATCCCCACAACAACAACCACAGTTGTTTCTGATCTATACTACTATTAGTGTCTCATTATACACACTTTACTTTACCGTAAACAGTCATTTACAAACCAGACTATGCTGTTCAATTGGAGGGTTTGTCAAAATTGTCCGTTTGAAATATTATTTTTTGAAAGATACCACCTATGTGTTGAAGTAGTTGTTTTACCGTGTGTGGGGTGGAGTGGAGGGTTTTAGGGCTGATAGTTTGGATAACTCCGTTTTTATTTATTTTTTAATTAAAAAAAAAGAAATAGCAGGCGTGTTGTCTTCATATGCATACAAATCCACATGTCTTTATATGCAAATCGAGCTGATTTGTGGTCCGATACTGCCGTCTCGCTCTATACCGGAAGCATTTTTTGTATTAAGATCGAAACTCTTTTTGAACACACTCCTGAATTTGATATTATGTGTGGTAACAATTTATAATTTAAAAAACAAAACAAAGAACAGACTCCCAGTAAAGCCAACCACGAAACTACACTCCTATCACATACATACCGACACGTAGTGAACTAACAAGGCTGTTGACATATTTGTTGTGTTGTACACGCTTGTGGTTTCTATCCGATCTATGAATCAGCAGGATCCAGCGGAGTTTTAGATGAACAGAACTCACCATGGTCTCTTTCACATGACGCGGTGACCGAAGGCTTCCTGTGTGGAAGGTCGGGAGTTCGAATCGCAGTCGAGTCAAAGCAATGACTTATAGAATTGATACTTGCCACTACCTAGCCTGGTGATAGGATAGGATGAGGACTAGTTAGCATATTACCAGAATAATAGGACTATGTGGGGTATCAGGTCATGGTGCTGATGGTCTGGTCTCCCAGTGGGGTAGCATTATAAAGTTGTTATGAGCGCGCACTGTCACAAGTTAGTACCCATTCTGATATGACCTTAGATGTTGCTAGGACGTAAACAACAAACAAACCTTAGTCCCTGACCTTAGTTGCTGTTCATATGCTGGGATCCCAGCCTGATATGACCATAGATGTTGCTAGGATGTAAAATCCCAACAATCAACCATATGGGGACCAGATGGGATGGCCGAATGAGTTAGAGCGTCCGTCTCCCGTGTTGGTAGATCGTGGGTTCGAACCCTGGTCGAGTCAAACCAATGACTTACTAATTGATGCTTGTTTCTTCCTAGCCTGGCGCTCGGCATTATTATTATAGAGCAAGGACTGATTGGCTCAGTGTCAGCATAATGTGACTGAGTGGGATATCAGGTCATGGTGCTTGTGGCCTGGTCTTCCAGTAGGGCAGCACTATAAAGTCGCCATGAGTGCGCACTGTCACAAGTCGCTACCCGTCCTGATATGACCTTAGATGTTGCTAGGACGTAAAACAACAAAAAACAACCATATGCAGGGATTTAACTGCAAGGATTATGTGAGAATTTTCAATTCCTTGCAGGTTGTCCAACTGGCTTGCGGCAGGAATCCAGCTGGCTAGCAGCATAGCAGGTTGTCCCAGCTGGCGAGCAGCAGGGCAGGTTGTCCCAGCTGGCTAGCAGCAGGCCAGGTTGTCCCAACTGGTTAGCAGCAGGACAGGTTGTCCCAGCCGGCTAGCAGCAGGCCAGGTTGTCCCAGCTGGCTAGCAGCAGGGCAGGTTGTCCCAGCTGGCTAGCAGCAGGGCAGGTTGTCCCAGCTGGCTAGCAGCAAGCCAGGTTGTCCCAGCTGGCTAGCAGCAGGCCAGGTTGTCCCAGCTGGCTAGCAGCAGGCCAGGTTGTCCCAGCTGGCTAGCAGCAGGCCAGGTTGTCCCAGCTGTCTAGCAGCAGGCCAGGTTGCCCCAGCTGGCTAGCAGCAGGACAGGTTGTCCCAACTGGTTAGCAGCAGGACAGGTTGTCCCAACTGGCTAGTGCCGGGACAGGTTGTCCAAATGGCTAGTACCAGGACAGGTTGTTCAACTGGCTAGTGCCAGGACAGGTTGTTCAACTGGCTAGTGCCAGGACAGGTTTTTCACCTGGGTAGCAGCAGGGCAGGTTGTCCAACTGGCTAGCAGCAGGTACCCGTATTATAGTACCAGTTAAAATACAAAGTAGTACAGTGTACCAGTCAAACGGCACTAGTGCCGTTAGCAGTGAATGCTGGATGACCTCTATCGGTAGAGGAAACGGTTTCGCTTTGTCTCGGCCGGTATTATTACTCTTTTGGATAGCAATTTAAGATTTCACCGATCTATGTTACCATTTGGTGGGCAATATTCGGAGTCGAAGTTGTCATAAATAAATAAATAACGCAGCGAAAGTAAAGATAAGAAAATTGGAAGGAGTCCTACTCCCCCCCCCCCCCCCTATATTAGGCGTCCGTCCGTCTGACAGGAGTGACGTCAGAGACTATAGATACTTGACCTACTACTGTCGGGACGCGGAATGATTCATTGGTGGGGTATTCCGACAGGTACCCCTCTGGGTGTACAGTCTGATGCGCCACCCACCCATCTATCCATGTACAAATCCACGACAGTCAATGTTGCCTGGCGAGGTGTTAAATGTCGCACATATAAAACACTGTCTTGTCCTTGTTAGTCAGGGATGAAAGATCTCCGCGGTTTCGCGGTTTTCCGGGATTGTTTATATTCACTGATGAATGTTAAACAAAATTTAAAAAAATGGGATGTATATAATGACACCAGTTGGGTGGTTCGAATCTCGTTCTTATATGACCTTAGATGTAGCTAGAACATCGAATCTAAACAAGAAAGTGTTAGGTATGGGCGATAATGCAATCACAACAAGGCTAGTTGAAACCTGATTTCCGGTATTTTTCCGTGATTCCCTGATAATGCTAAACCTATGGGAAAATATCTGCATTTCGGCTTTTTTTCCCGGAGAATACTTTCATCCCTGGTTAGTAGAGGAATTTGATTCATATAGATCTTTTGTCAGGGTCGCAGCACTGGTCTTCCGACCGTAAGTGTTACAGGTATCTAGGTATTTACACTATTTTTTAATTTTATTTTTTTTACATGGTTTATATAGTGAATTGAAGTGTGAAGTAGATTCTGAAATTAAAGTGTGCACAATGCAATAAGTAATGAACATGAGGTACATTAAAGCATTTTACATTCATATAAAAGGTTTTCTTCATGTAAGGCATAGTATATATAATATATATATATAATATATATATATTATATTTATATATTATATATTTAAAGTACCGATTATGTGAATGTATGCAAATAATAATGGTGCACACGATGGGAGGCGGGGGCACAACCACTCCATGGTGGATATGAATGGCGTGCTTAAAGCCCCATTCACACCTTACCGGACTGAGTACCTGACAAAGAATTGTCTAGTCCGGTGGTGTTCGGTATCAAAATGTACTGAAATGTACCGGACGAAACGAAAGCTAAACAGACACGGAACGTCCATTAACGAATAGCCACCGGACGATAACTGGATGACACCGGATAACAACGGACAAGCAACGGTCAACCGACGGGCGAAAACCGAATGTCAAACGGATGGACCGGACAGCTACCAGACACCAACCGTACTGATCATGGACACGCCGAAAATGTTTATAAAAAACCGATGGACCGAATCCCCGCAGCACCGTCAACGGACTCTTCAGGAAACAAACCGGACACCTGACGGATGGGTACCGGACATGAACCGGACAAAACAGACTAAACGGACTTAAACCAGACACCAACCATACACTTCAGTCTGGTGGTGTCCGGTACAAGTTTTGTGCATGTTCAAAACTTGTACCGGACACCACCGGAGATAGAACGGACACGCCGGATGTAAACCGGACATTGGCGTATTTCACCAGACAGTGTCCGGTTTCTGTCCGGTTCCTCAATCCGGTGAGGTCTGACTGGGCCTTAAGCGATGAATACCCACCCAGCACGCGCTGAGTGGAATAACCGAGATTTCCACGGCCCAGTTCTTAGTAAATCGTAAATCATGTTCCACATGTATGCGCACAGTCGGCCAGTGGGTCGTGGCAAAACTAGGCCAGAGAGGTACACGAAAATAAACCACAATCTTAGACTTGCCAATCGTTAGTATTTTCGCTGAATCATTCCGATTTTCTAGGTCTGATTCCGCCGTTCCACTCGGAATCTTGGTCAATCCAATGAAACGCATATTTTAAATACAAATTTGTATCAACGTACGAATTAAGTATATTATAATTGATTTAAATGTCTATGTCTTTATTCTTCAAATTAGTTATGTCAATCTTTTCTCTGTAAAAATTATTATATCTGTTGGGAGAGGGTTTCTGTGTGTGCTCACACATCATCGAAGCGTACATGAATACATTTTAAATTAAACAAATGCTTATAAAGGTATGCAATATGAACTATTATGATTTCCATACTATCTATTATTTTGTTCTTGAAATCAAATGTTGGCTGGCATGTTTGAAATTCAATCCTTCATACATTTACCCAATATTCGCAGACGTCCAGTCACGTGATTTCAACATGTGTGCCTTACATGAAGAATATTCATTATAATCTTAGCAAAATGGGAGGCATTTGGAAATCTAAGCCAAATACTGAGCTTAGATCCACTCAGAAAAGTTCTGGGTTATTCATTGTGATGCTCCTGGGTGGACCAATCCTTAACTACTGGGTTACACCGGGTGCAGTGGCATAATCGGTAGAACGCGGGCCTCGCGTGCGGAAGGATGGGAGTTTGGTTCCCAGTCGAGTCAAACCAATGACTTTAAAATTGATATGTGTTGCTTCCTAGTCTTGACGCTCGGCATTAATAGGATAGGGTAAGGACTGGTTAGCTTAGTGTCGGGATAATGTGACTGAGTCGAATATCGGGTCATGATGCCGGCAACCTGATTTCTAATTGGAGCAACACTATAAAGTCGGCATGAGCGTACACTGTCACAAGTCGGTACCCTTCCTGATATGACCTTAGATGTTGCCTGGACGTAAAACTCTCAACAACCAACCAACCTACTGGGTTAAAGGAAACTGAAACATCCATATTCTGTATTATCAGACAGGTAAGTGAAATCATGTAGGTTATTAGGCGTGTACAGGAATCGAGGGTCAATTTGAGGACAAATACTAAAGTAATAGCTACTATTAGTATTAATTGCCATTCGAGCAAGGTTTTCAATTGATGTGTTTACTTTGGCATTTCGTGGGGAACCTGCTCTTCTTTGATTCTCATTGCTGTTCTCGTGTCACGTGACGTGCCGAGGCGTGTCTGGCGTCTGTATTTTTCTAGCCGTGGCCTAAAATGGAATACAGTAAAACCTCTCTAACCGGCCACACAAATCGACCGCTTTATTTGGGTCCCAAACGATCGCCCATACAATACCATTGTAAAAATAAATAAACTCCCTAAACCCACCACCTCCCTAAATGGACCATTTAATGTCGGTCCCATGATCAGTAGATTTAGAGAAGTTTAACTGTAGTATGGAAACCGTGTTAGATTCTAATTAATATCAATGTTATAGCTAATCAGACCCTTACATATGAATCCACATCATTCTGTGAGTGCATGTGTCACTCACAAGCACGCGTTCACAAGCACTGTCGCATGCTCACAAACATTTGGTTATGCTCACAAACATGCTCAGAAAAATATTTGGGCATGCTCAAAAACACTCGAGCATGCTCACTCGTGCACAGTCAGGGATGCCCGCAAACCTTTTAGTATGTGCATACACTCAAACACGCTCACAAGTATTTGAGCATGCTCACAGGCACTTAGCCATACCTGTGAACACATTCAGAAACGTTCGGCCACACTAACAAGTATTTGGACACAACCACTTGGATATGCTCACAAACATTCGGGCACATACTCAAACACACTCAGACAAATTTGGCCACGCTCACAAGTATTTGGCCATGCTCACTCACAAACAGTGGCAATCTCGCAAACATTTGGACATGCTCACAAACACTCAAAGACATACCCACAAACAATCCGGCATACTTACAAACATTCAGGCATGCTCACGTACAGGCAGAAAGAAACGAAAGACGCGGACACAAAACAAACATAAACGCACACTGCGCGTCCGCAGCGACTGTATGCTAGACGAAGGAAACCGAGTTGACTGATTGCCTTGTAGATGTAGACACAAATAGAACACTTGGTTCCACCATGAAAGCAATGCCTTTAACCTAATTTCACCGTACCATGGACTTACCAGGCTGTACCAGCTGGAACGCATAGACGAGTTCAGTTAATGATGATCATCCCAATTGATTGCCATCTATAGCTTTTGGGGTGGCAAATTATATTTAGGCCTAACAAGAAAAACGTGTTTTCAGTTGGATGATCGACCCTGCAAAAAGTTGACGATTGTAATTTTGTTTTATGCTGACATTATTTTATTTGTAGGGGGTAGGGGGAAAACCCCTTTCAGACCATAACAGATACCTAAATTACATCACTGTCAAAAATACCTATCTACCTACCTTACTGCAACCGGAAACACAAATTATTTTTGTTAAGCCTTATTGGTTGCAGATCCACCCCCCACCTCGCACAAACACCATATACACACAAACAAATACATGGCGTAAAACCCCCAAGTCACTCACACAAACAATAAGTTTTTATTATTTTAGTGTTCTACAATGCTCCTAGTCAAATCTGCAAACTCGTGCATCGAAAATAAAGTAAAAGCCAACCATACACCTGCCGACATTCCTCACAATGAACCGTGTGGTCGGTGGCCTTTAGAAATGTGATACACGTATTTTGAGAGCGCCACGGTCTAAGAAAAATAGCCTACCTAGCTTGGCGCTCGGATTTATAATAATATACGGCAAGGACTGGTTTGCTCAATATCAGGATAATGTAACTGAGTGTGATATCGGGTCATGGTGCCAGCGGTCTGGTATTCCAGTGGGGCAGCATTATGAAGTCACCAAGAGTGCACACTGTCACAAGTCGGTACCCGTCCTGGTATTGTCTTAGCTGTTGCTAGGACGAAAACCCCAGCAAGCAAAGAGGCTTTGCACGAGGCAGAAGTCGGCCAGCATGCGTGCATAGTTGACGCCCATGTATTATGTGTGACATAAGCTGGTGTTGCGTAACGATGTAGGCTGCATTTAATGCAGGCAATAACCAGTAGGTAGAGCTTGCAGTGCGATTGAGACAGTATTAGTTCGGGTAGCAATGCATTGATTTTGTTGTTGGGTTTTTACGTCCTGGCAACATCTAAGGTCATATCAGGATGGATACAGACGTGACAGTGTGAGCTCGTGGCGACTTTATAGTGCTGCCCCACTGGGAGACCAGGCTGCCAGCACCATGACCTGATATCCCACTCAGTCACATTATTCTGACACTGAGCCAACCAGTCCTTGTCCTATCCTAATATTACCGAATGCCTAACTAGGAAGCGACAAGTATCAATTTTTATGTCATTGGCTTGACTCGACCAGGGTTCGAACCGATGGGTTCGAGTCCGACGATCTACCAAAATGGGAGACGGATGCTAACTCATTCGATGATTCCGTCTGGTCAGGTATTAATACAATATGCATATATAAATAATGATCCGTGGTAGGATGCATACACGCGATGCTACATCTGTAAAACATTGTAGTTTATTTAACTAGTACACGACCATACTTGGCGGCTTTGACGTGTCTATGTGCTACGGGGGGAGGGGGTCCCTTCGGTTTGCCATGCTCTGTTTGGCATAGGTAGGCGATGTGAGCTATTTATTTTAGCTTCGCTGGTCACAGGGAAATTCGGTGTACGTAGCCGGTCTCGTTCAGACCCGATGAGAACTGCTTTAAAATAATATCCGTGGAATATTAGTTCTAATGCTCCTGAAAGGATAACTTAATTCCTACTGGATTGAAGCCATATCCTGTAGCATCAGGTAAGAAAAACTGATATTATGTTGGTAAAAGACTTTAAACTCAAATGTTCAATGGAAGCTGCGATCAATCTTGAAGGGCTTCTGGATGCCTTTTTATTGCGGTCGGCTGATTCTTTATAATCCAGAATATTAGTGCTTTCTCAGATGGGAAACCTACACTATCAGTTGGTGTCAATGTTTCCTAGTCTACATTAATTTTCTAGCTGAAATGTGGTCTAGATTAGCTTCAAAGGAGCCTTCCCCCACCCCCACCCCCACCCCCATCCTAGAGTAGGCAATAAATACTGCTAGGGGTATAAATAGTATTAAAAGATTGAGTACAAATTGTAATGTCTGTTTTAAAAATTTAAACACACACACAACTTGAAAAGGCTGTAGAGGTGGAGAGCACGGATATACCCCGCTTAGCGCTGATTCTCTAGCGGACTAGTGAGATTTGGTGACAGGTTTCGGGTTATTTGTTTGATAGGTATTTAAAGATTGTCGACTAATGTGGTGCTGTGTCTGAACGTCGGTCCGTCTACTGTGTGTGCTGGATGCTTGGGTGAACATGCCTTCAATGCCTTTTTGGTGGGTTTGTTCTCACGTACTTGTCGGACCAATCACCACCCAAAACTAACAACAACCAACAACAAAGATCTCCACAACCAACAAAACCCAGCACCAGCATCATCAACAACGACAACAGCAGCCACATTATCCTGATACTGAGCAAAACCAGAGTTGCCATATTCTAGTAATGCCAAAGACCAGGCTGGCTAGGTAGCGACTAGTATCAATTTTGTAAGTCATTGGTGTTGTGTGACTGGCCGTCTGGAAGCCAGTAGTTCCCTGGGTTCATTCTATTAACCTCGGTTTCATCCTATGAACTCGACATCGCTTTGAAACATTCTCTTTATCCCTAGGAGGCAATGTCATTGCCATCTCAGTAACTTTTCCCAGTTGATTAAACAGCTGTGCTGTATGGTCTTCTTTTTTGTTGTTAGTTCAGGTTTAAAGCTACACTCCGATGGAAACATGCAATTTTCTAAGCCAAAACAGTCACTTAGATTTGATGCTACATCTACATATCTCATTAATAATCCATTGCTGTACAGAAGGGAATAAAACGTCAACTTAATAGAGCCTGTTGTTATGGTACGGTATCCAGCATTTTGACGTAGATACTGTAGTGGTCTGCACTGACCTCTCAGGCAAGGAGCCGCATAGACAGGTAGGCGTGGGTAGTGTGTTGATATCAGGGAGCCTAGGTGGTGTAACGGTTAGCACACTGGCCCGGAATGCAAAGAGATGTGGGTTCGAGTCCTGCTCTAGGTGCAATATTTCCCATTTTCATCACCCCCATGACACTGGTTGCCGTGACCATGATGCTGTACAAGCTACGCGCTGTATAGTTGTTGAACCTACCCTGTGTATGTAAGTGTGTTGCATTGCCTGTATGTATGTAATTGTAAGCATTAAAAGACTTACAATTCCAGGGGGACGAGTGTAGTGGTCTGCACTGACCTCTCGGGCAAGGAGACATGTAGACAGGTAGGCGTGGGTAGTGTGTTGATATCAGGGAGCCTAGGTGGTGTAATGGTTAGCACACTGGCCCGGAATGCAAAGAGCTGTGGGTTTGAGTCCCGCTCTAGGTGCAATATTTCCCATTTTCATCACCCCCATGACAATACCAAAATTAATTGAACAGGTTTTCACCTTCAATTACAGTGAAACTCCATAACAAGCCTCAATTTAATGCGAAATCGGATATAACACTATGATTCATTGGACCCAGAATTAGTTAATTCAAAGATAATTCAGTCAATTTAGCCCCGATTTAACGCGATCCCAACTTTTTCGTGGCTGCATTATATGGACCTGAACGATCGCCTTATAACAGGGTCATACTGTATCTCAAAAGTTAGCCATTTATAATAAAAAAAGTTAACACCCCAATTACTAACCCCACAAAAAGTAGCTTATCAACCTAATATATTTATATATCAAATATTATAGAAACTCAAAACCACCCGACTATGCTTGTGCCTGAGAACAATAATTTGGTACCTGCTAACAGTAACACTAACATATCGGCTAACTTAGAAGCTTCTGGTACATGCTACTGTGTCGCCAGAAAACCCCGGTCAGAACTAATGCTGGTTCAGATAAGATGATTAAAGAGCATGTTGGCTAAGTGCCATGCGCCTGCGATTGGCTTAACATTGTTTCAGTGGTATCAACTGCAGTCTCACTTAGCACAAGGTTTTCTCATTGGCTTCACAAGTTGGCCGTGCGCATAGCCAACTTTGAATTAGTCTGACCCGTGTGGGAGTTGGGACAGTATCCAGTGACCCGCCCCCCCCCCCACCCCCAAAAAGTTTGGTGTTGCTGGTTTTCTCTCTTGCTCTTTATTGTATTTTTTTGTCTGCCTCTATAACATTGTTGGTGGCGCCCTCTATTGGACCACTGGCGGGTGTGGGGGCAGCGGTCGTTCCAACAGCGGAAGCTGACGGAACTACGCACACAGGCAGCACCAGCTCCTTTGATATTAAAGTTGCGGAGCCTGCTTTTTTCATCTAAGATTCTACCATATTCTTTTATTTATATTTATTCATAGCTATATATGTGTATTATAATGTATTATAATAATATAAAGGAACGGAGCAATTCCAATATTGATATCATATTCATTGTACGATTATTTGCGTGTATTCGGGATTCGCGCACCCACCCCGTTATATGCGCGCGATTGGGGCGCCAAATGTTTGGTGCGGAAATGACTCAAACCACTGTCACTTCGCTCGCATTTTTCTTTTTGGTAGGGCATATTAGTCCCAGCCAGAGAACTAATAAAGAACTCAGCCCAACTCTGCTTTGTCTAACCTTATTGCCTAGTGGTTTATATTAGGTTATTATTGTTATCTACTTTAATCCTAAGAAACTTATTTGAATAGGTTAACTTTGTAGGTTTAAAAAAGTAAAAAGCTAAATGAATTTGGAAGTGCACATACAAATATTTGACATTATAGGCTTTAGCAGTGACATGCTTATTAAGTTAACTTTGTATTCCTTGTATTGTAGCAATAATTGTTTAATAAATGCACCAAGTTGGATATTATGTATGGCAGCGATTTGATTTAGAAAATACCATGCTATTATCGAACTATGCAGACATTAAAAGCATTCATCACGGTGTAATAATAATATATATAACGAATTATGTCCATATTATATAACCGGCAAGCATCTTTTCCCTTTTTTTATGACGTGAGTTTTGAGGTATTTTGCTTGACTCTCTAAATGCCAACCGCTGCCCTTTCATTATTCCCTCCGCGTGAATACTGAGAGTCCGAAAGGGCGCCAATACACACAGATGCGGCGGCACGGCTGTGCGTCTTCCCCGCTGCACCAGCACTGTGCAGCAGGCTCACGCTGCCCGGCCACGTCTATTTCTGGAACACTGCCGGATTGAACACAGCCCGCCGAATGAATGTAGGAAATAAATATCGGGACGTGGACGAGCGCGAAGCTGGCGCGTCCTGTCAGTCACGTGACTGGACTGCGATTTTATTCACTTCTGTCGTGTATTTATTTTATTTTATTATTATTATTATTATTATTATTATTATTATTATTATTATTATTATTATTATTATTATTATTATTATTATATCTTGTTAATGGATGTCAGGGGTGGCTGGGGGTTCGGTGGGGGCTAAAGGGATAGGATGGGTTTGTTTTGTTTGTTGGGGTTTTATATCCTGGCAACAATATATATATTTGTTAATGGATGTCAGGGGTGGCTGGGGGTTCGGTGGGGGCTGAGGGGTTTGTTTTGTTTGTTGGATTTTTATGTCCTGGAAACATCTAAGGTCATGTCATATCATACCAACTTGTGACAAGACACACTCAATGGCTACCTTATAGTGCTGCCCCACTGGGAGACCAGGGCCGCGTTCAGGGTCCGTTGCGGAGGCGCCTCGGCGACGTCTCGGTGATGCTTTTTGGTCTATTTGCATTCAGGGTCCATCTCGGCGACGTCTCGGCGACACCTCCCTTTTCAGGTTGGAGACAAAAAGCGCCTCGGAAATGGCCGCCGCATGCAGTGGTTTCATCCAATCAGAGCGCAGCATTTTGATTGCAAATGGCCGCCAACTGCTATTGTTGTTCAGACTAGCCTGACGTCACGGGTGCCTCCGAGGCGCCTCCGAGACGGACCCTGAATGCGCCACTGGTACCATGACCCATATTTCTCACTTGATCACATTATCCTGATACTGAGCTAACCGACTGTTGCCCTATCGTAGAAAAGCAAAGCGCCAGGCTTGGTAGTGACAACTATCAATTTTGTAAGTCGTTTGTTTGATTCGGCCGGGTTTCAAACTCCTGACCTTCCGCACTAGAAACCTGTGTTCTAACCGATTTGGCCATTGCGTCTGGTATGTGGGTAGGAAATTCACCTCACCGCCACAGTGTATTGTTAGTCAAGCAGGTACTGGTGATGGGGTGTTATTTCATGGGAGCGTGATGTGGTTCTACAATTTGACAATTCATATTTGTTTTAGTCATGGCCGCTATTCTGATGTCTACTTTTATTTAAATCATGAAATGGAAAGTCCTTACAGTATATAAATAGATCAGACGGTTCCACAAAGTGAACTACACACACAATACGTGTATTCCGAGTTCTGCTGGTCCCTCAGAAAGGACTGAAGCTGCAACCCAGCGTGTGGGGTCACAGCTTCAGTTCACACAGCGGAAGGTTGGGGAGGTGGTGAATACACATACTCCATGATACAGGAAGTGGTATTTTATCTCATGTAAAATATTTGCCGGGACAAGTTCACTGCAACAAATGTATGGCAAGAATCCCCCAAAGTTTGGTCATCAGGAGGCATATTACTGGGTACTCCAAACTGAATTTTTCTTTGCATGAAGTTAATTTGCAAATGGTATGGTTAGAAAGCTCTTATCATTCGATATAGTTATAGGTGTAAAGTGAGTTCAAACTGTCGGGTCTATGGTGAAGTATAGGGCTGGGATAGTGATCACCCCCCGACCTTCTGTAGCTGAAGTTGTGACCCAACGTACTAGGTCTTTGCTTCAGTCTTTACTGAAGGATCAGTAGAGCTAATAACACACATATTGCAAAGAATTATGTTCAAAGTGAACAAGTGTTGAATAAAATACACACACTGGCGGTATATAGGAATGGGCACTGCGTGTGTTTATGTGCGTGTATGTGTGTGCGAGTGTGTATAGAATGCTAATATTTATCCAGTTGAATTCCACGAAATCTATTCTTTTCCTGAACGCTGAATGGTAGGCTGTTGAATGTGCACCCCTGCACCAGTCATCCAGTCACACACACACACACCCCTCCTCCTCCTCATCTAGTGCCCGTTATGAAGTAGACACCCACCTGACTCGCCAAGACGCCCATACGATTCTCCGACGCTCCCACTCCCACTCCCACTCCCACTCCCACTCTACAGTCCAGCGAATTCCGTCCCCTATAAAAACATAGCTCCCCACTCCTACCTTCCCACTCCTTTCATTTTACGAGTGGGGGCTAGAACTATTCGTTTAGAAGACAATGCATTGGAGAGCCCCCCCCCCCCCCCCCCCACCTGCCCCTCAACCTCCTCCCTCCCCCCGCCTGAATCTGAGAGACTCGGTCAATATTTAAGGGGTGTCGGAAAGGCGCTTAACCTGGGTCGCGGCATACACATACACATACACACACACATAGACACGCACACACACAGACACACACAGACACACACAGACACGCACACACACACACACACACACACACACACACACACACACACACACACACACACACACACACACACACACACACACACACACAGAGCCCAGCATGATTCATGAACCTTGACGGAATGCGTCCAGACTATTAGCTTATGCAGATGGTAATGACCGCAGGAGGCATGCGCCAACGAGGATGCGTACTCTGTTAGTTATTACCATAGTAGCGTCCAATGCGATTATGTCATAAACACTGCATTGGCAGATGTTGCTGATACCGTGTGTCGACCTTCACCTTGAAAACATGGCAGAGAGAAAAGGATACCTCAAGCATGGTGTCAACTGTACAGGGGAAGAAGGCTGAAACGTAAAGTCGCATAATTCGGTGGTTTTGAGTTCGTCTTTTTTCTTTCTATTTTTTTTTGTATTATGGATAAATACACTAATTACATTTTTACTTTAGCTTAAGTTAAGTTATATTTTATCGGGTGACCTTTGAGATATTTGAAGTGAAAACATGGACACTTGGATTTTGATGTGCATGCTGAAATTCTGGCCATCATATGCTTGTTCAATTGACATACACATAGAATACTTATAATTGCATAGTCCGATGGTTTCGAGTTTCTGCCATGTTATGAGATAAATACATCAGATTGGTTGTTGTAATCTACATTACTTTAGTTTGAAATAACTTTTATTTTAAATGCCTAACTTTTGAGATATTTGAAGTGGCAACATGTGAAATTAGTTTTGGCAAGCATGCCAAAATTCTGACACCAGTCTTCAGCAGTAACATGTTCTATTAAATTGACTTAGTTTGTCCTTCTATGTGGCAACAAATGCTTACTAAGTGCATCAGTATCTGAGTTAGATATATATATATGATCAAATCTAGATAATTGCTTTGGTTTTGAAAATTTGATGCTTTCATCGGACTAATCAGCTTTAATGAATGCACCGGTATCTAAGTTCAATGGGTTCGATAAAGTCTTTGCAAGTGTTTTGGATTTCGAAAATGTGATGCACATCCTGAAGCGCTGTCCACAACAGATAAAGTTTCAATATTTGGTTAGTGCAGCCCACGCCTGTCCACCGTATTACATCCACACCTGAATCGCTGAGCCAGCATTTCATGAGTGCTGACCTCTGGAGTTGGGAGTACTGAATGAGTATTTACACATGCCCCATCGGGTGTTAACATCTTGGTTGTTCATCGGTGGTGATGATAAGAGCAACTCATCATTTGTTGGGAACTCATCGATGACCGATGAGTCCAATTTGTGCTTGGAATGTGTGGTGGCACATGAACGTGTGTGTCTAGCAGTCAGAGAGTCTGGTAAGTGAAGGAGACAATCTTTTCTCTGCTGACGCTTTTGTTTAGCTTGAGATTTACGATCAGAATACATGAAAATGGTCTGTTAGTACTGAGTCTCTTCCAGTCTGCATACATCAGGGATGAAAGATCTCCGCGATTTCGCGGATTTCCGGGATTTTTCAATCCCGCAGCACCATAAGCTTATACTAATATGTAGTGCAGATGTTGCAGCACTATCAGCATATACTACTAATAAATGCTCCAAATGCTGCAGCACTATCAGCGTACACCGATATATATGAGACCTGACTTCCGGGAATTTTCCGCGATTCCCTGACAATGCTAAACCTGATACATGCATATGACTGATAAAGCTTACATGTAGATCGTCTGTCTATGTCGGCATCTCGGGTCTCTTGGCCCAGACATAAAATACATGTTCAAGACAGGTTGTCCCTGTCCCAGATCTATGTTTAATTTATTAACGCCAGACACCGAGCGGGGTACATATAATTGTAATTACGAGACCTAGCCCCCCTCAATTGCATATAACGCTTAGGACCCCCCCGCGCCCCCAACTCCTCACCATGGCATACTATCTTGATCTCTCCTTTGGTTATGTATGTGGAGATGGTATATACACACACATACACACCCTACACCCACCCACACACACACCCTACACCCACCCACACATACACACACACACCCTACACCCACCCTTCACACACACACACCCTACATAACCTACACATCGTACATACCATACCCCCACCCCTTACCCCGACCCAATGTAGTCAAGTTTTGAATCTTCCTACGTCTACCAAAACCGGCACCCGCAGCACAATATGAGCTGATCCATTTGCACACCGCCGTGATCTGGTGCATGAATGTACAGTGTGGTGCAATGCAGGCTGTCCCCTGTCGGCAGTGGCTGCACTTATCAGACCGCCACAATATCCCACAACACCCCAATAGGAGCAGGACACTCCTGTTGGGCGCAGTGTTGTACATGGCCTCTCTTTGGTGGTGACTTGCTGCATATTATATGTGAATCAGCGGGGTTCCCAAGTTAATATTGTTGTTAAATAATGATGGCATGCTGATAATACTGACAGTACTGATAACAGTGATAAATGATGCGTTTGTTGTTGTTTTACGTCCTAGCAACATCTAAGATCATATCAGGAGTGGTGATGAATGATGATAATGACAGAGATAAAGAATGCTAATGATTGCTAATGATATTGTTTGTAAATTATAATAAAGTAAAGATAATTATGTTTAAAATTTAAGTAATGGCGTCTATTGCACAGTATTAGAAGAAAACTATTAGTATACATATTCATATTCTATCGCTAACAATGCTTGGCACCCCATTTAACGTGGACACATACCTCTGGGCGCTACCGATTGATTTTATCGCCCCCATAAACAAAAATTTAATTCTAGATGTCCAACTCAAATACTTGTGTAGTCATTTATTGTTACATAAAGGGAATACTCAATTTAATAGAACTGCGATATCCTACTATGTCTAATTCCAGTATTTCAGCATGCACACCCAAATTAATTAATTTAGCATGTAGTCACTTCAAATATCTCCAAAGTTAGCCATCTTATAATAAAAGTTACTTCAAACCTAATATATTTGCCGAAAGCATTACTGCAGAAACTCGCCATCGGTCTTTGCAACTTGAAATACATCTGGCTCAAACTACAATTCTTTGTAATAGTTCACAAGTGCACGCTGGCGTGTTGAGATTGACCCCTATCATGAATGGGTGGTTGGTGTGCACACTAAGCAATACCACCACGTGTAGAGGCATGCATGCATGCATATTATCCGCATGGTGCAGCTAAAAATAGCTCCGTTCTGCTTTGTCAGTTCTAGTTGAAGCTGCGGTGCGGCCATTAAAGGGACCAGATATAGGTCGCTGGCGACGGGAACCCGACTCCGACAAATGCTCTCCAAGCACAACCTTGTTTGGTTTTTATGTTTAAAGAACCAAATATGTGTGGGGAGAGTAGGGGACCCACTTCACCACCAGAAGTGGGTCAGGTCTGAGGCTGGGACTAGCTGGCAGCTGTTGTTTAAAAAAATGGCTGGGTGAGTGGAGATAAGGGAGAGTAAAAACTGGGGTATTTTCAATCTTCTTTAGAGTAGTTCAATCAGGAAATATATTTGTGTAATGTAAAATATATCTTAGTATAATTACATTGCATATTTCAATGAGAAACAGATATAGATGAAAAACGTTTTTTTGTTGATGAATGTAAAAAAAGGTTCTGCTGTGGATGGGGTTTGAACCCACACCACCAAACAACTTCAGATTACAAGTTCAACACTCTAACCACTAGGCCACAGAGACCACACATAGTTAGTGGTCTCACTTCAGGCTATGTGTGTATAGGACGTCACATATACAAGGTATGTACGCACATATGTACGTGTAAAACAACATACGATGTAAAACAACAAACAAAACGTACGTATGTTTTGTTTGTTGTTGTTTTACATCCTAGCAACATCTAAGGTCATATCAGGACGGGTACCGACTTGTGACAGTGCGCATGCATGGCAACTCTATAGTGCTGCCTCACTGGAATACCAGGCCACCAGTACCATGACCCGATATCCCACTCAGTCACATTATCATGACACTGAGCCAACCAGTCCTTGTCCTATCCTAATAATGCCGAGCGCCAGACTAGGAAGCAACAAGTATCAATTTAAGGTCATTGGTTTGACTCGACCAGGATTCGAGTTAGAGCGTCCGTCTCCTGTGTTGGTAGATCGTGGGGTCCTGAGTTTGAATCCTGGTCGAGTCAAACCAATGACTTTAGAATTGATACTTGTTGCTTCCTACTCTGGCGCTTGGCATTATTAGGATAGGACAAGGACTGGTTGGCTCAGTGTCAGGATAATGTGACTGAGTGGGATATCAGGTCATGGTGCTGGTGGCCTGGTATTCCAGTGGGGCAGCACTATAAAGTTGCCATGAGTGCGCACTGTCACAAGTCGGTACCCGTCCTGATATGACCTTAGATGTTGCTAGCACGTAAAACAACAACAAACACATACACATACACACACGTTTTATATGTGACGTCCTATACACAAATAGCCTGAACTGAGAGTAGTAATCACATGTGGTCTCTGTGGCCTAGTGGTTAGAGTGTAGGACTTGTGTTCTGAAGTTGTTTGGTTGTGTGCGTTCAAACCCCATCCACAGCAGAACTTTTTTATATTCAACAACAAAAAAACGTTTTTCATCTATATCTGTTTCTCATTGAATTATGCAATGTAATTGTACTAACATATATTTTACATTATGCAAATATTTTTCCTCATTGCACTACTCTAAAGAAGATTGAAAATACCTCAGTATTACCCTCCCTTCTCTCCACTCAACCAGCCAATGGCACAACAATCTAGGTCACTCTCCTGTACACCACCAAGTGGAAAAGTTCAGTACTAAGCATGCACCACCCCTGTGGCACACATCTGAACTATTCTGAGTTTGTTTGTTTTCCCGGCGACGAATAGATAGTCCCTTTAAAGGCGCGCAGTCCGGTAAAAGCATCATTTGTTTGTTTGTTTGTTGTTTTACATCCTAGCAACATCTAAGGTCATATCAGGACGGGTACTGACTTGTGACAGTGCACACTCATGGCAACTTTATAGTGCTGTCCCACTGGGAAACCAGGCCGCCGGCACCATAACCTGGTATCCCACTCAGTCAGATTATCCTGACACTGAGCACACCAGTCCTTGCCCTGTCCTAATAATGCCGAGCGCCTGGCTAGGAAGCGATAAGTATCAATTTTTAAGTCATTGGTTTGACTCGACCAGGGTTCGAACCCACGATCTACCAGCACGGGAGACGGACGCTCTTACTCATTCGGAGACCAGACGGGATGGCCGAATGAGTTAGAGCGTCCGTCTCCCGTGCTGGTAGATTGTGGGGTCGTGGGTTCGAGTCCCGGTCGAGTCAAACCAATGACTTTAAAATTGATACTTGTCGCTTCCTAGCCAGGCGCTCGGCATTATTAGGATAGGGCAAGGACTGGTGTGCTCAGTGTCAGGATAATGTGACTGAGTGGGATACCAGGTCATGGTGCCGGCGGCCTGGTTTCCCAGTGGGACAGCACTATAAAGTCGCCATGAGTGCGCACTGTCACAAGTCGGTACCCGTCCTGATATGACCTTAGATGTTGCTAGGACGTAAAACAACAACAAAACAAACAAACAAACAAACTTACTCATTCGGCCATCCCGTCTGGTCCATAAAAGCATCAAGTGTAAGAAACCAAAACACATCTAGATTTGACCCTACATCCAACCAGGGGATACTTGTCGTTCTTGTTTTTGTGTGTGATGAATTTATTTACCCTGCTCAAACTTAATCAATTTAATAGAACATCTCCGTGGGATCCGGGTTCATGGGTTCGAACCCTGGTCGAGTCAAACCAATGAATTAAAAATGTATACTTGTCACTTCCTAGCCAGGCGCTCCACATTATTAGGATATGGCAAGGCTGGTTGGCTCAGTGTTAGGATAATGTGACAATAAAGTCACCATGAGTGCGCACTGTCACAAGTCGGTACCTGTCCTGCTATGACCTTAGATGTTGCTAGGGTGTACAAAAACAAAAAAACTAAACAAATGTTACTGCTGAAGTCCATGGTGTCAGCATTTTGTATGCGCATACCAAAAATCACTTTGCATGTTTTCGCTTTAAATATATATCTCTAAAGTTTGTTTGTTTGTTGTTGTTTTACGTCCTAGCAACATCTAAGGTCATATCAGGACGGGTACCGACTTGTGACAGTGCGCACTGATGGCAACTTTATAGTGCTGTCCCACTGGGAAACCAGGCCGCCGGCACCATGACCTGATATCCCACTCAGTCAGATTATCCTGACACTGAGCACACCAGTCCTTGCCCTATCCTAATAATGCCGAGCGCCTGGCTAGGAAGCGACAAGTATCAATTTTAAAGTCATTGGTTTGACTCGACTGGGATTCGAACCCACGATCTACCAGCACGGGAGACGGACGCTCCAACCCACTCGGCCACCCCGTCTGGTCGTATCTCTAAAGTACATTTGTTATATTATTGCCACACTCGATTAATTTCAGTATTCACCGGGTATTCGACGTTCAACAGATTTTTAATAATCCAATAATAATAATAATAATAATCAACAGAATTTTCCAATACTGTATGTTGCGAAAGTTTGTGGTTGCACCACATCTTGGATTGTTTAGTCTAATCGTTGCGGTAGGATTATATAATCACACATGTGATATCAGAGTGCAACTCCACAATTAGAAAAAGGGTCGATTAATTTCAGTATTCACCGTGTATTCGACTTTCAACCAATTTTTAATAATGAAAAAAATAATATTAATAATAAACTGAATTGCCTAATACTGTGATTGTATCATACCTAGAGTGTGTTTAGTCTAATCGTTGCGGTGGAATTATAAATTCATACATGTGATATCAGAGTGCAATTAAACAAACAAAGATTAATGGTGAAGGGAACAGCTTAATCAGCTTGTGTTCAATTTCGTTTCTCGATTTAGGCAGACGTTGGATACTTTCCGTAATATCATTAAATTCATTTTAATGTGACATCACGTTTAATAAAATTCTACTTTAGTGCTTAAAAAAATAAATACTTGCAGTTAGTGAAAATAATAAGGACGATATTGAAGCAAGTATATTATTTAATATACTTGCTTCAAAGAATCTCCGGTGGACTGGACACCTCATGAGGATGTCATCAGACAGGCTACCAAAGCAGAACTTCTATTCTCAACTGTCTTCTGGCTACAGAAAGAGAGGGTGCCCTTGTCTCCGGTTCAAGGATACCATCAAGAGAAACCTGAAGCTGAGAGACATTAAGACCGACTCATGGACGCAACTCTCACAGCAGAGAGCTAAATGGAGAGCGGCAGTCAAGTAATGAAAGCAGTCTTTGTCGCATCGCGACCGACAGCATGATGATGATGATGATATTATTAAATGCTATATACAGCCGAGTGGGTGGACTAACTAGTTTCACCAATGTGTACGAGTCAAGAGAGATTGTACTATATGGCTTCCTTCCTTTCCTATGACAACGTCACTGAATGAATTTTCCTCTTAAAGGGGCTGTCACATTAGGGTTTTTTTGTGGGAGCGTACGGCGGCGTAGGCGCATTACGTCATATACGTCGGCATACACCGCCATATGCTACGCATACGCTACGCATGTGCCGGTGTATGCCGTTGTACGCTGCCATACGCTTTCTCCCGTCCGTCCGTCCAAATTTTGTTGTGCATGCTAAAAGAATCTCGACCTATGGGAGCGTATGGTTCATACACTACTCATATGCCGGTGTACACTCCTCGTACGCTAGGGGTGTGCCGGCGTAGGTTACGCATACGCTCAACTTGCATCACCGGCGTATCTCTAGCGTATGTAGCATACGCATAACCTACGAGTTATGTATGGGAGCGTACTCCTAGCGTATGCACAGCGTATTCCAAGCGTATGCCATAGGTCTCAACATCGATCTTCACTCATACGCTCATACACTATGCATACGCTACGCATACGCTACGCATACGCTACGCATAGGTTCCATATGCCAATCAAAACCGTCAAAAAATGTCACAGTACGCTCTCATACGCTCCTCATTGGTTACACATACGCTCAAAAACACCCGGTAGGTCACCAAAGGTCATCATAGGCCGGCATTCGCAGGACTTACGTAGGTTTTCAATACGCTCCTGCCATACGCCGTAATGTGACAGGGCCTTTAAGAAATAAAAAAAAGCTTTCCCCTCTACCTCTTTTTAAAAATAAATATTTATTTTAAATCTTTATATGGAGTCCCAGGAAAGGGTGAGTGTGAGTGGGAAAATGAATTGCTCGTTGAGCTCAGAAGTTGCGATGGGACAGTTCTGTAAAAAGCGCACTATCCTTGTCGATATAGAATACGCTATGATGCCAGGAAAATGCTAATGAGTGCAATACTGGAGCTGTAGCATCTACTAGTACTACTACTATTAGTCTGTTTGGGGAGTCCTGTCGGTCTCCTCCCCCCACCCCTTCTCATGCACCCACACACCTGCAGACACACACATGCTGAGGCGCCTGCAGACACACACATTCTGACGCGCCTGCAGACACACACATTCTGACACCCCTGCAGACACACACGTACGTATGCACGCACACACACACACACACACACATATGCAGACACACACATATGCAGACACGCAGGTACACGCACGCAGGCACACACACGCAGACACACACACGCATACACACACAGACAAACACATAATATACATATGCACACACACACACATACACACACACACATACACACACATACACACACACCTGGGCGGCTGGCCATCCCGGTGTAACGATTTCAACTTCCCCCCTTCTCAAGTTCCCCCCCGGGAATCTGAAAACGTTTTCAACTTCCCTCCGGGGAACTTAAAAACGTTTTCAGATTCCTGGGGGGGAACTTAAAAACAGTTTTCAGATTCCTCCCCCTATTTTCAAATTCCCCCCTCTGGGAATTTAAAATTGTTTAAAAATAAAGAATTTCCCCAAAAATGTAAAAGTTTTAAAAAGATCGAAAATTTATGAAAAATAGTAATAGTAGTCACCAAAATTTTCCCAAAAAGATTTGTTGTTAATCGAACAATTTCACATAAAAAATTCACCAAAAAAATGTATATTTCACGAAAATAACGAATTTCACACAAAGATTCTATATTTTTTTAATTATTCAAAAAAGCACAACAAATTGAAAATTTCACGGAAAATAAAAAATTTCCAGACAATTTCCAGGGGGGGTAGGGGGGAGGTGGGGGGAAGGAAAAAGGCAGCCTAAGGAGCCCAACCACAGTCCTCTGAGAGGGCCTGGGGAGGCTGGGTGGTTGGTATAGTTTTACGCACGTTTTCAAGTTCCCCGGGGGGAGGGAAAGTTAAAACGAGGGAGGGAACTTGAAAACGTTTTCAAGTTCCCGGGGGGGAACTTGAATATGGGGGGAATTTGAAATCTTTACACCGGCGTCTGGCCGGACGCTAGTAGTAGTAGCCTCTGACCTACATACGGGACACTCGTTATCAGTGAGGCTCGCTGAGACTGAGCGATTCGCGTGCCGGTGTGGTGGTTTCAGCGTGTTCCCGTGCTCAGAGGTGTCCCTCGCTTCTGCGCTGCTTCTGCGCATGCGCGGATTTCGCATCAACTCGGGTCACCTGAGCCACTTATTGGCGCATGCGCACATCCTACAAACTCGGGTCGAATAATCGAATACGCTTCTCCGCGCTCGGGTGGACAATCTTTTTTTTTTTTTTTTAATAACCGATAAAATACAGCAAAATAGGATTTAAAGTATTTTATGATGGCCCAGTTTACCTATATTTCCATTTAATTAATCTAAGTTATTCTTTTTTTGCACATGGCACGTGTATTTGTCGACTCCACTCGCCGTGTTCTATTTGAATTTCTGACGACTCGGATGACCCGAGTCGCCCGGGTAGTGTTAATCGATTACGGCCATCCTTATTAGATTCTGACGCATGCGCAGAAGCGAGGGACACCTCTGAGCACGGGAACACGCTGAAACCACCACACCGGGTTGACGGATTGGCGCCACACAACGTACACGGCAGACTGCTGACGTGTGACAGAACAGTACTGACCGGCCACTTGTTGATGCCCGCCCCTGTCCGTCTCTGTCCGCCTGTCTGGGGAGGGGCCCCTGTCAGCGCGACAAACTGGTATGTGGGGGACGCATGCGTGTGCGTATGTCAGCAAAGGAATGAGTCGCCCAGTGCTGACTAGCTTCTATCAATTCAGTAGTCTTTATTTAGTTTGTTATATATTTTGTGTTTTGTTTATAGTGGCGTTGTTGCATGGGCGGATCGGACACTGACACTGTGTGAGTGTTCTGTGACTGCGATGTACTGAGAAGAGTACCTTACTTACTTACTTTGGGGGTGGTTTGTAACCTTACGACGGTTAGTGGTTGCAGAACTGCAACATTTATAGATAAATCAGCCCAATCTTTGGTTGAAGATTAAACTTCAGTAGGGAGTGTTGTAGAAGCTGGGGACATCTTTACAATGTTGTAACGGCAAAGTGTTGAGGCGGTCCCGAATCTCTTCGGTCCGGCGGTAGTTGGGCACTTGTACCCAGTCGACAGCAGCAAGGGTTTTAACGCAGATCCCTCCTCTCCCTCTCCCTATCCCTATCCCTCTCCCCCTCCCTGTCTCTTTTTCTGTCTCTTCCTCTGTCTCTTCCTCTCTCTTCCTCTGTCTCTTCCTCTTCCTCTGTGTCTTCCTCTGTCTCTCCCTCTTCCTCTGTGTCTTCCTTTGTCTCTCCCTCTCCCTTTCCCTCTTCCTCTCCCTCTCCCCCTCCCTCCTCCCGTCCTGATGACCCTAGATGTTTCCAGGAGTAAAACTCAAACAAACAAACTCGCCTCCACTTCCTCTTCTCCGCATCCCACACCCCGTGGATCCTCCAGCATTCTGTGCTCCTGCTGCTCCGCATACAAAGACCTTATACTGTAGTTGGTTGTTGGGAGTTTTACGTCCTGGCAACATCTAAGGCCATATCAGGACGGCAAAACTCTTTTGTCATCAACACCCAGAAAGCCTGTGTTTCTTTTGGTACGCGCTGGTTGGATGTGACCCGAGCTCTCAGTACTCGCCAACAATAAAAAATAAAATAAAATAAAGCCAAACAATGGCGCTAATTTGATAATAAACCTAGCATTTCAGTATTTTGATACATTATATCGCTAGTTATCGCTGCATCGTCATCGTTCCAAAGTGTGCTTGGTGTCCACCTGGTTCGTGGCCGGGGCCGGGGCCGGGGCCGGGGCCGGGGCCGGTGTGGCGTACTCAGACGTGTCCTGTGCTCAGCTGTGTCCATCGCTTCTGCGCATGCATCAGAATCTAACAGTATCGTCTGCGCATGCGTCAAAATCCATCCACATTCAAGCTGTCAGCTAAGACACTTCACTCAGACTTATTTGGATGTTCACTACAACCGTGGCCTAAGTAGGCTAATTCTAGACCCCTCCCCCCAGCCAAGAAAAGATAAATAAAAGTGTGGTGAATTCCTGCAGTAGGAAATAGAGATACAAAAACAATAATAAATCCGCGCATGCGCAGAAGCGATGGACACGGCTGAGCACGGAACACGGCTGAGCACGCCACACCGGGGCCGGGTTGGCAGCCCGGGGCGAGAGGAGGCCTCCTCGAAGGCCCGGCATGACAAGTCGGTATTTACATAAACGATTCCCATAAAGGTGGGCCCAGTTATTGCCCACCGGGCGTGCTGGCTTTCCGCCAGGCCTGAGTGACGGAGCGCCGCTTGCCGCCATGATGACCTGCGAGGGGCGCCGTGACGTCAGAGACACTGGTGCGGTGACGTCAGAGACGCCCGGGTGCTGGATTCAGGGAATGCTGTAAGAGTGAACTGGATCGGAGGGCCGTGAGAAGCATTCTTTTCGCGAGCAGCGCCCGGCCGGGCCGGACTGGCGGTCCGGCGGCCGGCTGGGTGGGCGGTGTTGGACACGGGGGAGGCATGTTGATGTCAGCGTCCCACGGAACCGCCCCCTTTCAACCCAGTCCTACAAGAAGAAAAAAAAAAGTATTAACAGTACATTTATATGGTGTATGGTGTATGGTGTATGTATTTGACATTGTTTTTTGTTGTTTGGTGTTTTGTGTGTGATTTAGTACAGGTTGTCTTCAATGGACAAATGTGCACCCAGACCAATGTCCCTGGCATAAAAAGTATCCTGCCAATAAAATCAGGACAGTCAAATGCAACAAAGACAGTTTGTACTTTGAACAAGCGGAACAGTGATTCACCAATCACAAGGCTTGTGAAGACAGGTACTATTGTACATTATATATTGTGTATGTTGTGTACATTACATATTTTTTATTATTTCCTGGTTAATTGTGGTCGATGCACATTTAAAAGGTTCAAAGTAGTCTACCCTGATGCCAGTCTTCCACTAATTAATGGAATTCCAATAATTTACAAATTTCTCCTTTTTTCATTTAACAATTTTTTATTAATGTTTCAGACAATTTGGGATGACTTAGATTTTTTGAATTTTCCAATTTCCCTGCATATCCATTATCGATTTATGTGATTTTTTCCCCAAAATATCTTTCTATGCGTTTTAGATAATTTCGGACGTTTTAATTAATTTTTTTTGAGATAGACAATGGACAATTTTCCATAATTCGACTAATTTCCAGTAGTGATTTCTACTGCAAAATCTTGAATGGAACCGGCAAAATATGAAAATTTGGTGTGCTGTGATTGGTGAATATTCGACGACGACTTTCTCATAAGGCTAAGCACTGACCCCACCGAGTACCACCCGGCACAGCTTATTTATACCCAAGCGCAGATCCCTCCTCTCCCTCTCCGCTCTTCCTCTCCCTCTGTACACTTGCCACTTTTCGTGTTTTCCACTAATTTCATCAACCCCAACTGGCATCCCTGAGTCTAGGAACATTTTACAATTTTTAACGTGTTTTTGCAGGCTTCGAAGCGTTAGCCATTTTAAAGAGTTCATTAAATGAATTTAGTTGTCTTCTAAACTTTAGACATTTTTAATCATGCTATGCTTTTAAATTTCTTGAGGTTTTCCTCGAAGACGATACTTGTTGCTACGTAGCCCAGTACAGGAATAATGTGACTAGGATATCAGATCATGGTGATGGCGTCCTGGTCTCCCAGTGGGGTAGCACTATAAAGTCGCCATGAGTGTGCATTGTCACAAATCGGTACCTGTCCTGATATGACCTTAAATGTTGTTAGGATGTAAAACAACCAACAAATAAACCTTCATCCTACCTCCGTAGCCCCTCACCAGTGTCGCATCACAGATATCGATCCCCAATAGTGTGTATCGAACTAGAAATTGGGCGCCAGGTTTCCGAGAATCCCAGAACTGGATTCTTCACCCTGGATCAACAGAACGTCCATCCTCGATATTAGATGGCTGTGGGGTGTGCGATTCGATGTAGGCTCTCATACCGCGCCGTGACAGCTGAAGTAAAGGTTGGGTATGCTGACAGTTTGACTGTGCACACATACTCAACAGACAGATGGCTTCACCATCATTAGTAAGAGGTGTCTTACACTGCTGACTGTGTTGTCTTATACCCCTGTCACACTACACCGTAACAGGCCAGCGAGTGGGCAACGTAAAAATCACTTTTTTACGTCGAGATACGTAGAAATTCTCGGCTTTTCAGGGCAAATTGGATGCCAGTGCAACGTAGTGGATGTAGCCGAAACGTCGGTCCACCATAGTTGTAGAGTGTCTCAACCAGTTAGAACGTCAAAAAAAAAAGAAGGCCCAACGTAAGGCTAACAAGCGTCCAGCGCACACAGCATTAGCCTAGTGAAACCCTAGCGTCGGCTTAGCATAGGACTCACGTAATTACGCCCGCCCTAACGTAGCTACGTGTGACTCGGACATAATTCGTAATGTGAGTCACCATCAGGCCCACAAGTGAGCAGCGTCACTCTAACGACAGTCTAGCGTGCTCAGCATAAGGACAGTGAGCGTGAGCATAAGGGATGCCTTTATTTACTTGAAGGCAAAAGGTTCACAGCACGTTCGCTTACATTTGAAGAACGTGGGTGCGCGTTACATACGTTACGCGCACGCCAGCCATTCATCAACTATGTCGAATACGTCAAGACATCTTGGACTTAGGTCTGACGTGTGTCTAACATTAGCCTAACTATGTCGAGATACTTTAACACCACGTTGTCAGTGTGCAGGCTGCACGTTCCTCCAGGCTCTCCGCCAGTCTACCGTAAGTCAACGTAACTCAACCTAGACCGACGTAAGCCTAACGTGAGCGCAACACAACCCAATGTAACGACCTTACGTCGAGCTACGTTGAAAGTTTTGGGCATGTCCAAAACCTTGACGTGTGTCACCATATCTCGATGTAGGCTTAACGAACGAGTAACGTATCTCGGCATAATCGCCAAATTTCACCTAACTCGGCTTACGCTCCCGCGTTACATGGTAGTTTGACAGGGGTATTAAAGCCAGCCCACACTAACAACATAATTTGAGTTCTACCGGTAGGTTCAGACTATAATACTAGTCTGCACTGACCTTTCAGGCAAGGAGCCACATATACGGGTAAGCGTGGATAGGGGTGGTGACACCAGGGAGTCTATGTGGTGTAATGGTTAGTACAATAGCCCGGCATGGAAGGTATATTCTGCTCGATTCCTGCTCTAGGCGCAATACTTCCCATTTTCATCACCCTTACAACATTACTAATTGCTGACCCACTGATTGCCCAGTTGTCGGCAACAAAAATAAAATTGTGTAAACACCAAGATAACTCTAACACGTACGGATGGAAGACCAGTGCTATGGCGCTGACAAAAGATTTATATGAATAAAAACATAACTTTCCCCCAAAAAAGACGATTTAAGGCTATATATAGTTGGCCATCTCCAGCCAAAGGGTAAAGTCCAGGTTAGGTTCTCCCCTGATTATTGTTTTATGTCTGAATGAGATACGTACAGTCCATACGTGTCCAGTTAGGAAAAATATGTGTTCAATTACTTTAAATTTTTTTTTTTAAAGAACTGAAAGTAGCTCTTTAAAAACATGGAAAGAATTTTTTAGCACCATCATGAGAGGTAGCTATAACAACTCCTGCTGCATTATAGAAGCTCCAACAACAACAACAACAACAACAACAACAACAACAACAACAACAACAAGTATTTACCACCATTTGATAAATATTCTCACTGTAGTACAGTATTTAGTTAATACTGTAGCAAGTACTATTATTCCCGACCTGATATGACCTTAGATGTTGCTAGGACGTAAAAGAAAAATGTACAACACAACAACAGTACTGTTATTCTACTACAAGCTCTGTGGCCATAGGTTAGAAATAGTTCAATTCTATTGTAATAACAAGAACAACAACAAAATGACTGCACCTGGCACGGTGTCCTAATCGGTAGAGTGCAGGCATCGCATGCGGTAGGTCGGGAGTTCGGTTCCCGGTCGAGTCAAACCAATGGCTTTAAAATTGATACTTATCACTTCCTAGCTTGGTGCTCAGCATTAATAGGATGTGGCAAGGACTTAGCTCAGTGTCAGGATAATGTGATATGGTGTCGGTGGCCTCATTTCCCAGTGGGACAGCACTATCAAGTCGCCATGAGTGCACACTGTCACAAGTCGGTACCTGTCTTGATATTACCTTAGATGTTGCTAGGACGTAAAACATCAACCAAAAACTATAAAAAACAAATGATTATAGGGATCACTCGACGAAATACTTTGATAAATTAAAGGTGGTTCCGGTACGGGCAGGGCCCTTAATGCCCACATGCACGTATGGGCAAATAAGCACTAGTTCGCACCTTATTGGCTGCTACTCGTTAATGGTGTCATTCTGATTTGCTTTGCGCATGTGTGAAAGTGATCCGTCCACTGTTCGCCTGACCAGCTCACTTGTTTTGCAACGCTCTTTTGGGAAATGTGTTAGTTGCACTCTGGGGGAAGGGGGGGGGGGGACGCTCCAGAGCAGCGCCACCACCCGTCACAAGATGGCAAGTGGTCGTGGTGTGGTAGCTGGTATGTGTTCATCAGTCGGCACCTTGTCCTCATAAGCTAAACAAAATAAAAAAAACAAAGCAACCTTTAAAATACGGCCAAAGCAAACGAAAATAAAATAACCAGCAAAAAAACCTCAATCACAACAGTGTAGCTTGGGCCGATTATTCTTTCTGTTATTTCACGAATATATATATATATATCCCCCCCCCCCCACCCACCCCCAGCGGTACAGTGAGGGTATATGGGGAGGCAATTGATGTGTGAGCAGGCAGGTGGCGCCCCCAATTGGATCTGAAGTTATCTAGGTTGGAACAATAATTTTGTTATTGATTTTTGGGGGGTACATTAGTTGGTTAAGCAGAGGAAATTACAATTGTGGATGATTGGTCTTCCTCATTCCACTGCTCCTTGCTCTATCCTATTAATGCTGAGCGCTTGGCTAGGAAGCGAAAGTATCTAATGGGGCTGTCACATTACGACGTTTCTCTCCAACACGCGTCGACGTGTGTCACTTTTGGGCGAAAAGTCGGGAAGCGTTACGCGCGCGTTGGTCGCGCGTCGGTACACTTTAAGTGACAGCGACGGTTGCACCCACACGTTGGCGTGCGTCGAATGTTTTGTGCTTGCACAAAACGTTCGACGCGCGCCAACGTGTGGGTGCGGACGTTAGGGGGACGTCGAGATCGCTGGAATAACGTTATGCGAACGCTAGGCAGTCGCCGCACGCGCGTGACGGTCGTTCGTACACGTTGCGCCAAACTGTTGCTTTGTTGTTTTACGTCGTAGCTACATCTAAGGTCATATCAGGACGGTGCGCGAACCTTTTTGTTTTTTTCCGCCACGCGTCGACACATGTTGGCCGCACGCTACTAACACGCTGTGGCTGACGTCCAACTTCCGCCGAAAAGTTGGACGTGTCTCGACGCGTACAACTTATTTTGCGCATTGGCGGCGCGTCGGCGAGAAGCGTCATAATGAGACAGTCCCACAATGGTTGGGTGTGTCCCAATGAAAAAGGCCTTGTCACACTACGACGTATGGCGCCGGCATGTGCGTAATGTGTTGAAATAAATTGCAAATCAGAATAGGTCGGCATACGCCAAACTTTTCGCGGTGCGAGGGATTAAAATGGGCACACACACAACATGCACACAATGTACACACAACGTACGTAACGTATGAAGTACATATCTCTGACCTATCGAATACGCTCATGGTACGCTTACCAAAGTCACGTACGTTACTTCATAGTAGAAGTATGGCATATACATTAAGTACGCTGGAGATACGGCAGGGAGATACGGCAGGCATATGTTCGAAGTATGCCAGAGATACATGGAGGGCGCCGGTTCAACGTACGGCTAACCTATGCCGACCTACCCTTAACGTATGCCTAACATATGCCCAGCGTATGAGAAACTTATGAGCCATACTCCGGCATAGGTTGACAATTTTGAACATGCACAAAAATTATTTTGCGGCTCGCTTTCCTATGCCGACCTATGACACCGTATGCAGAGTGCACTCGACATATGCTCGACCTATGCGTAACCTATGATGTCGTATGCCGGCGTGTTGGCCAAAAATTGCATATGTCGGCATACGCTAACGCCATACGTTGCCCATAAGTGGTTGGTGGGCGAGTCTGAAAGGTAGGTGGACGTGTTGGTAAGGTAGGTGGGCGAGTCCTAAATGGTTGGTGGGCGAGTCTGCGTGTATGTGGAGGTTGCCCATGGATTCATGTGGCACAGACATGTATGCAGGGTACGTGTGGGGTCTGGGAAGTCTTGAACTTCATTTGTCCCATCTCAAGGCTCTGAAAAACCATGAAGTTAACCTATTTTGGGTAATTAGTCTTGAAAAGCCTTGAATTCCATTAAACTGTCCCCACTGATCTAAATTAGGTATGAAATTACCATTCACCTTTGTTTTTTCTTCTTCCTGAAATCCAAATGAAAACAGTTTTGAAAATCCTTGAAATAGCCTTGAGTTCCATATCTTCACATGTGTATGTGGCCACATAGCCGAGGTGCGGAAGGTGAGCCTGTTCTGGACATGTGGGGGTTGGGGTGGGGGGAGGGTTGGGGTGTCCCAGGGGTGTGCCACGTGGTGTGTCGAGAGGGGCGTGTACCAGGTGTCCGCTGTGACTCACCCACCCTCTGCGCCGTACACCAGTCGAGGACAACTATCGAAGCCCGGTAGACATACCGTAACCTATCAACTGTCACTACTTAAAGTTGCATAGTCCGATCGCGTTTGAATTTTTGTCTTATTTTCTAGATAAATATATCAAATTGATCGTTATTACATACTAATCATTAGACCGGAGTCATTTTGATGAAAAATCGCCAATTTTGAAGCAATTTGAGCTGAAAGAGGCCAAAATACTTTTGACAAGCTTTCCAAAAGTCCTCTCGCTATGACCGGTATTGACATCTTGCGGTGACCACGTGATGTGGAATGACCTAAATAATAAATAGCCTGGTCACCTAGTATTTTCTAGTGATGGCACCATTGCACCATCATTTGTTTGTTGGCATGTGATGTGATGTGATGTGATGTGATGTGCTGGACTACTGATGTAAGTTGTTGTAGTCTATGGGATTTGATGTTTTAGAGCTGCATGGTCTGATGAAGCTTTTTTGTTTCAAAATCAAACCACATTACATTTGAGCTCACATTTCCAACTCAGATTAGACAATGTTAGACTGAAAATCTGAAGATACCCAGTTTTTTTTTGTGTCTGTATGTTTTTTGTACATCAGTTGATTAAGCTGGTGAATTTTCAGTCACAGAAAATTTGAACTTCCTATTTCCCCTGCTCCTCACCCTATCCTAGTTTAACTGTTCAGACGGTGTAATAATGGCAATTTATCTTATAATATATTAATTTATAGGCTATTCATTTACAATCCCAGGTTGAATTGGCAAATTCCAACCTAGATGTATCAGAGTAGAAAAAGATTTCTATTTGACTAGGTAATAAATAACATATTATAGTTTTTATATTTTATATTTTTTTCAAATTTTTATTCCAGTTGAATAACATCTTTTTTCAGCACCGAGGCACTGGTCTTCCGGCGTAAACAATTATTGTGCATATGAACTATTTATGGATGAGATGATGAGATGGTATGAACAATATAGTGCATAGTAGGTTAAAATCAGGCATTACAAACATAGTGGGGATCTTATTTTGCACATGTAGACTGGAGAATAGAATAAATATATCAGTGATTTGATGATTATACCTGTGAGGAGACATTAATATAATGGGCATGACCTGCTGATACAGGTAGTCGTGTATTTTGGATTATGCAAATAATGGTTGCCTGACTCATTTAAAGTGTCTTGGTCAACTATAGCTTTGTCGGTAGTATATGTTTTATTGGATTAGTCAGGTGTTACATTATTAATTTAAATGATATTGTGTTAATTTAAATTCTAGTCTGTTAATGTAAAAGTCCCAAAACACCCGAAATATATATATACCCATGAATAAAAAGTAGACCCTAATTTTGAATTAAAATTAACATTAATGCCAAAAATAAGACATTTAAAAGAAAAACAATCATGAGGCCAATCTCCTGGTCCCCACCCCCTTCCCCGCGTTCTTCATGTCTTTTCCAGTTCTCTTCGGAATAAATCTATCAAATACAACCAGTTAGCTCTCCAACCATTAAATCCAGGTGCCAACATTGCTGTAATTAATATTTTTGACCACACAAATGATATATTGTATCTTAAATTTCAGAAATTGATTAAAAAATCAGAGAGCTACCCTGTTGCTAGATAACTGGCAATTTGTTTAAAATTGCCTGGCAACCGGGCTCGACTTGTTGACATACATAGCAACTGACACTGGTTCTGAGATTAAAAATTAGAATCAACCGAAATATTCAATTAAACTGCCCAAAATATGCTATTTAATATCAAACAATTAATTAAGTCCATATATATATATATAATTTTAATAGTCATGGGAATCAGGAATATCACCTATTATTCCGCTAATAGACTACGATAGTTCGTAATTCCGACTGTGTATGCACTGAAAACGGCATTGCCAGCAAAACAAAGGCGTACAGCCATTGACTGATTGAGTTTGGTGATAAGTGCAGTGCAGAACTTTGATTTTATTCAAAATCAATAGGAATACAGAACAATTTGGCACAAATGTGGATGCATGCATGTAATATAATAATATAATGAATATGTTTGAGACACAACTCTCCATAATTAAGCATTTTCAGCTAAGAAACATACAATTACAGTCACTTTACAGGCGGATGTTTACATCACCTTTTGTAATTCTTGTTCTAAATATTAAGATGTCAAATGTGTCAACATAAACTTGTTTCAAAGAAATATAAAACCAATGTCTGATTAACCCTACCAATTTCCTAGCTCTACAGATGTTATTAACCATAGGATATAAATAAAAACATGAATAAAATAAGTAAAACTGACTGGCTATAGTTCTAACACTACTCTGAATGACAAGATTTGTCTAGATCTAAATCCAGATGGTATAAGACATGCTGATTAAATTGATGCAAATGCATATTTCATAGCTGCAGCCAGTGGATTAGCATGACCCATGGCACGTGCTTCACATGGGTTTGTTTTGCTTCCTGACATCCCACAATGTACCAAACTGGGTACGTTCAGATTTTCAGTCTAACATTTTCCCATCTGAGTTGGAAAAGTAGGATCAAATGTAAGTATGTGGTTTTATTTTGAATTTTTTTTATGACCATGCAACTTTATATCACCCCAGGCTATGGTGCCAGCAATACTCCCACTGGACATCCTGGAACCTGACTAGGTACTTGGAATGAGGGTCAATGCTAATGATGCTATGAGATTGACCTAATTGGTTAATGGCTTCCCCGTTTGATGGCTTTCTCAAAGTAGGTGTCTGTAGTAAATTAACTGATTATTCTATGATGTATGCTGTCTCAAATCACTAGTTAATGCACCAATATCTAAGCTGGATACATATAATCAAATATAGATACATCTTTTGGTTTTGAAAAATAAATATTTCTTCGGACCATTCAACTTTAACAAGTCGGCCACAAATTAGTGCCTGTTTCCGCTATATTACAAAATACATATTTAAACACACAGAAAAAATAGAAGAAAAACACGAATTCTCCCTGCACAGACTGAATGCAGGTGACCGAATCGGTTAGAGCGCTGGCTTCCCGTGCGGAAGATCGAGGGTTCGAGTCCCAGCCGAGTCAAAACTGACAAAATTGATCAAGCCTGGTGCTCGCCATTGCTAGAATAGGACACGGACTGGTTAGCTCAGTATCGGGATAATGTGATTTAGTGGGATATCGGGTCATAGGGCACTGGCCTGGTCTCGTCATGGGGCAGCACTATAAAGTCGTCTTGAGTGTGACCTGTCTCAAGTCTGTATCAGTGCTGATATGGCCTTGGATGCTGCCAGGACGTAAAACTCCAACAACCAACCAACCATCCAGCCATTCACACCTGCAAAATAAACCCTACCAGGCACCCCTACCTGCCCACGATGGACATCCCACTGCCAATGCGTCATTGTAAGTGGCGCTGCTCCGCCGGCGCTCTCGGGGGCGTGGCGGGACGGGACGAGGCGGGGGGCGGGGAGTGGGGAGTGGGTAATATTGGTGATGTTGGCCATATTGGCGCCACCTTGGGGGATGGTGTGAATGACTGCCGTGTGCCACATCCTCCTCACTCACCCGGGCTGCTGCCGTTACGAACAGGGCGTGCAGTTCACCCTCTCCTCCAACGCGAATAAATTTGGATTGTGCGAGAACCATGAGTGTGTGTGTGGGAGTGGGGGGGGGGGGGGTAGGGGTGCGTGAGTTAGTTGTGTGTGGGGAGGGGGTGAGGATGAGGCGATGGGAGGGGGGGGAGTGTGTGCTGCTGGAAGCTAATGGGGGGGGGGGGAGTGCGTGTATGTGCTGTTCGTGATTGGTGATGATTGGTTATGGTTTAACGCCACGTCGGCAGCAAAAGTATTGCCATGTGCATTGCTGCTTATTTGTGGGCGCAGAGGTATGTGTGTGTGTGCGTATAGTGTGCGCGTGTGTGCGTATAGTGGGCAGTTTCGTAATGTTTGTAGGTCTCTGCGTTTTATGTGCACTCTCTGTCACAGTGAGTGAGCTCAAGCTCCTACAAATTCACTACTACATGCAAAGAGACAGCTGGCTTATTTATCAAAATGCAGTAACCAGCCGGGAGTGAATGAATGAATGAATGAATGAATGAATGAATGAGTGAACTAGTGCGTGCCCATATATGTATGTGCTGGCGTGTGCACATAGATGTGTCGGTGTGCGCACATTGGTGTGTTGGTGCTTGCAGCCGTGTGTGAATGTGTGTTGGGTTTGTGCATAAATATGTATATATATGTGTGTGCATTTGGATGTATATTGGTTTGTGCATGTATGGCTATTGTGTGTATTGCTGTGTGCATGCATACTGGTGTCTATATTATGTGTGTATTATTTGTGCACATATGTGTGGTGTGTGTATTGCAGTGTGCTTGTGTGCTGGTTTGTCTGTGTGTATTGATTTGTGTGCGTATGGGTGGTATATGTATTGGGGTGTATTGTTGTGTGCATGTGTACTGGTTTGTTTGTGTGTGTTATATTGTATGCGCTTGTCCACTGGTTCGTCGGTGTGTGTGTGTGTGTCCGTGTCTGTCCGTGTGTATACACGCGTGCGTGTTGACGTGACATCCCCCGCGTTGCTCCGTGCTAAAACACGCTAAAATATATTTGGTTAAATGGCGTTTCCTAGTGTGGGCTCCACTTGTGCGCCGCGGCTCACAGATTGGTATGGGCCGGTTCTGGTGTAGTAAATTCAAAACACTACCCCACAAAACCACTACGGTAGTATTTTCAACTTAGTTGAAGGTAGGTTCAAAACACTACTGTGGCCACGTTCAAAACACTATCCTTAGGTTCAAAGCACTACCTTCAAGTTCAAAACACTATACAAAAAATATGGGGTTGTTGTTGTTGTTGGTTGCTGTTTTATGTCCTAGCAACATCTAAGGTCATATCAGGACGGGTACTGACTTATGACAGTGCACACTCATGGTGACTTTATAGTGCTGTCCCATTGGGGAATCAGACTGCTGGCATCCTTTACCCGATATCCCACTCTGTTGCACTATCCTGACTGAGTTAACCAGTCCTTGCCCTATCCTAATAATGCCGAGCGCCAGGCTAGGAAGTGACAAGTATAAATTTTATTGTTTTGCCTCGACCGGGAACCAAACTCCCGACCTTCCGCACTTACCGATTAGGCCACCGCGCCCGTTGGGGCAGTAGTCAGTAGGGTGGGGGCTGTATGCCGTAAGGTGGGGAAGAATGCGGAAGAATCTACTTTGGTGGGGCATTGCGCAGTAGTGTGGGGCAGTATGGGGTAAGGTGGGATCTATGCAGTAGGGTGGGGCTGCATACAGTAAGGTGGGGCTGTATGAAGGAGGTGGGGCAGTATGTAGTAAAGTGGGGAAGAATGCAGTAAGGTGTGGAGGTATGTAGTAAGGCGGGGCAGTAGGGTGGGGCTGCATGAAGGAGGGTGGGGCAGAATGTAGTAGAGCCCCCCCCCCCCCCCCAACTCTTGTGCCTTATGGAGCAGTCACACTACGACGTGTTGGCCCGGCGTTGGACAACGCGTGGCAACGTGTTGGGTTTTTGGGCGAAACGTCGGGACGCGTCGGGACGCGTTACAAATGCATTACCGGCGCGTCGGTACACTTTGAATGACAGGTAGGTCTGAACCAACGCGTCGGCGCGCGTCACCCAGCGCTGAAAGTTTTGTGCAAGCACAAAACTTTCGGCGCTGGGCGACGCGCGCCGACGTGTTGCGTAGCACGTTACGGGCGCGTTTGCAGGACGTACAAGCGCGTTGGAGGAACGTTGCTCGCACGTTGCTGTGTGTGTGTCTCTGTGTGTGTATGTGTGTCTATGTGTCTGTGTGTGTATGTGTGTGCGTCTGTGTGTGTGTCTCTGTCTCTGTCTCTGAATGTGTCTCTGAATGTGTCTGTATGTGTCTCTGTCTGTGTCTCTGTCTGTGTCTCTGTCTCTGAATGTGTCTCTGTCTCTGCATGTGTCTCTGTCTGTGTCTCTGTCTGTGTCTCTGTCTGTATCTGTGTCTGTGTCTGTGTGTGTGTCTCTGTCTGTGTATCTGTGTCTCTGTGTGTGTCACTGTGTCTCTGTGTGTGTCTGTGTGTGTCTCTGTCTGTGTCTCTGTGTGTGTCTCTGTGTGTGTCTCTGTGTGTGTCACTGTGTCTCTGTGTGTGTCTGTGTCTCTGTCTGTGTCTCTGCCTGTGTCTCTGAATGTGTCTCTGAATGTGTCTCTGTCTGTGTCGCTGTCTCTGAATGTGTCTCTGTATGTGTCACTGTCTCTGCATGTGTCTCTGTATGTGTCTGTGTCTCTGTGTGTGTCTCTGTGTGTGTCTCTGTCTGTGTCTCTGTCTGTGTATCTGTGTCTCTGTGTGTGTCACTGTGTCTCTGTGTGTGTCTCTGTCTCTGTCTGTGTCTCTGTGTGTGTCTCTATGAGTGTATGTCTCTGTGTCTGTGTGTGTGTCACTGTGTGTCTGTCTGTGTGGGTATGTGTGTGTGTCTGTCTTTGTCTCTGTCTGTGTCTCTGTCTGTGTCTCTGTCTCTGTATGTGTCTCTGTATATGTCTCTGTCTGTGTCTCTGTCTGTGTCTATGTATGTGTCTCTGTCTATGTATTTGTCTCTGTGTGTCTCTGTGTGTGTCTCTGTGTCTGTGTGTGTCTCTGTGTGTCTATGTCTCTGTGTCTCAGAGAGAGAGACAGACAGAGACAGAGACACATACAGAGACACAGATAGAGACACAAACAGAGACATATACAGAGACACATACATACAGACAGAGACACAGAGAGAGACACAGATAGACACAGACACAGACAGAGACTCAGACAGATACAGAGACACAGACAGAGACACAGACATATACATACGCACAGAGAGAGACAGACAGAGACAGAGACACAGACAGAGACACAGACATATACATACGCACAGAGAGAGACAGAGACACAGACACAGACACAGAGAGAATGCGCCGATACCACAACGTGGGAACCTGGCGAAATTGGGTCGTTGGCGCCGCGCCAATAACGCACCAGCAACACGCTCCCAACATGTCAAGTTTTCTCAAAACTCGCCGAAAAGTTTGACGTTTCTCGACGCGTTGAATATATTTAAGCGCGTTGGCGGCACACCGGAATACACGTCGTAGTGTGACTGCTCCATTACCCATGGTCATGGGAATAAAACCACAAATAAAACAAACTGATGCCATGAATAATGTAAATTACATTTTAATGTCTTCGCACTGACATGGTAAATTACTTCACGCCGAGACACTGATGTACACAAGTTTCAGGTCACTAAATTGGAAGCATTGTCACATTACGGCGTATGGCGGGAGCGTATTGAAAACCTACATAGGTCCTGCGCGTGCCGGCCTATGACGACATTTGGTGACCTTTCGGGTGGTTTTGAGCGTATGTGGAACCTACGAGGAGCGTACGAGGAGCATATGGGAGCGTGTTGTGACATTTTTTGACAGTATGGGCCATACGCCCTCATAGGTCGAGTTTTTTTGAGCATGCACAAAAAAATTTGGACGGACGGATTTATGAAAGCGTATGGCGGCGTATGCCTCATACGCTTCACATAAGGCGGTATCTGGTGGCGTATGAGTAGCGTATGAGTAGCGTATTCGGCGTATGCCGACGTATATGACGTAACGCGCCTACGCCGCCATACGCTCCCGCAAAAAACCCTAATGTGACAGCCCCTTTAGGTTTTTAAGCAGGGCTTTTTCACTTGTCAAACAGAAAAGCTCAAGCTCTATTCTGTTTGTCTGTGCCTACTCTGACCACTCTCGAACAAGCGGACCATCCTTATTTCAAAAGCTGTTGACATATAAAGACGCATATTGAATTGTGATAGTGCACTCTCATGGTGGTTTCATTGCGCGTCCCATGCTACTGGCACCATGACCCAATCTCCCATTCAGTCATATTTTCTTGACCCTGAGCCAGCCAGTGCATGTCTCATATAGCTAATACTGGTGCCAGGCAAGGTAGTAGTGTCAAATATAAATTTTGCAAGTGCTTGGTTTGACTCCACCAGGGATCATACTCAGTATCTACACCTAGGAAGCATATGATCTAACCGATAGGCATATGCCTCGGCATCAGCATAGGTATCGGCATAGGCATCGGCATAGCCAGCGCTTAGTAAGAAGGCAGGTATGTGGAGTCTTAGGGGATCAGTTGGTGAGATAAGACCTGCCACTTAAAGGCAGCCATCGAGTGGCACTGGTTTGTTCCAGATGTAGATAGTCTACAGCTGTAAATTGCTACCTGCTCAAAGGTGTGTCGATGCTGTCTGCCAGCCCACGTCGTCATGACAACTGGTGTAATCTTTTATAGCCCTGTCGTACAGGGAATGTAGCGGTGGGACTGAGTGAGTGAGTGAGTGAGTGAGTGAGTGAGTGAGTGAGTGAGTGAGTGTGGCTGTGGCTGTGGCTGTGGCTGTGGCTATTATAGTATGGATACGGAACGGCCAATTCTACTACATGGTGAATAACCGGCACCTCGTTAGATGTCTGGTGGACTTAACTTTTTTTTTTTTTTAAATCTCTTGTTGGATTGTGGTTACTGTACAATTCATGTCTCTCATGCACCAGTACGCAGACACGCACACATACGCGCTGCACACACACACACATGTATACGCACATACACACACTCACACTCACTCACTCACTTATTCATTCACTCACTCACTCACTCACTCACTCACTCAAATACGAACGCAAGGAAGAACAATAAGATAATAATGATGCTCATACAATTCTTCCCCTGCCCAGCAGTAGCAGTTATACATCCATATGGTGGATACATCAATAGTGTAGGCATACACACATACACACATACACACTGTTTGCATTACGTCCCTAACCCCCCCCCCCCTCCACTCACACACCTCCCTTCCACACACCTCACCTGGCATTGCGTGTTCTCCCACATTCTACCCCTAAGTAGCCTTACCTAACTGCCACCGTACCGGCATGCAGGTAACAGCGGCACACTTGTTGTTTTACTGCCCCCCCCCCCGTTTCACTCATCTATAAAGTGAGGCTTGAAAGGGCGGTGATTTGTCAACGTTTAGGCACTTTTCACCTCATAATCTTCAGTAAGGAACGTGGTATACTATAACATCATATTTGCTATATTTGGCGTCGTTACACATCGGAGATTGATAGTGAACGGGCTCCGATGCGGTGGTCCACGTCGGGGAATTGCTAGTGGATAGGGCCCTGTGTGGTGTTGCACATCAGACAATTGATAGTGAAAGGGACCTGATGCGGATGTAGGTCAGCATGCTTCAGGCGCTCCAGTGTGATCTCCTCATACGGACAGTCTATTTATAGCATGTCGTGCCGAGAAAGCAAAGCCTTCCTTCCATCATCTGTAGTCAGCCGAGCAAATCAGGGCTTATTGGCCCATATAGACCTGAATGGGATGATATCGGCAGCGTACTTGTTTGATTTGAGTTTTATTTAACCACAAACATGTAGTAAGGTAACTGTATGACTTCTGCAAGGGATGATCTTCCAGCCGAGCAACCAATGTTACATTAAATTAACAATAGATTGTTACAAATCGGCAATTGCAATGTTTACCTAGAATCAGATATGTCCCTGTATGTATACATATATATGAGCATTTTACATGTATATGGGTCACTCTCCTGAAAACTGGTCAGCATGAGATGGGATTTTAAAACATCAATAAAAACCTTCCTACTTATTTTTTTCCTTATACTTTTCATATTCATGTTCAGATTTGATGAAAGAAATAAAAATAAAATAAAACGTGTGAAATGCAATATTTTTAGTTATGAACTGTTTTTGTACCAAAAAACCCCATTTTACAGTCAGCCATTTGTAACATGACATATGGGACGTTTTTGAATCCTTATTAACATCTTGTATTGCATTGATATATCAAACAAAACAGTTCCCAAATCAAAGAGGAAGTATTTATTAACATGAATGCATGCTTAAATTTAAAAAAAATTAAATTTAATGTCTTCAGAAATATCATTACAAATTTCCGTCACACGTGTAACCGTGGTGTCTGGATGCCACACAAATATTGTACACTAATTATTCAGTGAATAAAGCATGGCTGGGAATTACTTTTTTTTATCAATATAAGCACTAGATATTTCTGTATATTATGCCATGATTAATATGCTTCTAAGTATGATATTATTTAATTCTGATTAGATATTTATTAAGCAGAATGTGTGGTGTCCTAAACATGTGTTACACGTGTGACACACATGTTATACTGCCATAAGAGATATCTAATTCATGGACTACACCTTTATTTTTTATCTCATCAATTTATATTTTATATAAATGTAAAGGGGAGATTTCCAGCTTTCATTTGCAACCAAAAAATGTAAAAAATTCAAATATTAAATTTTGACTCTCCATGTGACACTTCTGGCCAGTTTTCAGGAGAGTGACCCATATCCATATGGCCACAGTACAGGTGAGCTGTACATACGTTCGATTCACAATGTTTCCAGGTACCTGATTCATAAACATGGGGCTTAAAATATTTTGTTGGGATTTGTTGTAGCCAATTATAGATAACATCTGCGCCATACTATTGCCAGCCGGATTTGCGAGGAGGGTTTGTAAAGCTGATCGTCAGTGCGAGGGGTGGGGTGGGGTGGCTTTATCTAGCCGATTACTGGGGATTTGCGATAACTGATGATGAACAGCTGATCGCCAGGAGTCTTTTGTGATGGCCAGTTGCCGGGGTGATTTGTAACAGCCACTGATTGGAGTGAGTTGTAATAGCCACTCACAGGGGTGAGTTGTAATAGCCAGTCACTGGGGTCAGTTTATTAGCCACTCACTGGGGTGAGTTGTAATAGGCACTCACTGGGGTGATTTTCAATAGCTACTCAGTGGAGTGATTTTCAATAGCTACTCAGTGGAGTGATTTTCAATAGTCACTCACTCGTACTGGGATGATTTGCAACTATAATTTGCAGTTGTAGCATGCATGCAAAGATACATGAGATTTTGCATGTAACCATGCACGTGGTCCATCTCCATCCTGACCTTCTCCGCCTTTTTCATGCCCCACAGGAGCGCACGTACATGAGTTCTATGAAAGTGACCTTCTTGATACTCTTAACATCCTTTACATAATGGTCAATGGCAAACTTACTGTGGTGCTTCCTGTAGCGGCGTGACCTGGCATTACATCACCATGCCTGCTTAGTGCAGTTGTGCCAGCTCAACTCCGTTCCACTCAGCTATCTGACACGTTGGTCCGTGTGACATCTACACGTGACCATGAGTAAGGAACTATGTTATGCCTGTGGCGAGGAACACAAGGCACCAAGGCGTGTCAAATGTAAGAGAGCTAAACTGCCTACGGCAAAGAAGATTGTGAAGACGGAGATTGAGGAAGAGGAGGAACGTCCAGAAATGTCGGAGCAGACGGTGGCGAGCAGCTCGGAGCAGCCATGTGCTCGCCAGGATAGGCAGACACCTAAATATGATCGGGAGGTTGCAGTCATGGAGGACGAAGAGGAGCGCACATTGAGGGAGCGACTGGAGCAGAAGGCGTGTGAGCGGCGCAAGATGGTGCTGATGGCAGCGCTCGAGGAGACGGATGAGGAGGACACAGTGGTGAAACCACGTGGCCGGAACAGTGAGGAAGGCACGCAGGTCCCGGGGCAAAGCAGCAGCAGCTGGGGACAGTGACCCGAGTTCCAGCTCGTCTTCCTCATCGTCCTCATCAAGTTCAAGCAGGAGTAGAAGCAGGAGCAGGTCATGCCGCCACAGGAAGCACCACAGTAAGTTTGCCATTGACCATTATGTAAAGGGTGATAAGAGTATCAAGAAGGCCACTTTCATAGAACTCATGTACCCGGTGGCGCTCCTGTGGGGCATGAAAAAGGAGGAGAAGGTCGGGATGGAGATGGACCACGTGAGTGATTACATGGGACATCTCGCGTATCTTTGCATGCATGGTACGACTGCAAATTATACAGACGATGCGTACAGAGGTTATGACAAGGCCGTACACGAGAAGGTTAAGGAGAAGGGTGTCTGACATTTTAAGCTAGGCGACCAGGAGTTGTACTTCAACTTGGACAATGCTAAGGCACTAAAAGATTCTAAGAAGGTGGCAGCGGTGTCACAGGCCAGCTATGCCCGTGCCGCTTGTTCGCGGAATGTCTGTAGGGACGATACAGACCCAGATTGGGAATACTTGCTACGAGGCACGTGCTTGGGCTTCAGGGTTGTTGATGCCGACTGTGACAGTAATTACTTTTGTGCTAATTATAGCTCGATTACAAATTCCCAAGTATGTGACATTATGTCAGCCCGTCTGAAAGATGAGATTGAACAAGGCTTGTTGACAATAGTGGACGAGCGATGTGTGGGTACGCATGCCTTAGGTAGCATGCCGAAAGGGCAAAACGACTTTAGGGCTATAGTGGATTGTTCCAGCTTGTCGGGCTGCTGTGTGAATGAAAACACGTGGTCTTATAGAACTAGGTTCAGCTATAGCTCTGTGGATAAGGTAACAGAATTTTTGCAACGGGGGGGGGGGGGGGTTGTCCTCTCAACAGTTGATATCAGCAATGCTTACCCAGCGTTGAATACACATCCAGATTGACGGAAGAAGCAAGGGCTGACTTGAGATTTTTGTGAAGGTACAGTGTTTTTAAGGGATAACAGACTGTATGGGCCGTACGTCTTCTAAAAAATAAGTGACTTGATAGTACACTGCCTATGCAGGGAAGGTTATGACCAGTGTGTCAATTATTTAGACAATTTTTGTGTTGTGGGGTGATTGCTTGCCGCCCAGGGGACACTCATGTTGACCCTAAGGTTAGGGTTTATAGTTAGCTTTCAGGAACTAACACCAGCAAAACAAATCACAACATTTCTGGGGATAGCTATAACTACGCCTCCCTCATGACAAGCTCGAGAAATTGCAGATCCAACTTGCTGGCTTCCTGAGGAGACGGAAAACCACAAAGAAGGAGCTGGAATTGCTGGGCGGAATATTATCGCATTGTTGCAAGGTCGTACATGGCGGTCAGACCTTTTCGCGACGTGTTTATGAGTTAATAGCATCAGTCAGAAGGTAAGGCTTAATGAGGATTTCCGTGGGGACATAGAATGGTGGGTAGAATTTGCAGCCATCTTTAATGGTTGAATGGTGATTATATCACCCAGCTCACTGGTTTCGGTGCACTACCCGGCGATGATTGGTTGATAGGACTCTTCGGCAGGGAACAGATGGTAGGGCTGGAAGTGGCCCATGACCTATGCGGGGCCGATGATGAAGGCTGTCACACAGATAATATAAATGTATTAGAAATGTGGCCAGTGCTGGTGGGTGTGAGGCCTTGGGCCGAAGGGAGGCAGGGGTCAAATGTGATGTTTGTATCTGATAACACCCAGGTGGTGGCAGGCTTACGTACTTGAAGATTTATACTGCCTATCATGGGTAAGCCTGAAAAGACTTGTTTTCACCATTAGACAGTTTGTCGATAGAAAGCCAGAGCCTACACTTTTACCGACCCAAGGGATTTTTAACCTCCCACACCACATAGACATGGTATGAGAGCAACTGGCCTTTGATGATGCTGTAAGTTATACACAGCGGTGGAAATCCAAGTTGGCAGAGGTGGGGGCATGGGGAATTGAACCACTGACCTTCAGATTAGGAGTCCGACCTAGAAAAAAGTCAGACACTCTAACCACTCCGCCACAGCATGCCTCTGGCCAGTTTATAGGGTCTACTGCATTAAGAAGCAAAGGCCACAAACTTAGCCATTGTATTGACTTCTAATATTAATATTTGCTTTTAAAATTAAATTATACCTACTTAAAAAGTTCAAAATATGGTCAAATTACCTGAGTCTACATTCCTTAGTTGTCTTTACCGTTAGACCATTTACATAACGGTAAAGGCAAGATGAATAATGGTAAAGACATAACGGGGGTTGTTTAGAATGTTCTATGACCTGATAGACTTTCCTGAGATGCCTAACAGACAGAGTTTACCATGTTTTAGCAACATTAAAACGTTCTCTTCTTTATTTCTATGACTTCTTCATTTATTCATGATAACGGTAATGACTGAATTTATGTGACAAAAGTAAATTCAGTACTTAATTTCAGTTTTTGGAACCAGAATCTGAGCACCACATTTGTTTAGCAGCATCCAAAAGCTAACCCCTGGTGTTAGCTGTAGGTACTAAAGCTTCCAATACCAAAAATAATGGTAAAGACAAGGTCAAAGAATAAAATATCACTGTGTTATATTGTAGTGTGCAAATAATACAAATATACAAATTATCCACAGGCTGTATGTCGTAGTAAACTGATAGAATACATTTGAGCTAAAATTATGCAACTTTTGCAGTAGTATTACATTTTGAAGTATGATTGCCAAGTTATGGACACATAACGGTATGGACAATCTATGAAAACATTTAGAAAAGAAAATGCTATAAAAGGTAACTCTGAGAGGGGACCCTTCGCAGCTAAACATGCTTGTGCCGTGCCAGGTCTGAGGCTAAGTAGGGTCAGCGGTGGCGCGAGGGGAAGAACAGCAGCTGCGGCTAGGGAGAGTGCCCGGGAGAGTGTTGAGGCTGTCAAATAGGCACCGGACGGAAGGAGGAAGGCAGAAAAGTATCTCGAAGTGCGGAGAGACTGGGCATATTGTGACCAGGCAGCTGGAGGGCAACAGGGAGGACCAGGGCGAGCCGGGATGGAGAACAGGAGCGGTTGCTGGGAGCGGAAACGGGTCTTGGTAGAGGGAAAACTCAGGATTAGAGTATCACAACAGGGAAGGACATCATCGAACATTAATGTATGAGGACCTATGGTAGTCTCAGTCAGAGAGACGAGATTAGATTGTCTAACTAAGGTTAAGTAACCTATAAGGAGAGCAACTAGAAACAAAGGCTTCTGATCCACAGCTGTGGAGGAACAGCAACAGGCAAGCTAGGTCAGGAGGAGTGATGGGAGCTGCCCTGGAGTCTATGTGTTATGAGTTCTTAAGGATACCTCTCTTCAGAATACGTAATTGATAGGACTCAAACAGACTAGTTGAGGGCGAAATAGGAGTGAGCCAGGTTTTAACTGAGTTGAAATAGTTAAATGATGTTTTGAAATTTCTGCCATTGGGACGATGTCAATCATATACCGATGTGTATGTGATGTTGGATATTTGATGCTACTTGGTCAATCCGATAGATATAAATCAAATTTACCTCTCGACAAAATAATATTTAGATAAAAACCCTAGTGCCACAGGCCTATGGCACCATTCCGTTCCTAGAATGTTCACCACCCAAACAGAAATACCTACAGCCCTGTCAGGTTCCGTATTAGTAGGTCATCTCACATCACGTGGTCATCACGGGATGACCATCTGGGTCATAGCCACAGGACTTTTAGCAAGCTTGTCGAAATTATTTTGGGTTCTTCAGCTCAAATTACTCCAAAACTAGCTATTTTTCATCAAAGTTACTCGGGACTCATGAATATTAGGATATAACGGTCAGCCTGAGCTATTTATCTCCAATATAACTAACAAATTCAAACGCGATCGGACTATGCAACTTTAAAACCTCTTGCTCAATGGTCAATGACCAGGGGATTTGCGATAGTCCTCATCAGGGTGCACATCAGTTTCATGTTTCATATCTGACATATATAACAGAAAAATGTAGGTACAATATGTGTAATTGGTAGCATTCAAGTCTACCAGATTCTGTGGTTTGGTTGTGTTTATGCTCTGGTAATGATTCCGCGTGAGTGACGTAATGGTGTTGTGACTGGGAGGTGACAGATCCTTCACTGAGAGTGGTCGTTGTGGTTGGACTGACCTACTGCGGGATAGGGATGGGTGTGTGGTGGTGTGTGTGCCGTGGGGGGGGGGGGGGAGTTGTCGCGCCATGTGTCCTAGTATAACTGGAATGTTGACATCTGGCGACCATCAATTGAAGTAGGCCACATGACGACCTTGTTACACCCAGGATCATTCAGTCCCTACCACAGCCCACACACTGCGATTGATAATAACACGCACAAATGTATAATCAGGTGCACCAGTAATCAATCCACACACCATATCAGTTCAGTCAAAGACCCTATAATACTAAGACAGCTCACTCCCAATCTCTCCCATGGTAATGTAAATTTTGCAGTGCCACCTTGTGGTGGGTTTGATCAGCCCAGCTGCTGGTTGGTGTTTCACATGTAAACACATACAATTATATTATACATGAGATAGGTAAGTATGAATACACATCAATATGAAATTGCTATGAACAAATACACATCATCATCAGCATCATCATCACCATCATCATCACCATCATCACACATCTTTCACATTCATAGATACATTTATGCATATAATATAGCACCTGTTTAACCCAGAGAACAGCCAGTGCACCAAGTGGTGGGTTTGATCATTTTGATTACACAGTACAGGCTGAGTGAGACATCTTAGTATTATAGGGTCTTTGGTTCAGAGCAATGCTAAACATTGTTTTATGTTTAGTTATCTATTTTGTGTCATGTATAATTGCTATATATAAAGTCTACCATTATTGGACTATCTAACCTTGTTTTATGGATATGATCATCTGATTGATGCTTCACATTTAGCATAGCATTAATAGCTACATCATTACTGGCAGCTAGTGCGCAGGTCCAGCCATCTACCTCCCACAGAGTGAATGGAAGAGCATTTCTCTCAGCTCCAAGATATACAATTAATTCGCTCCCTTGTCACATCCATCTTCCTGTGTGCTTGTGAATCATGGACCCCCACAGCAGAGCTCCAAAGAACAATACAAACCATCTAAATGAGGTGCTACTGCAAGATACTACACATCTCATACAAAAAAATGTCAGCCAGTGTGTGCCAAGATCCAGTAGGCAATTGGACTACACAGTGATCTGACGATCGTGAAGGAGGGCAAACTGCAGTGGTATGGCTATATTTCCCATTCATCAGGTCTGCCCAAAACCATCTTGCAAGGCACAGTGAAAAGGGGAAGAGGTGGCAAGACAACATCAAGAAATGGACATGCATGGATGGAGTTCAGTAAGTCCCAGAGGGCATCGAAGAACAGGGAAAAATGGAGAAAATTGGTGTAAACACATGATACGCACGTCACATTGTAACCACATGGTATATATGTTTTGCCATCTAATGAATGGTACATGGCATAAACGTGTAGTGCGCATGCCACACTATCTGGCACATGGTTTTTCTGTTGTAATATCTTACAAATACTTGTTGAAAAGTTTGTATAGCTTTGAGAATAATTTACATGGTGTCATACTCTACTACACATGGTGCTCATGTCAGGCATTCTGATAGATGGTGTTCATGTTGCAATAACTGACAGATGCTGTTCATGTCACGTTAATGGGCACATCCTGCTCATGTCACACTAATGGCACATTCTGCTTATGTCACACTAATGAACGAATAATGATCATGACACTAGTGGATACATCACTGCTTATTCCACCTGTTGTTCATGTCAAACTATGAATTATTCACTGTCTGATACATGGTGCCCATGTCACACTGTCACCTGGTGTACATGTTACACCATTAGTAACCCCGTCATGATATGCCCATATATGTAGCTAGGACGTAAAGCCCCGATAAACAAACCATCTGTCACATTGTGTTACCATGTGACACATGGTGTTCATGTCACAGTATCTGTTACATGGTGTTCATGTCAAAGTATATGTTACATGGTGTTCATGTCACACCATCTATGACATGGTATTCATGTCAATATCTGTCATTATGTTCATGGCACACTTTGACATTTGACACAGGGTGCATCACTACTATTATCATCCGTTCGTTGATATTAGTTATTTCTTTGTTGTTACATTATTGAATCGGATTCCCAGGATAATATTCACTTTCACACCATTTTTATGCGGTGCTGTTTGTGCTACTTCGGGCACATGGCTACTCCACGTAACCAACTGCTGAGGTTGGAGCTGAGGAACAAGACCCTGCAGGCAAAGAGATTACCGTCTTTCATATAGCCACCAAACCGTGAATTGACGTCATCAGACATAACTCAAAAGTGCTAAATATAGAATAGCTCAGTTGTATATCACTGGTGCACATGCACCACACTATTTGGCTGACATATGGCATGCCAACCACTATATGACACACCGCAATGATCTGTTCAGGGCGTGCCCATTATGGGTTGAGCGCCTTAATTTTCTAGGAATAAAAAAAGCACTGTTCTAGCAATCTCAATCGGACGCGGTGGCCGAATCGGTAGAGCAAAGGCTTCCCATGGGCAAGGTCAGGAGTTTGAATCCCAGCTGACTCAAACCAATGACTTACCAAATTGATACTTGTCGCTACCTAGCCTGGCACTCAGCATTAATAGGATAGGACAAGGACTGGTTATCACAGTATCCGGGTACTGTGACTATGTGGGATATCAGGTCATGATGCTGATGGTCTGGTCTCCCAGTGGGGTAGCACTGTAAAGTCACCATGAGTATGCACTGTTGGTTGGTTGTTGGAGTTTTACGTCCTCACAACATACATATAAGGTCATATCAGGACATATGCAGTCACAAGTCAGTACCTGTCCTGATATGACCTTAGATGTTGCTAGGACGTAAAACAACAAACAATTAATCTAGCGGTCCCAACCAGCCAGCTACCGCCATATAGCCATGCCAGTGCTATGCCTATGGTGGGACACACACAGTGCACTCATCCATACGCTTCCGCAGTCAAGGCATGCCCTAATGCTGTGTGAAATGAGGGCAGCCCCTGAGGTAGTGGATCATAGGGCGCTCGGCTCGACTGCCTTCTGGGATGCTGCATGAGTGGGCCGTGCTGGAGCAGCAGCAGCAGCAGCAGTAGTGGCGCGTGTAGTGAATCAGCAGCCTCAGAACAGACGGGCTGCTGCCTCACACACCACCAGGACAGCACTTGCCTCAGCTGATCGTAGGCTTGTTCTGCCACCTGGTGGAGGCTGGCAGAAGTAGATAGCCTCACTGCAACTGGCCGGACTGAGCAGCTCACTAATGCTTTAAAGGAAGCAGAGCTGCTCATGGTGCGGCCCCACTGTCAGTTGGGCAGCACCACATGGTGCAAGTGTGGTTCGCAGCAGAGAGTTTTGCACACGTTCGTTGGGTCTAATTTTGTTTACATGTAATATCAGCAGTGTTACAGTGTTATTCCTTGCCTGGTATGTCCCACCCGGACCGATTTGTTGAACAATTGGTGCATGGAAAGAAACCAACGGGGGAGGGATGGGAAGGGAGGGAGAGGGGAGCGAGAGGGGGGTGGAGGAAGAGGGGTGGAGGGATGGTCTTGTCAGGTCACTGGGTTCATATGAAGATATTCTTGTTAAGTATGAATTTCCTGATTTGTTGTTCTAGGTGGTCTCGCATTTTAGATTTGACAAAAAGAGGTACATATGTTCGTTTGTTCTAGGTTGCCATGGGTATGAAATAGAATGTATTTGAAGACTGCTAGTGAGCTTAGTGTTGTGTAAACTAAGTTGCACATACAATATATTTACCGAAGGAAATTTCACCCCGGGCAATAGTAGGTTCCCCAACAGGGACATATGGCATAAGCACACGGTTTCGTGTACCATGAAAAGCTGAAAAGCGATGTTTATAACTTTAAAAAAAAATTAATAACAAAAATGGTTTCTAAAATGGTTTTATATATTGCATTTAAAGCCAAACTTGTAGGCAATGGCTTTAGAATAGTCTAGTTTGTAGTACTCGCCCTTTGAAGTTACCGCACAGGTGCCCCAAGGTGGTCCGACACGACTGGCCATGGGGTATGCAGAAGTAAATTAGTTGATTATCTGGGGTTTTATTTACTCGTAACATTCATGGTAGTTTTATACGCTTCCCTTGCTGGTGGAGGTTGGAGATTCGAATAACCTGTCCGAGTCAAGCCAATTCGTTGCAAAATTAATGCTTGTCGCTGTCTAACCTGGCCTTCAACATTATTAGGATAGGGCAACGACTGGTTTGCTCAATATCAGGATAATGTGACTGAGGGTGATATGGCGTTATTTACTGTCAGTGGCTCGGTCTCTAGTGGACCAGGACTAGACTGCTCATGGTGACATATCGCTACCCGTCCTGATCCGATTTCAGATTACTGCTCCATTGGATAATGCCAAGCTATCGCAGACTTTGTGGTTGGCATTGAAACAACATATAGGAATTAATACCACATACCTCTGTAAATGCAAAATGACTTCCAACCATTCAGCAGTCTCACCACAGTTACCACCTCAATCACAATCACAATCACCACAGTCACCACAGTCACCACAGTCACCACAGTCACCACAGTCACGGTATTTCATCAGTACTACTCCCAACAGTAGCGTCACCACCACCACTGTCATCACCGTCGGTAAAAGCACTGACTGGATTCATTGTTTGTTTGTTGTTTTATGTCCTAGCAACATCTAAGGTCATATCAGGACGGGTACCGACTTGTGACAGTGCGCACTCATGGCGACTTTATAGTGCTGCCCCACTGTAAGACCAGGCCGGCAGCACCATGACCTGATAGCCCACTCAGTCACATTATCCTGACACTGAGCCAACCAGTCTTTGCCCTATCCTAATAATGCCGAGCGCCAGGCTAGGAAGCAACAAGTGACTGGATTCATGTGAGAGGTTCGAACCCCGACTGGGTTAATTCACAAAATTGGTACTTGTCAATATCTAGCCTGGTACTTGGCATTAATAAAAAAGAAATATGGTAAGTACTGGTGTGCTTAGAATCAGGATAATGTGACTAAGTTGAATATCGGGTGCAGTCTCCCAGTGGGGCAGTATTATCACGTCACCATGAGTGTGCATTGTCATAAGTCAGTACATGTCCTGATATGACCTCATATGTTGTGAGTACATCAAACCTAAACAAACAAACATCACTATCATCTTCATATATCATTCCATGCTGTTACATTGTTGCTCTCATAAACCAGTGAGGGTTAGACAGAGAAAAGTAAATAAATATAAACCATTCAGATTCCCAGGATAACATTCCCAGTATTTGCGTTATGTAAGTAGCGGCTTTGGTGCTGCTTTGCCGCGCCTGCTGGCGGCCGTGTGCACAGATAATTGGCGCTGAGAATGAGGACCTGCGGGGGCAAGGTCTTTCCACAGCCACCAGACCGTGAATTGACGTCACCGCCATTTCTATCTTCCCCCCGCCCCCTTTTTTTTGTGTTTTGTGATATGTTTTATTTACATTAGTTAAAAGTGCTAAATATAGAATGCCCCTATTGTGTGCTATTTAAAGGCACCATAGTTACAAACAAGGCCCACTCTACTGCATACAAACTGCCTATCAGGCAGACCACAATCCGTGACCCTCTCACGTTGACGGCAGTGACGTCAGCGCATTTCATAAATCGGTGTGGGCGGCGGCTGTGGGGTCCTCGCATGGCGTGGTGGGGGAGGGAGGGGGGGGGGGGGCTTCCTTAAATTTCAGCTGCTACCAGCGGGAGGCCTGCAGGCTCTCCTACTGCACGTACTATGTACACGATCCGGCGGTGACCGATAGCAGCAGTCATGGATCAGTGATCAGTGGTGTGTGCGTCATTGCACTCCACGTGATCCCCATTCACCCCAAGACTCAGAGGTCCATCATTGTCAGCATTATTGAAAACCTACATAGTGAACGCTTCACTTCCTTTCTTTTCCTTTCTTTTCCTTTCTTTTCCTTTCTTGTCCTTTCTTTTCCTTTCTTTTCCTTTCTTTTCCATTCTTTTCCTTTCTTCTCCTTTCTTCTCCTTTCTTCTCTTCTTCTCTTTTCTTCTCTTTTCTTCTCTTTTCTTCTCTTTACTTCTCTTTTTTTCTTTCTTCTCCTTTCCTCACCTCCCCCCACTTTCTTCCACTTTCTTTGGCTAAGTCAATCCAAAGGCCTGCAAAAAAATGATCATTAAAAAAAGGAAAGAAAAAAAAGCTACCTCACCTGGCTGTTAGCATTAATTAATACTAGGTAACTTAGACGGAAATCATGCCGTGGTCCCAATGAGGCAGCACTAAAATGGCATCATGATGACCCACAATTCGGTCCCCATCCTGATATTACTTTGCAGGTATGCTCGGACCTAAAGTCGACACTTAAACCATCAATGAATCAACTGATCAATCAATAAGTTACAAATAAATGTTGCTCCTTCTCAAGGCCCTCGGCTGTTTCCCTATTCATTCAGTCCCCCCCCCCCTCCCCGCCCCATCTCGTTCTAAGCATCACATGGATCCAAAAGCAGCCAGATGTCCGTATCCCACGAAGCTCCGATCCCACGTTGTGTTCCTGGCCGGGAGCTGCTGCTATGATAGAGCAGCGAGGAAGTTATGAGCTGTGAGTGCAGGGGATTCTGGGACGTAACCCACTGACCCCAATGTGTCGGGAGTACATACATAACAAGGGGTAAGGAGAAGACGATGGCTCCTACCCACTTCTCGTTTCACTTCCCAGACTAAGTGCAACCTTCACAGCGTGATGACTCCTAGTATGCCTGTTGGTAACCTCAATATCTGTCATGGCTGCATGATAAGCTCAATACCTCACATGGTTGCATGGTATCATCAATACCTTGCATTTCCATATGGTAACCCCCCCTACCTTGTATTGTCATAAGGCAATCTCAATGCCTTGCATGGTTGTACCTCAATACCTTGACATACCAGTAAGCAGCCTCAAAAGTAAAGTTGTATCCAATACTCTCCTAGCACTATTCTACCTCCATTCCTCTGATCAGTCAGTACAGATTATCCTTGTAACTGTATTATTATTACCTACTTCGTTGTCGATTTCCCTTAGTCTTTTCTCTGCGATTATTTTCATCCCAGATGTAAGGAAAAAGATGATATTGAAGAACGTATGGTAGTAATTATTAGGATAAGAACACTATTATTGGAGCAACATTATTTACAGATAACCTTGTCATAGATTTCTCCTTGTTTTTGCTAGTGACCACTTTCATCCCAGTAATATGACTTTTCAAAACCTTGCATTGCTATGTAGTAACGTACAATGCTAGGACTGTAGTAGTATTAATAGGTTAATTCACTGTTAATTCACTGTGAGGTAACATTATATTATGGGAACCTGAATGCTTTACATTCGTAAAAGGTGACCTCAATATCTCCTCATGCCGCTATGCGTCTTGAATATGACCTCAATACATGATGCCCATATAAGGTAACATGAATGCTTCATACTCCTAATAGATAACATCAGTACCTTATATCGCTAGGTAGTAACCGGTGTCTGTGACATTAGACCACCTAGTCAGCCGGGTCCCATCAGCACTGAGCTGCACCTGTCCGCTTGTGCTTGGTGAGGTGAGCGCAAAACTAGTCGCACCTCAGTAGGTGGACGAGACTCCGTGGCCTCGTGGCTTGGGTTGTTTTATTGGGTGATGTGGTCGAAATGTCAAAGTTAATGGCAAGAACCCAACGAGGAAAAGTTAAACTGGCTTGCCTACTACTAACGACCGAGTATTTATTTGAGAAGAAGGATGTTGGAGACTATTATGAAAAAATATATATGTATAAACAAATAATGAATCAATTTAAAGGCAAGGGAAAAATAATTTTGTGATAGCGAAGCACACAATCTATGACAACACGGAAAATCGAACCTAAATTAATGTGATATGATACGGGAACAAAAAACGTACAGCTTTTCTGTCACCGACTGGACTGGTCGGTGTCCCGCTAGTAAAGCACGCCTGGACAGACGACAAAAAGAAAGCACTATAATTCTCATACTCGGGCAAATGCCAGGATAACAACCATAATGCCTTATAAAAAAATGTCTGCAAGACATAAACATATATAATCTATAGTCCTGATATGACCTTAGAAGTTGCCAGGACGTAAAACTGATACAACCAACCAACCTTCCTGTACCAGCAGCAGGATTCATTCTAGGACGCTGAGCAATAGAACCACAGTATGACATATTTACAATCTCATTCAAAATTGTTGACAAATGCTGAAATTTCATTTCCGAGGAAATGACAACATTAGAACATTATTTAATCATGTATGTTATAGTATTAAAAGCTCTTCGTTTCAACCATCATCAGCAAGTCCCCGTGATTGCTAACTAGTGGTACTCGCAAGCAGCTTATTAGGTCAGTAGTAAAATGTCGGTGCTGCAAGATTCCCTACACGACAGTGTCCCCCACTCCCCCTGGTGGCGCTGATGGCCATTACGGGCAGGCGTTTCTTTGCATCACACTTGGCGGGGGACCAGGGGAACGCGGGACCAGTCTGCGTCAGCGTCTGTTGGTCCCCTGGTCTCAAGCCAGACGTTGTATAGACCCGTACACCGAGCGGGATATGTATTTTTAATCAGCATTACAAATGCTGCTCTGGAGGGACCCGCCGGCTACAGGCTCCGCACGTCCGTGGGTCTCTCCGACTCGCAGTGAGGTCGAAGCCGTAGCGAGCCGCTGACTGTATTGTTAGCTCTGGACGCCGCTCCTTTAAATGTCACCTGTATTTAGCCGCCGGGCTTGGGGCATCTTCACGGGCGTTGAGTGTCCATTTGTCGGTCGCCTTGTCCTAAATAGTCCGTACAATACCGCACGGGCCATTCACATTGTCCTTTTTGGGGTGGCCATCCACTGGCAGCGAGTTCACGCCAGGTGTGATTGGTGATTGAGTGTGGTTGGGAAGAAGGGAGGCTGGAGGAGATATTTGTCCTGTCGGTTGCCTCTGTCATAAGTTGTATGTCTGTCTGTCTGTCTGTCTGTCTGTCTGTCGTCTGGCTGTCTCTCTCAATGTCTGTCTCAATGTCTGTGTAAATGTCATGTTGTTTGTCACCCGGTCAGGATGATGTCTCTTATCATGTTGTGTTTACCAACATTATAAATATGGATCATTGTTGGCCCTCACACAGAACAAAAAACACCCGCACAGCAACAAACTCCTACTTATCTTTAGACTTTATTGTCGCGAAGGGTGATGGGAAGAATGCGCCTAGTGCGGGATTCGAACCCACACTTCTTGTCATGGTGGGGCTAGCATCCTAAGGTCATTCTAAGCTCCCTGATGTAGTCACCCTATCCACACCTACTTGTGCATGTGGCTCCTAACCTGAGAGGTCAATGCAAGTTCACCAAGCACACAGTGTATAGCTTGGACAGGATCCCGGCCATGGAAAACAGTGCCGTTTTGGGGGCGGGCGGGGGGTGCAAAGAAAGGAAACATTGCGCCTAGAGTGGGCTTCAAACCCCCACTTCATGCCATTCTGGGGGTAGCATTGTAACTGTTTATCGAATCTCCTTGATGCAATCACCCTATCGACATCTACCTGTGCATGTGTCTCATTGCATGAGGGGTCATAGATAAAAGATTCACCCGGTACTAGTAGTACACGGGTGAAGACCGGCCTTATATAAATACGGGCGAAAATAGCGTTAGTATGGAACAAGAAGTAGAATGCCTGACACCAGTGTCAAATGGTTACTCGGCACAGAGTTGCTGAAATGGGAGAGAATGCAAAAAGACAAGATTGTGGCCGCAGAACGCCGTCGATTTCATTTTTAAATCTTATTAAACTAGATATTATATTATATTTTTCAACTCAAAGGTAGCGGGCTATCAATAAGACATATGTAAAGAATAATTGTTGCTTCTTAGATTGTGAAATTAGGCTCTCAATTCATTAACCCGCTTTTTTTACCGCTTTTATATAGGGTTGGTATTCACCCGTGTACTGCGAGTACCGGGTGAATCCTTTATCTAGAGGGGTCAGTGCAAACTAATAAATTATCTTTAGACTGTAAAGATCGACTCTCCCTTTTTAAACTAGTAAGAATATGACATCCCCGACCCCATCCCCAAAAGACCCCACCCCTTCCCCTGACGCACACTCAAGACACCTTACACGCCACCCACACACCTTATGCGTCAGTTTGCTACCACAAAAAAAGTTTTTGTCAGCGACCAAAAACAATAACAAAACAGGAAAGAAATGTTGGCGACTGATCGCTAATCAGTTAACTTCTCCAAGAGCTGGGAAGACTCGGTGGCGATCCGTCGGGGACTTGTTTGCGACCAATCGGCATTCGATTGCAGATCAGTTGTATGATCGATCACCGACTTCTCTAAGACGAGGGAAGACTGGTTGGTTATCAGTCAGGGAGGTTGCAGCTGTCCAGTTACAACTGATTTGAGACTGCTTGTGATCACTTGCAACAACTCCGGTTTCTTTTGTGGTCGCAAGGGTAGTGTGACTACGGTATCCATCCTAGTCTTATTTCTGCCTGACTGGTTGGGTCAGTGTCAGGATAATGTGACTGAGTGGGATATCGGGTCTTGGTGCCGGCGGCCTGATTTCCCAGTTGGGCAGCGCTATAAGGTCAACATGAGTGTGCACTGTACAAGTCGGTACCGGTGTAGCAGGAAATCGCAAACCCCTGGACATCGCACACCTTGGGGTTTGCGATTTCCTAGGAAATCAAACCCCCCCTCCGCCTGGAAATCGCAAAACCCCCATGCTTTGTAGCATTTATCACCCCCAAGCATGGAGGCTATATGTTTGATTTTGAACTTCTACCAGATCTGGGGGGATAAAATGGATTCAAGGAGGATCAAGATGGATTAATCCTAATGAAAACATCTTTGTGATAGTCCAGTTTGTACACATGCACTGAAAATGGTAGCCTGGGCCCCTGGTCTTTATTCACATCAACATCATGTAGGATAATGATACAGACAGTTGTACTGGCTTTTCTTGATGATATAATCTAATATCTTTGACAAAAATTGACCTGTTCCCCTATCCTTCTTGCAAGTGATCGCAGTGAATATGGCCATTGCTGTGACATGCATGAAATGAAAAATAATCAATTAATCCATCTTGTTAGGGATCCCCCTTATAAAAAAATTAATGTGGCTTAATCATGCTTACATAAATACAATTTTTCCAAGAGACCAGTTCGTAATCCCAGCGCCACGGTGCATTGTGGGAATGTTAAAAGCAAAACAAACCTGCACAAAGCACATGTGCTTACTTTAAAACTGCCAAACATGGGGGGGGGGGTTGCGATGTCCAGGGGGGATATATGATTTCCTAGGAAATCACAATCCCCCCCCCCCCATGCCCATATATGGTCTATGGGGGTTTGCAATTTACAGGGTTTGCGATTTCCTGCTACACCGGTCCTGATCTGACTTAAAGGCCCGTTTATACTTTTGACGGCGTATGACAGTGCAACACGGTGCAAGACAACATTCCCATTTAGACTTGCATCGACTCTTGACGGCGTTAAACGGTGCAAGCGTTGACCAGAGTTCAACTATGTTAAACTTTCAAGGTCAGCATTTGCATATGTCGGCAGTTCAGACTGACACTCAGAATATCCCAACTTTCACTATTATCTCTGCTTTTGAATCCTTTCAAAGGAAATTGTTCTTAGGTTAAATTAAATACTTCATTCAGATCTTCCTCTTCAATCACACATTAAGATCTTTTTAATCGACCCAATGAAAGCTTAAAAATTTATTTTGCAAAAAAATAAATGCTCCGCATAGACATAGCATTGCTGCAGCACTAAGTCTTTTACTGCGTTGACATTGAGAATAGGTCGATGTTGGCGACCGCGTGCGTCAAAGCATTCAGACTTTCACGGCCACGTTCACTCCCCACCATTTTGCGTCATCACACCGCGCCAACCGGCGTAAAGTTGACGGCGTCACACGCCGTCAAAACTATAAACGGGCCTTTATATGTTGCCAGGACGTAAAACTCCAACAACCAACCAACCTATTTCTGCCTAAACCTTCACTGCTAGTTTGCACCATGTGATTTCCGTAACGTACCGTTGTGAGCTGCGCCTCCCCGTGGCTTACTTTCTGGCAGTGGATGTCGGATCGTTAAGTGTGTGGGTGTGTGGTGTGGGAGGGGAGGGCTGGCCTGAGCGCGGGCCAAATGTAAAACTAATGAGACTCTTGTATTCACGATGGCAGTATAATTAAATTTACGGGTCATGGGTGATAAGTTAAAAAGTGTGCCCCCCGCACCCCACCTCCCTCCACGTTATGTTCGGTCGTCATCGGACATTGAATACTCCAACAGGCACAGTGCGTCACGGCGAGCCTTTTGTGGTCGACTGGCACATGATGAACTACACAACAGTCATGTTCAGTGCTCTTAATATATCCAATGAAAGGTCGGGTTACGTGATTCTAACATTTATTCTCCACATGAATATTCAATGTCTTATAACGAAAGATCACACTTTGAATGAGCTGGTTGAGCCCAAATCCAGTAGGTAGGGATTGGTCGGCCCCATACCATTTATACCCCAGTCACATTAGTGCTTGCGACCACACACAAAAACGTTGGTTGCAAAATGGTTGCAAGTGGTCGCAAAATGGTCCTCAGTGGTCGCTGATTGGTCGCAAGGAGGTTGCAGCTACTGCACTAAAAACCTCCTTGCGACCGAAATGCTCGCAAGGGAGTCGGTGACCATTGCTTTGGTCACAACGAGGTTGCCGGTGACTGTGTTCTTTGGTCCAAAGTGGTCGCAAAGTGTGACTGGGGCTTTAGTACTTGGCAGGACTACCCCGTGGTTATTAGTAGTAGTGCTGTGACGTCACACAGGGAAAAGAAGGGTGGGCCTACATGAGTTATAAGGCATACTCACAAACCTTCAAATTTACTTTAAACGATAGGGTTTGCACTATTCCAAGTCTGTCCTAGCCTATATTACAGGGGATAGTAATTAAGGCTGAATGACACTAATAGTAATAGCCACAGCTTGACCACAGAGACCCTCACACCATGGTTGGGCCCAAAGTAACTAGGTCATTTTAAGATTAACAAACAATGACTTGTCATGTTTGATCCTGATAAATGTGAATAAGTTTTGTACGTCTCTTGACTCAGCCGTGTACTAAGCATACAGACATAAGACCTCCTCTTAAGCCTCCTGATATCGAACTCCCGATCTCCCGCACGGCAAGCCTGCGCTCTACCGATTCGGCCACCACGTCCAGTCATATCATGTGGTTTTGTTACCAACACTGCGTGATAATTTAAATGCTACTCCTAACACCCTCCTCAGACCCACATTAAAAGCTAATCTTATTTCCCCGGCCTGCTGTAATAAAGGATGATAACATTATGTACTACCAGACGGGGTGGCCGAATGAGTAGAGCGTCCGTCTCCCTATTTTGGGAGATCGGGACATCTGAACCCATCAGTTCGTGGGTTCGAATCCTGGGCGAGTCAAACCAATGACATACAAATTGATACTTGTCGCTTCCTAGCCTGTCGCTCGGCATTATTAGGACAGGGCAAGGACTGGTTGGCTCAGTGTCAGGATAATGTGACTGAGTGGGATATCAGATCATGGTGCTGGTGGCATAGTATCCCAGTGGGGCAGCACTATAAAGTCGCCATGAGTGCACACTGTCACAAGTCCGTGCCCGTCCTGATATAACCTTAGATGTTGCTAGGACGTAAAACAACAAATAAACATTATGTACTTAGCAGATTATAGTATAGCTACGGGAGATTATACCAGTCCGGGGTGTCTAATCCTTCTATGCAAATCTGCAGGCGGGGATCCCGCTCTGACAACAACTGGCCGCTATCAGAATGTATGGTATCCTTACCACCTGAGGTGAATACAAATCACACATACCGCCTTTTACTGACGTCAATACTCAAGTCGCTTATTTGATACCCGGCACATATACCTTTGGCGTGTGTGTTTGTGCGTGTGCGTGTATATGTGTGTGTGTGTGTGTGTGTGTGTTCGTGTGTGTGTGCGTGCGTGTGCGTGCTACTTACGTCAGTCACTATGCCGTTATTACTGTCGTCTGACGTCTGTGTGTGTGTGTGGGGGGGGGGGGGGGGGTGTTACTTACGTCAGTCAGTATGCCGTTATTACGGGTGTGTGCGCGTGCGCGTGCGCGCACACAAACACACACACGCCATGCATTTAGCAACAATGGTGTGTATGTCCGGTGTAAGCACTTATGCACCTACTATTAAATATGTAGCAAATCTGTGTTTCTGTTTGTTCTCACTATGCCTATATGACTAGCGAACGACTCATTGAAAGAGGCAGAGTTTCATTGACATGGACACGAATTGACTATGCTTACAATCATCCAAACCACATTCCTTCCTTCTGTCGGCATCTGAATGGCTCCCGTCTAACTCAGCCCATTTACAATCAAAAGTGTGTTTTGATTTTTTTTTTTTTTTAATTAACGGTAGTCTTTTGTTACCAGCCAGATGGATGGACTCTCACCAAACTAATTATGTGTTTGGAATCATACTACTACTACTAATAGTAATTGTAATGCTTCACAACCACTCCCCCCCCCCCCACACGCACATTAAATTGGCTAGAAATTGATGATGGCTAATTTAATCCTTCTAGAATTACATCGTCTAATTAAATATGGAAGAGTGAATAGATGATGGCGCGCGGCTCGGTAATGCAAGTACCACCAGAGGCGCTCCTTGTATGCAGGCATACAAGCAATCTACTACAGCGGAAGTTGCGGAAGGTGATTGATACACATTCACCATGATGAAGGAAGTGGTATTTGTCTCATCTAAGATATTTTCTACAATAATTTCTCTGCACTGTATATTCGAAACAAATGCATGGAATGATTCTACTAAGTTTGGTGATCAAGGTGCATGTAGTTATAGACCTTTATGAAGTGAGTTGAAGCTATAGGGTGTGATAGTGAAGGATAGGACTGCTAAATCCAACTTCCACCTGTAAGCTGAAGCTGTGACCCGACAGGCTGAATTACAGCTACAGTCCTTACTGAGTGACCACGCAATTCGCAACACCCGTATTCAAATTGTATGTGAGAGGCGGATTAGTGGGTGTCGGGGAGGGGATTTGCATGGGCGGTGGGGAGGGGGTGGGCTATGTGGAATTTGTACATGTGTGTAAGGGAGTTTGTTGTGTTGTGGGCATCGATTATGGTGTGTATGTGTGGGCGGTGTATATATGTGTGTGCCATGTGTTGTATGTGTGATGTGTTCTATACATGTGTGATGGGGTGGGGGGGTTGCATAGGAATATTTACATAATATGGAGTGTGTATGTGTGTGGGGTGGATGTATGTATATATGTATGTATGTATACATGTATATATACATGTATGCGTTATACATGTATACATATACATGTATACATGCATGTATACATTACATGTATAAATACATACATGTATACATACTTACATAATTGACATACATATATATGTAAATGTATGTATACATGTATGTATGTGTGCATGTATACATATATGCATACATGTATGTATATATGTATATGTATATACATGTATGTATACATGTGTGTATGTAGGAGGGTTGTGCATGAGTTGGGATGTGTGTGTGTGTGTGTGGGGAGGGGGTGGTGCAGATTTCTCAGCGTACAATAGCCGTCTCTAGTAAAGAGGAATAGAAATAGGACTTCGCTGACTAATGGCCGGTACACACCTACCGTTTACGATTCGCGCACTAAAACTCGCGACTCGACCCGACACGCATTAAATTTGAAAACGGGCCGATTCATTTTTCGAATCGCGAATCGCAATCGTAAACGGCCGCTTTTAGCACTAAAAACCTAGTTTTATGCGCGAATCGCAATCGCTAGGTGTGCGCGGGGGGCGCACACCTAGCGATTTTTGTGCGCGAAACGGGCAGTTTTCGATCGTAAACGGGAGGTGTGCGTGCACAAACGGTAGGTGTGTACCGGCCATTAGACTGGAGCAACAATTTAAAAAAAATTAAAATTTTAACCTCGAGGAGGTAGTTAGGATTTCTTACACTAAACCAGAACAACAGCAAAAAAAGAACACACAAAGAAGAACTGCGCCCCATTGCGTATGCCATGCCTGATTTCAGGCGTTGTTTTTAAGTCACTGCGCAACTCTATGCACATCCCTGAACAGGACACTTCCGTTCTGGTTGCGTCACGCTCACAAGCTTGGTAGTCTTTTTGTGAGCCGAATGCAATTCCGAAGTAGTCATGAATTATAATTTCTTTGGTAGCCAAACATGTAGAGCACTATGGAATTGGTGGATATAATATACATACTGAAGTGGCATGGTGTAGTTAGAACCATCAACTTCTTCAGGCTAAATTGCTCGGTGTTTGCTCAGCTTACAACCTGAACATAATACTAAGACTGCTTTAAACATTGCACATTTTACCGGCAGCATTATGTTGCCTGACGAGCACTAAGGCAGTAGCGTGTGGCCGATTATGAAGCTTTGCCACATCCAGCTTGTTACCTGGTATGTGCTGTATAACCCTGCTATGGGTGTGAGGTGGGGTGAGGTGGGGTGGGGGTTAGGGTGGGGGGGTCAAAGGTTATTTGCTGCACATGATCCATGTCATTTCGGTTCCGGCTGGTTACTGGTTTCCGGCTAGAGCATCACTCTTATAAACCCGCCTCTTGTGAAACTAAATCCGAAGAAAAGACTGGGTCCACATGTTCCCATTAAGTTGTTAGGAACATGTGGCGAGTTTAAGAACACAGGTGCCTCGGCGCTGAGAAAAGAATTGATTCAACTGAATGCAGTGTTGTGTGTTTTTTTTTTTTAAAGCTACATAGTCCGATGAAATATCAAATTGTCAAAACCTAACCAATTATCTAGGTTTGATTTTACATATCTAAAGCCTGGTACACACCTCCCGTATACGATTCACGCACTAAAACTGACTGCCTTGACGGTACCCGTTACAACCCGACCCGTCCCGTTTCCCGACTAAAACTGCCTGATTCATTTTTCGAATCTTATCAAACCCGGTACACACCTCCCGTATAAGACCTAAAACTGAGTTTTAAGTCGCGAATCGAAAGGCTCTGGTGTGATAGGGGGTGACACACCTAAAGACTGAAACCGACTAAAACTTTGTCGCGAAACGGGCAGTTTTAGGTTTTATACGGGAGGTGTGTACCAGGCTTTACTTAGATACCGATGCACTTATTAAGCATTTTTTTCTGCGCAGAAGGCAATACTAAGTCAATTTAACTGAACATGTTGCAGCAGAAGTCTATGGTGTCAGAGTTTTGGCAAGCTTGCCAAAATTAATTTTCCATTTTTGCACTAAAAATATCTCAAAAGTTTACCATTTAAAATAAAAGTAACTTTGAACTAGTGTAAAGTAGATACTAGTGATCGATCTAATATGTTTATCTCAGAAAAAATGCAAAAATTCAAAACCATCAAACTGCAACTTTAATCCATTTGTTAAAAGAGACCCCCATCCTGATATGACCTTACATATTGTTAGGATGTAAAGCAACAACAAACAAACTTTGTTAAATAGAATAGAAATTTGAAACCCAAGTGTCTGGCTTGATTGTATTAGGATGTGTCCAGACTGTGGTGTGTCCCCTTGTTCCATGTTTGCCTGTGACTTTGTGACATGCCACACAGACAGTGAACATTTTCATTCTCTATGTTCCCGGTCAGTATGTTACATGTGCATGAACAAGGTCATACGGTCCCTGGGTCCAACCTATCGAGACGGCCACTAAGCAAAACACAGGTTCATTGTCGATGTGGCATGTCACAAGGTCACAAGTGAAATGAGTGCGCTCTAATGCCACATGCTGCTGGTTGGCCTTGCTACACAATGTAGGCGGTAGTGCATTATGTGCTGCTGGTGCCAGACGCTGAGGAGGCTCAGTCGCTAGACTGGTGCTGGGCACCGTCTGTGTTTGGAGATCGATGTCCGTGGATAACGGGTGGGTTGGTGAGTGGGGTCACGCGACCACTGGACATGGTATGACGTCATGAGGGTAATGCGTCACCACATGGCTGCGTTTTCTACCCTCAAAAGTTGCGAGTGTGTCCCCCTTGCCAGAGATAAGTGGGTGCCCGTAGCGAACCCTTGTCCGTCGTGCCGTGACTAATGTGTCAAGACCGGTTACTGATTGCAACATGGTGGCCCAGGGGGTTAGGTGGGCTGGGTGTTGTGTGGCTTCCATGGACTGCAGGGTTTGTACAAATCTCCGAAAACCCTTGAATTTCGAAATAACATTCAAGAGTAGCCGAAAACCGTTGAATATCACCTGTTTTCACATAAAACCCTTTAGAATGCCGATTTTCAGCGAGCCGAGCCTAACACGCCGCCAGTGTCAAATTTGTTTTGTTAATGCCATGTCAAGTAGTGTTTAACTTGGTGAATGGTTAAAAGAACAAGAATTTAAACCCCTTTGGTTTTTTTTGGTGGTAAATAACATTATTCTCCAGAATAATACACCTGTGAGCAATACCACACTGGTTTTATGATCATAGGGATATTAGCAGTTATTTACACAAATCATTTCAATGATGAATAAGCTAGAAAATTTGATGACTGATTTTGTTAAAAGATATAATAGCTACTTGATGATGGTGATGTGGCAGTCAGTCACACAATGGGTTGCTCAGTGTAGGTAGGCCTACATATTGACAATAATACATTAGTTAAAATATTGATGCTTGGATATGTGGAGCATATATATGTGGATACAAATAAGTTGGGTAGCTATTGCTCGTGCATTTGTTGCGGTTTTAATGTTAGGTGGTCCATATAAATAAAGGCTTGTCGATTTGGTGCGTTGGGGAGGCATACATACAATCTACTCAAACAGATGATGGGTCAGGCAGTATTGTCGACAGGCCAGCTGGCTGTGTGACGTTGGCTGTATGAGTAACTATGGCGAAGTTGTATGACGTGGAAGGTTTATCTAGACATTGTTATGGAGTAACTTTTCTATAACCTTTAAGGACTGGAATTGTGAGCTAGTTAAATATGCTTGTCTCTTCACTAGGGCGTACATTCCGTATACATACAGTGGTGGAGATATATATGCCTAACCCTGATCGTGTTAATTTAGCTCATAGCAGTAAACCAGTGTGTGACTTAATTCCACATGCAGTGATATTTGTAGTGCAGTCCCTTATGAGTCTGGAAGTGACATGCGCGCTTAATTGAGGTGCTAGTTACAGTGGCAGGGCTGCTGTATTTACTATGGATGCTGACAAGCCCTGAGGGTTAATTATTATATCGGTTCTCTGATGGACTTATGAGCCTCACTTTGCCTCCTTATAGATGCCGTAAAACCTCTCTAACCGACCTCCTCCACAGATCGACCACTCCCCTATATCGATCGCTTTATTTGGGTCCCAATCGATCGCCCATTCAATACCCTTGTAACGATCAAATAAACTCCCTTAACTGACGACCTCCCTAAATAGACCATTTAAAGTCGGTCTCATGGTAAATTTCAAAGCTTATACGTTCTAGCAGGGCTCAACTGGCTGTCTGTCCACTTACTGACCACCCGCTTCCCTTGTTCCCCGCCCGTACAGGTAGTGGCGCGCGCTGCTGGGCGGACCCCACACGGCCACCACCACGACCCCGGGAGTGCGTGAGCACCTGGCCGAGGCGCAGCACCCTCTGGCGGGGGGCGGCGGGGCACGGCAAGAAGACGGCGACACCTGTCGGACGATACGCAGGGAGAAGGTCTGCGGTCGGCACCCGTCGGCGACCGGGGCGGCAACGGCGGGCGAAAGGCGAAGGACGAGGGAAGCGACGCGACGGACGAGCGGCCCCGGGGACGGCGGGACTGTGACGGGCGCGGTGACGACCAGGAGGCGGCGGCGCGGGGCGGAGTGGAGAGAATGAACAGTGAGTGAATGAACAGTGCCCACGTTGTTGTGCGCGTCGACCGCGAATCTCGACGGTCGCTAGGCTACTGCGGCTGAGAGAGCATTAACCCCCGGGCGGCGGGTTGGCGGGCGGCGGGCGGGGGGACTTTCGGCCCAGCAGACTCCCGGCGGCGTTAGGACACGGTCACACCACAGGCAGGTAAGTGGTGTACACCCCATTGCGATACACTTGTAAACTTGTCTGTCTGTCTGTCTGTCTGTCTGTCTGTCTGTCTGTCTGTCTGTCTGTCTGTCTGTCTGTCTGTCTGTCTGTCTGTCTGTCTGTCTGTCTGTCTGTCTTTGTCTGTCTGTCTGTCTGTCTGTCTGTCTGTCTGTCTGTCTGTCTGTCTGTCTGTCTGTCTGTCTGTCTGTCTGTCTGTCTGTCTGTCTGTCTGTCTGTCTGTCTGTCTGTCTGTCTACCCTTACTTTTCAGCGCCTTCCTTTAAGCCTGCTGACTCTCAGGTGTGTTTATGTGTTCAGTGACTACGGATAAGCTTAAAGCTGGACGCACATGGTTCTCCGAGGTAGGATGTAAGGTGCACCACTCATAGAGCTGCACTGTGAACAGGCGTGACAGGCGCATTGTAAGCAGGGGTGACAGTCGCACTGTGAGCAGGAGTGACAGTTGCACTGTGAACAGGCGTGACAGTCACAGTGTAAGCAGGCGTGACACTCGCACTGTGATCAGGCATGACACTTGCACTATGAGCAGGCGTGACAGTTGCCCTGTCAACATGTGTGACAGTTGCACTCTCAATAGGTGTGACACTCGCACTGTGAAAAAGTGTGACAGTCATACTGTAAGCAGGCGCAACAATTGCACTGTGAGCAGGCGTGACAGTCACCCTGTAAGCAAATGTGACAGTCACACCGCACTGTGGACAGGTGTGACAGTCACACTGTGGACAGGTGTGACTGATGTAGATTGACCGTGTATGTACACCCAGACAGTCCGGCGAACCCTCCCCTCTACCCCCGCACCCGATCCACCCCTGCACCCCTCCCGACATAGATGACCCAATCCTGTTGAGCAGAATGTGTGGGAATCATAGTGCGGTTTGCGACTTGCAGACCCATTGGATCCACAGTAAATTGTTGTGTGTGCAACAGGCTTCGTGTCCACTTCTGAGCAGTTGAATGACAACCTGAGTGCAGAAATCCCATTTTGTACATGAATATGCATGTGCACACAGTCCGAAACGGTGTCTTGGGGTTGTAATCATCGCTAGGCATCGGAAACGCAATTACCGCAACGAAAACCTCCGTGAGAACAACAAATAAACCGAATTAAGAAGTGTTTTGAAAATATTGTAAAGCAAGGATCTCTCTTGTTTGTAAAGTTTCCGCAGGGTGATTGGTTTTGCATTGATCATTGATGTGCATATACTTGTTTGTTGCACTCTAAAAGTTCGGTAGCTGTATGAAGGTAAGTAAACCGTGCTCTTTTCATTATTGATTGCTACTCGTGAAATGGGCCAGGTCGGAGTGATCTGGTGGCTGCCATTTCACAAGCACCTTAAAGGCTGGTGTCAGACCATAAAAGATCGAATACGGTGGCCGAATCGGGAGAGAGCAGGCTTCCCATGCAGAAGGTCTGGAGTTTGAATCACGATCGAGTCAAACCAATGACTTACAAAATTGATACTTGTAGCTACCTAGCCTGGCACACGGCATTACTACGATTGAGCAATGACTGGTTAGCTCAGTCAGTATCAGGATAATGTGAGTGAGGGGGAAATCAGGTCATGGTGATGGCGGCCTGGGCCGCGTTCAGGGTCCGTCTCGGAGGTGCCTCGGAGGCGCCCGTGACGTCTCGCTAGTCTGAACCACAAAGGCAGTTTCTTGTCTCGAAAATAGCCGCCCCCATAGGCAGTGGCCATTTGCAATCGAAATGCTGCGCTCTGATTGGATGAAACCACTGCATGCGGTGGCCATTTTCAAGGCGCTTTTTGTCTCCTGATTGAAAAGGGAGGCATCACCAAGACATCGCCGAGACGCACCCTGAACGGATTTAAGCCAAAAAGCATCACCGAGATATCGTCGAGGCACCTCCGAGACGGACCCTGAACTCGGCCCTGGTCTCTCAGTGGGGGAGCGCTATGTAATTGCCATGAGTGTGCACTGTGACAAGTCGGTATTCGTCCTGATTTTACCTTAGATGTGTTGCTAGGACTTAAAACTCCAACAAACAAAGTGCTCTGGTACTTAGGATTTGGCATTAGCAATATTAACACACATGGGGCTGTGTTAGCTAGCGCCTTACACTGGTTACAGATGATTGATAGTGCCTTATGCTATTTACTGGCGACTCGGCTTGTCTTTAGTAATACTGGCGACTCGGCTTGTCTTGATAATCCGGCTTTTCTTAATTGTATTGATATCATGTACCTCTTGTCACCGACTGGTGTAATGTGTTGGATTCATGTTTTATATAAGAATAATAGGCCTACTCCTTACATGACCCAGAGCATGGCTGTGCCGGGTCCCAGGGCATGTCTGTGCCGGGACCCAGGGCAGTCACACTCCCAGCAAAGGTTCTACAACGCAGTGACATCTATCACTCTTATTTGTGACAAGAACAAAAAAGGCGGTCGGGGGGATGGATCTCTTAGTGACTTGGCTCCCCAGGATTGACCAGCTCTATTGGCATTCACTGCACTATGACAACTGTGGCCGGGCGACGAACTGACAGTTACAGATTGTGCATAGATGCTCTGTCGGGGCGGGGCGGGGCGGCAGTGGGGCACACCGGTGCCAGGCAGGCGTGTTGTGCACGTGTCCGCATGGTGGCGCTGCCAGCAGGGCGCCTTGCTGGCCTTGTGTGAGGCGCGGTGCATTGTGGGCGTTAAGTTAGCACACAGCCTGCTGTGTTTGTGGCTGCGATTTAAGCACCCGATTGGCACGTACTTATAGACGTCGCTGAGCATGCGCGTCACACTGGCCGTACCTCATGTATTTATCCATGTTCATTGGTAGGCCCCGCGGATAGATCATCTGTTGATACCGGTTAATTACACTCAACGCATTCTTGCCATTTCAGGCGTTAACACTTTGTTTATTCAAAACCATATTTCAGTATAATAATTATGTGTGTATATATTAAATATGTGTATATATTATATGTGTACACAAATAGACACACACACATGTTTCTGTGTGTCTGTGTTTTCTGTATGCAGCAATATGGGTTGGTATTTCTGGTTGGCATTCTTTCGTTGGCTCAGTCTGAGGATATGACTTGAGTAGGATACCATATCAATGATGCTGGTAGTACTGTATAAAGATAAGATTCCATATATGCGGTATGCAGTGTGCGAATGCGACCCAACAATGGAAAAGCATGTAAACGGACGATGGTGCTTCCATATGTCTGGATGCGAATGTGGCAAAGTGGATTGTTCAATGGACCGATCGGTGCGAATCTGAATGGCATGCCGAATACCATGCATATGGAATCTTAGCTTTATCAGTGAGGCAGCACTATATAGTTGCCATCAGTCCGCACTGTCACAAGTCGATACCCATACGTCAGATGACCTCAGATGTTGTTCGGGTGTAACACCCCAATCAGCCCCATACTTGAGCGGGCCTGTAGTGTGGCAAGTGCCTGAAGCCATCATTACTCTTTACAATTGACAGGCGTTGTCATTCTGATATCGAGTTTGGGCTGGTTGCTGGTGTGCACATTGCTTACAAGTTCAGCACAGTGTAGTGCGCCCCTTCAAACTACCATGCCCCTAACGATATTTGGGACGTTGGCGGTGTGTTCGGAGGCCAGTGTATGTGAAAGGAGCCCAGGGACTACCCATTTCTGCACCAACATGTTTGTCAAATATTGCAGTCAAGTTGTGAGCAGAAATAGATGTCCTGTGTAGGATGGCCCTCATGTGGCAAACTCTCATTGGCCGGTTTGTGCTGAACTCTGCTATCGTTATTGTATAATGTGGCTCCATATACTTCTAAATGAATGGTATCTGTAACTACACATATTTTAAAACAGGGTTCTATATTTTCATCCAGTCGGGATGGCTGAATGAGTTGAGCGTCCGTCTCCCGTTTTGGTAGATCGTGGGATTCGAACTCACAGGTTCGAACCCTAGGCGAGTCAAACCAATGACTTAAACATTGATACTTGTTGCTACCTAGCCTTGCGCAGGATTGGGCAAGGAGCAGTGGAATGAGGAAGACCAATCATCCATGATTGAAATTTTCCCTGCTTAATCAACTAATGTACACAACAAATTAAATTGTCTGGGAAATGGGGAAAAGTTAGATTAAGTGGTAGCATTTTTGGATATTAGTTAAACTGTATACACAATAAAATATGGTAGTCATAACGGGATTCATGAGAATTGATCAATTGACAAATTATTGTTATCTACGGCGGCCAAAGTTGTTTGTGTGTATGTATGTAGGTTATGTGTGTGTGTGTGTATGTATGTATGTATGTATGTATGTATGTATGTATGTATGTATGTATGTATGTATGTATGTATGTATGTATGTATGTATGTGCATGCATGCATGCATGTATGTGTATGTAAGCATGTGTGTGTATGCATGTATGTATGCATGTATGTGTATGTAAGCATGTATATGTATGTATATATGTATGCATGTATGACTATGCATGTATGAGTATGCATGTATGAGTATGCATGTATGAGTATGCATGTATGCATGCATGTAACGTATGTATGCATGTAACGCATGTATGCATGTAACGTATGTATGCATGTAACATATGTATGTATGGTGGGGGATGTCCTAGTGCTTCATGTGCTGTACACTTAACCATGCCCCTCCCCTCCTCCCTCCCCTCCTCCCTCCCTCCCCTCCTCCCTCCTCCCTCCGCCCTCCACCCTCCACCCTCCACCCTCCACCCTCCACCCTCCTCCCTCCCCTCCACCCTCCTCCCTTCCCCCTCCTCCCTTCCCCCTCCTCCCTGCCCCCTCCTCCCTCCTCCCTCCTCCCTCCACCCTCCACCCTCCACCCTCCACCCGCCACCCGCCATCACGTCACGCTGACCCGGCCCGCCACAGCAGGCTTAGTGGCGGCCCAGCCCGTTCGTCAATACGTCAATAACGAATCGTATGACATGGCGTTGCCATTGCCATCGCCATCTGGCGGCTGGCTGCCCGCGTCGCCCGGCTTATCCGGCAGAACGCGGTCATCAGTGTGCGTGTGCGCGTGCATGAGTGAGTTGTTGGGGAGTGGGGGTAGCACGGTTCAAGCCACGCGTCCTCAATGGCATTCCAGTTATTTAAAGATACTTTGGTGAGGCCACACAAGTGCTATCTACTTACTGCCTGGAGTTCTATTTTTAACCCGCGCACTGTAGGCGGTAACCGCAAAGTATAGAATGAAAGCATTATTTCGCGATTGTCATTTTGTTTATTGAACATGTAGCTGCGTTTTTAAATCAGCAATCTTACACACACACATACACACACACATCCCTTGTATTTTAAATAATTATATTTAGCAATTTTACCAACTCAATTTGGTTGGGTTTGTATTTATTTTTAGCTAATGAACTAGTGCGAACTTCTCACTGCCTATCCGCGACTGAGTCAAACCAATGACTTACAAAATTGATAATTGTCGCTATCTAGCCTGGCCACTCGGCATTAATACGATACGGCAAGGATTGGTTGGCTCAGTATCAGGATAATGTGAATGAGTGAGGTATGGGGACATGGTGCGAGTGGACTGGTCTCCCAGTGGGGCACCATTATAAAGTTACACGTTAATATTACCTTAGATGTTGCTCAAATGTAAAACCCAACAAACAAATGTATAGCCCAACCATGGTCTAAAGGTCTCTGGTCAAGCTTTGGCTATTAGTGTCATTGAACCCAAATGACTATCCTCTGTGACATAGGCTAGAATATATTACAGAATTGAAAAGTAATGCAAACCGTATTATCTTTTAATGTAAATTTGAAGGTTTTTCAATATGCCTTATAACTAATATAACCCCATCCTTTCCTGTGTGATGTCACAGAACTATTACTAGTACTAGCTATGGGGTAGGCTAATGATGTGGGGAAGACCAATCCCGACTTAATGGTTCCAAGGACAAAGTAGTCCATTCTAACTGTAATCGTTCATTAAGGTCCATAGAATATTCATGTAAGGAATACATGGTGAAATCATGTGACCAGGTCTTTAATGGAAAGATAGACATCCCTGACCTACTTGTACTGGTAAGGTTGACGATATTGAGACAATGATTCATGCTATAATTAGTTTAAGCTAGATCATAATCTTGTGCCACTCCTTCACAGTTCTCCGACCGAGGGTGGTTGGTCTGAGTTGCAGACCCAGATTGCTGATGGGCTTGATTCTCTTTCCATTTTGGGAATCATTGGCTGGCACTGAAATGGTTAAATTTGACAGCTCTTTGTAGGATTCGGGTACTTCTTGAGTGCGCTCCCCCCCCCCCCCCCCCCCCCGACTGTTAATTGTAGGATGTTATGATAAACTGTATTTTGTTTGTCATTTTCAAAATTGAGTATATTATAGTATATGTAATAACCATGAGGAACTACTGGTAATACCCCAGTCACACGAGAGCCAGCGTTCGCCGCCGACCTCCCTACGCCCAAAAGGACGCCAACCACCCAGCGTTCCATTAGATACACTGATTCAAATACGTTGTAGGTGCCATGTCGGCGCCATGTCGGCACCATGTCGGCGCCGACCACATAGTGACTGCAACATCGCATGTGTTAGCACCAACCCAGGGCGGCGCGAGGGCGCCAACCATTTTGAATGGCGCTGCCGGAACAGGGCGTAAGGAGGTTGCACATGCAGCAGCAGCAACCTCCTTGCGTCCAAAATTCCCGAAATGGACACCGGGAGGTTGGCGTCCTCGCGGCGACAGCACTCAATCAGGGCGTAAGGAGGGCGCAAGGAGGAAGTTTTGACGTCGCGAATCGATCGTTAGCGAACGCAGGCCTCGTGTGACTGGGGTATAATGTAGTCATGTCTGGTCGGGTTTATGCACTGTAGGGTGCTGTCACCTAGTGGATAAATGTAGTCCTAAGCACTAGTTCTGTAATGCAGTATTTATTGTCTGTCAATGGCTGTACATTGTAACTAAGGTACTGTGTCCTTTTTTCCCCCTTCTTTGTATACTGCCTATTATGGATAAGTCTGAATAGACTTTCACCATTAGACAGTTTGTCGCTAGAAAGCCCGAGCCTACACTTTTACCGACCCAATGGATTTTTAAACTCCCACACCACATAGACATGGTATGAGAGCAACCAGCCTTTGATGAAGCTGTAAGTTATACACAGCGGTGGAAATCCAAATTGTCAGAGTTGGGGGGGAGGGGGGTCATGGGGAATCGAACAACTGATCTTCAGATTAGGAGTCTGACCGAGAAAAAAACACTCTGCCACAGAGAGCACCACACCTGGTGTATCGGTGTAGCACTAGAAAAATTCTGGTACTTCTGCAATCTAATCATTTATACATGACTCTAGTAAGTACAGTATTACTACCTGTCTTGAACGGACAACTCCTGAATGCAGAGTATTGTTTTCCTGGCATAGCATGTGGTCTGTCATTGAAGGAACAGTCAAATGAGATAAAAAAGAGTTTGTCCATTGACAAATTGTCTGCACATTGCAGGGTTCCCCAATGACAGGAGTCGCTGAAGATATGTGCTCCTGTAGTTAGCGAGGCGGTGAAGGTTATTCCCCCATTAATGCCTGTCTGTGTAGTACAATCGGTACCAATCTGAATCAGGGATGAAAGATCTCCACGATTTCGCGGATTTCCGGGATTTTTCCTGTAGCTATAAAGCTGCGAACACACTGGACGCGTATCTCGCGCGTGCGTCAAGCGTCGCGCGTGCGTAAAAAATCAAAACGTATGTAATAAAGAGAACCCGAACACACTGGCGCGTGCGTTTGTCGCGCGTGCGTCAGGCGTGCGTCACGGATCGCTTTTGGAGCGATTATTTACGCTTGACGCGTGGTGACGCGTGGCTTTTGACCGAATTTGCCCGACTTTGCCCGACTTTGCCTGACTTTGCCTGACTTTGGCTGACTTTGCCCAACTTTGCCCGACTTTGCCCGACTTTGCCTGACTTTGCCCGACTTTGCCCTCTTTCATTCCCTCCTCTTCCATTCCCTCCCCTTCCATTCCCTCCTCTTCCATTCCCCCTCTTCCAATCTCCTCTCTTTCATTCCCCCTCTTTCATTCCCCCTCTTTCATTCCCCCTCTTTCATTCCTCCTCTTTCATTCCCCCTCTTTCATTCCCCCTCTTTCGTTCCCCCTCTTTCGTTCCCCCTCTTTCATTCCCCCTCTTCCATTCCCCCTCTCCCATTCCCCCTCTTTCATTCCCCTCTCTTCCATTCCCCCTCTTTCGTTCCCTCTCTTTCGTTCCCCCTCTTTCGTTCCCCCCCTTCTTTCGTTCCCCCTCTTTCTTGTTCCCCCTCTTTCGTTCCCCCTTTTTTTCCCCCTCTTGCGTTCCCCCCTCTTGCATTCCCCCTGTTGTGTTCCTCCCTGTTGCTTTCCCCCCTCTTGCGTTCCCCCCTCTTGTGTTCCCCCATCTTCCGTTCCCCGTCTTGCATTCCCCATCTTGCATTCCCCATCTTCCATTCCCCCATCTTCTGTTCCCCCCTCTTGCTTTCCCCCTCTTTCATTCCCCCTTTTGCATTCCGCCTCTTTCATTCCCCAAGAGGGGGAACGAAAGAGGGGGACCGAAAGAGGGGGAACAAAAGAGGGGGAAGGGAGGGAACGGAAGAGACGGAACGGAAGAGAGGGGAATGGAAGAGGGCGAATGGGAGAGGGGGAATGGAAGAAGGGGAATGGAAGAGGGGGAACGGAAGAGGGAGAATAGGGAATGGAAGAGGAGGACAGAAAAGGAGGGACGGAAGAGGGGGAACGGAAGAGGGGGAATAAAAGGGGGGAATGGAAGAGGGGGA